>OZ020315.1:34199106-35407020 GCA_963971305.1 Arcuatula senhousia
GGCGCGCCATAAAACCTGCATTTGAAATGCCTGTACCAAGTCAGGACCATTGCGATCTATAACTATTCTGGTGTGTATTTCATGTTTTGTTTTTTCTCTTGGACATTGAGATTGATCCTCCAAGTTCGGTAATTTTGTTATTATCTTTATTCTTACAAGTTGAGCATCATTTTTGCCATTATTTTGTACAAGTTAGAAAATGTGATAACCTGTACAATATACATATGTTGAGTGCATAGCATACGTTGTATTTTATGTCAATTGTCTTTGGTTTGCATTATATTACCAAATACATATCTGTGTCGTTTCGGATTAAATAGTTTCGAAATTGTTCGTGTGGAAAACAAAATTGAATCTATAATCATTAACAATACGACAAATTCCAAAATACCAAAACAGTCAGGCGCTAGATGAATCTTTCCACGGGGGATTTACAAGCACTTGGGAGGGCGTGCATCATTGAAACACATAAAACTAAGCAAGACGGGAGATTAAGATGACGACCTTAATAAGATGAACACAAAATACTGTGATTATGATGAGGTTAATTAAAAAAAAATATGCAGTTTTTAGCTATATAAATTATTTAATTTACCTAATGGATTAACGAATATAGAAGTCAAAAGTCGAAAGCAAATTTAAATTTGGATGCTCCATATGGCCAATTCCAGTAATATGTTGACAGTTCAGATTGAATTTTGAATATCAAATCAATAGAGCACGCTCTTCTCTGATTGTAATTGTGCATCTCGCTCGTGCGAATTTGGTTTTTCAAGTCACCAAATGCGGTTTCCTCATGCATAGCTCAAGTGAGCATGTGGAACCGTGCAGATGCAACTGGGTATAAAAATCAATAAACTATGGCTAAAAAACCGCAAAGTTTTCTTACTATCATGCCTAAACCGTTTTGTATCGGACTGAATCGAAAACGATGCAAATTTTTTAAAGTATCAATTCAACAAAGTCCGAAAATAACAAACGATCGTGCCACTGGAATATTTTTCTGTAAATGACTCTTTTCAGTGTGAAATGACGCTGCGCTCCACTCGCAAAAAGACCGAAAAATTCTATCACTTGTGAAAGATCAACCGTTTTTTTTCCAAGAACTTATGTAAGACCCTATTATTCTTCCGTAAATGGCTCTCTCCGCTGTGAGATGACAAGGATGAGATGCGGCGATCTCACACTGCCAAAATAGCCAATAGAAATTGTAAGTATTGATACTGGATGTTGACTTCGACCAATGAAATCCAATAATATTTCAAAATTTCGGTTGTTTGGAATGAAGCTACCTGGGAGTTCAGTCTATTGAAGAAATATTTACTTACACACGTTCTTGGAAACAAGGCGATAATCTTTACAGATCAAAGTGACAACAAAGTTAATACTCGGCCTTTTATATTTGAGCTCATATATAATTAACACTTGTTTTTTTAATTATAAAAGTCATAAGGTTTTAATTATGTAAGATTATCTAATCCATAAAAGTATATATTGTAAGACAAGCTTGAGAAAGACATTAAGTTTTGGGTTTACCAAAGCTGAAATTATTAATGTGCATATTGTTATTGTTATTATATTTTTGAGACTTCGCCGTTTTACCAGTGTTTCATTCAATGAAAAGTTGCAGTACAGTAATTGACAATAAATATAGGTTCTCAGTCACTGTTGGCCAAAACCTCTTTCACAGTCTTTTGGTTCGTTCTGCTGTGCTTCACTTGCAATAAGACTGAAAAAATTCTATCACTTGTGAGAGATCCGCCGGTTTTTTGTTCCAAGAACGTGTGTAAGAACCTGTAAATCTTTACACGTTTGGCAACTTGCACATGACGACCTTGATAAATTGAACATGCTATGATGATAAACATTAACAATGAATGAACCTACATTGACGGATATGGCGATCAAATTATGAGGAAATGTTTAACAGATGCATACTTTTACTTGTTTGAAGTACAGTTATCTTAAAAATATCAGTCACACTGAGAAAACATTTAAAGGAAATGTCCACTTTGTCCTTACAACATGTAATGCAAACCAAAGACAAATTGGATGAAGACTTAAGTGTTAAAACGTTACCCCAGGTTTAGTTTATAACAATTTTATTTGCTCAAAAGAGTAAAAAATGGATCAGACACAGGTTTTGCCAAGTAATAAAGTATTCATGTTTATAGAAATACATTATAAGATACGAAAAAAGAGCATGCGACAAGAAAAAAGAATGACATATAATAACTTTAGTAAAAAATAACTCCAGGTGCAACAATTAAGGGATTGCACTTAGTCGTGCTAAGGATACCCCCACTCGACCACTCAGAAAACAGGAAGTAGATGCACGACTGACCTTGAAAGGAGAGGCACGATACAATTCATCATGCTAAAGCTGTATACCAAATTTGAAATTAATCCCCTCAGTAAAAGCAGAGAAATCTGTTACGAAAAATTGTCTATTTTTTACCCTTAAATAAGACTAAGTCGGCTCAGAAAACAGGAAGTGGATGCGCGACTGGACTGGAATGGGGAGGCACGATACAAATCTTTATGATAAAGCTGTATACCAAATTTGAAATCAATCCCTTCAGTAGAAGCAGAGAAATCTGTTACGAAAAATTGTCTATTTTTTACCCTTAAAAAAGACTAAGTCGGCTCAGAAAACAGGAAGTGGATGCGCGACTGACCTGGAATAGGGAGTCACGATACAACTCATCATGACAAAGCTGTATACCAAATTTGAAATCAATCCCTTCAGTAGAAGCTGACAAATCTGTTACGAAAGTTTGTTACGGACAGACAGACGGACGGACAGACGGACGGACGGACGGACAAGGTGATTGCAATATAGCCCCCTCTCTTACGAGTGGGGGTATAATATAATTACGAAAGGAAAATTTTTGATTCACGAACCACATTTACCCAAGATCTATGATTTAGGTTGAAAAGCATCTTTTCGTTACGTATAAAGCAGATCTCCCCTACTTTCATCTACTTTTAGCCGTAACTGTTATACGCGACGATTCATGTTTCCGATGAATGCATTTTTGTTAAAAAGCAAAGAGGTTCGAATGGGGCATTCTAATGCCAAAAATCCGAAATGGCACAGAAAAATCAATTAACACAAACGAAACTGGATAAAAGTTCCGTACTTATCAACAATAAAACAAAAAAAGATAAAGGGTCCATACATATCAACACGAAACACCTTAATGATTAGCTTATTTGCATGCATTTGTTGTTGCCTTGTGTGTCATGATTCAAAGCTTTATGCTATGCGTTATATTCTGCTACCTGGTTTTGAAATTGTTCAAGGTTTCCATCAATAGGATGAAAAGAAGAATGGAAATAGATTGGCTGTAAATTTTATGCACTAGAAATAAAAAATGATTTGGCTACGCCTACCAGTTGCAAAGAAAATTGTAATTTGGTTCAACCCACTTGCATACTTGTTAAGATAATGTATTGGCTATTAAAATAAATGGTAAATGGTCAACAACACTTCATTATGCATCAACTAGTGCATTGATACATGAATAGTAGTGCACATTTATATCGCGGGTATAAAGATGTACCTAAGCTATTAGTTTAGACAATAAGTGGAACACGTAATAGATACATTGTAACAATAAAGATACACAATATTAATGTTCTATTAAAGATCCTCTGGTAGGAATATGGCTGAACAATTCACTGTCTTTGCAATATAAAAGCGCGAAAATCTTTTTTTTTTTTTTTTTTGGTTTGTTTGTTTTTTTTTCTTTTAGACTAAACATAATTTAACAAAAATAAGATTTAGAAATAAGTTTTAGGATCAATTACGTTGAATCACAGCATTTAATCTCCCTTTTCGTGGTATTGGCTCTATCTCACTCTTCTGGTTTGTGACATCAAATAGACATCGCATTTTGTAAACTTCTTGAACTTTGACGGTAGAAATATTTGTTTATTATATCTATACAATATGTATTTTTATTACGCATGTACAGGGAAAATTTAAAAAAAAAGTTCCTGAAGAAAAACCTCAAGCTGCGATAGACGGGGCGGTTGGGCCACACAAGACCCACTAGAGACATTCAATCTTTCAGTTGTATTGCCAAAGTTGCTAGAGTTTAGAAACCTAAATTTCAAACAGGTTGCAAAATATAAATCTTACACAGGTTACTAATTTTTTAGGGTGTAGGTAATCATCGAGTTCGAGTTCGAGTTCGAGTCAGAGTTAAAGTTCGAGTTAGAGTTCGAGTTACAATTCGAGTTCGAGTTAGAGTTCGAGTTAAAGTTCGAGTTATTTTTCGAGTTCGAGTTAAATTTTGAGCTAACTCGAAACAGTAATTTTCATAGACATAGTCGAGTTACGACTCGAGTTAAAGTTCGAGTTCGAGTTAGAGTTCGAGTTAGAGTTCGAGTTACAAATCGGGTTCGAGTTAGAGTTCCGACCTAAAGAAAACCTATTTTTAGCAAACTACAACACTTTCCACGAGAAAAAATAATAATTCAGACATCTATTATGTTGTGCTGTGGTTTAAGAAAAAAAAATATGTTAATTCTCCCAAGGACGAGACAATACTTTGAAATACCTTGGTTTATTTTGTTGCAAAAAAAGGCCGCGTTTACAGAAAAAAAGAAAAAAAAATACATGTAGTTTTAATTTTTATCAAAGTCGTCAGTTTAGTTTTTAGGACAAGACTAAGGGGACGACCATTTGATTTTGAGGGGGGGGCTGTTTTTGTTAATAAATATTCTGGCTTGGAAAAAGTTGGAAATAAAAAATACAATGCATAAGATTAAAAACCAATCCCTAAACAATCTAGAAAAACTGTTAGTCGTGGCTTACTAATAAATACCCCGCTACCTCTTTCCTAAAAACAGATCAAATTTTAAACTAGGGGTGCAAATCTACACTATTTCACGAAGATGGTGTGAAAGTTTCACTGACATCCATTGATGGGTTTGGGAGAAGTTGCGGATAGTTGAATAGCGAATTCCATGTTTCGCTTCCCCAAAATCAGTTTGATCAAATTTTAAAAGAGGTGCATATCTACATTTGACACACAGATCGTGTGAAAGTTTCATGAAAATTCATCAAGGAGTTTAGGAGATAAGAGATGGGTACCCTAAAGTGTAAGGAAGGCAGGACGGACGGACGGACGTACGGACGGGACGATGGACAGACACCTCTATCACTATATACGCCCCATTTTTCAAGAGGGGGTATAATGATGAACGAAAGACCAAATTCTGGACATAGAACAATAAATAATTTGTAACTCGAACTCTAACTCGATTTGTAACTCGAACTCTAACTCGAACTCTAACTCGAACTCGAGTCGTAACTCGACTATGTCTATGAAAATTTCTGTTTCGAGTTAGCTCAAAATTTAACTCGAACTCGAAAAATAACTCGAACTTTAACTCGAACTCTAACTCGAACTCGAATTGTAACTCGAACTCTAACTCGAACTTTAACTCTGACTCGAACTCGAACTCGAACTCGATGATTACCTACACCCAATTTTTTACTGGATTAAGTTCACACAGATGACATTGACGCAACAGTTAACTGAAAGGAAATTAGTATTCATTCAGTTTAGGCCGTACTAAATGCGTTCTTATTAAAGATATCATATTTATACACGTATATATCGATCTTGTCAAAATACTTGACTTTATTGAACAGATTTTAATGAATAATTAAATAACACTTGTCTTTAGAACTAGAATACTGACAAAGTCAGAAAGTGCCCCGCGGCAAAAAAAAATCTAAGTGTTTTCAAAATCATACGAACTTTGATTATAACCACTAAGGCATGTTCCATGGAATGTGTATGAGACTTCAGAGCTGTATTGTCAATAACATTTGAGTTTTATTGTTCAAGAATTCCAATTCTCAAAATCTGTGATTTTCCATAAAAAAATTATGTGTTTTTCCAAACATTTTAAACAGATTTGCAGAGCTGTATTGTTAATAACATTTGAGTTTTATTGTTCAAGAATTCCAATTCTCAAAATCTGTGATTTTACATCAAAAATGATGTGTTTTTCCAAACATTTTAAACAGATTTGCACGAAATTTTAATATGCAAATTTTGACATGCTACTTAGTCGCTGTATAAAGATTCAGAACTGTATTGTTAATAGTTTTTGAGTTTTAGTGTTCACAAAGTCCAGTTCTCAAAATCTGTGATTTTCGATAAAAAATTAAGTTCATACCCAAAATATTTCACATTTTTACATGAAATTTTAATATGCAAATTATGAAATGCTACTTAGTAGCTGTACAAAATTTCAGGACTGCGTTTTTAATAGTTTTTGAGTTTTAGTGTTCACAAGAATTGTTAACGGACGGACAGACGTACAGACAGACAGACAGACGAACAAAGTAAAAACTATATTAATTATTTAAATCATTTAATTATTGAAAGCACAATACTGTATTGACAAAAATACAAGCCCATTGGTTAACATAAATAAAACTGTTAGATTTCTTAAATCGTAAATAATTTTTACGAGTTTCGTACACATTGAAGTATATTTTGTTGGTCATGTAGGTCAGTATTTTCAATTGACAAGGTTTAGAATAACTTTTTTTAAACGTATTGAAAACGTTTATCTTTAAGAATACATTGTCCAAGAGCCATAATTTCTATAAAATCAACATATAGGGAAAAGATACCATCTAATAGTTAACAACACCTGAGTTATTCTATTGTACATGTACTACTCATGGTCGCTGCTGAATTTGGCTTCCTTTTATAACTTTTTGGCACGAGTACTGCGTTCCATATTTTGAATCTTCGACTTCCGATGTTTTTATCCAATGCTGCAGGAGAGGGGGGCAGCCCCGATATTCCGACACCCCGATAGTCCGACGCCCCGATAGTCCGACACCCCGATAATCCGACACCCTAATAGTCCGACACCCCGATAGTCCGACGCCCTAATAGTCCGACACCCCGATAGCCCGACGCTCTATACAGTTTAAATTCGTTGAAGTTGCATATCGGGAAACAGACGGATCGAACAAAACGGAGGGTATAATACGTTGCCACGTAGGGCGCAGCATGTTTTCATGTTAGAAAAATATAACTTTTTTGCCACAGACGACAATTTAAGGTAAGATTTCCAGATAATTACCCCCCCCCTCCATTAAAAAACAAACAAACAAACAAATGACACGGAATCTTTGGTCCACAGTGACTGCTCACTTAGTATATCCCAACTAACCCCAAATTTACTAATTCATTAAACAGGATAGAGGTATCTTATGGACCTAGTACATGTTATATACTAAATATCTTGTCCCTGTGATGAGTAGATGCCTAGAAAACACCTGACAGGTTATATTGAAAATTGACTTATTCAGTTTACAGGAAATTGATATCCGACAGACCTTTTTTTGTACTCGCGATCCAAGTCCCCATAATAGAGCCATAAACCAAGTATCAAGCCACAGGAATTTATAATTGCCGAAAACACTTATGTTGCGAACGGACGGACAGACGGAAGTAAATCAGTATACCCCCACTTCTTCTTGGCAGGGTATAAAACAGGACTTCAAGAAGATTCTTTCATATACATGTAAAGTTGGAGCTCTACATCTAAAATTTCTGTTTAAATATCTAGTTTACTGTAGCCTCTGATTTTTTCCTGGGAAAAACAAAACGCACGTCAGAAGCCGCTCATAAGCTTTTTGCAGTCATTGCATAGCATCTAGAACGAGGGAGAAATACAATTATCACTTTGCACTGGCAACTTAAAAAAACTATTTTATGATGAACATACAGTAGTTAGTTAGTTCTATTTAAAATTCGCATATTAAATTTCATAAAAGTCCGTCGCATATATTTTCATAACTTAATTAAAGAGGTTGTCATCCTGTCAGTATTTTTGTTGATTAGCTATATTTAAATGATTCTTTTTTTTTTTCAAATATACAGACATCATATTTTATTATGGCATAGTTCGGTTATTTTATTATTACCTTTATTTTCTGTTACATGATTGGCCGGTTGTTAAGTCAGAGTTAAAAGAGAAAAAAAAATACTCAATGCAAAACATTTTATTGTGATTGAGATCTCTAAACTTTGGAAACTCAAGACTAGTCCTTAATCATTGGTTAAAGCTGCGTTGATGCATAACATAATCAACGTTTATGGAAGTTAATGGAAAGTTGCAACAACATGCGTCATAGCATTCCAGTACTGCGTTAGGTTCCTCAATCCCCTTCTGTAACTCCTTCTCAACCTCTTTACTCTTCTCTCGAGATCTCTGTACTTCCTTTTCCTTGTCGGAGGTGCACGGCCGTTGTTGGCATGATTGATGGCTAATCTAGTTTTCGATTTACGATAAACGAGACGATTTTAATTTTCAAATTATTAATTTTCCTAATCTACAAAGCAATATACCTACTTCTCCTGCATACGGTGTTTATATTTCTCAACTTATTCGATATGCCAGAGCTTGCACACATTTAACAGATTTTTTTATCAGACACCGGTTTCTTCGTGACCGACTTTTGAAGCAGGGCTATAAGAAAATACGTCTCATACGATCACTAAAAAAATTCTTTCTTCGTTATCAGCCACTAGTAGAAAAGTTCAAAATTGAGTTAAAAGATATGATAGTTAATTGTTTTAATTAGTGTTTGACTGGTGTGCTGTACTGAGATGATCACCTCAATATCCCTATTGTGTCTCACAACTATGTTGTGTTCTATGGTCATTGCCGGATCCTAAGATCGCAATGGAAGAGGGAGGTTTGGCGCCATAAAACCTGGTTTAACCCACCATTTCGTTTGAAATGCCTGTACCAAGTCAGGACCATTGCGATCCACCAGTTCTCCGGTATGACTGATTCGTTTTTGTCATTTTCTCTGGACTATGAGATTGATCATTCAAGTTCGGTAGTTTTGTTATTACCTTTATTTCATCTCCTCTTTTCTCAATTTGTTCAAGAAGAACCAGAGATTTGGGTGCCGTCTACCAACATCCGTATTCCATCGGCGATTGAATGCTGCAACAGAGGAGAATAGCCAGTAAAGAAACCAACATAACAACAATACATACATAGAAAAAAATGAAATATTAATTTCGAAACCTCTGAATTAAAAAATAAAAATAAAATAACTATAAAACTATATCTTTTGGATCATCTTAAAACAGTTTTTAATCTTTCCATCTGTGATTTAACAGCTGTTGTAAAAATTGTTATATTTCTATTTGATTTTTTTTATTTATGCGTTTTTGTTCCATTTAAACTTTAAGTCCCCAAGCCTGGTCGTCGAACTTGAGTTGTCTGACACAAACTTATCAATAATCAACCTTTGATATGTTTTTTGTCGTTGAAATAACCGCGAATGTTAAATTCAAAATTGTTTCAAACCAACACCAAGTGTCTTTTCATGTACTACACATGGTCGGTATCCTCGGTGCCGGATTTGGATTTCCTATTCGAACTTTTTTGGTTTTAAGTACTTTAAGTTCAATGTTTTTGGTTTTTGACCTTTCGATTTTTATGATTCAAATGCGTCTGATGAAATATGCTTAACAAATTACCCATTTTTATACCTGCCATACCTGTTAAATGTATTTTTATTTATTTTTTTTTTGGGGGGGGGGTAGGGGGTGCATTGCCATATCATGGAAGAAATTACAAGCTTAACCACCAGTGATGTCTACCTAAACACCTATATTCATAAATAAAAAATTAAAATATAAATTGTACGCCTAATTCGAATAACTCCGAACTTTTATATATCTGAAGGTTTAGGTGTATGTATACATTTTCCTTGTTCACCTCTGGACTTAATATATTAAGGGGGTGTTTAATTTTGATACTTACATTCTATGTGGTTATTTGTTCTGTTGTCCATAGTTCTTTGGTACACATTCCACATTCTAACGGGGAATTGACCATCCAGGTAAGTGCCTCTAAAATAGGCCAGCAAATCACGAAGGGCTGGATAGCGTCTACACAACAGTCTTGTTACATTTTCTCGACAAAGCTGGACAAAGTTTGCCCGAACAAGTAGAACAGGCAGATATGCCAAAGCCATTACTTTTCTTACACAGGTACGCAAGTTTTGATTCCGCTCGTATGGTCTTCTCAGTCCAAGACGCTGTACTCGTCGCCAAATACTCTGACACAAATGGAATAAGCATCCACAAATATCAGACTGCGGAAACTCTGTTTCTGTGGCATTCATCATGGCTATTTCAAAGTCAGACACAATTTTATTTGGCAACAGTTGATTGTTTGTCAGTCTTAAGTACTTTCGCTTAATATGTGAAAATACTGCTCGGTATTGCCCTATTTCCTTGCCAGTCATCAGGACAAAAGCAAAAGGTATGACCCTATCTTGATACAGACCGTGGATTGTAAAAAATTGCCGGTATGGATGAGGGCACTTCCTAAATGTACCATCTAGGTAAAAGTCGGCACATTGACCCAGACATCTCAAGGAATTTAAAGTTGTAAAAATTGCAATACCCCAATTATTATCTACTAAACTGCAAAAGCGTTCCCCGTCTCTTGTTCTTCTCCACTGGCCCTGAATAACAACATCGTCAATTGTTTGAGGAATTTGTGGTATGTGTTTTGATCTTTGTCGTTCAAGAATGGTCTTCACGGCTGAAAATGCTGGAACATTTTCTTGGTCCACAGTAACGGCAACATCATCGTACACTTGTCTACATGTCTTACTTGGGTCCGCAGCAACTGCTACAACCATCCTATTACGAACGGTTGCTTCATCGATGATCTGGTTGTCTGCTTGATGAAAATGGTTTCCCACCTGAACAAAAGTAAATAGTATTTCTCAAAACTCAGGTTTGATGAAAACAAGACTTTTTTTCCAGCTTTACCTTATTGGATAGGAATGAGTTACAGTCAGGTCCTAAATTCAATGCGAGCAAAAACACAACCTTCAAGTAGCAACGCGAACACTCTTAAAACATAATTGCCCTCATGTATCCTTAAAGGGTAAGCAGTTCCTGCTTGTTTCGAGATACTCTTTAAATTCGAAAACAGTACACCCCTTCTTTGAAACAGGGGTATGAAAACTTTTACAATATTGCAACTTCTGAAATATGAAGATTCACGTATATCTATACAAGGGCGATAACTTTCAGCAAATTTGAAGTAGCAAAAATTATATTGAGCAACAACAATCTGAAATACATAGATACACATATTTTTGTAGATATTATTTTGGTTAACCATATGTAATCTAAATTTTTGAAATATCTTGTTTAGTTTGCAAGATATAGGGCTAAATAAGTGCAAAATTTGGCAAAAATTACAAAAGGGCAATAACTTCCACATCAGCAGTCGGATTTTTTACAAAATTTCAGGACAGGTAGATCTTAATATGCTGATCACTTTTGACTCTTGTTTAATTTTGGTATCTGTAACCATTTATGAGTTATTAGCAAAAATCTGCAATTTACCCCTATGCTCTATTTTTAGCCATGGCGGCCATGTTTTTTAACGAATCAAATATCCAAACGATAGTTTTGAAGCACATATGCCATATGGCAATTAACAACTGTACAAAGTTTGGTTGCAATTGGACCTATGGTGTCAGAGGAGTTAACGCTTGAAAAAAGCTAACGGACGGACGGACGACGGATGACGGACGCCAAGTGACGGCAATAGCTCACATGAGCCTTCGGGTCAGGTGAGATAAAAAGCAAAATGTCCCAACTAAAACCATATACCACTATATAAAAGAAACCAAGATGTTTATTAGGAACTCTTCTAAAACTGGAAAAACTGTAAGCCACAGGTCAAAATTAAAGGTGCACATTTAAAATCTTTATATAGTTTGCATTAAGACGTGGAATAAGTGTTAGAGACACAACCTACATATGTATGTATAACGGTAATTGTAAAAACAACAATGGAAATTCAACGTGAACAGTGGTGGCTGCTTGCCAAAGATAAAAAAAAAACAATCAAAAAAGTTTCATTAAAATGCACTCGGAGGTTTTGGCGGAGTAGCCGACCCTAAGGTGTAACAGAAGGACGGGCGCACACATCTATCTCTATATCAAACTATAACAACTTCTCAACTTTTCATGTGAGGGATGAGAGGATTCAAAATGATACGTCGTTGTGTTTTATACAATACTGAAGTTCCATCAGTTAAGCAAGATTAGTTACATATAGTTAAATGTTAAATAAATTAGAGTCAATATTTTCCATATCGTTTTATAATTAACTTGACACAATCTATTTGTATTTCTAACATTGTACTTCGGAAAGGGAAGACTTTATTGAATTCTTTCAGACCTATTTTATTTGCATAAAATGTTAGCAATGCTTACATTTAAGACCACAATATTAGGATTTTCATCGTTCATATTGAAGATGTTTGTTTGCAATGGCGCTCTGCATTCTGCTCTCCAACATCTCCAGTAGATTGCATTATTTCTAGTTCTGTTCTTTTGATAACGGTATCCGTCGTTTACTAAGACCTTCCCTCCACGATTACCAGGAACTATGACCGGCATGATTGTTTTGCGCGACTGTCGACACACTATATGTTTTACGCAGTTGCTTTCAATCTCCTAGTACCCTCATGTCTAAGGTTTAGTCCAATTAAGATGTAATTAGGGGTGGTTTATCTTATCTTCTATATTCGGCATTGCAAGATGCGAAAGGTGGCAAAGGTTAAATGGGATGCTGTTACCCCTGAGGAGGTTGAATATTATCTCGTCCACTTTCATTGTGTACTTTATCAAATGAAAATGAAGAAACCTATGTATCTTGTTAATACAAACAAGTAGACCAATAATAGGATTCAAATCTGAGAAAAGCAGAATCCATCTATATAAACTAATAAAGAACTACCGTATTCGGCCTCATGAGCAAACTGTAAAAAAAACTTTATTTTAAATAAGATACGTATAGCTAGGTACCAATATTCTAGAAAAAGTCACAAAATGACATAAATTGTAGTTGTCATAATAAAAGTATTAAGGAATTATTTTTTTTGTAATTTAACCCTCTTCCTTTGCAATTTTAAAAGTTTTTGTTAAAGATTTTAATCTTTGGTTATTTATATCTTTAAATAGAAAAAAGAATTTAAATACTATTCCGTTTATTTATTACCAGAAAATTGAATTTAAAAAAAAGTCTAAATTTGTACTTCAAGATATGTCAAAGAAAGATGCAAAATGTGTTCGGCTAGATCCATGTTTAAAGTTACGATAAAATTGTAAAAATCTGTCAAAGTCAAAATTGGCCGGATTTCGTTTAACAGGAAGTAGGTGAGCGACAGACCGTTAATAGAATCTCACGTTACGGGACCCCATCCTGATGCTGTATACCAAATATCAAGTGGCTGTGATAAGTATTTGCTGAGAAAACTGTTACAAAAATGTCTCCCCTCCCCGCACGCCGCCTGCCCATCCGCCCGAAATTCGCCATTTTATAACCCGGAATTATCACTCCTTGAAATCCCGCCAAAAATGAAACGTTCCTAAGATATGTTATTCTCAAAGATCTATTCCACAATTTCAACTACGAAATCAGTCCTGGCTTTATAGTGTTCTGGTCTGTTCGTGTGTCCGTCCTAAATCAGGTTAACCTTCGGCATGGTTTAATTAGATATTTTTAATTAAATGGATTTAGAAGTTGATATCGCAAAACTAAGCATACACAAATACATGTTTGCATGAGAATGTGAAAGAAACGAAAACATACACATTAAAAAAAAACAAGATAAGGCATTTTCTATTTTGATAATTCATTTCTTATTTTGTGTACCTGGAGACAAGATTTATTCATTTCCTCTCACTTGTCCGTTTATAAATTGTTTGATAAATGGATTGCTTGAAATATATGGTACAATTGTAGTTATATAAATACAATTTGTATGAAACTTTGAGTGTCGGACTATCGGGGTGTCGGACTATTGGGGCGTCGGACTAACGGGGTGTCGGACTATAGGTGTGTCGGACTATCGGGGCGACCCCGCAGGAGAGAGGTAACTCACAGCATAGTAACCAAATTTGTCGTTTTATTAATGACCGCTTGGTCACTTCGTATAATGCAAATTATCAATGCAGACTTTATAAAACTAAATACTAACCTAAAATGCCCGGAAAGTCGGAAACATATTTGAAATAATATTCTCTTGTCATGAAAGTTTGATTGAGAGGTCATCCAAAGGTAAATTATACCCAAATTTTCAATAAGCTTGGATACTCTGAAATAAACAAAGAGAGATACTTTCCTCTATTTTGATTCATAAATCACTCATTTTTACACACAAAGGACTGTTCAAAATGAAATAATGTGGGCTTCCCATCTACAAAAGATAACAAAACATCTCTCGCTTCTTGTCTTGTCACAACTCTTTTCTAAGTATCCAAATAGAAATAATGGGTTGTAAAGATCTTTCCCACGAAATGTAATTTGTTCGTTCAAAAAGATATAATTGACAATTTTCTGTACAATACATCCACTTAATCTATTTGTCATAAATATATATTGTCTAAAAGGAAAATCGATCATTTATAGATTGAAATCAGTTATTTATCTTTCTGTTTCTCTGTGATATTTTTTAGTCATTCAATATTATACAAAATATTACTGTGACAGTATAATACATGTAATATGTGAATATGATTTTTATTGGCGAAGTAAGGCGCATTCATTTAAAACGGATTGAAAACCAAACATATCTTAAAGATGCTTTATGGTTCACCTTCACTATGGAAATAAATAGATTTGTTGATGTTTTACTTCTGAGTTGCTCTAGTCAACAGGTCGAAAAGGACAAACGCCATATGAATAATAAGAGCAGAGAATCAATTTTAACTTTATTAATGCAACTGGAGACTAGTACAGTCATGTCATACATTATAAAACAATGACATTGACATCAATAAAACAAAAAAATGTCGAATTAGAATTAAAATCATGAGTCAGATTAACCTACGCCTGACTCGTTTAGAACAGTTTCAAAACATACATGATAATTAATTCCATAGTTTTGATGTTGATACCGGATTTTAAGTCTACTCACGGTTTAAAATACATGTATGAAAGGTTGTTTCGTGGTAATTCCTGCTTTGTTTAATTACATATATCATAACGAAAAAACAAAGTACTCTTGAAACACGTACCTTCGGCTTTTATAACAATATGCAGTTTAATATGTGCAACACCGAGAAAAATAGGTTAAAATATTGGCCATGTCTTTGCAGTGTATAAGTATGCATGGACCTAACACGCGTACGGGATTTTATCGCCAATGTAATGACACATATTTAAAAAGTACCATTCTGTAGAAATAACAATATTGAGTGGGCATATTTTGTATGAACAGTGAGGGGTTTTTCTTACGAGAAATATTGATTGATTTAAATAACGCTGAAATGTTGGTTCTTGGTGCATAAAGTGTAGTGTTTTGTGGTCATTTATTATTTAAGCAACAAGTTTCAGTCAACATACATGATTTAATAATGACATGTAAATTGTGTTAATCTAAACTGTCGTTTCTATTGTGTAATCCATATAGTTTAACTATGAAGAAATAGTCTTTTCAAATTAAAAATAATAAGATGCAATTCAATTTATAGTGACAAAAAACCACCTCTGTTATAATTTTGATGATGAATAGTACAATGTATGATGTCGTACATGTATGACACATAACCTGCACAGGCGTTTGGGTCCAGGATTTCATTTTATTATGAATAACGTGTATATATAAATTTACATCCGTCTCTATACTATTTCCACGTGGAAATAGTATAGAGACGAGATGAAAATTTTTATATACACATTATTTATAATAAATTAAAATCCTGGACCCAAACGCCTGTGATAACCTGGAATACTTTTGAACCGGGTAACGCACAACAAAGGTTTTTCGAGAGGATGGTAACTTAAAAATCCTTACGCCTAGTAAGGTGAGTTCAAGTAAAAAAATAGTTTTGGTAAATATTTGTGTTTCAATACGATAATTTAATCACAAAAATAGAAAAAACACAAAACGGATTCGAAACTTTTTTTTATCTTTTATTTCTTTTTCGAGTCAGGATTTTACAATAACCCCATCCATCATCACCTGACCAGGATGTATTGGGGTATATACAGGCTGACTTTTATTAACTTATTTACAAAAAAAATGTATATAATGAATAGATATTTAACAATCTCTCATTCTCCCTTTCACACAAGGAATGCTCATATTTAAGGACATATGTTTAGACAGCAAATATTACATGTAGTAGGTAAATTTAAAGCAAGAACAACATATTATGGAAACATAGTATTAATAGGGGCCCACATATTCTGGAATTTTTCTATCTGATTATTTTTCAGAGAAATATACTCTTCAACATGATAAATATATCTTAACTTTGACTTAAGCTCAATCATATTAGGAATCTTTTCTTTCAATTTACATTGGTAAATATAGTTCTTTACAATAATTATCAAAAAATTAAAAAAATAACTTTCAGAGATGTATCCAAGTATGACATTTTTCTTATCAAGTCTAAAGTCTTTATAAACAATCTTCAAATGCTGACACACAATATCCCAAAAACATTTAATAATAAAACAATCATAAAATATATGTTGTATTGTTTCATCTTCTGTTTTACAAAAACTACACATTTTTGTATCTTTTAAATGAATCATGTACAAAAATTTGTTGGTAGGAAGAATATGATGTAAAATCTTGTATTGAAATGTTTTCAAATATGTATATGTACAACATTTTTTTAACAAGGCAAAGTATTTTGTCCAATCATTCACTTCACAATTAAGTTGTTCTTCCCACTTCAAAAACTTATCAGTAGGTGCATAAAAAACTTTATCTCTTAGCAAACTATAGATAAATTTAGGGTTTTTAACCTTTAAAATATTACAGATCAGAGGATCTTCAATTCTAATATTGTTAACGTTTACATGACCTGCTTCAGCTTTTATCAACCTTTTCATAGAAATAGGAATTCTAGAGAGTAAGCTGAAGTATTTCAAAAAGTTAGCAGAATGAACTTGATCTTTTATCCTTTGAAAAATAAAAAAATCTTTTCGCTCATGGTCTATAATATCAGACAAATGTGAAATTCCAAAATCTTTCCATTTATGATAATATGAAAATTCATCTAATGGTACAAAATTAAGAATATCTAAGGACAAAACTTCTTTAATACAATGCCTTGTGTCCTGTTTTGCATTTGCTAAACTTAATAAAACATCTTTCCAAAACATATTAGTAAGTTTATTACCTATTTCTTTCATTTTATCTGGTTGCAGTTTTAAAACCCGGTCACCACCAAAACATTCAAGAGAAGAACAAAAAAGTTTTTGCCAAGGTCCCTCACAATTATCATAAAATCTCTTAATCCAACTACATTTCAAATATGCAATAAAAGATTGCAAGTGTATCATATTTAATCCACCCATGTCAAAGCTCCCAATAATAGTATTTCGACGAATTTTGTCAACCTTCCCACTCCAAATAAATCTGAAAAACATGGTATTAAGTTCATTTAACTTGTTTTCAGGTACACTTGGCAATGCTGTAAAAAGATGCACAAGTTTTGGGATGACCAGAGTCTTAATTACTGTAACTTTACCCAACAGAGTTAATTTGCGATGTTCCCAACTTTTTAATATATTGGATACATCTTTAATCTTTTTTGAAAAGTTCAAATTCACCATGCTACTCAAGTCTAGTGAAAAATCCAGACCAAGAACTCTAAAATTTGAGTGTGACCATTTTAAGTTAAGATTTTGACACAAGATCTCATTAGAGAGCTTCTTGCTTCCAATCCAGACTGCTGCAGTCTTGGATTTGTTTACTTTTAACCCAGAAACTTTGAAAAATAAATCAAAACATTTCATGGTCTCTTCTAAAGAGACTTCTGTGCCATCTAGCATCAAAAAAGTGTCATCTGCATATTGACTTAATAAAGTCTCATTACCATCAATATCAATACCCTTTATGTACTGGTTTGACTTCAACTTATTTGCTAAAAGTTCAACTCCAATAATAAAAAGATAGGGAGACAAAGGATCCCCTTGTCTACAGCCTCTCTCAAGTTTGAAAAATTGGATAAGTGGCCGTTATTAATAACACAACTTTTAGCTCCTGAATAAAGAATGTCAAACCACTTACAAAAAGAACTACCAAAATTAAAACTTTTAAGTGCTTTAGTAATAAAGCTCCACTCAATAGAGTCAAACGCTTTCTCAAAATCTACTAACAGAAGTAACCCTGGTTTGTTTTTTTCCTCAAGGTAGTGCATGAGGTCATAGAGAAGCCGTGTATTTTCTCCTATAAATCTATCTTTCATGAAACCCTTCTGAGAATCAGATATAATATAAGGAAGTACTGTCTTTATTCGATACGCCAATACTGCTGAAGCAATTTTCAGATCAGTATTTAAAAGACTTATAGGCCTCCAATTGCCAAGAAATCTCCTATCTTTATTATCCTTTGGAATGCAAGTAATAACACCTTGATATTGAAAAGACGACAAATTCCCTGCTTCATAACCAAAATATAATGATCTAAATAAAAAAGGACCAACATCTTTCCAAAATAATTTGTAAAAATCAACAGTAAAACCATCTGAGCCTGGACTTTTACCATTTGACATGAGTTTTAAAGCATGAGAACACTCTTCAAAAGTTAAATTACCTTCACAGTGATTTTTCTGCTCAACTGTGAGTTTTATATTGTGCTCGAAAAAGGACTGATTTGTATTGTCAACTCCATGTGAACGGTATAAATTTGAGTAAAATTTTGCCTGCTCATCTAAAATATCCGACTGATCTGAAAGATGATTACCTTGATCATCAATCAGTTCCGAAATTGTCTTATTAACAGAGTATTTTTTTTTCTAATTTACAGAAGTATTCTGTGCACTTTTCTCCATTCTCATGCCAGTTAGCACGAGAACGAAGAAGAATACCAGATATCATTTTATCTCTGCTATTTTCTAACTCATTTTTCTTTTGAATCAAAGATTCAAAACAGTTTACATCTGGGTCTGAGTTAACCTTATATTCAAGGTCCTGTATCTCCTTTTCTAAAGTCTTAAAAGTTTCTTTTTCTGCTTTTGACTTTTTAATGCTATATTCAATTGAAATGCTTCTGATCTTCATCTTTACAATTTCAAAGAACAACTGATGATCACACTTCAATTTAACATTAAATAAATCTTCAGTATCACCTGAAGAATAATATTCAGTAACAGTATTTCTGATACATTCTTTAATTAAGTTAACATATTCTACATCTCGCAAAAGCTGGGCATTGAATTTCCAATACCCCTTACCCCTTTTACCAAGACTAGTAGAAAATGAAAACAGAATAGCAGAATGGTCTGTTCGATAACCTGGTATTATATCTGTTGTTTTCATAAGTGAGAACAAATCCTCTGTCGCAAGGAAATAGTCAAGGCGACTTTGTCTCAGTGGATTTGGTTGTCGCCATGTATATTTTCTTACATCAGGATTACATATTCTCCAAGGATCTAGTAGCTCAAGGGAGTTTTTAAACTCATCAATTTTATCTCTGCACTTTTGATTTCTATGATGCCTAATATTAAAATTATCTACATCATAATCTTGAACTGTATTCCAATCACCACATAAAAGTAAACTGCAGTTGGATACAGTTGCAACTTTAGTAAAAATATCATGGAAAAACATTGGCTCGTCTAAGTTTGGTCCATATAAATTAACCAAAGATAGACGGTGATTATATACCGTCAGATCCAAAATGATATATCTACCATTGGGATCAGATATACTGTTGTGTACATGCACATCTATTCCTTTTTGGAACAAAATACAAACACCTGCACTTCTAGTGCTGTGATGACTAAAAAAACATTGACCTTCCCATTCATCACTCCATATATTTTCATCCTCCCTTGAGCTATGTGTTTCCTGAATACAGGCAATTGTAGCGTTTTTACTTTTTATCCAAGAAAAAACATCAGTCCTTTTTTTCACACTTGAACTTAACCCCCTTACATTCATAGACAATATATTTACTTTAGTTTCCCTATTGAATATTTACAAACAATACTAAAAAGCCTTAGGAACATGAGCAAAACCACATCATACACCACATACACAGTTGCACACATATGCAATCTGGAAGATGACACCATCTTACAATTGTATAAGATTTTGTACAAAATTATTTCAGTATGGCAAAAGCATGTGTTTTTACAAAATATTTTTCAAGAAATAATTTAAATCAGTCAATGTCATAAATTATATAAGTAATCTTTCATCAGTGAACAAGATGTAACTTAGATTTCTAAATATTCATGTTAAAACATTCATTGAAGTTTGAATTAAAAAAAAAATAGTTTGAGTTATCTCCCTTTCTACATTATTACTACACAAGGTCTAATCAATTCAATTAACATTTACAAAGTTAACAACATACAAGTTTATGAATTCTCATCTTGGGTTGAATGATGTCTCAATTTTTCATCAATATTGTCAAAAATGTCAAATCTAATTCTTTTCCCATCTTTTGTCTTTTTGGCATATACTCCGTCATTGAAGAACCATACACTATGGAACTGTTTGGTGTTGGACAGTCTGGTCATTAAACCTAGATTTCTGGTTGTAATGTCATCATGAAACTTGACATCCAGTTTTAAGTTCGAAACTTATTTACTTTTTTCTTAACTGGACAAAACATATTCCATTTGAATGCCTTACCTAAACCAAATCTACGTGAATCTTGGTAAGTTTTGATCATCTCTCGTGAACTCCTCAAGGTGTGGTACTGTCAATTTTCATTCATAAATAGCTCCCTTCAGTATGAGATAACCAGGTTGATGTGACAAAGTTAAAATACAGAATATTATGTTTGAAAATCAGTATTGTTTTTTGTTTGTAATTTTTATTTATTTATTTATTTTTTATGTTTTGTTTTTTTTACTTGTATTAAGTAAATTAATTTTGTATATTTGTAATCTGATTTGAAAAAAAATTGAAAAGGTATATTAACTCTGTCACATGTCATAATTTGCATTAAATTGCATTAATCAAGTAAAATATTCTTCATGTCAAAATTTGATCACTCAAATTGAAAGAAGCAGAGGTACCAATATCCGAATGTCAAAGCCCGAAAGGGCAGAGACAAAAACAGTAAACACAAACAATGACGGGACGAAAAAAACAGACAACATAAAAACACAGAAACATACATACTACTGAATATCAATTAACAACGCGAACTCCAGTAAGCGGTCCCTGCCTGCTATAGCACATCCTTCGCATTTCCAATTTCCATTTCAGAGTGTCAAATCCGGTAAAGGATGAAAAAAACAAAACCCTTTGACAAACCAACATCTGCACTCATCTGAAAGATAAAAATCCAATATTTGTCTACAAGTGCACGGTGTCTACCGTAAAATTTCTTGAGTGAAGACAGTAACCGAGGAGCAACATAACCCTGCGTGAGCAATTTCTGTGTCAAACGTGACGCTCTGCCAAGGAAATCGATGTAATCCCCGCAAGCCCTGGAGTAAAGAATCAATTGTGATACGTAAACTCCATAAGCTGGAGTGAGAAAAATATGTCAAATGAGTAAGGGTATAAATAGTAGTGCAAACTTGTATCTGAGCAGTGAGTTTTGAGTTTAATTATTTACGTAAGTCTTGTTTATAGAGTCGAGGTGTTAATTATTATACGTTTATAGTTAAGGACTGCGAGCCAATCGCATTTACAAATCATTGTTCCAGTGAGCCAAAACTTTTCTGTCATTTTTAAAGTATATGTGCTGTATTTATTGTTAAAAAGATTTAATAAATTGATAATGCTGATTCGCCTGCAGTTTAAATCAGTGTCGCCACAGAGTTGTTTGGTTAATGTCTTGTCGGCAATATTTCAGCCACAGAGAGTTAAACTGCTACTAGGCAGTCAGTTTAGTCATTTGTGTAATCGAAGAACTGAACAGAGGGTAGTCTAGCCGTCATATCACACTGTGTCAAATCTTATTTTTAATAAAAAATGAAAATTCAACTTTATTCAAAATTTAATTTTAACAATTCAAGGAAGGGTCTAGCTGAATGATCAGCATTGTTTCAAACAAAGTAATGGGAAGGCCGAAAACAGTACCGAAAATGGGGAAGTTGCACCTAAAAACTCAGAAATCCAGCAATACAGAGAAAAAGCTTTTTTTTTACGATTCGTTGTTACATATTAATCGGAAAATGCATGTACGCACTTAGAAGTATAAAGAACGTTTCACAGAAAAATAGAAAAATATAGGTCGAAAAAGAAACCCTTGGAGATTGCTCCTAAGACCACGCAGAAAGATAATACCTGGGTATTTAGTTACGGCTTTTATAAGGACTTCTTTTGCGTGCTTTATATTTCTATTGACCATATGACATATGTGTATGGAATAAAAACACCAATGCAGTTTTATTAAATAGCAGCTAGGGTTAGCGTTTCTTGACAAACCCAAGCCTGCGGTGTGAAATTTTCATGGAAATGGTCAAATTATTTACCACACAGCAGACAGAAATGCTACGTAGTGTTATGATAATGACTTTTATAGGCCTTAGTTCCCTGTTGTATAAATACGTTTCATTTATCCTATAACCACGTCTGCACTGTATAACGACTTTCAAAATTTTTTGACAAGTTCAATATTTCTAATGTTAATATGACACTTGTATGCTCTCAAAGGATTCTAGTCTCACCAATATATTATAAGATACGAACAGTTACAGTTTCAAAGAACGTCCCTAATGTATATTAACTTCAGTACGAACCCCTTTACTTGATAAAATGAATATGAAGACTTGACAAGCTTGCTCCTGTGGGACATTTGTCCGTCTTCATTTTATTGTCTGTTAACAGTTATTCAATAATTTATCTGTAAGTTATTGTTCTCAATCAGCGTTTCAAGTAAAGATATATAAAAGGAAGTTGTCTATGATTATAGAAATCGGATATTAAGGTGTTTTTGTGCTGATCTAGTACTTGAGGCATTAAGATGACCAATTATATTCCTTCAACAGGCATGACAGGGACATTGAACTGATGAAAAGGTTTGGCGCATTACAACCAACTTCAAATCATAATGTTTTTTTACATGTTTCTTTAGGGATAGGAACATTGCGATTTTTAAATAATCCCATAATCTGGGTTTTGTTTCTATTTATCGTGTACAGTTTAGAAATCATAATTTGTTATTCTCTGATAAATGAAACTTTATATGAATTGCAAGCGTATTATCAATCAATTATTTGTCATTTTCATGCATAACTAACAACCATAACAATTGAAAAAGTGAGTGCAAAGTTAAAAGAAAAACTTTAACTAGCAAGGAATATTGTTTACAATATTTCGTGCAATTTGAAATACATTGAGACAACCATGAAACTGAAATATGATCCAAAGCAATAACCCGTCTAAATGCTTGTTAATTTTTCTCAAGCGACCAATTAAACTACTTTAATATTATTTTATCAATATGAACGACCAAGTATAAAAAGCCCGGTAAAACATTATAAATGGGGTTTAATGTTTGTTTTACATTAGTTTTCAGTTTCAAGGGAATTCACAGATATGCATTCAACTTAAACAATAAAGATGATATCATTTAATATGTTAATAGCGTTTTCTAATGTGCATTTTGTATTGTTTGATTCCCGGAAAGCATGCAGAAAGTTTCCAATGCAAATTCGATTGCAACACAATTCACAGTTCGATGGAAAGTCTCTCTCGTTTTAAATTGATTTCATCTTTGTTCATGTTATGTTTAGTCTATAGTCGATAAAAAGATGTGGAATAAGTGTGCGCGACACAACCAACATTAAAGAAACGGCAATTTAAAAAATCACAATGGAAAACAGCCAGCAGTCTTCAACATGACCAGAGGTCACTGCTCGCTGTCTTGCATTGGCCGAAGACTAAAAATACAATTCATAAGAAATGTCCGCATCTGGGAAAAAGTGTTCAAGGTCCTTTGCCTTACGCATTTGTCTTCGCCAGTACGACCTTGAACCCTTTCCTATTGATTTCATGTGCTAATTTTTGCATGTGCTTGACAATTATTTTGTCCCGGGTGCTTAAAATCGCTTAAACTGCTATTTGCACATCAAACTGGATGGTGTTCCAAACTCACGGAATATTAAGTCGTGTTAAGTGCCTATTTGGTTTCTTTGTTGTACTATTTGCCGCCATAGTTAAGCACCCCCCCATGTATTTTTATTAGTACAATTTCAAAGTGAAAATGCATATGCCAGTTAACTTCAAGATAGGGTTGAAAGGTGTATCGTTAAAACACACATTTTGATGTTATGTTTCACAAAAGCTAATACACCAGAGATAGAAATCTAAAGAGAAAAGGCACTACAAAACATAGAAAAACTTTGACAAAAAAATCAAATTTTGTTCAGTTGAAGTTATGTGTTCTTTCAGTTGGCTTTGTGTCTAACAGTGAAACATTTCATCAAAATGAACATTAATGGTTAACAGGGGGAGGGTGGATAAATCTTTTTCTGTAAAATTCAAGGTCGAAAACTGAAAGAAGGATGGTGTCTTTTGGAAATGAAATTGGTATGGATACATTTTGCTTCAGGGACTTCAAACTCTAATTTCGTATTATTTTTGTGAGCAATGCTGTTTGTTTTCTGTCCGACACTCCACTTTTTTGAAATCTCATTTTCTGTAAAATAACAATTTGGAAAAAAAAATGCTCAGACATGTTTTTCCTTCTCCAGACAAAGCTGTTACTTCATAAGTGTTATTATAACACACTTTTAATGGAAACAGTTCATGCTCATGTTTTAAGTTTTACGAAAAAATGACATTTTCTTAAAAACCGTTGCCTTATTTATATGATAAAATTTTTTTAAACAAACCCAACCTAATCATCATCGAAAAGTAACATTTTTTTATTTCCATGTTGTTTTAAGGAGAAATTAGCATTTGGAAATGAACGTGGTTAAAAAGTCAGAAAAAACATTCAATTTTAAGCAGCCCCCCATAATGCAACCCCCCCCCCAAAAAAAATCATATTTGTCGTTTGATGTGATTGACCACACAACATTTTAAAGAAGTGTCATGCGGAAGATTCTTTGCTTAAATTTCTGCTTGTTCTATTGGTCTCCGAAACTTGAATTCAGGGTCCGGTATTAAAAATCACACACAATACGAGGTTCCCATATTAAAATGTTACTTTTATTTTCATTTTTTATAAGATGCAAAATTGTTCTAATTTCCAAAGGTTTTGTATGCTAACGATTAGAATATTTCAATGAATTATAAACAGAGGGTGCCATTTCAAAATGTGGCGGTGCTTAACTTTTGGCAGACTGTTTATATTTCCTATTTTCCTTAAACGTCTATTTTAACCTATTTACAAAACAGATTAGAATTTAAACTAGCGAGCAAAAGCAGATGTCACACCAAGTTGCATATTGTTCACGATCCCCAAATTAGTTTAGATATAAATAGTTGTTGATGTATCCAATAACTTTGAATTTGTATTGATGTAAAAATAAATTTTATGGAAGGATTAGTTACGTTTTTGACTCTTAAATCGCATTTTCGCAAATAACGCAAAAACGGTAAATATCGCTTCAAATTTTTTTTGTCAATTCCGAGATAATATATTTGTCTATCCTCATGCAAAATTTTAGCCACCCTAGCACCTCGGTTACCGAGATATAAGACGTCAAAAAATTAGTTCTTCTGGCGGCCAGTTTGAAAATGGCGTCCATCTTGGAAAAATTTTAAACTTCCACGGCACAAATTCAGATGACTACCTCGGAGTTGTCAAAGTTTCATGTCATTCCATTCACCCATCTCCGAGAAAAACGTCGGTTCTCTGATATATAAAAAAGAATTTCAAATACAACACCTGCCTGTGTTATGATCTTTAGATTTTTAGACAAACTTAAAATGACAACACCTGTACATTACTGGCGTTAAAAACAATCAAATTAACACGTTTTACAGGTAAACAAAATATGTTTGTAAACAACTGATATTTTGTTGTTACAAAACTTTTTTTAATTTGTATGCAAATCATATACGTGTTAAGGCCGAAGATGCGAATTGTTCCATGCGCTGTGAATCTGTAGGTTAATAAAACAGTCATTCCATGCATGGTCATGGAGCAGTCAAACTATTATGCCCTCAGTGCTCATGAGATGATTTAAGAACTGTTGATTTGGCCTGCGGCCTCAGGCAACAGTTCCTTAATCATCTCCAGCACCTCGGGATAATAGTTTTGACTGCTCCATGAACAGGCATTGAATAATTGCATACTGCGTTATTTACCAATTACATTAAAACCGTTACAGATTATATAGTTTACATATACACATTTGTGCTCAGTAAAAAAAGAGCTTCATATTAAGACCAAGGTCAAAGGTCATACTTCAAGGTCACACTTAAAGAATACCTTACAAGAAATTCCTAAGCAACCAGAAGTTTTTTTATTTGAAATTCAAATGACAACAAAGTTCCAGACATTAAATTTTGCTACGCCTGACGCGCGTTTCGTCTATTCAAGACTCATCAGAGGCGCTCTTACCAAAAATATTAAAAAAGCCAAAAACATATGATTATGAAGAGCATAGAAAAATGAAACCAAAAATACCGAAATCGGGAACCAAATTGAAACTAAGATGGTCAACCTATGTCCGGGGTAGGAAGAACCTTAGGTTTAGACAATTTTGAAATTTAAACGGATAATTTAAAGCTTTGATGTGTTCTCCAACACAAGACTGTTGGTGCCGGAGCGGAATTAAACTCCACCAGCAGCGCTAACCTTCATGGGTGTTAGAAATTCAAATGACAACAAAGTTCCAGACATTAAATTTTGCTACGATGATTTATTAAGTCATTTCTCAACAGGAATTTTGATTTTGTTGCCTAGCAACCGTAATCACAGTCCATAGCAACACATGCTTTACACTTACTAAAGTCAGGGAAAGACCTCACATTTGTTCATTGTTATTGTTTTAATTGTACATGTAGTTTGTTTACGTTCTGCTTGCACACTATTTTTGTTTTAGGTGAGCACATATATTTACATTTTATGAAATTATTCGTAGTACCACATGCTACACTGTCGAGTGTTTGAGCCTCGTCAATAAAAGTTGGTAGAAACAAGAATGAAATGGAAAAAACTTAACATGCAATTATTTTCTTTATTAAGTGGAAAAATCAGCCATATATTTATAGGGTCCCTTTCACATGTAACATTAAAATTCTTTAGATTCCTCTCATAAATGTCCTATACAAATCGTTGAAAAGCAGAAATATATTTCATTAGCAATTTTAATTCCCATTTCTTGACTTTTAGGTTGACTTAAAGGTTAAATCTACGGTCATTTGTATTTATGATGAAATCCCTATCTTTTTAATTATTCTGAAAGCGTACCGTCCAATTTACGCAATTCTCTAGCGACCGTATATTCCTGGAAAGTCATTTTGCCTAATTATCTCTTTTCATCTTTATTTGTCATGTTATGAATATGACAAATAAACTTGAAAGGAGAATTTGTAAACAAGTCGGTTTGATTTTACCACGAGTTTCTTTAATTATAGTCAGTTCACCTTTAAATTGAATTAAACATGTCCACAATATACAGACCAACGATATGAGATGCGAGACAAACTGGAAAAGAAAAAATACAATTACCATGTGGATCATGGTGTTATATGAGCATGAATCTTGAAACCTTAACCTAGGCATTCTTTAGAAATAAATAAATAGATGTATCTGCATTGAAGCACTCTTTCATAAAACCGTAGACAAGGACTACAAGAACAAACGACCGGACGGTAGAGGAACCCTCTATAGAATACTCGCTTTTACTGACAGCTAGCTGAGAATCATCAATCGACTGATGATAAAAAAAAATCAAACATATCGATTTTTTAAATCCGACACAACACTTCATACAATGAATGATTTAGTGGAGTATCATCACATAAAATTGACATACTTGATCGCTATAATGCTTAAAAATGGCAAGTAGCTCAAAAGCTTATGGAAGTTTTTAAGTCAGTATCAACTTATCATTTTTTCTGTAAAAAAAAACAGTATTAATTCCAATGTCAACATAGAAAAGTATTACAACAACAATGACAACGATTGCATGCCAAGTTTCGTCGATCCTATACCTAGTTTCCGAGATATTGATAAAGGTACCCTTTAAACTTTTGATACATTATATATTTATATATGTCAATATTGAAAACTGTCAGATATTCAAAATACAGGGATATCGCCGTGTTGGTCCAGTACTGATGGGGGAATATATATTGATAGGAGTTTCTGTCGGTCTGGCCTATCCGAAACTCCTCTCAACCCCTAGATGGATTTTCATGAAACTCTTACATAATTTTATGACATGTAGATGAGCACCACTTTTTTTAAAGTTTGATTGGATTTAATTTCTGGGGGGGGGGATTAATAGCTTAAGGTTGACTTATACAAGTATATTGCTATGCGACAATCTGAAAAAAGTTAAAAAAAGCTAGAAATAAATATCCAACTCGCTTGGTATAACTCAAATTCTAACTTTATTTGTAACTCGAACTTCACCTTGAATTCAATTCTTTACTCAATCATTGCTATGAAAATGGCTGTAGCAAGTTAGCTCAAATGAGCTATGTTCATAAAGGCTTATTATTGGCCCTGTAATTGGGCTGATTTTTCATGTTCAAGCAATATAAATGGATGCTTTAAAAATTACTCTCAAAATACCTATATATAGCATATATAACAGTTTTCTAGGGATAAAAGTGTATGTTTCTTTCGGTGACCCTTTAGATATGGAAATAATTAGGAAAACATAATTTTTTGTCGATTTTTTAACCCCTATTACCACTATTGTGCCAAAATCAAAAGTGGCCACATGCTCTGGCCAACATAGTTTTATGTTTATTAAATAATTACTTTAAAGTGAATATCTTAACCAAGAAATAATTTTGATCAGTATATGCGACCAAAACCATTATTATATATTCATCATTTTTTACCGAAAAAGTGGCTAAATATGTAAGAAATAGTTATTTTTAATGAAGTTCACTAAATTTAATGTCACTTCTGTTCACGAAAGTAAACATTGCACAATTTATGGCATTTATTATTATAAATGGTCATTTCCATCAATTAACCGATTCTATCCCTGTAAACTTCTACTGACAATGAATTTTTTTTCAATGTATGAAATAAACAGGAACAACTAAGTATTTTGCAATTAATTCAAAACGAAAATGACATTTCTATCTACAAACATGATACAGCCGCAAGCATTTATACAATACGACAGAAAAGTAAAGAGAATAAAAAGTAACGAAATATATATACATATGACAGTAAATACACATTTAAAATTTATATGATAATTATGAACTTTATATAATACATTTTATTGATTATATTGTGTTTTTGAATATGTATTATAATACAAAATCTAGTACCTTTATTTCCTATCATCATCATCATCATCATCATCATCATCATTGAGTGCATCCCTCTGTAGAAGAGTATACTCGCACTTTACGTTAAAAGCAGCGCAACACACAGGCTGTTCTTGTACAATTTAAAAACAATCCCAGTTTCTTAAAGTAGCTGGATGGGTGCCAGGCCCTGTCGGAAGGCTTCGACAGAGCTGATCTGCACTATTCCCACTGGTAGGCAGTTCCAGATCCTGATGGTGCTAGGAAAGAACGAGTACTGATAGGGCTGGATTCTGGCTTGGGGCTGGAGGAACTTCAGTTTGTGGCCTCGGGTACAGCCACCAGTTGGTATCAGGTACTGCTCTGGGGGAACATCTACCAGGTGGTTGACGATCTTATACAGCATGACTGTTTTTGATTTGGCTCGTCTCTCTGCTAGATTTTCCCAGGAAAGGTCTTGCATCATCTGGGTGACACTTCTGGTTTGTTGGTAGTTACCAGTGACAAATCTAGCAGCATGTCTCTGGACCTTTTCTACTGCGTTGATGTTTTTGGAAGTGTGGGGGCACCAAACAATGGACGCATACTCAAGCGTAGGTCTGACAAAGGTCTTGTATGCCTGATCCTTGGCCTGGTGGTTTCACATCCCGATGTTACGACGTAGAAAGGAAAGGGTCTGGTTTGCCTTCTTTGTGATGTTGACCGCATGAGTGCATTGTCAACATGTTCCAGGACGTGTCCATGGATGGTGTAGTCGAAGTTGATGGAGTTCCTTCGGTTTGTGATGGATATGACCTCACACTTCTCTGGGTGAAACTGCATGGGCCAATTACCTTCCCATTTCTGTAGTTGATTAAGGTCATTTTGCAGACCACAAATCGTAGATCAAATAATCTTATGTGGCGTCCCATCACAAAAAAAACGACACAAATTGTAATGAATGCAAATATATGATATAATGAACGAAAATGTCCAAAGTACGACATGCTGAATAAAATCTCGACCGATATCACCTATCGGCCAGTGGCCCTCAAGGTGAAATAGATGTCTCGGGTTTTTAAAGCACGTGGTACAGATTTACAATGTAGACAATTAATATTAGGTACACTATATTCCATACCGTATATCACATTTAATATATCGCTCCCCATCACCATAGATCTCCTCAAAAGAAATAACAAAATGTTACATTGTAAATAAAGATATATTGAACATAAAAAGCCAATATTCAAACATCAGCTTTGATATGTAGCATATATCCTTCGTAAGGATGGACCACTGTACTTGCTTTAACCAAACCTTATTACATTAATTCAATTTGTTTTGTATAGAATAAACAATTTTACTGCAGTAAAATCCAAACAACTGGATTGTCTTAAACTTTGTCTAACATCAGTCCTTATGGAAGTTCTTGGAAAAGCTTTGAGAACACCAATTCACAAGAGAGATCATCACAATACAACAAACAGCTAATTCAAACGAATCTTCACTGATTTTAATTGTTTTCTATCAATGGTTGATATTGAAAGAAAACTTTTTGGTCGTCATTGAGTGAAGAGGTGTTTATCGTGACTGTAATATAATGCTTTTGTTTTTATGAGATTTTAGTTTATATACAATATTTCGCTATTCGGATTAAAGAAACCATGTCAAAATTTTATAACAAATATTCTATGACAAATATATTTTGCTTTTTACATTTTATGAAATGTCCAACAAATTTGGTTTTTACCGTTAAATTATTCTCATTCAAACGAAATGCTCTTTTTATTGGTAAGCAATTTCCGTGAAAACTATTGAAGGCTTTTAACAGATAAAGGAATAACAAGGCTATAAACATTGTGGAGAATGAGATGAGATTGAAAACATATCGAATGATAATTATGGGACACATTAAACTTGTGTTATTATGACTGTTTCTGGTCAGGAAAGGATTTCAAATGACAAGTGACTAAAGTAAGAATATAAACTATATCATAGTCTGACGTCGTTCCGTGGTCAAATTAAAACAAAATCACAAAATTGAACCTTATTTAGATGAAGATGATCAATTTTAAAGCAACAAAATAAATAACTACAGATTGTTGCAAAAAGTATTTGTTTTAGAGCAAATCCTTATTAATCATATAAAAATGTGTGTTTGAATTACAGTTTTCAGCATATAATAGCTTAGTTTTACACAAATTTTAATCATGAAAACTTAGAAGAGTGGTATATAATCATGCATATTTAAACAAGAAACTTGTATAAAACATTTCAAACTGAACAACATTGTATTATGAACTAAACCCAAACTAAACCAACACATTGTATTATGAACTAAACCTGAACTAAACCAACACATTGTATCATGAACTAAACCCGAACTAAACCAACATATTGTATCATGAACTAAACCCGAACTAAACCAACACATTGTATCATGAACTAAACCAACACATTGTATCACGAACTAAACCCGAACTAAACCAACACATTGTATCATGAACTAAACCAACACATTGTATCATGAACTAAACCCGAACTAAACCAACACATTGTATCATGAACTAAACCAACACATTGTATCATGAACTAAACCCGAACTAAACCAACACATTGTATCATGAACTAAACCAACACATTGTATCATGAACTAAACCCGAACTAAACCAACACATTGTATCATGAACTAAACCAACATATTGTATCATGAACTAAACCAACACATTGTATCATGAACTAAACCAACACATTGTATCACGAACTAAACCCGAACTAAACCAACACATTGTATCATGAACTAAACCAACACATTGTATCATGAACTAAATCCGAACTAAACCAACACATTGTATCATGAACTAAACCAACACATTGTATCATGAACTAAACCCGAACTAAACCAACACATTGTATCATGAACTAAACCAACATATTGTATCATGAACTAAACCAACACATTGTATCATGAACTAAACCAACACATTGTATCACGAACTAAACCCGAACTAAACCAACACATTGTATCATGAACTAAACCAACACATTGTATCATGAACTAAACCCGAACTAAACCAACACATTGTATCATGAACTAAACCCGAACTAAACCAACACATTGTATCATGAACTAAACCAACACATTGTATCACGAACTAAACCCGAACTAAACCAACACATTGTATCATGAACTAAACCAACACATTGTATCATGAACTAAACCCGAACTAAACCAACACATTGTATCATGAACTAAACCCGAACTAAACCAACACATTGTATCATGAACTAAACCAACACATTGTATCATGAACTAAACCCGAACTAAACCAACACATTGTATCATGAACTAAACCAACACATTGTATCACGAACTAAACCAACACATTGTATCATGAACTAACAAAAGTTTCGAAAAAAAAATAAAATTGAATGACAAATATATGTTTATAACGATAAAGTAAAGCTTCTAAAAAAGTAAAATTTTGAAACTCCATATGCTTCAAGTAATCCATGAAGGTCTTGAAGAAATAGTTATGAGTATTTAGATTAGAAACATTACGTTACAGAAATTTTCCCAGCATTTTATATTACAAATTAACCATGCTCTGATTGCTCATACCTTTTTTGAAAAGTGGGAAATTTGAAAATCCATCTTTTTTAACTTTCATCAGTAGGAGTGTTGACCAAAATTAACCAAAAATATACGATAAAAAACCAAGAAGTTAACAATTTCTCAGAGAAAAATTGAAAAGTCTCTACCTTTTAGTAGATAGAAATGGATAAAATTGCATCTGTTTTTAAAGGATATAGAACAAAGGTTCAAATGATCGATTTTATGCTTTGTGCGATTATAATTTTAGCGCAGAATTATATTTTCTTAAGATCTAGAGTTTTCATTACTTTTGCATTGCCACTGATGGGAATCTTTTAACATTATAAAATGCATTACCGCGTTTTGATGTGACACACTCCAAAACAGCATACGCAGGATAACGTAAGCTAATAAAATCAATTATCCAATTAGATAAAAAAAATATGTCTTATTTATAGAAATACCGGACACCAAACAGATTTATAATTCCTTCGATGAAATAAAAATTATAAAAAGTTCCAGAAGATATATAATTTTGCAATGCCTCTATTTAAGACTCATAAGGGGCGCTCCAAAAAAAAGTATTGAAAAAGTCAAACACTTTATTCAGAATATCAAGAGCAATGAGCAGTAAAACCAAAAATACCGAACAGAAAATCCAAATAATGACTAAGATTAACCTTTGTCAGGGGTAGATATACCTTTTTCAGTATTCGAAATGGACAAATACATACATGATGTCGAACTTGCTTACCTTTTTGCCCCCATGACGTGTGAATACCAGTACATCTGAAGTTTTTCCTGTTTTATTTTTTTTTATAATTTTTGCAATTCTTATTAATTTAGGTATTTCTGCAGTTGGTTTGCATGTTTAGTTCATATGATTTGAAGTAAAACCCGTACATTTTCTTGTCAGGTCTTCCGTGACAAAACATCTCTTAAAAACGAAGAAATAATGACAAAATTAGGTATGATTAGCTTGCTATGACAGGTGCAACCCCTGGGAAATATATTTTTCCAATTGTTATTCTTTAAATTCTCAAGCAATTTATTACGACCCAAAAGTTAAGACAACATCACGCGACATCGTTATTGTCACACGTCAAATGATCCTTCATGTCCAATCACAATGTCCGTCTTAATTTTGTTGTACAAATGTAATTTGAAAGTTTGATGTTTAACAGAAGACGTAGAACTATTTCTTTTTAAACCACCATCAAGACTTAGAGCTGGTTTCGGCACTAGACGGTCATCGTTTCATATGAGAAAGTTTAATTATAGCCAACAGTGTACTCTCGATGGTCTAGTTGATAATTACACTTTCCCCAACCACAAGCCTTGGGAGGACATCATACATGTATCTGATGAAATTTAAATGTATGTCCACTTTCTTACGTTAGATAATATTATTCCATTTGGCAGCCATTGGCGTCATAAAATGATGAGATTCAATGGACATGTATAGTAAAACGATTTTTCACATTGCTTAGACGTATATATACAATAATAAATTTGTGTGACTGTATTCATTGTATAAAATGAAATAGAATCCTCTAAACTACGCCACTTTGCTTAACTGCACCCACCGTACATCATGTACTATGTACCTCACCCTAGATGGAACCTACGAGGAGGTATCATTGGTCAGCGAAAGCTATTTTTTAATTTAGCCTAGCTGGTGAAGTAGTCTAGGGTGCTATACATATATAGTGTAGGTGGTGTTGCCATAAATGTTCCAAACTGGGTTCGAATCCCGCTGATGAGGCGACTCAAAATTTGCAGAAGCAAACATGATATTGCAGTTCAGACATTTTTAGGGATATCTTCAGACGTCTATGAAACCCGTGCGGGTTCCGGGTGGCGAATAGGCCCGCAGCAGCGCTAAGCTTGTCGGTAAAAGTCCACTAAATAGCGCTCAGAAACCTGACATCGGGTCAGGCCGCTTTGCCCACAAAGCGACTGGGATGTGTGCCCCAGGTGGTTGAATGGAGCAGCCCTGACATCGAGAGATGCGGGGTCGTCAGGCGATAATGCGGAAAACCTGACCGCAAACCATAGTGGTGCACCGTGTTGGGAAAAATGTCACGTTCCTCGCACGTTAAAGAACCCTGCTGCAGGTCTCGGTAAGAGTAGGACCCGTAGGATCCCCATGCAGGAGGCTAAATTTCCCGTCCGTACCCATCACTCCTTTTTCCAGTGGCAGTCAAAACTCTCCTACCCGATTGGCCTTGTGTCCCCATTTCCTCCACTTCATCATCATTTCATGTTCATTATATCATCACTTTCATGTTCATCTCCCGGATATAGCCGAAATCGTGCTGCTTAGGAGTAAAGCAATAACTAACTAACTAACTAACAGACGTCTATGAAATAATTTATCAACTCCACATCTCGTCAAATCAAAGCGCTAAAGCATTAAAGGCAAAGCTAAATCTAAGCACTAAAATAAAGAGCGATCTGTTTTACACAAACTTGAAAAATATCAATTTTGTTCGTTTGCTCCTTCCTCTTAAACATTTGTTAAGAAACCCATAATTTGGCTCCGCCCACTTGAATATATATGACGTATTGATTAAATTAAAGGTAAAAGGTCAACAATGCTTAAGTGTACATCAACTGGCCATGGTGTATCGATGTATAAAATGTAGTGCACATTTATATCGTATTTATTATAGAGGTATTAAGATGTACCTCTTAGTTTACACAACCTGTATAACATTTAATACATTGAAAGATGAATATTCTATAATAGATCTTCTGGTATGAATATTGCCTGACCGATTTACCCTGTCTATATCATTTAAATAAACTTGGTTTTGACAAAAACCATTTTAACTAAAATATCAGGTCAAGGTGTCAAGTGAGCCATTTGAGCAAGTTTTTGACCATTTTTCAGTGATGATGGCAGAAAAAAAAATGTAACGGGCATAATACGGAAGCCAAAAAATGACAATTTCTGATTCACTTGTTCCTTTCGATAAGGTGGGATAATAAAAGAAGCAAATGTACCGATGGGGCATCCGGATGTAATAATTCCGAAAGGGCAGAGACAAAACCAGTTAACACTAACGAGAACGGGACAAAACAAACAGACAACATGTAAAACGCGGAAACAGAACAAAACTACTGAATTCGTTGCGAGAGTGAACTCAGGTGCCCCGGAAGAGTGAGCGGTTCCTGTTTGCTATAACACACCCGTCGCAATGCCAACAGCCACTTCAGCCTGTCAAATCCGGTATTAACGGAAGAAAAAACAAAACCTATGACAAACCAACATCTGCACTCATCGAAATCCCATATTTGTCTATAAGCGCATGATGTCTTTTAAATTTCTTGAGTGAAGACAGTAACCGAGGAGCAAGATAATCCTGTTTAAGCAATTTGGATGTCAGACGTGACGCTCTGCTAAGGAAATCGATGTAAGTCCCGCAAGCTCTGGAATAACGAATCAATTAAAAAAATAAACTCTTTTACACTGGAGCGGACGGAATGTTGCTACACAAGAACGGAAAGTTGACGATTGGAAAGATGAAGTCATCAAGTTTGTCATAGAGCATTGTTGAAAGTTTTCCTTGAGAGTCTATTTCAAGATGAAGATTTGAAAAGGAAGCAGACTTCCTAGAATCCGTGATGTCCTTTATCTCAAGATCCAATTCGAGAATAGTTCAGTAAAAGGACATCATCAATATAACGTGGGATTAAAAGAGAGAGCTAGTCTACGATCTTTTTTTTCTAGAAATGAATTGACGGTAAGAAATCTGCTTCATATATCAGCAAGGAAAGGTGCACAATTAATGCGCTTTGGAATCTTGGAATCCCTATTGTTTGCTGAAAAACATGTCAACCAAACTAAACAAATACTAGTATGATGTCAATGAGTAAGTTGAGCATGTCTTCTGTAAATTTGTTCTTTTTCTTAGACTCATTGATGGCAAAGTAAGACTTAGTATAATCGACAACCAAATATTTGTACCTGCGTTTTCCATTCTGTTTTAAAAAAGCTGCGTTTAATCAACTGAACAAATACTAGTATGATGTCAATGAGAAAGTTGAGCATGTCTTCTGTAGTTTGTTCTTTTTCTTAGACTCATTGATGGCAAAGTAAGACTTAGTATAATCGACAACCAAATATTTGTACCTGCGTTTTCCATCCTTTTTTAAAAAGCTGCGTTTAATCAATTGTGCCAATCGCGATTTCAAAAGGTTCAAATGATTCAAATTGAACTTTTTTTCCTGTTCCGTCCTTACGAATTGGATGTCATTCTCTAATTTGAAATTCTGTCTTCCAATCTAACAACATTTTCCCCTAAAACCGTTTATCTTTTCGCCAAAAGGTTCCTGGCGAGGAATGTGATATATATTTCCCACTAAATAGCTCTCCAAATAAATGGATTTCCATCAAAGAACGCACTAAAGACATTTGAATTGTCTTAAGCATAACATTTTTACATTTATTTTGATAGAAAACCTGTTTATACAACAAATAAACAATTACTTTTATTGACAGCAGAGAGAATCCCATTTTGTCTCAATTCCACAAACATTATTATGTTTCAAAACGGTTAATAAAATGATCACACAAAACGACTTGCCATGGTGATTTTTATATTTGACAAAAGTGTAAGGACTTAATTCGTTTTTAAATAAAAAAAAACCGACTAAATTCTTTTTGATATTTAGTTTAAACATATTTATTTATCCTGGATTGGGAAACAAGCTTAATGCTTATGGAAATCCCTCTCCAGCAAGCAGTTTGCGAGTGTGGCCTTTGCAGCGGCCCCCATTGAGCCTACTCTTATCGAACTCTACAAAGGGGTCTTTAGCGTGCATGGGGTATTGCTCTCCACATACACGGGGCAACTTTTTTTCGTCCCATCCAAAGGACTAGCATCGTTCCTTCAGACCATCCTCGAAAATGGTGTCAAGAATGAATCGGAAAATTGGTTCATGAAATTTTCACCCCAACGAGGATCGAACCACGAACCTTGGTGTTAGTAGTCCGACGCGTTAACCATTACACCACCGGCTCTACTTTTTGATATTTAAGGAAAGCTTTACTATAAATACACTACTATTCCAATCAAGTATTTTCGGGGTACATTTTGTCCTTGTATGCGTACAGACGTGTGGTTTTAACGGGCATATCCTTGAATGCGCATACGATTGGTTAATTTATTTTTATTTTCTTCAATTTATTTACATATATATAAATTCAAATTCTTTATTGCAGTTACACCCTTATGGGTCAAAGCAATTACATATAATATATAAAATATTGACAAATACAGAAAACATGGGATATACATACAGCTATAATTTTTTTTTAAAACTTGCATGTACAATTATTATTATAGTATGTTTTACCGATGTGGACCCTTTTTCGCAGTTCTAGAGATCGCTAAAGTCCTTGACATAATTTAAAATTTAAATTCCGGGCAAAGGTTACATTTAACTTTTATGTTATAAGTTAGATTTAAAAAAGAATCATCTCTATTTGAAATTTCCGAGAAAAATATCTCTTTGTTTTTTGTTAATTTGGCAGGATAAAAGAAAATGTATTTCGTCCTCAACAATTTGGCATTTATAAATAAGAGCAGATTCTTTGGCATCTGGGGATATTATGATACATGTATCTCCCTTGTTCTATGTTCAGGCTATGTTCACTTACTCAGTTTGGTGATCATTTGCCTAGACTTAAAACTATTTTCATGTATTAAATAGTCTTCTATTTTGATACCATTTTTAATTTCCTAAATATATAAAGTTTGGAATCACCATTTAGGCTATTTAATTTAAATTTTATCTTATTTATATAGTAATCAGATATAAAGGTTTGTATTGTTTTTTTCAGCTTGTTTTTTTACTATAAAAAATGAGACATCAAAATGTTCATATTCTGATCTGTCAATATCTTGTTCTGTGAATATCTTTGATACCATAGTATACCACGTATAAATTCCCTCAGCATGTAGACATTTATTGACTATATATGCCTCTTTTAATAAAGGATTTATTTTTTCAGAATTCAGTTTACTATAATATAGAATTACTTGAGATTTTATAAAAGACTCTAATGGCAATCTACCAAAATCTGTTTTTGCTGCTATATTGCAAGCCGTTCTTTTTCAATCCTAAGATGTTCTTACAATATCTTGTGTGTACTTTTTCACATGAAAATGTGTCTATTACAGAGATAGTATCACACATTAATCCTTTTTTCTGCTCTTTCTTTTGATTTTAAAGTAGATATGTATACAAAAAAATATGACTTGATATTTTGTTTTATTTATTCTTATCATGCTTATTGATCTGATTTATTTTGTTAGATTTTCTGACTTGGGTTTATATAAAAATACTATTCATATTTTGTAATTTCTTATTGTCTTGGGGTGGTGTTTTCGATGCTTTCCTAAGAATGGCCGGCATAAGAAGGGTTCTTACAAAAACTTTAGGAAATAATTAGGAATAACTAGAGAAATACTTATACAAGTTCTCGAAGCATTCTCAGTAACTTCTTAACTTAGGCAATCTTAACTATTTTCTTAATCCATTTAAGAGGCTGTAGAAATCAGGCAAAAGCTTACAGAATCTGGCACATGAAGAATTTTATCCCAGCAAATAAATTGTTTAAATGTATTGATGGACTCACATGTAAAACAAAAATCACAAGGATTTGTTTGAAAGCAACATGGATGACTAGTGATTCAGCCTTAAAGTTCATGAACAAAGCAACCAAATTTTGCAAATATGCAAGAGTTATCTCCCTTTTTCTGCATATTTTTAATGCATTCTAAAGTAATCACTTCAATAATGCAAAAATCTGCATTTGTTTTGGGGAATGGATGTTATTAACCTGATGTGAAATCAATGAAAATTTTTTAAAAACAAAATTTGTCATGTGCCAGCTATTGCCTGGGTTTTGCTTGGACAGCCTCTTAAACGGCATGTATAAAGACATGACTATGTATTTCGATCAATAATCGATGATTACTTGTCAAAGTTTTTGTTTACCAATTAAAACTGTGAGAATATATGAAGAAAACATAACTACTTAATTAAAAAAAAGATAATCACATAAAATAATGTTCACTATACATCTAATCATAACATTTCTTATATAATTTATCTTAATAATCCAAACCTTTAAAAGTATGTTCCTGTCAAAATATTGGTGTTTATGGCATAGATATAATATCATTTCAGCTACAAATGTTTTTAAAAATTAGTATTTTAGATCATATTTAGGGTTTAGATAGGTTAGGAACGTCCAAAGTCAACAACCTAGGCGTCACAAATTTAGGGGGGAATTACGGTGTATCCCAAATTAAGAGACCTTCGAGAACATGACAAGTTTAGGAAACCTCAGACTCCAAAGAAGGATTTTGGAAGGGTCCTTAAGATAGGAATGCTTCGAGAGAAAAAAAAATCAATATCAGCATTAGGCTTTTTTTTCGCGGGAACTTGCCGTAGAGCTCTCCGCTCTCGCGGGCACTTCGTGCTCGGTATTATTTCTGCTGTGACCTGTTCTCCTTCGAATTAGATATACAAATTTAAAAACCTATCTATACTACTAAAATAACGAAGCGTTTTTTTTGTTAGCCGGGTTACAGCCTAAACAACAAATGACGACTTAGCTTCATTTATCAGATTTCAGATTTTATTGAAACACTCAGACACATACATGTGTAACATGAGGACATACAACAAAATAACATATATTACAAATGACAGAATGAGCTAGTCAGACAGTATAGTTAAGATAACAAATTTAATTTATGTACAAACGATGCTATGTTGTTTAGAAGCTTGACATTACAGAGAGACAACATGCCACTCATCTTATTTTTATTTGGATTCATACAATAGTACCTTGGTATATGTTGTTGTCGCAATTGTTGAACATAGTCACTTTGACATTTAAATAAATAGTGGAATTCGTCGCCGATTCCTTCCCTACAAAGTGTACAAACTCTTGCTTCTCTGGGAATGTTTGACCATCTCCCAGTTTCTATTGGCAACTTAAGGTTGGAAGTTCTTAGTTTAGATATCCAAGTTCTTCCAAACTCAGTTAACCTTAATAAGTATTTTTCAAAGCAAAAGTTTGTTTTGAATAACGAGTACAATTGACCTTTAGATGATTTTTCAATATCTGAGAACCATTTCTGAATGAACTGGTCTCTAAGACGCTCAAATAATATTGGTTTCAGTGTACAAAATTCTACTAGGATTTGGTTAGCAAAAATATATCCAAGACCTGCATTGTCAAAGACAGATTTTATACTAGAGATCCATTTGAAGTTTTGATTATCATTCAGTTGCAGATCATACATTAGTCTGTACAGGATGCTGCTAAGCTTCCTTTCATTTTGTACTAATCTGCACCAGAAAGAAATCATTCTCAGCTTAACCTTGATATAAAGAGGATAACGGCCTAACTCACCATATACCATGAAGTTGGGGGTAGACTGTCTTAGATTGAGTATTCTTTTGCAAAATTGAAGATGTACTGTTTCCAACACATCAATGTTTTCATACCCCCATACTTCAGAACCATATAGCAAAATAGGCTCAACTAGTGAGTCAAATAGTTTCAATTGAATGTCAATTGGAATGTTATGATTTCTTATCTTCTTATATATTGCGAACAAAGACTTTTGTGATTGTTCCGCTAATTTTTTCCTTGCCTCATTAAAATTTCCGTTATATTTAAAAACTATACCAAGGTAGGTCAATGAATCCACTACTTCTAAGTTTGCGCCATTTAACTTAAAATCATTACCATTTCTATATTTTCTTTTGCTAAAAATGATCACTTTAGTCTTTGATGTATTAACAGATAATTTCCAAAAATCACAATAATCTTGAAAAATGTTTAATGATTTCTGCATATCATCAAATGATTCAGCAAAAATTACCGTGTCATCGGCATAAAGCAAAACAAAAAGCTTAATGAAAATATGGAGGGAACTTTGAATCTTTTCTTTTACTAATTCCAAAGGAAGAACATGAAGATCTTCAAAATATTTTTCTAAGTCGTTTAAAAAAATAGAAAAAAGAAAAGGGGACAAATTTTCTCCTTGGCGTACACCATTCATGCAGTCAAAAAAATCTGACTGTCTATCATTACAAACAATACAAGACTTAACATTATCATACATATTGTAGATTACTCGAAAACATTTTCCTTTGATATCATTGTTTTGTAGTTTTTGCCACAAACCAGCACGCCAGACAGTGTCAAAAGCCTTTTTAAAATCAATAAATGTACAATACAGTTTTTTACCAAAAGCAAAGTACAGCGATATCAAGGCATGCATAATAAAAATGTTATCAGTGGTAGAGTATCCCTTTCTAAAACCAGCTTGACATCCCGAAATAATATCAAACTCATTTGACAAAAAGGTCAATCTAGCATTGATAATGGAGGTAAATAGTTTCCCAAGACAACTTATTAACGTTATCGCACTGTAGTTGTCGGGGTCATTTGCATTGCCTTTGTTTTTGTATATTGGCCGAATAATTCCACTCAACCATGTCTTTGGAATAATACCGGAGTCGAATACTATATTAAACAATTTACAATAAATAGAAACGAGCTGAGGAGTCGAATGCTTAAAATATTCATTAACAAAATCATCTACACCTGCAGCTTTTCCATTTTTCAAGTTTTTAATGGCATTTGACACTTCATCGTGTGTGATTTCTCCATTTAGGATATTATCATAAATTTCGTTTTCACACATATTATCAAGAAAATGTCTCGAATCATCTTCAGTTTCGTCATTTTCATTTAACTTTTTGAAATAATCATACAAAGTATCAATAGGTATATCAACATTTTCTTTTTTGTACCCATTCATATCATTTAAAATTTTCCACATCTTTTTGGATCAGTTTTAGAAGCCTCACGAAGTTTAATCGAATTTTGTTCCTGAAACTTTCTAAAACTTGTATTCATTTGCTTTCTAAATTCTTTTGCTTTAGTATTAAATACTTTTTTTAAATTATCAGATTTGTCTGATTTATATTTCTCTTTTGCTTTATAAAACTCATCACGCTTTTGTTTACATGATTTATCAAACTAAGGCTTAGTATCATGATCTTTTGTCTTCTTTTTTGAAGAATAATAGCCGAATGCGGACTTAGCCGTGTCTACAAATATACATTTTAAATCGTCAACTGCCTTATTAACGCAGTCATGTGTGACATTATTACTGTTGATAATAATGTCCAATTTTTCATCTAAATCATTTATAGAACTGTTTTCATCATTAACAATCAAATTTTCGAATTGGTCACTCCTAGCCGAATTCCACTTGACATAATTTCTATTGGAGTTACCTATGGCACGATTTTCATGAGACACGACCTTGGCTGAAATACTAAAGTGAATTCTACAGTGTACATCTGAGAACATAGGGTCAAATTCACATATAGAAAATTCATTCAAATATTGGAATAACATAGGATATACAATTAAATAATCTACAGTGCTAGTGTCTTTACAAGTAGTTTGACCAATATCTTTATCTTCATGAAGTCTACCATTTACAATAAAAAATGAAGACCTTTTACATATATCTAGTAATTTATTACCATAGGAATTTGTTCTACCAGTGTCTTTATTGCTTCTATCAAGAGGAATATTAAATTGTTCTAGTATTTGGTAAGTATACATATTTTCATTAACTTCATTATCAGTAATATTAAGTATATCATGAAGAAGATTTTCGTCTGGTATAATGTAGTCAGGCAGCTTAGCTGTCCTTGCATTGAAATCTCCAACCAAAGCAATATTTTCAAAAGATTGTGAAAAATTAATTATATCATTTTCTATCTCAGTAAAACAGTTTTCTGAGGCATATCTCGAGTTTTCAGGGGGAATATATACACATCCCAGTAACAGTTTTGATTCTAGGTTTTTCAGATCTAATTCAACCCATTGTATAAAGTCAGAATCATTTTCTAAAAATTTAATTTGTTTTGAAAATAGTGTTTTATAAATAATAATAATACCACCAGACTTCTTTTTACACTTGTTTCTGTTTTTACAATAATAAGAATAACCTTCAGGTAAATCTATAACATCTAAATTATCTAATTTAGTTTCTACAAATACAAGTACATCATATCTTTTAATAATAGATATAAAATCAGGATTAAGTAATTTGGATTTAAGTCCGCACACATTTAAATAGGTGACATTAAGTTTATTTGTAAACAAATGTGATGTGTATTGGGTAGTGTCTGAGTGACTGTCCTATCTGTGGAAAACTGGTTCTTGTCGGTTGTTGTGTCTGTGGGGTACATCACGGGGCGGAGGTTCATATGGTCTGCCGTCAACATAGATTTTATCGTACACTAGTTTTGCTTTTACTTTTTGTCGCTGCAAGTATTTGAGGTCCGGTATAAGTTCCCTTCTTCGGTTTACGATCTCGGTAGGATATTGTTGGTTTACCGAGAATTGGTCTTTATTTTTCAGAGCTGTAGGGACTGCCTTCAATACCCTCTCATGGTCCGAATAGTTTGCAAAGCGAGCAATAATATTACGTGGTTTTCCATCATTTCGTTTACTGAGACGATGAACGTTTTGGAAGTTAATAGTATCTGCGTCCTCTATGTGAAGTTCTGTTTTAAGAAACTCTACCAATACTTCTTTTGTGTTTTCGTCTTCATGAGTTTGTTCGATTCCACCAAACATAAGATTGTATTTCATAGAATGAGTTTTGAGTCTGAGAAAATCTTCTTTTAAATTATAATTTTCTTCTTCTAATGATCTATTTCGGGCTTCTAGGTTTCTAATTCTGTTTTCAACAGAGTGATGGTGTTCTTCTTGTCTGGATATAGTGTTGCCTTGGTTCTCTTGAACGGTTTTTATTTGGTATATTTCGTCTTTCATGTTTTTTATGGCATTTTCAAAATTGTCTAATTTTTGGTTCATAGAATCTAGAACGTCTAGTTTCACAAGTTTTGTTGACATGAAGTTGTCGAACCTTTGGAATCGATCGTTGATCATAGCAATTTCGTTCACAAGGGCCTGGATATTAACAGTAGCCATAGGCGGGGGTGGTGGAGGTGGCAGGCTTGTACACTGCGGCATTGGTGCTGGCATATTACTTTGATGACCATTTGCAAAGTTGGACACGGGTGTACTATGACGAATCTGGGTATGTGTGTTATTTAGTTCATGAGGTGCAGGGGTTGCAAATACTAGTTGTTGTGGATTGACAGGTGACTCCGATATACTTTGATGATGTCGATATATCGAATCATGGGCCTGGGCCAAAACTTGAGAAGTGTCATTCGATTGAGCCGGGGTCGTCGCCATATTTGTTTTGAGCGGTGGGGTGTATCCAGATGGACTGTTTTTGTTCTTTCTTTTTCTACTACCGTTTCTATTGCCTTTTCCTGGCATTTAAAGTCATTAGATATGTATATAATGTGTTTATCCAATTTGTAAGGCACACAAACATCCCAGGACATCGAAAAATTACTTTACATCGGAGCTCATCTCACTGTTGACTAACTCACTCCGCCATTTTTATTTTATTTATTTTATCAAAAACAGGGGATGGTTGTGACCTTTGAAAATTTCACTAGCACATATGCAATTATGTCTGCAATTTGCTAATTAACCTAATTAATTGATCCGGAAATGCTATAGCCGTCATCGTTCCGGAATTACATGTATTCCTCATGTATTAACAAGTTTTACTAAAAAGCACCAGGAAGCGCCCGGTTAGGTATTTAGCGCCCGAGACTAAAATGTTTATTCTTATCTGTAAATGAAAAAGTAATGGGTCATAAATTGTTACAAAATTATTTAATCAATCTATATATTAGCCTAAAAATACTAAAAAACTAGAAGTACGTTTAGAGGTAAAATATCTTCAGTGCCGGTTCGATATTTTGTCCCCCCCTTTTTTTACAATGTTTGATATTATTTCCCCTGTTTTCAGACAAGTACAAAAAAATCCCTCAATTATGCTAAATATTTTTATGGTAAGTTTAGTATAAAAATGTATGCAAAAAAATGTTTTACCGTCAAAAATTGTATCTTTTCAAAAATTTAAAATTTATCATATTGTATTTTTTTTTTCATGTGTAAAATTAGGCTCAACGATGTCAATTAAGGTGGGACGTTACGTTAAAAACGACGTTACCGATAGAATTTACCTGTACACTGAAAAATTCGTCTGAACGTCGTGAAAAGCAATGTCAATTTGTTAGGTTCTATTGCGTTTTCCATGTATAGGCAATGTTCACGAGTCCGTACCTTAAAAACGAAGTCCGTGACATATCCTTTATTTTATATCAGTGCATGGCAAATTTTCCGAGGAATATCATATTAGTTTTTGGGTAAAATATGGATATCGTTATTCCACTTTTGTGTATAAAAAGTAAAAATAATTGGTGTTGAAACTCTTTTTTTCCTATATGTCTTTGTTAATTTCCCGCCAAAAATGCAGTTTTCAAATGCATTTATTTGAAAAACGAGGTCCGTGACCCCCATTTTTTATTGCATACATGGATGTATATCACTAAGAACAATTTTTATTAAAATCTGGATATATGCCATTTGGTATCGTCCCATCTTAATTGACAAAATTGCGTAGCGATTGATTGAAATTTATCCTGCCACTTGCCATTTGTGCACTTTAAAGGTGGAGTAACAAATACGGTCATGCAAATGCAACGTATAGGTTATTGCGTGGTCTTTTTTAAAGCAATGCGACGATTGATTTTCCTGCGATATCGCGGGTTTTTCCTAGTCTTTTTATAGCATGAGAAATAATTTTAAGCCATTTGTTTTGTTTGTGTGGTGGCGGCAAAAGTACCATCAAATAATGCAAATGTATCATCATATGATAAAAAGTATCGTCGCATAATGAAGTGTTATCACATATTGAAATATATCATAATATCATAATATAATGACAAAGTATCATCACATGATTATCACATAATGGCAAAGTATCATTTCATAATGAAGTGTTAATAACATAATGGAATTGAAGTATCATTCCATCATGGTAGTAAGTCTATTTTTTACGGAACACTGAAGCTGCCTTATGATGTTTTTCATTATGCGGGGATAGTTTGATACTCTTTCATTATGTGATGATACTTGGTCATTATGTGATGATAATTTTTAATTATGTGATGACACTTCTTCATTGTTTGATGGTACTTTGTCTTTATGTGATGATGATATTTCTTTGTTTTGTAATGAACTTTTTCATTATACGACTTCAATATGTGATGATATCTTTTCAATTTTGATGGTACTTTTCCCGCCAACACAAACAACATAACCGAAAATAGTATTTCTATGTTTGCAGTTGATTTTTTTTTAATTTTACCCCCTTTTCTTAATTATCAAAAACTTGTCACTCATTCTCATTGACAGATATTTTTTCTATTTTCGAAACTATTTTTTTTTTATTCTAATCTTTTTCTGTAAAGACCAATCTAATGCAAGAGAGCCGGCGGTGTAGTGGTTAACGCGTCGGGCTACTAACACCAAGGTTCGTGGTTCCGACTCTCTCTTGACACCATTTGCGAGGACGGTTTTGAGGAACGGTGCTAGTCCTTCGGAAGGGACGAAAAAAGGTTGTCCCGTGTATGTGGAAAGCAATACCCCATGCACGTTAAAGACCCCTTTGTAGAGTTCGATAAGAGTAGGCTCAATGGGGGCCGCTGCAAAGGCCACACTCGCAAACTGCTAGCTGGAGAGGGATTTACATAAGCATTAAGCTTGTTTCCCAATCCAGGATAGATAAATATTGTTGTGCTGTGCCTCCCCCCTTTTATGCCATGTCTTTATACGCTAAGAAACATAGAGAAAACATATTGTCGGATGTAATGGTTGTTGCAATTTGTTATGTTGGTTTGATTAACCTGTATGTAGTCTCCGGGAACCTTGACAGTTACGATATTAAAGGTAGAGCCATGTATTTTGGAAAAAACACACGTAGAAATCAAGGGGGTCAGGGCCTTTCGAGTTGATTTTATTAAACATAGTTGTTTGTCGTTACCTGTCAATCACATAAGCAAATCACACTAAGTTGGCTCTTTCCAAAGATATGCCGTTTTACATATTTGGCTAAATACATGACCGGTAGGCCTTGAAAAACCCTTGTTGAGAAAACACAAATTTGTTGGTGACATTTTACCGGAAGTGTGCTTCCAGAGTGACGTAATTTCTGATTGGTCCAAAAGTACCGTTAGATAATTTTGATTGGTTACGGGTTTCCGCATGGTCACGTGGTTCTATAAAAGTTCAGGCAGCGGCAAAATTTGATTTGGCTTCACTTGGTAGTTCTTCCGACCAGCTAGCTGTTGCTGTAGTTAATTAATACTAGTAGATTAAGATCTCGGAGATTCTAGGAGACATGTCATATGCACGACACCAAAGAGAAGAGGTGTGTAATATTTAATTATAGTTGTTATATATATTGCTCCAGCATATTTGCCGTTGGTGCTCCTGATCTGGAGGTGTCTCCCGATTAGGTTGTAAAGTTCTCCGAGTTTGGAGAAAAGGGAGAAACTGTTTGTCTAGTTGTGATAATTCGTTGTTAGCTTAATTTCATGAAATTTTATACTGAATAACGGATAAATAAATAGCATTGTTTTGATTATATTTCAGAAGAGTCCGAAATATTTATTGTTGGTTATCTCCGCATTGTGAAGTTTGGTATCAGTTTTTTTTATGTCTGTTTGAAAATTGTTAGTTTGACTTGATAAGCTGAAGGGCCTTCAAGATTCACCTTCAAGACGGATTTTTCTGTGTTTATTCTGGACAATACTTGATATATTTGTGTTATAATGAAATTGTGAATTTTATTGGTTTTCGCGTGAAATAAATTGATGATCTTGTATACTGTTTCTATACTTTGTAAATCCTTGTGCCACCAGATGCTCCTATTCAGCTAAATTCCGACAACAAACGAACCCATACTTTGTATCGCTGTTTTATCAACGTGGCTCAACGTGACACTTGATTAGCAGCCGTACAAGATCCTTCTTTTTGTAAGGTTGTTGGCTCAGTGGTTAAAAGCAATTTACGTTACACTGGGTCCGCAGCAGTACATTTGGTGGCAGCGGTGGGATTGATAGATACAAAGTACTTGTAGTTTTATTGAAAATAACATTGTTTTGTTGTTGGTGTTGAAATAGGACATCTGTAAAAAGTATCATATTTGATAAAAATCAATATGGAGCAAATAGAAGTTGAGAACATGGAAAATACAAATGAAATGGGTATTTCTAGTCAAGAACATTTTCACGACTGTGATGATCATGAACGTATCTCAGGTCCCAGTGTAAGCACTCATAGTTCTGTCGGTAGCCATGAAAGTCAAATAGTTAACACATTTTCAAAGCAAATGTATTTATTAAATGTAGACATACAAAAGAGTATGCAGAGTATGAAGAGTCAAATTATTGAAGTAGTTCATGATTTTAGAGAAAAAGTAGAACATCTAGAAAAACAAGTTAATGAAATGAAGTCACACTCAGAAAACACTTCAAATACAAGCAATGTATGCATAAACCAAACTTCACTAGGTTTACCCCGTGAGGTAAATGAGAATAGTATTGTAAGGTTAGAAAGCGTTGAAAATGCCAATCGTGGAGCTTCTTCCTTGAAATTGAAACCTCAAAATTATGACGGGTCTGATGATTTCGAAGAATATATGAAACAATTTAATATTCTATCCGAATTAAATGGTTGGAATAATCAAATCAAAGCTTTAGTTCTAGCAAGTAGTCTTGTGGGTAGGGCTCGCACCATCTTGACTGAATTAGACGAACATACATGTCGTGATTTCGAATGTTTAAAGACCGCTCTTTTCCATCGTTATGGTTCGGTCAATAGAAGCGCTATTTTCAAAGCGGAATTACAAGGCAAAGTTAGGAGCAGGAATGAAACTATTCCTGAACTAGTAGAAGATATTAAGAAGTTAACCAGAAAGGCCTATCCTGACTTGGGTTCAGAAGTCGCGGATAAGTTAGCAATAGATTATTTTATTGACGCTATTCCTGAAAGTGATATCAGGCTAAGATTGAAAGAAGCAACTTTAAATTCTATGACTGAAGCTGAAAACCTAGCCGTAAAATTAGAAGCTCTACGAATGGCTGACAAACATAGGGGTAAACCTGTTAGAACAGTAGAATGCTCAAATTCTGCTGATAATAGCAATGAAGTTTTTGAACAACCAAAACCTCAGTATTTCAATAGACAAAATAGAAACAATCACGGTCGTAGAAATAATACAAACTATAGACCCAGGCAAAACTATGGAACAAGAAACGGGAATTACACTTTTCCCAAGAATGAAATGTATCAAAATCAAAATAGACAAAGCAATTTTAGTAAGTCGGAAAACTACCAGGCGTTGGGTTCGGGGACCGGAACCCAACATTGAAGCCCACAAGGTCCTCCAAAACAAATTTGGACTATACAGTCACGGACAGAGTGGATGGTTGTTTTATAAATGTCAGAATAGAAAATTTACATGTGAAAATGTTAGTAGACACAGGTGCCTCTGTTACTATTCTTAGAAAAGATATTTTTGATCAGTTGGTGAATAAACCTCCACTTTGTGATGTAAAGTCTAGTTTGTTGAGTGCTACTGGGGAACTGTCTCCTTTTCAAGGAAGTACCAATGTACAATTTGAAATAGTTGGAAGAAAATATAAACAAAAGGTTTTAGTAGCTAATATTCATAATGAAGGGATATTGGGACTGGATTTCATGAAATCTTATAAATGTGATGTATTTGTTAGCAAAGGGTTTGTCCGATTGTCAGGTAGAAAAATCCCTTGTTTTTCATTTCAAGAAAAAGAAGAAAATAGGTGTTGTCAAGTTAGGGTGCTTGAAAATGTAACTGTACCCCCAGAGTCAGAAATTATTGTCCCTTGCTTTCCCACTGGGTTTGTGGAGAGCGACACACAAGTTGTAGTTGAAAGTGATGAGAAGTTTGTAGAAAAGAGCGGGTTGCTAGTAGCTAGAGTATTAGCCGATTTAGAAAATAAATGTATTCCCGTGCGAATGATAAATGTTAGCAAGGAAAAGTATGAACTGTACAGAGACACAGTGGTCGGAAAATTTGAACATATAGCAGATATGTCAGTAGAAACGGTGAATGCTTTGCAAGAGAATGAAAATTCGAATGAACACATCGAAGAATTGTTTTCAAGAAGTTGTGAGAACTTAAATCAGGAAGAGAGCGAAAAAATGAGAGAGCTATTGAATAAATATAAAGATGTGTTCTCTAGTTCTAAGAGTGATATAGGGTTTACGAATCTAGTGGAACACAACATAAATACTGGCAACGCACCCCCTATAAAACAAAGGCCATATAGAATACCCTTGGCGAAGCGGGAACAAGCAGAGAAAGAAATAAAAACAATGGCCGAAAATAACATTATTGAACCTTCAAATGGTCCTTGGTGTTCACCCGTAGTTATGATTGTCAAGCCTGATCATAGCATTAGATTTTGTTGTGATTATCGTAAGTTAAATGAGATTACAGTAAAAGATAGTCAGCCCCTCCCAAGGATAGACGATACGCTTGATGCTTTATCTGGTTCTCGTTGGTTTAGTACTGCTGATATGAAACAAGGTTTTTGGCAAGTTCCTGTAGCTGAAAAAGATCGTTGTAAAACAAGTTTTTCCATCCCTGGTGGTGGGCTGTGGCAATTCGTAAGAATGCCCTTTGGGCTTGTTAACAGTCCCAGTACATTTGAGAGATTAGTGGAAAAGGTACTGTCTGGTCTTACTTGGAAAATTTGTTTGATATACTTAGATGACATTATTATATTTTCAAAGACTTTTGGAGAACATTTGTTAAATTTAGAGGAGGTTTTTAAAAGGATAAGAGAGGCAAACCTTAAGTTAAGCCCAAAGAAATGTCATTTATTTAAAACTCAAGTTAAGTTTTTGGGCCACGTGGTTAGCCCTGAAGGAATTGCTACTGATCCTGAGAAAGTGGAGACTGTTAAAACTTGGCCTATTCCCAAGAATGTAAAACATGTAAGGTCATTTTTAGGACTATGCTCGTACTATAGAAAGTACGTAAAAGGGTTTTCGACTATGGCAAAACCTTTACACAAACTTACAGAGTTAGATCAAAATTTTGTTTGGACTAGTGAATGTCAGAGCTCATTTGATAAGTTGAAAGAAGCCCTTACTACTGCCCCAATTCTTGGGTATCCTTTATGTGAAGGAATGTTTGGTATAGATTGTGATGCTAGCGAGACAGGTATTGGAGCAGTTCTTTGGCAACAGCAAGGAGACTGCGAGAGAGTAATAGCATATTTTAGTAAGATCTTATCCAAACCGGAGCGTCATTATTGTGTGACTAGAAAGGAGTTGTTAGCTGTTGTGCGAGCGGTACAACATTTTCATCCTTATTTGTATGGTAGAAAGTTTAAAATTCGGTCGGATCATGGAGCTCTACGATGGCTCATTAATTTCAAAATGGCCGAGGGTCAACTTGCTCGTTGGTTAGAATCCTTAGGAACTTATGATTTTGTTATTGAACACAGAAATGGTAGAGTTAATCAAAACGCCGACACGTTGTCTAGGCGTCCCTGCTCTGGACAGAATTGTCCCTATTGTGAAAAGAGAGAAAATGTATATGCGCATAAAACAATTGGGTGTGGAATTTCAGAGACACTTTCAAATGAGTCTGCTCATGTTAAATCAGGGCCCGGTTTACATGAGAATATCGAGCGGGAAGTTGTCAATAGTTTATCTGTTGAGGTAGCGGAACGCACTAGTTCCCTGTCCCACGGAGGTCAAAAGTTCGTCATCACAGACCCCTCACAGAAACAGGTTGATTTTAAACATGATATAAAATTTGAAACTGGAGATATTGTCAATCTGGACACCTTGTATTCTAAGAGAATTGATGACACAGGCAGTTTACATGTCTGGCCAGTTAAGTCGCTACATGCAGGGGTAGCTTCCGGCAGTGATCAGAGTAGTTATGGCTTGAGCACTGACAAAATTCTAAATACAGTAGCTGTCGGGAAGCCTAACACTGATGGTTATTTGGCCGAAGAAGGGTTAGCACAAGTCCCTACCTCGGATTCCCATGTACGCTATCCTATGGAAGCCTTGGGCGAGGTTGGACCCCTTGGGTGCAGAAACTTGTACACTAGTGATGGTTCTCTGAAAGCAGCGAAAGTCACTAGCAAGTTTGAGCAGTTAGACCAATCAAATAGTACTCAGATAGTAAGAGAAAAGGATACCGAAAATAAAACCATACTAGCGCATGAACAAGAGGTACCCCTTACTTACTTTGTAGGTGTAGTTAATACCCGAAGTAAGCAGAATGAAAGTGGTAAAAGTGAGAGTGGTGCTGTACCTAATAAAATGATTGTAGAATTTCAGAGAGATGACATAGATTTAAATATCTTAATAGAGTTAATGAAAAATAGAGAAAAACCTACGTGGGCTGAAATATCGAGCTCTAGTCCCACTGTTAAGTATTATTGGAATAGATGGGATTCTCTAGCAATAGTAGATAATATTTTATGCAAAAAGTTCGAGAGTGAGAAAGGTGATGAAGTAAATTTACAAGTGTTGGTTCCTTCCAAATTGGTCCCTCTAGTATTAGAACATATGCACAATGGTGTCACCGGAGGTCATTTGGGGATAAAGAAAACCTTTAGCAAAATAAATAAGAAATATCATTGGCCTAGAATGTACCGTGATATAGAAAGATGGTGTTTAAAATGTGATACCTGCAATAGTAGAAAAATGCCGAAACGAAAAGCAAAAGCTCCCATGAAAATGTATACAGTTAGTGCTCCACTCGAAAGAGTAGCCGTGGATATTATGGGTCCCCTTCCCCGAACAAAGAATGGTAACATATATTTGTTGGTTATTGGTGATTATTTTACAAAATGGGTGGAAGCCATTCCTATAGAAAATCAAGAAGCTAGTACAGTAGCATCAGAATTAGTTGATAGATTTATATCTGTATTTGGGGTGCCTATGCAAATTCATTCAGATCAAGGTAGTAATTTTGAATCTAAACTTTTCCAAGAAATGTGTAGAATTTTGGGCATAGAGAAAACACGAACCACTGTTATGCATCCGCAATCGGATGGCATGGTTGAAAGGTGGAACAGAACCCTAGAAAACATGTTAGCTTGTTTTGTTGAAATTCATCAACGGGATTGGGACTCTTATATTCCCCTTTTGTTAATGGCTTATAGAGCAAGTTCACATACTTCTACTGGAGTATCACCTTGTAAAATGATGTTTGGTAGAGAAATTGATCTACCAATAGATTTGATTTTAGGAAAACCAAATGAACAGAAAAATCAAAATGCTTCAGATTTTGCTTATGAATTGGAAGGTAAAATTGAACGGATTCACGAATTTGCTAGTAATAATCTTAAACTGTCAACTGAAACAATGAAAAGAAAATATGATAAGAACTGTGTAGAAAATTCTTACAACAAGGGAGATAAAGTGTGGTATTTTAAACCAGTACGGAAAAGGGGTTTAAACCCTAAATTCCAGAAACCATGGTTAGGCCCAGTAGAAGTATTAGACAAGCTCAATGATGTCTTGTATAGAATTAAAGTGAAACCAAATCACCCCCCAAAAGTGGTTCACCACAATAAGTTGAAACCCTATAGAGGAGACAGTAACTAGTAGTACTTAAAAAAAAAAAAAAAAAAAAAAAAAAAAAAAAAAAAAAAAAAAAAAAAAAAAAAAAAAAAAAAAATTGCAATATTTAACGGTTGGAATCACTAAATATGTAAACAGGTAGTGATTGAATTTGTATGTAATATAAATATTGTTGGGGTAGATATTTTGTAGTCTATTTTTTTTTCTTATATATAGAAATAAAATATTATATTGTTTATGTTTTTTTTTTAGGCCACCTGGTTGTGCCTTGTATGTGGAGACATTGAGTTCCCTCTGAAATGGAGAGTCGAGCGTCACCTTAAAGAGCAGCACGCTGGTTTTAGCTATAAATGTCTGAAGTGTCGCAAGATTTTCAACCGCAAGAATCTGCAGCATGGATGTACTGATCTAGAGGATCAAGACATGGTCATCTTCACCAGAGATGGGAAACGAGGAGAAGAGGCAGAGAGAGACTATGAGAAATACATTAAAGATGTTATGCCTACCCAAATGAAGAGGGTGCTAAAGAACCACCAAGAAGATAAACCCCCTCAGGAGCCGTTATTTAAGTTGGAAAAGAGAAAGGTGGTAGAGGAAGAGTCAGTGCCTGCTAGGAAGAAGTCAAAGCCAGCAAGTATAGTCAGAGGAAGTAGCAGTAGCAGCAGCAGCTCAAGTAGTAGTAATAGTAGTTCATCTAGTTCTAGATCTGTCGTCAGTGTAGAAATACAAGAAGAAGTGGTTGTCCCAATTTATACGGCAGTTCCGATTGAGTCAGATAAAGTTGGTGGTGAAAGTGGAGGGGACCAAGATGTAGTAGTGGTAGATGGTACCCCATCAGATGCTCCTATCTACAGTTCAGTGGTACGGTCGGCCTTAAAGTCATGTCAGGACGCTCAAGATGAGAAAGTCATGTTGAATATCGGAGGAAGTCTATTCCAAACAAGCAAAGTGTCGCTCAGGGCTGATCCGTCCAGTTTGTTTGCACTTATGTTGTTGCCACAATCACCCTTTAAACCAAATGCTAACACTTACTTCTTTGACAGAGATCCTGCACACTTCCGCATCATTTTGAACTATTTAAGGAATGGAGCTTTGCTAGACTTGAACACCTTGCCTAGAGAAAGTAGATATTTGCAGGAACTTTTGAGTGAAAGTCTATACTACAAACTCTTTGGACTGAGGGATTTACTGAAGAGGCGTCTAGTCCAAGTCAACTCCTACCACTGCCCCATGGAATCGGGAGATGCTTCTTAAAGTTGACGGTTGTTAATGCAAAACGTTTGAGACGATCGAGTCTTGTGATTGAGTTAGTTTTTGTTAAATTTGCCATGTAACATTTATTAAGTAATCTTCATTGTCGTTCTAGTTTTTTTTATTATAGACTTCTTTATACTGATTATACTAGTATATAGATATATAAAGTAAGAAAGAATGGAAACTTGATGTTGTATGCTTTATTTCAAACTCACTGTAGTATTGTCCTGAAAAAAAAAAAAAAAAAAAAAAAAAAAAAAAAAAAAAAAAGTATTACAACGCATGCACAATGATTTCATGGAACTTATGCTATATATTTGAATCAAAGTACTATGAGTACTGAAAGTAATGAGACCCAATATAGATGATTGTGGAGACATGTTTCATATTCAATGTGGTTGTGTTGCAATGACAGAAATGTTATTTTTGTTTACTTGTCAAGCCACTTACCTATTTGGAGACCAAATGCCAAATTTGGAGGGGGGCAGTGTTGTGCTGTGCCTCCCCCCTTTTATGCCATGTCTTTATACGCTAAGAAACATAGAGAAAACATATTGTCGGATGTAATGGTTGTTGCAATTTGTTATGTTGGTTTGATTAACCTGTATGTAGTCTCCGGGAACCTTGACAGTTACGATATTAAAGGTAGAGCCATGTATTTTGGAAAAAACACACGTAGAAATCAAGGGGGTCAGGGCCTTTCGAGTTGATTTTATTAAACATAGTTGTTTGTCGTTACCTGTCAATCACATAAGCAAATCACACTAAGTTGGCTCTTTCCAAAGATATGCCGTTTTACATATTTGGCTAAATACATGACCGGTAGGCCTTGAAAAACCCTTGTTGAGAAAACACAAATTTGTTGGTGACATTTTACCGGAAGTGTGCTTCCAGAGTGACGTAATTTCTGATTGGTCCAAAAGTACCGTTAGATAATTTTGATTGGTTACGGGTTTCCGCATGGTCACGTGGTTCTATAAAAGTTCAGGCAGCGGCAAAATTTGATTTGGCTTCACTTGGTAGTTCTTCCGACCAGCTAGCTGTTGCTGTAGTTAATTAATACTAGTAGATTAAGATCTCGGAGATTCTAGGAGACATGTCATATGCACGACACCAAAGAGAAGAGGTGTGTAATATTTAATTATAGTTGTTATATATCACAGCGCATTTAAGGTATAATATGACGGTATTCGGCCATAAAACTCTTTCCGTCAACCAGATGTAAAATATAACTCATCAAAATCAATGAAGTAATTTATATGAAAGTTATAGGTATTCGAGTTATATTGACATGGGCCGAAATGATTTAGGGACGAAAGGGGCGAAATCCTGGGACGAAAGTTTCGACTCAAAAGTTCTGGGGCAAGCCGGGGTCACAGCTTCAAAATTTTTATCTTAAAACGATTGTCATATTGTATTCTAACGAAATATTGCCGTGCCTTGATATCTTGCACATACAACTTTGAAAAAAAATGAGAATTTATTGTTCAAATTAGCGAGTCCGAGCCTACCTGGTGACAATTTATGCTAATCATATTATTTGTATACCAAACACATTGTTTGCACGGCAATATTACGTTAGAATGTAATATGACAATCGTTTTAAGATAAAAATTTCGAAGCTGTGATCCCGGCTTGTCCCAGAACTTTTGAGGCGAAACTTTCGGCCCAGGATTTCGTCCATTTCGTCCCTAAGATTTTCGGCCCATAAAAGTATAGCACAAATATCTATAAATTTCACATATATTATTTAATTGATCTTGAGGGGTCTTATTTCACATTTGGTTGACGGAAAGAGTTTTATGGCCAAATACAGTCATGTTCTGCCTTAAATGCGCTGTGATATTGCTCCAGCATATTTGCCGTTGGTGCTCCTGATCTGGAGGTGTCTCCCGATTAGGTTGTAAAGTTCTCCGAGTTTGGAGAAAAGGGAGAAACTGTTTGTCTAGTTGTGATAATTCGTTGTTAGCTTAATTTCATGAAATTTTATACTGAATAACGGATAAATAAATAGCATTGTTTTGATTATATTTCAGAAGAGTCCGAAATATTTATTGTTGGTTATCTCCGCATTGTGAAGTTTGGTATCAGTTTTTTTTATGTCTGTTTGAAAATTGTTAGTTTGACTTGATAAGCTGAAGGGCCTTCAAGATTCACCTTCAAGACGGATTTTTCTGTGTTTATTCTGGACAATACTTGATATATTTGTGTTATAATGAAATTGTGAATTTTATTGGTTTTCGCGTGAAATAAATTGATGATCTTGTATACTGTTTCTATACTTTGTAAATCCTTGTGCCACCAGATGCTCCTATTCAGCTAAATTCCGACAACAAACGAACCCATACTTTGTATCGCTGTTTTATCAACGTGGCTCAACGTGACACTTGATTAGCAGCCGTACAAGATCCTTCTTTTTGTAAGGTTGTTGGCTCAGTGGTTAAAAGCAATTTACGTTACACTGGGTCCGCAGCAGTACAATATGTTTAAACTAAACTAAGGCAAAAAATCGGGTTCAACTTGTGCAACCTTTATTTCAAAAGTAGCTACATGAAATAATCATCATTTTAAATTAAAAAAAATCAATATTCATCAATGTTAACACATATCAACAAAGTTAATAATCTTTTTATATGTTTTGACGTATCAAATAAACCAAATTTAAAGAAATAAAGTTTTTTGTTTGTTTTTTCTATTTTTGTTTTTTTTTGTAAAAAAAAGTTGAATCTGATGCATATTTTTTGTATGTATTTCTAAAAAAGAATTAAAAATCAATCACCTAGCTCTTACAGACCGAGCTGATAGTACGTTGTTATAAAGGCAACACTTTTAAGTATACATATGACCAGAAAATGTCAATACATGTACACCTGTATTCCAATTCTGATCTGATATTATTTCCTTTAAGTCTATCTCGATTGAAAATGTGCGTTCCATAGAAATACTTTGTTCGGCCATATTCGTTTCTGTCTGTTTGACGGGAAAAGTACCATCAAATAATGACGAAGTATCATCACATACTGAAGAAGTATCATCACATAATAAAGAAGTATCATCACATAATAAAGATGTATCATCACATAATAAAGAAGTATCATCACATATTGAAGAGGTATCATCACATAATGACAAAGTAACATCACCTTATGTAGTAGTGTCATCACAAAATGAAGAATCCATAATGAAAAGTGTCATCACATAATGAAGGAGTATCATCACATAATGAAGAAGTATTATCACATAATGACAAAGTGTCATGACATAATTGCAAAGTATCATCACGACATAGCAAATTATTATCAGATAATCATAACATAATGACAAAGTATCATGACATAATTACAAAGTATCATCACGACATAGCAAATTATTATCAGATAATCATCACATAATGGCAACGTTTCATTGCTCGGGCTCAAGGGCCCGAGCGTGTTCTAGGTTCATAGCAATTGCATGAAGATCTCTGTACAAACAGCGCTTGTAAATTCAGTCATTGGATTCCGCCCATTTCAAAACATTTAAATGATCAATGCATCAGAATTGAAGACGCTTCCGGGCAGCGGAAATGGCCGAATGATTCCGATTACTTATCGGAATCTTCCTAGTATGATTTTGTTTGAACCCGTATTCGTCTTCAAATTTCACGACTATTAAGTGTGGGTCTTAATTACCGTGTTTGGATTCATTCTTTATGAACTTATGTACAGTACACGAACATATGAGTCGACTTAGATCTTCATTTTATTGCTTAGTTGATAAATTTATCAACGCAAAACATTTTTTCAGTTCATATAAAGCTCAGATATAAAGATAAAGATAAAGATATTTTATTTCCTAATCATAGGGATCCAAACAAGCATTTAATCAATATACACTTATCCTCTGTAGCTATATTTAACTGGTTCAGTCCATTATTGGGCATAATCGGGGCATTCTTTTTCGATCAATAAATTTTGATAAGTGTGCTCCACTCAACTATAAATAGAATCTGTGTTTTGTCATGGTTACCAACTTTATTCTCAAAGGAGTAGATAATTATATAACTTTTACAGACGATATATTTAACGGGTTCGAATTGTTATGAAATAAGTATAGTTTAATTGTACAATCCGATATATATTTATAATATCTAAAAATTGGAAGTAAAAAAAAATATATGACTACGTTTTTTATACAACTAGTCAATGCATCTAGCAATTTGTGCGGATTCTATTGTTTTCTCCATTCCCTTTTTTACCATTTAAGTTGTTTAAGTAAAAGTGAAGAGGGTTACAGAGTGTAGAATTTTAGTGTACGTTTCAGTTATTTGCAATAAAAGTTGAAAAAAATGTTTAAAAAAAAGCATATGAGTATGCTAATTTGTTTGGAGCACTATTGTGTAGTTTAATAAAATCTTAACCATATTAATAAAGTTTTGGTGACATTTTCACTCTGTTATATCCTTAGGAACACTTAAAGATACAACGGATTCTAGGAAGTCTGCTTCATATTTCCGTGTTAGCATTTTTGTGTCCAACGTGACGCTCTACCAAGGAAATCGATGTAATTTCAACAAGCTAGATATACATCTCGAAATTGAAACTGTCAAAAAAAGCTCTGTGACAACATTTCATCTGCTCCAGCTTATGGAGTTTTCGTATCACAATTGATTCGTTCCTCCAGAGGGTTATGTTGTGCCTAGGTTGCTGTCTTCACTCAAAAAATTTTATGGTAGACACTATACACTCGTTAATTAATAAGTATGGAAATTTCTATCTCAGATGTTGCTTTGTCATAGAATTTTGTTTTGTCTTCCTTTACCGGATTTGACACACTGAGTCAGAAATCGGTAGCGCGACGTGCGTTCTATAGCAGGCAGGAACTGTTTACTATTCCGGAGCACCAGAGTTCACTCTTGTTACGACTTGAGTTCGCGTTGTTGATTTCTGTTTAGTTGATTTTGAGTTTCTTCGTGCTGTTCTTGTTCGTGTTGATAATAACCATAGTTGACACATTGAATTGACAATTGACAGTGTGGCGGTTGTGCTATTGCAAACAGAAACTGCTTAATCTCCCGGAGCACAGGAGTTCACTCTCATCACGACTTGACATTGCGTTTATGATTGCCATTTGATTTTTGTATTTTTTGTGTTTTATCCTGTCCATTCCGTTTCTTCGTGCTATCATTTGTTTTGTCTTTGCCTTTTAGGAATTTTAACATTCGGATGCCCCATTTTACCTCTTCCTCTATCAAAAACGGCTCATAGATTTCTGATTAAGATATTCAAGTGGTTCTTGCGGATTTTTTAATTGCGACTTATATGTGTTTTCGTTAATAGTAAAAACATCTGAAAAAAAAAATAAATGCCGGGCCCGAGCAAGCTTTTTGGAAAGCTTATACTTGTCTTATAATAGAGACGTATCATCACATAATGATAATGACATGCATCAGCATATCACGGAAGTAAGATAGTATATTCTTAGTTCCATGAGGAGATAATGAAGGGGTTTCATCACATTATGACAAGCTACCATCACATAACGAAGAAGTCATACTAGTATAATAAAGAAGTATCATCACAAAATAACAAAGTATCGTCACATAATAACAAAGTATTATTAGATAGCCATCGCATAATGGCAAAGTATCATCTCATAATGAATAAGTACCATCACAAAGTGACATTTAAGAATTAACTGTAATAATGTTTTTGTTTATTGAACCATAAACTAAATTTTTCATGGTGCACATTGAATAATCCGCAAAGCGGATTATGTAAAATGTGCACCGTTAAAAATTTAGTTTATGGATTCGATAATACTTTCTTTACCACATTAGGCGTAGTTTAAACGATCCAATAAAATTCTTTTGACGTTTCAAAAGTTTACAAGAATATGAACCCAATTTTCTTTCAATGAAATGCAGCTAATAATTTTTAAGATTATTTATTGAAGTATCATCACATCACGGAAGTAAAATTTCATGATCACATAATGACAAAGTGTCATAACATAAGCGGATTATGTAAAATGTGCACCATTAAAAATTTAGTTTATGGCTTCTAAAAATTAAAAAAATTATTACAGTTAATACTTATAAATAAATTTTCGGCGCGACAATTTAGTAAAATATTATTTTTTCCATGAAAATATTAAAAATTCGGTTAATTAAATCGGCATAATAATATTTATACCTGTCAATTACATTGCACGTGACGTCCGTGCAACTGCAAAGTGTATATTGTATTCCGGTTTAAACTGGATTCGATAATATTATGCGTAGTTTAAATGATCGTTAATCCAATAAAATTCTTTTGACATTTTGAAAGTGTACAAGAATATGAACCCAATTTTCTTTCAATGAAATGTAGCTAATAAGTTTTAAAAGTTTATTTATTGAAGTATCATCACATCACTGAAGTAAGATTCCATGATCACATTATGACAAAGTGTCATAACATAATGAATACGTAAAATCACATAATGAAAAAATATCATCAAAGTTTCCCTCAAAAACTTTGTCCTAATTTTATTTGACAAAGTTTTTTGACCATGTAAACCTGCATCAAAAAATTTTGACAAAGAAATAAAGAAATTTGAAGGACTTTGACGGAATAGAATTTCATCCTATTTTTCTGAAAACTTGGATGGACTTTGACGGGAATTGACCATTCAGAATATGTTCTTGAACTCATCAGAATATTTTGTAAACAAAAGCACGTGGAAAAACGGAAGATAGGAAAGTATCAATAGTGAGTGATAAAATTTTAGGGTAAAGTCCATTTGAGTTCTATAAATCAACGAAAAATCTTTTAAATTTTGTTGTCTCTCAAATAAAATTTATTTTTTAAACACAAATAAACTTTTCATTAGTATACGAACTCTGTTAACAAAAAACAAGATGTTAAGTTCTAAAACAAAAAAGTTTTCCATATGGTCTAATGCTAAATAATTCACCAATTTTGATAAAACCTAAAATGGTGTGTTTATCTGACGGAACAGCCAGGTGTTGGGCCCACCTGAGCATAATTGAAAGGACTAACAATAAGAGATTAGATGACCAAGTAGCTCCACAAAGGATTTTTAAAGGTAAACGGAGCAAATGCTGTTCCTGGTCACTAGGTCGTACTCCCATGGATTTTTATGAATTTTTTTTCCATTTTTACTATTAAGGTCTATAGAAAACATTCTTATTAATCATGCAAAAATTTTGAATTTTTTTGCCTGAGTTCGTATGCCATTAAAAAGTCATGACATACTAAAATAGTTAAATTATCTTGCAAGACGTAAATTTACAAGCCATTTTTCGTTGATTTATGAAACTCAAACGGACTATAACCAAAGTGTTGTAGCAACTAGGCCCTACGTCACATTCTTGTCGTAGTGATGCAGTTTCTGCACATCCTACATCTCAAAATAACTGCAAATAAAATGTACTCATAGACTGCTATATATTCCTCAAACTCAAACTACTATTAATATCAGAACACCATAAAATTTTAATCGTGTAAACAGGTACTTTGAAAAAGTTTTCTTTGTCCAAGTTTGTCATCAAAAACTTGAACATAGTTTTTTCTATGAAAAACTTTGATCGTGTATAAGTTGTGTTCCCCGAACGCCTACTGGATAAAAACAACACCTAACTAGGAAGGGGGTTAAGGGCCTATCAAGGGGCGACCTCGATTTGCGCCAAAAACGAATCTAACTGCGCCACAATCAAATTGCGCCAGTACTCTAATTGCGCCACTTTCTTTGGACTACCCTAGGTAGAAACTGCGCCAATGAAAATATTGCTAACAACCGGTAAGCACATGTAAGAAGACAAAGAAAAAAATGACTTCCCTTCTGCTTTTTTTCCGGGCTAGGGACCAGCAGCATACAATTGATGGAGTCTCAGCCCAAACAGACGGTGGATACATTGCATTGTAATCAATGTAATAAGACAGCACGTAGTCTGCAAACTTTTCAACTCTAGCGTCGGAAGGCATGTCGGGCATTAAATCTTCAGCAAAGCAGTCGGAAATTTCCTCTGGCGCAAGAAAAGCCAACCCAAAAAAGTACTACAGCCACTTGCTGATGTCACTGCCTTTTTTGTTGTATTCTTTAGAAAGTCAACTGCTTTGAAAATTTCTCCACCAGCATTGACCGAGATGAAACCTACAAGCTTTGATAATAACTCCAGGAAACATGTCCCTCACAGTAATATGCATACGATCCTCAAAATCTAAATGAATAACGCTAATATTTAGAGTTAAACTTAATCTCTCACAACTTTCTATTATCATTGAATATTTTTCTTCAGTAAAGGTTATTATCAAAGCTTGTAGGTTTCATCTCGGTCAATCCTGGTGACCCTTAAGCAATTGCTTAAGGGTCATTTTGCAGGTAAAAATACAAATATGCATATACAGGTAAGGGTGGCGCTATTAGATTCTGCTTACTGGCGCAGTTAGAGTATTGGCGGAATTTATTTGTGGCGCAGTTTCTATCATTGAAAATACCCAATTGGCGCAAATTGATTCCGGCCAATTAAATGGACAAGAACAAACAAATAAAATATCTAGAACAATGGATGCTCTAGAGATTGAATTAAAACAAAAATGACTGAAAAGTTAAAATATTTGAGCAATGTGAAGTTGGTTACTTATTCGACTTTCGTTTGATATTCGATTGACATTCGTTTAACATTCGGTTGACATTCGTTTAACATTCGGTCGATTTTTGTTTGACATTCGATTGATATTCATTCGATATTCGTACATGTCGTCCGCTTCGGGTTGCAAATGGGACTCACTTAATTTATCACGGACTTACTTACTGTACGCGTGTACAATATTATAAAACTGTTCGCATAAAATACGTATGTGTTGTGTAAAATGAACTACCGAACTGGGATGATCATTTTCATATATCCAAGAAGAGTATACCAAAAAATGTATGACATACCAGAGAAATTGATGCTCACAATCGCCCTTATTTGGTACAACCAGGTTTTATGCTGCCAAACCTTCATCTTCCAAAGAGAGATAGGTTCATCGTGTTTTTTTTCAGAGCTGGCGTCAACAAATGCACTATAAATTGGCATATAGCACATCAAAGTAAACAAGGAAAATAAGCCTTTAGATATTGTAAATCTATCTTATGATAATATTTTTACATGTTTGAACCATTTTGTTCATTTTATTTCGTACTAAAGAACAAAATATTGTGATACATAATACTTTAAAAGCATCTACATAGACCCCCCTTTTTACTTAAAAAAGCATTGTGCAAATTTGGTTCTTGATGAGTATATCGATGTGTAATTGTATATAACCACACATTTGAAATAAAAAGATATTTTTTATCGAATAAATATCATGTAAAAGAATGTTAAATGCATCGTTTCTGTACTAATGTTTTAGCTCAAATATGCATAGGAAGTATTGAGGCTCGATTATCTGCCCTTTGGTGTAACTTTCTAAATACCAATCGACTGTTCTGATCAGAATACATATCAATGAACGATTTATGGTCATTGACAGCAAACATACATTGCAAATATGACTACACAGACGAAAAAATGACAAAAATTAAGCGAAAAAAGCCACGTAGACAGAGTGTTTAAAAGAGCCCCGATATTGGTACTTCATCGATACTTATCGATAAATATTATACGCCATATTTTTATTTATATTATACTGATTACATTACACCTTACAAAATTATATTCCATCGCATTGTAAAAATTTGACAGCAATATGAATTCAATGCTTTCAACATGATTTGTGTCTGTCAAAACCGGTGCATTCAAAATGGCGCATGTTATACCCTGTTTGGACACTTTTATTCCGGTATAACAAGGTAAATTTGAAAGTTTAGATGTTAAACTATATAAAACAACCGAAAAACTGCTGTTCCCTGGGGTAGACATTCAAAATGCTATTTTTGAGGGTTGGCTGATAGTCTAATTATTGGACAGACGACTATCGAAGTAAGTCATAAAAAGTATAAAAAGAGATTTTGTAATATATCTTGGAAGACACATATTATCAACAACATGCTTATACAAGAAACATTTTGGTGGGCTATTAAGCGTATTAAACAAATATTAAATATTGCATTATCTTATTCTTTACAAAAAGTAAACTGTAAATTTTAATAAATAAATAAATAAATGATTAAACACATACAAACATAGACGTTAAAACAAGAAATAAAAAACTTGAAAATTATTCAATATTCAACAACTAAGTTTATAATTTTTTTAGTCATTACCTAAATTATTTTTATGGTTTTTTTTAAACCTTTTCCATTTGATTTTATACCTATACTAAATCAACAAGTGACATTAATTCATAGCACTCTTAGAAGGCCCCTTAATCCTCTACATAATTAGATCTGTTTGTTAATCCAGTAGGCGTTCGGGGAACAAACCGTGTACTACTATTGATGATTCGTCAAGAGGCAATTTTTACAGTTTATTTAAAGTTCAATTTGGAATGGAAAAGTATCTTTTAAATCTTAAGAACAATGCAAGAATTTGGATTTCAAAATTACGCTGTTGTAATATAAATATACCATTAGAAAAGGGAAAATGGTATAATGCTCCAAAAGAAAACAGACTTTGTACTTTTTGTAACGAACATTCTATCGGAGATGAGTATCATTATTTTTTTTCATTTGTAAAAGCCCAAACATGACTAATTTGAGACAAAAGTTTATTCCTTCATATTATACACGATATCCTTCTATAGAAAAACTGAAATATATGTTATTATACTGTAACAAAAAGTTATTATTTAATATTGCCATGTTTATAAAGCAGTTATGTTCTCTGCTTTAGATAATTAATTTCTGTTTTATCTGTATATTCTGTCATCTTGTAATATATGTTGTATGTATGATTTCCTCATGTAACACATAACATGTGTCCGAGTGTAATAAAGAATCTGAATCTGAATCTGTAAACGGGACTTAAGGCAGGGATTCGGTCAATTCCTTTGAAATGTAATTGAATACATTACAATTACTTTGATTTTGCAATGTAACCAATAACATTACAATTACAACTATTTTAATTTCTTATTGGTTAAAATGGGGACCCACATGTGGGATAATTGGCAATACGATTGGGCTAAAAAAAAAGATAGCAGTCGACGTTTGGGCAAAATTGGAATCTATACAGGTAAATGCAAGTAAATACATGAAATATCATAAAAATTCTCTCTGTTAGCCCTTATTGAAGCATTTTCAAGAAAGCCACATTTATTTGGAAAGAAAATCCATCCACAGTAAAGCATTGATGTTCTTAGATCATCTCTGCATAATACTTCAATGGTCTCCGTTACTTTTTACTTTTATACTATCAATCTCAAAATGTTTAATAACAAAAACCCAAAGTGATTTTTAAATATATTTTATACAAGGTGAATAGAAGGAGTAATAGGAGATTAAAATTGGTATACACAAATATTTTGCATTTCCACTTTTCTGCTGCATTAAAATATTTTTTGGGGTGTCAAAAATTGAAACGTTTTATCACCAATTTGTAAAGAATCTATATAGGAATCTACCTTTATTTACCTTTTCAGATAAAAATCTAATTAGCACAAACGTCGAGTGCTATCAGCCCAAATGAAAATCTGTATTTCTGAATTTTTGGCCCAAATGTAATGCGCCCGTTAATATAGATTACTTTCCATTAATGTAATCATTAATACAAATGATTACTTTTGATTATAGATGTTTTTGAAGATATCAAAATAAATTTACAAATATATAGATACATGTGTTGGAAAAAATATATAAATACAGGTATATAAATGCAGATAACAACACACAAATTAAGAATGAAATTATGTCAAAAATCATCAAAATTGTTTGTCAAATGGTTGAATGTTCAAACATTCTTTGAACTGCAATTTATAGATTTATAAATTATCATCATATGCATTTCAAATGTTTTGTCACTAAGTCTACGTCGAAAGAATTTACCAGCTACACTGAAGAGTCTCTCCACTGCAGCAGATGTTGTTGGAATAGCAAGATAGACTTCAGCCATTTTAGATAGTGTTGGATATTTTGAAATGTTTTCTTTCCAATATTGTAAAGGACAAGAGTCCCTTGCACAATGATCTAACAAGTATTGTGTCACCTGAAAAACGTCTTGTCTATGATTTGACTTGTGTCGTTGAACTTAAAAGTTCACCTAATTTGAATATGAAGCATTTTTTTTCATTCTGTACCATGATTGTGGCATCTTCAAAGGGTTCCAGAAGTACACAGAGACAAGACAATTCTCTCATTATAATAGTTATGGCAAGAGGCAACAATGGCGTTCCATGTTATTAAAAAGTTGCATAATATAATGAAAAAAATTCATCATAAGGCAGCTATGGCGTTCCCTAAATAGACCCCTAATGAAAGTCAAATCATTCTAAGCAAAAAAAAGAAACGATGCCTAACTCAATAGCCATCTCGATAAAATATGTCGGATTTCTAATTTTTCGGTTTCAAAATGATAAAATCATTAAAAAAATGTTAATAACCATTCGAAATTCCAAGACTGGGACCAGGAAGTTCTAAAAATCAATTTCAAATTTCAATAGATTTTCTAAGCACGCATAATTTTTTTTTCTTAAAAACAGGTAGATATTCGAAAACCATGTGCTAATTGTTTAAAACATTTCACTAGGGATCCGACCATTCAACTAGAACATTCAACATTCAGCCTTGGTTATTCCCTTAGAAAATATTTTGAAAAGGATATTTAGAAGAGAGAAAGTAAGACATAGATTTTTTATGAATTGTGGAATATGATTTATACGAGAAAATTACTTCTGTGTTTTTTGCAACTGATTTTGTTCTGTTTTACTTGTATTGTACCCATTAGCAATAAATAAGCTCTTGGATTATCTTGTAAAGTACGAAAAGCAAAGTGACATCTTAATATTATTGTATAAAGAGGGTTGATTTGATTTGACATTTCCAGTAATTTATGGCGCAACAACTGCCTCTTAATTTGGTTTGCGACTTAAATAAAGCAATCACTTGTTTCAAAACAGCTCTTATTTCAACATTTACAGGCCATTTTTATGATTAATGCACAAATATCTATAATCTTCGTGGTCAATCTTCACAAAGTGAGACACGACAGGAAAAAGTGGTTTCTCATGTTCACTACAGTATAACTGATGAATAATTTACAGACGATGGAAATGAAATTTCAGCTTGTTTAAATGTTTATGCAGGATATTGGTCTCGGGATATTATTGGAAGTCAAGGCATATTTCTTCACACTTTTATCAAGTGTTTGACGCGTTGGGTTACTGACAAACCAAGCCATTAAAATTTCATGGACCAATTGTTTGACTCTCTCCTGGCAACATTTGTGAGTTTGGTCTCAAGGAACGATGCTAGTCCTTCAGAATGGACGAAAATAAGTTGCAGGAAGGACAGCAATAGTCCATACAGGTTAAAGGCCCCTTTGTATCTCTAGTTCGATAAGAGTACGCACATTGGATCCACCGCAGTGGCCACAGTCGCAAACTACAAGCTGGAGAGCATATTTTAATTATTTTAGATGAAAGGTAATGATATTTGGAATAAGTGCACATGACAAAACCATGCCCACAAGGGAAAACAGCCAGCGGCCATCAACGTGACCAGTGGTCGCTGCTCACCGTTTTGCAATTGGCCCAAACGATTCAAAACTTATCTTTAATATGTCGCGACCCTTTTCTGGTCAAAAAACCTAACACAAAGACGACGAGTACAAACAGAGCTAAGACGTAGTACAGCAGTAAAACCATTAGACATGTCTTAACCAGCAACGACTATCTGTCCATAATTCATACCCCAACAAACAAAGTTATGGGGATAAATAGGAATCCCCTTGTCTGTCTGTTCGCATATCTCGTAAACGGAACAACTACTTGATGGGATGTTAAAAAAATGAATTTCTCGACATAAGAAGAAATGAATAAAAATTCTTCATTTTCTCTCTTTCAATCGGGAGCATTCCTAAATGTAAATTATGTAACAAGGAAATGAAAACAAAGACAAGTTTCAGTTTCATAAATGAATAAGTTTCTGATGCACTTGAGATTCTTACAGTGAAAAAGTTTTCCTTAAAATCTTTTGGTTTCAGTTTTGATTCAGAACATCTACTCTTATAATAAACTGTTATTTTTATCTACGAAGATCATCTTGATTTTAAACGATAAAAAATTGAATCAAAATTCATAAAATAAAGAATAAAAATATAATTTTGCATATTTGAATAATAATTTATCCTCCTGTTCCAATAGTTTAAAATGGTGTCACGAGATTTCTTTTAGATTTTCAATGAAACAACTTTGTAATGCACTCAACTTCTTTCAAATAAAGGAATTCATTTCAGTTTCATGTCTTAATTCACCATTTCATTGAAATGCATGATGTACTAAGCCAGGACCATTGTGATCTTCATTTTCTCCGGTATGCCTGCATTATCGTGTCTTATGATTGATCATTTGAGATTGATCCTCCATGTTCGGTACTTTTGTAATAACCGTTATTGTAACATTTTGGAACCCCTTTGTAGCACGAAGTTAAGAATGTCAATACATTGGTGTTTTGAAGTATAAGATTAATTTGATATGTCATAAAAGGTAGGGACCAGTGTGCATCCACAGATACAGTTTGTATCAAAGATTGTGTGAAAGTTTCATGAAAAGCCTTTGACGGGTTATGGGTGAGAGAAGGGTACCAGAGGTGTAATGGAAGAACGGGCGGACACCCCTCTCTATATAGTTACTTTTTAAGCGCAAACAGCCCAAACATTTTGACGGAGGCATTATATTGTCGGGGATACAGTTGGAATTGAAATACACACATTGTTGATCGAACAGACTCTAACATTTTTCCTTGCAAAGTTCTTGAAATAAAAGTAGTAAGTGATTCAAAATCAAAGTTTTTTTTTCTCTAAAGATGGCATACTGAGAAATGTTTATTCTGAAGGTGATCTTATCGTATTAAGGCAGTTTGTTTTCCCCGGTTTAAATGTCATAAATCTCCATTATTGTCTGAAATTTTCCATATCCAGGTTTTGCGAACAAACAAAAATAGCTCATGTTAATGAAGACTGTAATGGCAAATGCAACGCTCTCAGATGTTCCTATCGTAAAGCTAAGGTACCATGTTCAAGTAAATGCCATTGACTCCTAAATTGTGCCAGCGAATTGCTACTTTTGCATTTCTTTATACTAGTATATTGTAGATGTTTGTTGTTTTTATATGTGTATTTGTATTTGATTTGCTATTTGTCAAAATTTTTATCAAACTTGCATTTTTATATAATAGATATTTCAGTATTATCCAAAATCGTCCTGACTTAAGTTTCTAGTGTGATTCCAGATCCTACTACAATTTCAGGGGGGTCCGGAATCCTCCTAGGGCAAATCAGGATATCTCTTCGTGCTGTTTTTGTTCGTGTTTACCGGTTTCGTCGTTGTCCTTTAGGACTTTTGACACTTGAATGCCCAATTGGTGCCTCTTTGCTTATCTCAATTTCTCCTAGGACTAATTGGAATTCTGATTTGCACTGGTTTAAATCCAGGGCAAATCAGAATTCCAATTTGTCCTAAGAGAAATCCAATTTGCTCTAGGGAGATTCCGCATATACATGTTTCAAGGAGTAACCTTTGAATAAAAATATATAGGTAGAGAATGATGAAAAACTCTTGTACTCAACAAAGCCGAAAAATGAAGCCAAATCTATTTCCGATGATACTGATCATGAGCATGTGGAGTACGAGGAAAGACTTTTTCCTAGATTTTAAAGCGTAATTTTCAATTCAATAACGATTCCATTTGTCCCCTTTGCCAAATCATTTAACAAATAACTTGATTGACCCGGTCTGCTGTCTTGTTTGTATTGTTGAAAGTTATCAATTAAAAGTATGTTATTGTCGGGCAATGTATGATGGTATTTGATAGATTTCTTTGCCAGATTTGTATGTTACTTTTAGATAACCCCGCACTAGTGAACATAATTTAAATACACTGGTATAGCTTATTCGACATTTAGCTTAGAATGCCACTTTAAACGGTGCTAGGTGCCGTTCTTAACTTGCAATGAGGTGCAGGCAAAAGCTCCACGTTGAAGGTCTCCCTGTGACTTTATGATGAAGAACAACAATAAAAGCGCTTTGTTTTACCTAAATATTGATGTGATTTTGTGTCATATGTCTATAACTCCATATCCCTTCATTTTGATTTAAATAATTATGATTAATATTATTGAAATAATGCCACTCTCTGTGATTTCATGACAATCAAAATCCCATGCGACATTTAGTTTGATAGTATAACTGTGACTGATAAACTTTTAAAGGATTTTTTAGGTGTAACGGTGATTCAATGAAATTAATCTTTTGAGATCTCCGTGTGCAAACAATTATATTTTAAGTTTATTTTTTCCTTCCTATGAAATAAGATTGATAGATGCAGTAAAACGAAATGTCTAGAAGGATAAGGTGTTTGGGATCAAATGAAAGGTTCTGGTAGGTTGTTTGCATTTTCCATCATTCTTGGGTTCCATGACATATTAATCTTTAATGTTCGGGCGTTAAAATGTGCACTCTTGAGCGTTTAAGTGCCCCTTTACTACACGACCCTCCGACACGTCCAAAGCGTTAGAAAGATTCTCCCGTTATTATCTTTTACTCTATGATCTATCGCAATCATGTGAACTCAAATTGAACGATTAATGCCAATTCAATAAGTATTAAAGTTGCTGAGAAATTAAATTGTTTGAGACTAATGGACAGACGAACAGATGAGAAACAGTATAATTATTCCCCCTTCTTTGAAGCGTAATTTTTACATCAGATGTGGGTAATTGATCATAATTTATTTTACTTTATGCAGTAATAAATAGTTCATATAAGGATTCACATATTAAGAAAACTCTACTCTTATTCCATCCGAGGGTTGAACTTTAAGGTCATTGCTGACAGCGATGTTGGGCCATGTTCGTCAAAATCTGCCCAATTATCTCTGTTTTCACTGACACCTAGCAACAGAGGTTTGGTGTGGGGTAAGATATCAGAGAGGGTCGTGTACAAAGGCTTGCAAATGAAATCCATAAATCCAACTTGCTGCTTTGGGAGTTCATCAAATTTTTCTCGGTCCATCATTGGCAGCGGTGTCAATCCGTGTTTCTTTTCTTCATCGCCTTGAAAATAGAACTCGTTGTAGAGATTTTTTGTAGTTTCTTGTTGTGTGTCCCACGGCTTGCAACATGCACACAAATCTGCACCGGTCATCATCAAAGCCATTGCTTGTTGGCGCATTTGATTGTCATCTATATCAAACGTGCCCTCTTTGATGTAACCAGAAAGTGTCTTCTGGTTTCCAAAATACAGTGCAAGATCTGTAGCTATGATATGATGACGTATGAGCTCAAGCATTTCCTTGTACTCTTCTCCCGAGAGAAAAGAAAACAAATCGGTTCCAAATGTTTGTAAGATTGTTACTGTTTGGCGATAGTGATGTTGCTCCATGACCGAGGTTGAGTATAAATTTGCGAGTGGCAATTCTAACTTCTGGAAGAAAGCGTTGTTATAACCTCGATGATCTAGATCATGACAAAGACCTGATATTGTAAATGCCATCTTCTCAAACTTAGTAAATGTCTCGTCGGCATCGATCATACACCACAAGCTATGGAAGACGTGGAAGCCATGTTGCCAATTGTGGTAGGTTACGGGGCGATAATTTTTGCGAACAGTTAGAGTAAACCGACACAGCTTTTCGTGCTCAAAAGTATCAGTTCCGAACATGTCCTCGAGCAGATAGACAACCAGTTCTGGAAGAATTTCATCATATTCATAGCAACAAAAATCATAGAATTTCAAAAGCTCTGGAGCATTGTTGTCAAGGTCTAGTTTTGCTACGCTTTTAGAAAGATTTTCTGTTTCTTCTTGTGTTGTCCGAAAATGGAACTGCAAGACCTCTAACGCGACCTTGTACTGGGCTTGTTGCATCTCCAACATGCGGAACAAATGAGCAAAATGTAAGGCCAGCGCACAATAAACAGCAAACATTTTAAAGGCATTTTCATCGGCGTTGGTAAAAGAATCTCCCTCGAGACTATTGAGAAGCTGGACGACGCCTATCACGCGATCTTTACCAATGATTGGCATGCAGAGGATGCTTCGAGTTCGGTAACCAGTCATCTTATCGACCTCCTTATTAAATCGCTCGTCATCATAAGCATCGTAGATGTTGACAACCTGAAAGAAGATAAAATTCGTACGTATATAATATACGATAAAGAGATGTGGAATAAGTGTATGCGACACAACCAACATAAAGAAACGGCAATTTAAAAAAAAAACATAATGGAAAACAGCCCGCAGTCTTCAACATGACAAGAGTGGCTGCTCGCCGTCTTGCAATGGCCCAAGACTCATTCAAATTAAAAATACAATTCATAATATTCAAACGAATACCTAAATTATCAACGAGAGACCCATAGACATAGCACTAAAAACAGATAGTTGACAGGAAAACACAAAAGCATTGACAAGGATTCCTGACTTAGGACAGGCACATATAAAATGTGGCGGGGTTAAACTAATTTTTTGGGACCAACATGTCCTCCTTATTGTTAATCTTTTACAAAGCACAAAATAACACACTGTAAAAATCGAATCGATGAAAGTTCAATTCACCAAGAGAGAACAAATATTGTCATTCAAAAGCCTACATTTTATATTCACAGGTTAATATTCAAACAATATTTTCAGCTGCAGCTTTCACACATTTTAATGACGCTAAACTTCTTGAACATTCGTCTTACTAGAACACTAGCATTAGAAGATCTGACTTGCAACATGTTCTGGTAAATTGTCCATTTGAAATCAAAGTTATATATGGTAATTGATGCATGGTAGAGCAAGATCAATCGAACTTTTCTAAACATCAACTCGGTTAATATATTATATATATTAGGATAATTATATTTATAATTATTCCACGAAATTTAAATAACTTACTATAAAATTGATAAGCTAAAAATATATTAGATAAGTCCCTCCCCGGCCACACACATTATATATTTATTGTTTTTTTCGTGACATCCCGTTTTTTCGGTCCAGGTGAGCTATTGCCATCACTTGATGTCCGTCGTCATCCGTCGTCGTCGTCGTCGTCCGTTGTCGTCGTTAACTTTTCTCTGAAAATCTTTTCCTCCAAAACCACTGAAGGGATTGCTTTGAAACTTTGCACACTTCATCAATGGGATATCCTCTACCAAGATTGTACAAATGGTGAACGCCGTCCAAACAACATGGCCGCCGTTACTAAAAATACACCAGGGGGTCAGACTACTGTTTTTGGCTTGTAAATCATAAAGTACAAGAGATAAATTAAATCTTATACCACCCACCTGCTTCAGCATCAAAAGTTCTATAAAAGTCTTCATTTGGTCAAAGTTGTCAGATGACCTCTTATAGGGGTTACAGCCCCTTAAAAGTGAAAAATAGTTTTTTTTTCGTGTTTTTGCCCTATAGTATGAAAACTATTGCAGATAGAGAAAGCTGTTGCTTGCTCAAATGTTCAGCTCATTTAGCTCTAGAAAAGTCTCCATAGGGTCGAAGTTGTCAGATAGTCCCTTACATGGGTAACGGCCCCTAAAATAACGTTTTTTCACGATGCCAGACACAGTTTCGTAGAAAAGACTAGGGGTGGTAGCCCAATATATTGACCAATGAGTGAAGGGAATCCTGTCTATTTTTGTACCGGAAGTTAGAATGACCATTTATTTTGTACTTTTGTGATTGTTTACATACTTCTCTGCATGAAAAACATCATATCAGGTCTGCTTTTGTAAAATAAAATATTTTTTGGATAATATTTGTACAAAGGGGGATAACTATAAAACCCTCCATTTGTTGAATGTGACAATTCGCCACTTTTTATGTAAACAGAGATATTTCTAAAAAAAGCAGGTAAACGTACCCCAATATTTTCACAGTTTACAAAAGGAAACATGGCCTTTCAGATATTTCTGGTTCAGGTATTTTCATTATTGTAGAAGTTACTGAAATCAAGTCTAGAAAATGTGATGACCCCCCTTAATTTTTCACTAAAACACCCCCTTTTAGTTCTGTTTTTGGCACTTTTATTGGACTATACTGACTTTTATTGATTCATAAAATAGAGACCATCAGTAAGAGTGCAGATTTATCTTTTTATTGATATATAAATGTCCATAGTACAAGTGATAGCCAGATTTTATTCAGAGCATGGAAATGACATTGCTTTGGTCCGATGACGTCACTTTGAATTACTATGTCCTGCACCCTCATGTTTTTGGCCGATTGAATGAAAACTATAGCAGATAAATAGAAGCTGTTGCTTGCTTAAATGTTTCAGCATAGTAAGCTATTCAAAAGTCTCCATAGGGTTGAAGTTGTCACATGACCCCTTATTGGGGTTACGGCCCGTTAAATGGTGTTTTTTCATGTTTTTGGCCTATAGAATGAAAACTTTAGCAGAATGAAAAAATCTGTTGCTTGCTCAAATGTTCAGCTCATTAAGCTCTACAAAAGTCTTCATAGGATCGAAGTTGTCGGATGACCCGTTATAGGGGCTATGGTGTTTTTTCATGTTTTTGGCCTACAGAATGAAAACTATATCAGATAAAAAAAAAAAGGCTGTTGCATGCTTAAATATTCAGCTCATTAAGCTCTACAAAAGTCTTCATAGGATTGAAGTTTTCAGATGACCCCTTATAGGGGTTATGGTCCGCAAAAAACGGGTTTTCATGTTTTGGGTCTACAGAATGAAAACTATAGAAGATAGAGAAAGCTGTTGCTTGCTTAGATGTTCAGATCATTTAGCTCTACAAAAGTCTTTATAGGGTCAACATCAAGACCAGGTGAGCGATTCAGGCTCCTGGGAGCCTCTTGTTTCAAATTCAAAATTATGTCAGAAGAAATGATTCTTGATTTTATTGAAATCTTTCATTGGAACAAATCATACTTTGAGGGACTATACTAATCTAGCACAAGTAATATAATTATTGGATAATGTATTTATTTCTTTATATCATTTCGATAACTTCTATCTCGTTTGGCAGTCTAGTAAAACAGTATAGTTTATTGTATTGATACCAAATGTTTAGTTTGCGACCAACCAACAAAAACATCATAAGGTAGATGGAAAAGCCTTTTCATTACATGGGATGGAACTAGTCTGACTTCTACTTCCTTGTCTTTGTATGAAGTTGTGGGAGTGTCATCAAGATCTTTAAATTTATCACAATTTACTTCTTTTCAAGGTATCTTGAATTCCAAATTAACCGTTTATACCTGCGGTTTTGGTATTTGTAATTTTGAAACCACTGGGCGATCAATAACTGCTGCTGGTGGACCACAGGTCCCCGAGGGTAATCACAAGCCTGGTCGTCAGACTTGTCTGACACGATTTACCATAAAATTTCTAATATTTTTGTCGCTGAAATTTTAGATTTTTAAATTCAAAATTGTTTAAAACACCAGGTTTCTTTCCTTGTAATGCACACGGTCGATATCCTCGGTGCTGGATTTGGCTTCCTTGTTCGAACGTTTTGGTTTTGAGTATTTTTCGTTTTCAACAGTTTTGGAATATGACCTTCCAATGTTTTGATTTAAATGCTACTGATGAGAGGATACTCCTTGAAATATTGATATATATAGCCTATCCAAATTAACCGTTTATACCCGCCTTTGTTTGTACTGGAGTTCCCGTTGTTGATTGATATTCATTATTTTGTGTTTTAATGTTTTACATGTTGTCTGTTTTTGTCCCGTTCTTGTTGGTATTTACTGGTTTTGTCTCTGCCCTTTCGGACTTTGGACATTCGGATACCCCATTGGTACCTCTTCTTTTGGTATTTGTAATCTTTTTTTTTCAAGAATATTTTTTGTTCACGTAATTGTTGTTTCTATCGCGTTTCGAATGAAATTTGGTGTGATTTTTTATTACTGAAACTGCAATCGAGTTATCAAATGAAGAAGATACCACTGAATTATGCATGACAAATGTTTATAACCAACCCATCGGAATTTTGGGTGTATAATCGAGTGAGTTACATGCTTTAGGAAGTACTCTACAATTAGGATTTTTCACCCTATTGGTTTCGTAGGTGGCCCCTGAACTTTTTGTTAAATGAAAATATTTGAGTCTTTTTGGTTTTAAAATGAGAACAAGAAAAAATCTAGATCCGTTACATAAAAATTACGATCTACAGGTATTGTTTTAAAGGATTATTTCGAAACCAAAAAAAACCCACCCAAATGCTCAGGTGGCGTCGCTTCCGACTGGGCTTGGTTACCAGTGGATCAGTTTAAATTTACATGTGCTATTTTAGATTTCTAACGCCTTCAACGGAAAAATGAGCCGAAATCGGATACATGTATTTTGCCTTAAAAGAAAGGCTTTCATTTCATACATTTTACGTTTCACCTTAACCTAAAGCTAGATTACTGGCAACGTTCAAAATAAAACGGCACTAAACATGACTTCACATGCCCGGTGTGTGTGGAAAACCGCTTAGTTTAAAGCAGTGTAAGCGATGTTAAGTACCTGAGACAAATTTTTCAACATCAAGCACATGCGAAAATGAACATTAAAAAATTGTGGAGAAGTTCCTTAGCGAGATCATGACTAATCATGAGTTTACAAAGAAGAATCAAAAACAGAAGCTTTCGCTTGTCACAAAATATACTGGCGGCCAAAAGAAAGGATACACATTGAAGAAACTGTGCTTATTTTTAATATTTTATAACTTTTCATCATTTCTTTGATATATGGTAATAAGAATTCTCCTTTAAAAAGGTTATGCATGAAAAAGGTAAAATTTAATGAAAAGATAATCTGCAGTTTTGAATTTAAAAAAAAAGTCGTAAAAATCACACATTCGCATTGAATATTGATTGACTTTTTTACCGAAAAGCCAAATTAATGTCTCATTATGCTTGGAAGTGCCAGGAAAGCACATGTTTTTTTAAGCATTCATTGTCCACAATGTGTTTAGAGACTTTTATTATCTCAGGAGGGGGGTGTGCAATGTCGATTTCATTCCAAAAGTTTATTTCATGCACAAATTTCGATGCAGTACACTTTATCCATAATGAGAAGAAGATATGTTACACATTTTTTCTTCGGAATCAATGGTGTTTCTGGCTGATATCGAATTTGTAATTTCTGAAAGGCTGTATTTGCAACCGGAAGTTCTTGCTCAAATCAATAAAAAAAAATACCACAGTTCCAATCATCACTACCCTGGCTATCAGAAAAACAACTAAAAGGTGATCAGATACACTTCTCGGTCAGTAAAAACATTTACAGTTTACCTTACTTTTAAAACCATGAATTTAAAATTTCATGCTTCTGATTTCTCATTACCTAACAATAATGAAAAATCAACATTTTTAAGTAGTTTTACAGTATTAAGGGAACTGTGTCAAAATTTTCAAGAACGTTTCATAAGCCTAACATGATGTAAGCGGTTTTAGCTCACCTGGCCTTGCTATTGCCATCACTTGGCGTCCGTCGTCGTCGTCCGTCGTCGTCGTCGGCGTTAACTCTTCTTCAAACTTCTTCTCCTCTGAAACGGCTGCACAGATTCAAACCAAATTTGGTCTGGTGGTACTTTAGGGTATCCCCCACAGAACTGATGTGGGGATTTTTGATTCGTCGAAATACATGGCCGCCGTTGCTAAAAATAGACCAGGGGAGGTCAGACTACTGTTTTTGGCTTGTAAATCAAAAAGTATAAGAGATAGATGAAATCTGATGCCACGCTTCTGCTTCAGCATCAAAAGCTCTACAAAAGTCTCCATTGAGTCGAAGTTGTCAGATGACCCCTTATGGGAGTTACCGCCCTTAAAGGTGAAAAATAGCATTTTTTCATGCTTTTGGCCTATGGAATGAAAACTATTGCAGATAGAGAGAAGCTGTTGCTTGCTTAAATGTTCAGCTCATTTAGCTCTACAAAAGTCTCCATAAGGTCAAAGTTGTCAGATGACCCCTTATAGGGGTTATGGCCCCTTAAAGGCAAAAAATAGTGTTTTTGACCTATAGAATGAAAACTATTGCAGATAGAGAAAAGCTGTTGCTTGCTTTAATGTTCAGCTCGTTTAGCCCTACACAAGCCTCCATAGGGTCGAAGTTGTTAGATGACCCCTTAAAGGCAAAAAATAGTGTTTTTGACCTATAGAATGAAAACTATTGCAGATAGAGAAAAGTTGTTGCTTGCTTAAATGTTCAGCTCATTTAGCTCTACAAAAGTTTCCATAGGGTCAAAGTTGCCAGATGACCCCTTATAGTGGTTAGGCCCCTTAAAGGCAAAAAATAGTGTTTTTGGCCTAAAGAAAGAAAACTTTTGCAGATAGAGAAAAGATGTTGCTTGCTTAAATGTTCAGCTTAATTAGCTCTACAAAAGTCTTTTTAGGGTCGAAGTTGTCAGATGACCCCTTTAAGTGGTTATGGTCCTTTAAAGGTGAAAATAGTTTTTTTTTTGCTTTGGAATGAAAACTATTGCAGATAGAGAAAAGCTGTTTATTGCTTAAACATTCAGGTCATTTACATGTAGCTATACAAAAGTCTTCAAAGGGTTGACATTAAGACCAGGTGAGCGATTCAGGCTCCTGGGAGCCTCTTGTTTTTCGATTGTACTGCTTTATCATTATAACAGTTTTCCAAAGAAAATAAAATCCTTCCGTTCTAATAAATGATATTGAAAATTTCGGTTGCATCGAGTCATTGCTTTTAATGCTTTTCTGTTTTATTACAAAACGAGACTATGGAGTTGTCAATGAAATCATTGTTTTGATCATACATCTAAAAACGTATAACATTCATGTCATTTATACATATGATAGTTTGAGTTGTTATATTTCTTTGTTTTCAATTTATAATAATAATACAAGGAACCGACCATTGAACTAGGAAAGGGGGATTAAAATATGATTTTTTAAGGCGTCACGAAAGATATCTTTCTGTATTAGCAATCATGTATGCTGCAGAAATCCTTATTCAGAATATTTTTGTCTTAACCTCTTCTGTCAAAATATTTTTTTTCATCAAAAATCAAACCAAAAAATATCAAAGGCCATATATAACGCTGTGTTGGTTATGACTAAGATGATTTCAATTTCAATAACTTAAGGAATCATTCTTTTATGTTTTTGAAGTCCTAGACTAGAGTGACTGTACGTGGAGTCGTACGCTTTTTAAGGTTTTAACTTTAAAAATGTCGATGGCAAATATGAATCGGTTTCAATCATTTTCCAAAAAGGTGGACAAGAAATTCATATACTCAATAACGTTTTGAAAATATATGTTAGTTAAAATTTACAGATTATTATTATCTAATAATAGTACGTGGAGTCGTACACCTCAAAAGTTCATTCTACTAAGGCGTATATGAGATGAAAGACAGCCATTTTAAAGACTTTTGTCACTGTTTAGTTTACAGAAACAAATGATGACATCGTGTTTGTTTAATTTTCAGCATGCATACACGATGCATTTGTGCATGTAATTCTCTTTAACGTTTTGAATTAAACGTATGGAAACTATCAAAGACAAACGAACGAGCGGAATCCGAACAAAACGGAGAGCTTTACAATCAAGAGAAATCTTCAGCGTTAGCCAAATACTGTCTTCAGATTTCCGTGCGTTAAATAAAGCCGGCGATTTTAATTTAGCCGTTATAATACCATGTGACATAGCACCTCGCCACTATATGCGGGGATATAAAACAGGCATTGAAGAATAAACTGTACGTCATGCATTGATCACAAATTATAGATCGTTTCGTCTACTTTACAGTTCTTGTCAAACACGAAAAGAAAAACGTAAATAGGATATCATTGACCAATTGAAAGAAGTAAATTTCTTTTATGATATAAGTAAGCAAGGAATTTCGAGAAAAGTGGTACTTAATTTAGTAGTATATACCTCTCCAGTTCTTGCAACATAGCCCGCAATACCAAGATCTTTGTGAAATCTGATCGGAGTCTTCTTATTTAGAATGGCAATCCCCTTTTCGTCTTTTTCTCCCTCATCAAAGTAATCAGCGTACAATTCTTGCTTTTCCTCGTCAACAAGAAACATTGTGATCCGATCAGCGTTCACCAGTTGTTTTGTAAAGGTCATGATCTTTTTGACGACCGAATCTACACAGTTGATTTCATCGAAGATTTCTCTTGATGTTTCTAACAAGAAATCATTTAACTTTCGCTGTGTATTCAGTGTTTTTTTCTGGTATGTCTCGTGAAGACAAGCGGCCATCCATGACAATTGTGCGTGTGCAGTTTGAAATTCACTTTTTCCGAATGGAACTTTTGAACGTTCTCTTGTGACTTCGATAATTCCTAAGAGGTCATCCGATGGAAGTACAACTGGAACACAGAGCACACTCCCCACAGAATAGCCAACAGGACCAATTCCTTTTGGAAATCTAAAATAAAATCAGAATAGCTTTCTTGATTGGGTAATGGAGTTACATTAGCTACAACAAATTTAAAATAGCTACACATGTGGGAAAAAAATGATAACAGCATAGACAAAATTTGAATTGATAAAGACGCCTTTTTGTACTGTTTACTTCCTTAACGTTAAATAAAGCTCGTGTTCGATTATTTCATATCTTTGAAAGTTCGTTTTGTACCAATTTGGTGGCCCAAAGCTAGTGTTCTAACTATGGAACGCCACATCGGACTAAAAAGTGAATATAATCTAGAGTCCAATATTTTACCTAAACAAATAAAAATTGTTGTAAAATTTATCTTGAGCTGAAATTATATCTTAGAATGAACATAAACACATAATTGTTTTCGTGTCGTACTTTGTATACTTTGTAATCTAGTTTTATTTTCACTACACGGGCATTCATAATCTACAAATAAACTTTCCCTTTATGTGAAAATACAATGTTTGGTTCCAAAGTCATTGCAATAGTTAATTGAAATATATAGAGAGAGCAGATAAAAAGATACCACATTCAGTTTCACATTTCTTCCGTAAATGACTCTTTGCAGTGTAAGATGAATAGGTTGAGATGCGAGCACATGCAGCGATCTCACACTGGTCAATTAACCAATTATAACCGTCGGTACTGATATTGATCGATGATGTCGACCAATAACATGCAATGTTACTTTAAACTTTCGGTTTTTAGAATGAAGTAACCTAAGGCTTCAGAATATAAAAATTTGATTTTTACGGAAGAAATAGTACTTACACGCGTCCTTGGAAAACCGGCAATGATCTTTCACTCGTGATAGAATTTTTTTGGTCTTTTGACTCGTTCCGCTGCGCACCACTCGCAAAAAGACTGAAAAATTCTATCACTCGTGAAAGATCAGCCGGTCTTTTCCAAGAACTTATGTAAGAACCTATAATGTTTTAAGGTTTTATGATTAATGGTTATCTTGAGGAATCATATTTTTTAGGATACCTAAAATGGAGGTCATGAAGGTCATGCTATTATATCTTGGATTCATTAAAATCAGTGTTTGTAAATAGACACCCAATCAATGTCAATGAGGCTCAAAACATGTTACAATACGTTCCGTCACGTGCTTTTACGTGATTAAGGTGAAAGTCAATTGGGTCTTACATATATCTGCTATATTTGCACTAGTAACCTCTCATTATAGCGACATTAGGAAGGTCGAAAACTAAAAGTATCAATTGTAAAGCACTCATACCAAAAAAAAAAATCGAGAACGGAAACCAAATCCAGCAATATCATTGGATATCGATCGTGTGCATTACAAGTCAGAGAGAAAGCTGGAATCAGTTTCTCAAATTTTTAAACATTGAATTAGAATGAATTCGGAATGCCCTGTAAATCTCAGCAAACCAAACAGAAAACGATTTACACTCATTCTAAAATATATTCTTAGTTAAAGATAACAAACTTTAATTCAAATATCAATATTTTGGTTGATACATTCCTACATTTTTTAATCAGCATTTAATTGAATTGACTTTTCGGATTTGAATTCTTAACCACTTCACGCAAAATGAGCTGTTCAAACGAAAACCTTAAGAAATTCACTAAGTACTTAAATGGCATCAAAAATTTAATTCGCAATTAAGAAGTTATCGATATCTGAGTAACTTTGTTTACTTTTCTAAGTGTCATTGTATGTACGAGGGATAATACCCGCTTCCAATATATTCTAAACGATTTAAAATGTTTGTATTTTACACACAAACACAAAAAACACAACAAAACAAGCAAAATTTAATACAATCAAAAACCAAATAGACACACTAATACAAATGATGTTCACATTTATATGTAACATTTGATAGTATTCCCATGGACTTAATTTAATGTTAAAAGTTTCTCAGAGATACTTTTTAAAACTTATTTAAAGTTTTCCTTTGCTATAAAATTATTTCCTTCTAAGAGTTAAATTCTGTTGAACATGAGTTATAAGTTATAAGAACCCAGTGATATTTGTCATTGCTAAAAAGATTATAACAATGAAGGAAAGTGAATATATATCTATAAAGGGGACTATTAGCCGATATTTTCAAAATAAATATTTTTTTAAATATTATCTATACATATCTTTATTGATAAATTAGGGTCAAGCAATACAATCAGTATCTACATGTATAAACAAACATACTGACATTTTCAATAGTACATAAGAAAAGAAATCAAGTAAAATTAAGCATTAGCTGACATAGGCCTGTTTTTGTTCACTCTAATATGGCTGTTGAATAAAGTCACAATGATCAGCCAATAACTCATTTTTTAGGGACTAATAGAGATTTTAATTTATCAATAGGTCTTAAGTTGGGGAATTGGTTGTTTTGGTTTTTTTTTTATATTACCGAAAAACAGATTTAGTAATCATCATTATACATGTATGTACACTCAAGGAAAAAGTTAAATTCATCTTCAATGACGTTGCAACATTTACAGAGTCTTTCTGGTCTAGGAATTTTATTGTATCGCCCGGTTTCGATAAATAGACAGTGGTTGCGTTATAAGTTTTCATTTAAAAAATGTTTCTTTCCAATAGTTTTCCATTTTTAAATCAGTGTTAAGTTGGCTATATAGATATAAAGTTTGGAGTTTTCAGTTAGATTATTAAGTTTAGGAAGATAACGCTGAACATATACTTCTTGGATAATTTTATGTATTATCAAGGACATTATTTTCAAAGTTCATCCCCCGAATCTGTTGGAAAATAGTAAGTGATTATAGATATTAACGATAAACGATTCATATTGGTATAATATTATCCATGCAGGACCGTATTTTGTAATAAAATATTGACACTTTTACATTGCAGTGTATAAACAATATACAGGATGATGATTTACCAGGACTATTTTATAAAATATTATCCAGGGGCTGGGCATCCTTTCATGGACAATATTCAATAGTTAAATATTTCACAAGTTAACCCCCGAAATCTTTTTTTATGATTAAGAGTAAATAACTTTGTGTTGGAGAACACATCAAAGCTTTAAATTGTCCGTTTAAATTTCAAAATTGTTTTTTCTACCTCAGTCAAAGGTTGGTCATTAAAGTTCTTATTTGGTTCCCCAGTTGGGTATTTTTGGTTTTATTATTGTTCTGTGCTCTTCATAGTTATATAGTGTTTGGCTTTTCAATATTTTTGGTAGAGTGCCTCTGGTGAGTTTTGAATAGCGCGTCAGGCGTAGCTAAATTTATTGTCTGGAACTTTGTTGTCATTTTAATTTTCTTAATAAGTAGAATATCTCTCAGGGTTATACATGTTCCCGAAAGTTTATCATATTACAGATACTCATGCAATCCAAAAAACAGAGATATGTTCTAAATATTTGCATGGACAACATTTATGAAATTGAAATACATGTTCTGTCTAAGCCTATTTCCTGTGATAGTATTGACAAAAATCATAGAATAAAATGAAATATTTTATTATAGTTCAATAAATTAATGCATAAACTACATACCCTCTCTTTTCAAGTCTTAGCGTTATATTATTAAAAGCTCTTATTATATATACAGATCATGTATAATTTCATTTCAACTTCTGAACAGTGGAAACCACCCCTAGTAAGGTGGATTCACGACGATCAGGAAAGTCCAGTGAAGGATTCACGTAAAGTTGTATTTGGTAAGACTCTTCAGTTTTGTCGGGTTAAATAAAAAAGTAAACAACTTTGTTTTGTTGCAAAATTAATGTCTTTCGAAAGGTAAATGATCGATTTAATCCCGTCTCTTTATTTGTAACACAAAAAACTAAAAAGTCGTAAAAGCATATACGAATCTGTTTTAAAATAGAGTTACAATTCACGAAAAACGTCAAGGTTGAGTTATGTTCATGACGAAAACTATAACATCAAATTGTTGTGTTTATGTTTGCTTATAGTGTCTATATTTTTCATCAAAGCAAGACTATTATACGTACTAGAGACAAGTTAAAAATTTGTATAGAAAAAAATGAGTATACCTTGAAAAAATAGATGTAAAAATTGGCGGATAATGTTCTGGTAATAAGAGGATTCTGTTCTGGTAATGCACGGAGTTCGGTTCAGTATCGGTTTAAAAAACATTTTAATTTATATGTATTAATATCTGTGGGCAAATGCTGTTAACTAAAGATAATCATAGTCATACTTAAAATGTTAAGTTAAATATCCACATTAAGAAACTAAATTATTGTTAAATATAGGATGCTTATTATTAGCAAAAATAATACAATCAATATACATCAATCAAGGCCTTGCATATTTGGTTGAATTTCTAGACATACTCGAAAGCGAAGATCATTAAGAGTTTATTATCCCTATACCAACGGTTATAGAAAATTTTAAAAATTCTACCATTTCATCCTAAAATGTATTGTCTTACAAGCGAATGCAAAATGATTTTGATACATTTCTCATCTCCTGGTTGAGTTTTCTCTTACTCATATCCATTTGAAATAAAAATTACAGCAAAGTTCCAGAAAATAAATTTTGCTACACCTGATGAGAAATGAGATACAAATTTATGGAAACCTTAAGGTTTTGTAAGTTAACTAAGTTTAAAAAAAAATGTTTCATAAGCGCTTTTGTAGTTTATGGACGGTCCTTCAATGTCACGGTCAACTAGTCGAAGGGACAGAAAGAATCTCTTTTTGTTTTGAGGATAAACTTTTGTGTTTCAAGTAAACCCGGTCTTGTGCAAGAACTTCTATTAATTTTTAAACAAAACCAAAGCTACTTTACTGGAGCATATGCATACCAAGTTTCGTCAACATAAAGTGCTCATATCACTCCAACACTGAAACATTGAAAGCATTAATCGCCGCCGCTGGTAAGGTAACAGTTATTGCCCGCCCTGCCACGCAGACCAGACCCCTCACCCCGAAAAAAGTGCACCTCAGATATTAAGCATGGGTCTCAAATTACGGAAGCACCAACCCATTTATCTATAAATAAATCCCCCATCTCGTTTTTTTTTAAATTCGTTAGTTAGTTAGTTAGTTAGTTTTGCCTTTACTCCAAGCAGCACGATTTCGGATATATTCGGGAAATGGACATAAAAAGGGTGATACAATGAACATGAAATGATGATGAAGTGGAGGAAAAAGGGACATCGGGCCAATCAGCGAGGATAGTTTTTTACTGCCATTGGAAAAGGGTAGCTCGGACGGACAGTTAAGCCTCCTACATGGGGATCCTTCTGCAGCTGGGTTCTTTTTTTTCAAACACGGTGCACCACTATGGTTTGCGGTCAGGTTTTCCGCAATATAGCCTGACGACCCCATCCTCGGAAACCAAGGGGTTCTTCTCTCGCACACTCGTTCATCACCCCTGGGACATAACGCATGAAATACTTCGTTTTTGATAGTTTTGTATCGATCTTTCTGATTGGTCGCTTTAGATTTATCTAATGCGATTAAAACATGTTTCTATATATAAATAATATCAAGTTCAAGATTAGATCCTGAACTCGAAACGCACAATTTCATACCAAGTGTCCCAGGGGTGATGAATGAGTAAGCAAGAGAAGAAACCCTGGGTTTCCGAGGATGGACGACCCCGGCATTCAGCATAATAGGTCTGTGCCATTCAACCACTTGGGGCACACATCCCTGTCGCTATTTGGGAAAAGCGGCCTGACGCGACGAAAGGTCTCTGAGCGAATTTAAGTGGACGTTTACCGATAAGCTAAAGCGCTGCTGCGGGCCTATTTGCAATCCGGGATCCGCACGGAGGTTTTGCAATTCGAAAATAGTAAATACTGTAACGAAATGAAATGTGCCTGTTGGCAGGAATATAAAGGCAACCAATTCACAGTCATTGCTAATGCAGTTCGTTTTCAAAAATGAGACTGTATGTAGATGCACCCCCTTCCAGATCCAGAAAAATGTGAGATGAGGCATTTAATTCCAATTGATGCAAACATGTAATTAAGATACGTTTTAGGAGCATTTTAAGATATTTTAGGGTCATATTGATTTAATTCCTACTTATAAGTATAAGTGTCAAGTGGGGCATTCAAGTGTTAAAATAGAAAATAAAGAGATGTGGAATAAGTGCACGCGACACAGCCCACAATTAAACGGCAATATAGAAAAACCACAATGGACAACCGCTAGCAGCATTCAACGAGGCCATTTGGCACTGCTCGCGGTTCTGCAATTGGCCCATGGTCTAAATAAGATGCATATAATAATACAATTCCAGCCCTGAAATAGTCACAGATAGACCCCCTTCTTAAACAAGGAACAGAAAACATCAAAAAGACAAGTACAAACGAAAGCTTTGTCAAAGATTCCTGGCTTAGGACAGGCACATGTAATATGTGGCGGGGTTAAACTAGTTTTTTTGGGCCCAACCTTCCCCCTATCAATATTCCTAGACAAAGCACAAAAACTAAACACACAATAAAAATCAAATCGATCAAAGTCCAATTCTACTAGAGAGAACCTAAGACAAAAAACAAGAACAAACAAAAGGACGGTAAAGGAACTCTCTATAGAACACTCGCTGTTACTGACAGCTAGCTGAGAATCATCAATCGACTGATGTAAAAAAATCAAAAGTCAAAAAGGGCAACGACAGAACCAGTTAACACGAACGTGAACAGCACGAAGAACCACAAAACAAACACAAAATCAACAAAACAGTTATCAACGACGCAGAAAGTAAACTCGTGTGCTCCGGTAAAGTAAGCAGTTCCTGTATGCATGCTATGTCACATCCGTCGCGCTGCCAATTTCAAATTCAGTGTGTCAATTCCAGTAAAGGAAGATAAAACAAAACCCTACGAGAAACCAACATCTGCACTCATCTGAAAGATAGAAATCCCATATTTTTCTATGAGCTCATGATGTCTTCCTTAATTTTTTTTATCAAGACAGCAATCTAGGAGCAACATAATCCTGTGTTAGTACTTTTTGTGTCATATGTGTGACGCTCTGCCAAGGAAATCGATGTGATATTACCGCAAGCTCTGGAGTGTGGAACTTGAACTCCATTAGCTGGAGTAAACGGAATTTTGCTACACAAGGAGTATAAAAGTTGACGATTTGAATATTTATTGAAGTCATCACGTTTTTTATAGAGATTTGTAAAAAGTTTTCCTTTGGAATTTATTTCGAGAGATTTAGATCTAAATATGAAGCAGACTTTTGAGAATCTGTTGTGTCCTTTATCTCAAGTTTCTGACGATAAATGAGTATTGAGAATCGTTCAGTGAAAGGACATCATCAATGTAACGGAAAGTGAAGTTAAAAGAGAGAGCTAGTAAACGATCCTTTTTTGTCTAGAAGTGATTGTAAGAAGTCTGCTTCACATGAATGAAGACATTAATCTATTATAGCTTTATTAATGCAAATTTTACCCAAAAGGTTGTAAGCATATAACAAGTACAAAATATCTAAAATTTGGAATGTAAGCATTCATGATATCCGAATCAACGAATTCTGTAAGTTCCTGGATAACACGAAATGAGTTTGAGTAAGATAGGTCTCATATGCAACTTATAATTACGCAATCTTTTGTAAATAACCATAAAAATGTATGATATAACCCGACAAACCAGTATCCACAATTTACCAAAACAGAAGTCTATAACTGAACAAAACTGAATCCTCTAAAATGGTGTTACAAATTACCGGTTTGGTGTGTCAACTAATTTGATTTTCTTAAACAGTTGGCAGTACTCTCCTTGCATGTTTTAATCTAAAATGATTTAAAAAGAACGTGGGTACACATTGCATGGTTTATCATAAGTTTGAAATGTGTTGTTTACTTTTAATTTAGAGTTATAAAATGTATAACCTTTTTAATTATAACTTTTAAACCATTAATCATAAATTAACCAAACTTTCACATTTTATTGAAATCAATACAAAAATGTAAATTATAAAGAAATATAAATAATACATAGGTTTATGTTTATTTACAATGCTCAGGTGTGCATTTCATGTGCGGTTTGTAAACAATATCGATCGAAAAAGGGACGAATTCAACCCACCAAATACAACATTACGTGAATCCTTCACTGGACTTTCCTGATCGTCGTGAATTCACCTTACTAGGGGTGGAAACTATGAATATGGTTGGAAACAGCTATCAGATAGTGTAATATGAAAAACTATTTTCCCAGGATATAATTTAAATTTATTTCGTATCCGCCTATCGATGTCTAAAAAGCAAATTATGTTCTGAAACCATAAGGGTAACCAATCTTCCCGATCATCACGTGTTTTTTTCCGATTTTCAGGTCTTTAATCATTTATAAGGAATATAACATGAAACATCACAGAAATGATTAAAACTCTGATTTCAAAATTTCAAAAGTTGGTATACTTACCTAGAATCGAATTCAATATCTTCAACAAGGATCGTTTTCATTTCTATGCTAACTTGGGCTGCTACTGTTGTTCCTAATCCAGACGGTCCATAGGCCGATAGTTTTCCATCCCTGAGTATGCTGAGCTCGTGATTGTGGTGAGTTGGAATGTAGACGCACGTGTGATTAGCATTGACTGCACGTGCAAGAATAAGAGCCGACTCTGAGAGTGTGGCAAAGATATCATGATCTTCGACTATATCAATTAGATGACTACTTATGTCTTTTACAGAATGCTTCATAAATCTCTGCTGTAAAGGGATTGTTGCGCACTCTAGGTTTATTCCCTTTTCTGGTGTATCCAGTTTTCTTTGAAGAAGCTTCTGTAAAGTGTCTATGGAAACCGATTCCAGCACAAAACTTTCGAATACTTCTGGATTTGTAATCAAGAAGTTTTTCACATCCAAATCAGAAAATTCTGCTGGCTTAAACCGGTTTCTCCATCTCTCCTTTGGCTCCTGACCGGGAAGAGGGGTATGTACTCCTGTCCGACCAAGGACACTGTTATTGCAAGACATAATTGAATCCCCAAACGACGTTATGCCGGCGACTTCATGGCAGATCCACTTCAACATAGACGACGTCGCGTTGGTGACGCTTACGTCACACTATACCCACAATCGACGTTTTATGACGGTAGGAAATTAAAAATCTAAAAAATATCTATAGTCGAAAAGTCGGAACTTATCTCCAACCCATTCTGATAGAAATTCCAAATTTAAATAACTGTATACTTATGAGAAATATACGTTTAAATACACATGATATTTAGATCCAAGTCTTGACTACTTTCCCCATACAAGTTTTACATCACCAAAGATCCAAATTTAATCTCGCTGTTTCGATTGAATTTATGAATAGAATTTAATTTTTAACGCCTGAATACGAGGGAGAAAATTTGCATATATTTTTTCGTTCCACAAAATAATCTGAAAGAAATGATTTTAATTGAAGGTGGGGACGAAAGGGAAAGATTCCACGTGACCCATAGCCAACATCTTTTTTCGTTATAATTTTGACTGATGGATTTCTAATCAATTAGATATAGTAACATAAAGAATAAAGATCTTTTCTAAAAAGTCATTACCTATCCAATAATATTATAATATTCTATGTATTTGTAAAATGTATATTACGATCCATATGAATTTTTATTTCTTATGCATTAAATTTATTTTAAATCTTTCAGTTCAAAATTGAAATGAAGCACATTTAATACATCGCCATTGAAAAAGTGATGAATTTGATACATTTATATTAATAAATGCCGTTAATAATTCTAAATTTTATACAAACGCATGTATGGGTCATTCTAAAAAAAAATGAACATATTTTGAGGTAGGCGAACTTGAATATTAGAATAGCTCACAGAAAGTTTGTAATTCATTTATTGGTATCCTTTATCATTTCAGGAAGCAAAACAAGCAAAGAGTAAAAACAAATCGAATATATTTTGATTTTTTTTTAGTCATTGTCCTTCAGGGTTGATTTAGCTGTCCTTGATGTAACCACATAAAAAAAAAATAACTGTCTAGTTATGATTCTGACTCACAAGATATTAGCGATGTGTTTACTGTTTACTACCCTAGTTCCAATTTCATTTTATTATTCTGTTTGTATATTGTACTGCATATTGAGGATGTGTATTCTTATTCTTCAGAAGTCACTTCAGTCGAGGGCTGGCACTATGGGTTGGTAATATCTTGGGATTAAGATTTCCACATAGCAGGAATGGCCATTAAGGGAGCGGACCATACTTTTTGGTCTAGACTTCTTTTTTGTCTGAAAATCTTTACAGAGGAAAATTAGAATAGAAGGGATATGGGGTATATAGTTTACTTTTGTATAGGATAGAATAGAACTCTTTCTAAAATTATTATTTCATTATTATATTATAATAAGTGTAGGTTTTTGACAAATTTTTCGAACCTTATTAATCAACATGCTTTCCAATTATTTTGATGAAAATGCTGATGAGAGGTTCTCCTTTGAAACATGCTTCCACAGAAAAACGATATCAAGTTTTTATTTTTGTGTGTTTAGATTCACGTGTTTCTTAGGTAATTATTTTAGCAAAATTTTTTAAAAAGCACTTTTTGGCTTTTTCAGCCAAATATGGATTTCATGATTTTTATATGACGTAATGCAAGCAGTGTGATTCTATCTGTCCCGTGAACACGTTTAGACGAATTTCCAAAAATATAGGCAATTCATCATCGACTGTCAAAATCCTTTTACTCTTTCTCAAAGATAAATAAAATTAGGAAAAAAATATATGAAAGTATAAGTAACGTTCCTTTTGTATGAAAAGGTCATATGTGATTAAAAGGCAGTTTCATGGGGTGCTATTCAGCACATTTAAGCACAAATTTATTTTAATTCAACTAAATGAATAAATTAAGTTTGCAACTAAAACCTTTATTAATACAAAATATCTTCTTGTGACGTTCGAATTTAATCCATCTGTACATAGCGCACAAGAATCAACTTCAATTCTGCCTTAGCTTATGAAATTTCGAATTTCTTATCAAAAATATCACAGCCAGCATATCTAACATGGTTCTTGGTGAAAATGTTGATAAATTCAATTCTAAAAGATTGTTAAGGATATTGACCAGAGTTCGTCATGTTTTTACATACTAGATGTTTCCCAATAAACTAGCTGTCATGTGATAACAGTGATTGCTCTTCGAGATTTTTCTGCACTTATCACGTTTATTCTAGTTGCCAAATGTTTTTTCTCTGTTTTTTTTTAGTGACTTTCATCGGCTTATTGTTCTATTGCATGCGCTTAAAAACTGCTTTAAATTTGATAACGATTAAAGTAAGATATATTGTGAGCGAACTCACAAAAAGATATCCAATCAACTTCAAGATCAACTCTATATTGCAACAAAATACAGTAAAATATGATTAAGAACAATGATAATATAATTCTTCATGCAGAAATCCATATGATGTACTTCTCATCATGTAAAATTTTATCAAAATCCATCACTTTGCAGTAACAGGATATGTTGACAGACTGACGGAGCTCGCCAAGTCAGAATGTGAAAATAACATACGAAACAAAACAAAATGGCAGTGTCTCCCCGCAGAGGCTCGCCGTCCCCGCATCCGGTTACCATGAAAATCATAGATTTTAGTGAAACTATAAACAAACTACACGACAAGAACCTACATATTTAACTTTATTAAAAAAATCAATTATATCCTGTTAGACGAAATGGTTAGTTCTTGTTTTAATTAGTTGTACTGAGATGATCACCTTAGCATCCCTAATATGTCTCAACAAACCCGATGTATTTGTGTAACTACTGGACCCAAAGATCGCAATGGAAGGGGAGGTTTGGTGCGCCTTAAAACCTGGTTTTACCCACCATTTCTTTTGGAATACCTGTACCAAGTCAGGAACATTGCGATCTTCAATTTTTCCGGTATGTCTTCCTTGTTTTGTCTTGTCGAATGGACATTTGAGTTTGATTCTCGGTTTGGTAATTTTGTTATTTCCTTTATCTACAGGTAAGAGAAATTATTTTTTTTAAAATCATTAAAAAGTAGGCAGTGGCTATTTGACCGTGCCCAGTTGAAAAGCAAACCCATTATGGATAGGCTATTCAACCAGATCCGGTCGAATAGCTTGTGGGGCTATTCGACTGGGTCCGGTTGAATAGCCTTTCCATATTGGATTGGCTATTTGACCAGATTTTAATGGACTTTAGTTTTTTCCAGAGTTCTCTGTTTTTTAATAAGCCTGCATATAACGTTCTCCAGGTAATTAATTGGTCTGTTTTATTGAAAATATGATAATCTAGTTAATTATGTATACTTTGTGGATCAAAATATTAATAATAACTCTATATTCAAAACTGCATAACTCTTTAGATTTCCAGAAACATGCACGTATACATATACAATACATTATATAAATATACAAAAGACGAAAACGCGACTCAAAATGAAAATAACCTAAGAAAAAAAGACGAACTGTGCAAAAGAGAAAATTTTAATGATTTATATAAAGTAAGAATATACATGTTATCATGGCTAGGTCTTCTGTCTTTATTTAAAAAAATAAACGTTTTTCAAGATGCCGTCAAAATGCATTTCCCCAATGATAAATGGTGTTGCGCACAGCTCTGCAAAGTAATTGATATAATATAGAATGGATATGGTGAGCTGCAAAGTTAGAAAGGGGTGTCCGTGTGCCAACAGTGATGAAAATCATCTTTTTAAAGCCGTTGACACCGGAAAATCCAGCATGGGGTTGAGCTGGAATCGAACCCACACTCTGTCATCTATGGCAACTTCGCCTGCACTGTGTCCAGCGCCCTAGACCATTAGACCACCTAGGCTAGATAAAAATCTAGCTTTCGGTTGCCTAGTTAAGCCTACTCGTAGACAATCTAAGGTTGTAACACAGTACACGATGAACATTAGGTGGGTAGGGAGAGAAAGATAGAGAATTGGTCGCAACTGGTATAGTAATATAAGTATATATATGATAAATGGTGTTGCGCACAGCTCTGCAAAGTAATTGATATAATATAGAATGGATATGGTGAGCTGCAAAGTTAGAAAGGGGTGCAGCTCACCATATCCATTTCCCCAATGGCCCTGTGTCCTCATTTTCTCAATTTCATCACCATTTTTCATGTTCATTTTACCATTCTATGTGTTCATTGCTAACCGTATAGACACATGTTTAGTGCTTGCAGAAAAGTAGAAACTTTCTAATGGAAACTCCTGGCGAAATTATTCGAAATATTCATTCTTGTGCTTGTTTCGTTCTTTATTTCTTTTACGGCCTTCCTGTTGTCATTGTCTTCGCCCGTGTCTGAGACTCCTGATTGTATGTGGTTTGAGCTTATTAAAGTTTTTACTTCTATATAACCATAATGATTTAAATATTTATAGATGCAACTGCATCCAATGCAACAAAAAATGCGAGCAACGCGGCAAACAAATCAACATAACAAAAACAAAACAACTAAAATACACAAAAAAACCGGAATCATTTTTTAAGCACTATTCTAACAAATCAAATTAAATTAAAATAATTAGTTATCTTATTTCCAACTGAAAATAAAGCTTACTTCCTAGATGTTTTATTACATGTTGAAGTCCGGTTGAATAGCCTGTCCATAGAGGATTGGCTATTCGACCGGGTCCGGTCAAATAGAATTCGGGGCTATTCAACCGGGTCCGGTCGAAAAGCCACTGCCTAAAAAGTATAATTCTCGTTATCCAACATGTGTTGACTTAATGCAGGTCATCATTTTAGATAAAGCAAAAAAACAAAAAAAACCGAAACAAAACAAATAGAAAAACTGTATACAGTTGTTTAAAGGCATAATTATAGAAGTGTGGAATATGCAAGAAAAATATCCAAGTAGAATGTTCTACCATTGAAGAGAACTGGACATACTATGAAACATGTAAAAAAAGAAGTCCGAAATATGCTAAATTACAAAGATAATTAAACGCTCGTTCAATAAAAAATAACTTTAAAAACTTGAGAACGCTATTAAAGGTTGTAACTATGATTTTGCTGGAGACGCAAAGTCAACCTTAAGGTAGATGGGGTGTATAAAAATTTATCCATAGAATTTTCTTTAATTTTGGTAACAAATAGCCATAGACTGGTTCTATAAATCCTGATAATAAAATTAAAAGATCACCACAAGAATTTTTGAAGAAACGACTTTGAAAAATGCATTAGTAATTGGTATATAGGAACAATAGGGAAAATTCAAATTTCCTTTATCTAAAAAAATCTACTCCATAGATTTTTCTTAAAATCTGTGAAAATCTTGTTTTTGTATGGAATTTTTTAAATATACTACATACACCATCAAATTGCTGAAAAAAAGTGAAAAATGTGTATTTTCCCTATTATTTCTATACAAATTATCTCCCCTGAAAAAGTACGGGAAAATATTAAAATACGAATAGAAGGTGTTAATTAACCAATTGATGTTGTAATTATCAATTTTTATGTTTACCTAGCCCAATAGAAATCAATTAGAGTAATAAGCATTTTAAATTTTAAAGTAATAATAGATGTGCAAAAAAGATGAAAGACACCCCATCTAACTTAATTAAATGATGATATTTTTAACGTTGCTAAACGTTCAAAATGAAAAGTGTATCACTTTTGTTTTACGCTTTACTTGTTTGTGATAGTAGAAGTAGATTTTTTTTCAATAATGTCATTTAAAACAAATGAAAGTATAAAAAAATCAAGATAATACTAATTCTTTTCAGGTTTAGATATTTCACTACACTGAGATCATTGAAGGTTAGTGCTGCTGGTGGAGTTTTAATTCCCCGAGATTAGCCCGCTCCAGGATCAACATTTTTGTTGAAGAACACATCAAATCTTAAATTCTCAGCATAGATTTTCAAAATTGTCTAAATCCTAAGTTTCTCAATTCTGCCTACCGCAGATATAGATTGATTTTAGTCATAATTTGGTTTTCCTGTTCGGTATTTTTGGTTTTATTGTTCAATGCTCTTCATATTCTGGATACAAATTTATGTATATGGTTTGGCTTTTTCAACATTTTGAGTAGAGCGCCTCTGATTATTCTTGAATAGACAAAACGCACATCAGGAGTAGCAAAATTTAATGTCTGGACATTTGTTGTAATCTAAATTTTTCTTACATCCATGGAGGTAAGCGCTGCTGGCGGAGTTTTAAATTATCCGAGGTTAGACCGCTCTGGCGTCAACACTTTTGTGTTGAAGAACTTTTCAATTCAAAATTGTCTAAAGCCAAAGGTTCTTCCTACCCCAGACATAGCTTGACCTTAGTCATAATTTGGTTTTCCTGTTCGGTATTTTTGGTTTTATTGTTCAAGGCTCTTCATATTCTGGATACAAATGTATTTGGTTTGGCTTTTTCAACATTTTGAGTAGAGCGCCTCTGATTATTCTTGAATAGACAAAACGCACATCAGGAGTAGCAAAATTTAATGTCTGGACATTTGTTGTAATCTAAATTTTTCTAACATCCATGGAGGTAAGCGCTGCTGGCGGAGTTTTAAATTATCCGAGGTTAGACCGCTCTGGCGTCAACACTTTTGTGTTGAAGAACTCATCATTTAAAGCTATAAATTCTAAGTTTTAAATTCAAAATTGTCTAAAGCCTAAGGTTCTTCCTACCCCAGACATAGCTTGACCTTAGTCATAATTTGGTTTTCCTGTTTGGTATTTTCTGTTTCATTGTTCAATACTCTTCTTATTTAGGATATATGGTTTGGTTTTTCAATATTTTGGGAAGAGCGATCCTGATGATTTTTGAATAGACGAAGTTTCGCGCGTCAGGTGTAGCAAAACCTTGTTGTAATTCTTATGTCTCGCTTTTGTTATTCTTCAAATGCATTTTATTTCAAATTATTCAATTGGTGTATAGAGGCCAATGGACAGATGGATGGACGACCTTATCACTATACCTCTCACTTATCATGCTGGTGTATAGAGACTAATGGACAGATGGATGGACACCCCTATCACTATACCTCTCACTTATCATGCTGGTGTATAGAGGCCAATGGACAGATGGATGGACACCCCTATCACTTTACCTCTCACTTATCATGCTGGTGTATAGAGGCCAATGGACAGATGGATGGACACCCCTATCACTATACCTCTCACTTATCATGCTGGTGTATAGAGACTAATGGACAGATGGATGGACACCCCTATCACTATACCTCTCACTTATCATGCTGGTGTATAGAGACTAATGGACAGATGGATGGACACCCCTACCACTATACCTCTCACTTATCATGCTGGTGTATAGAGACTAATGGACAGATGGATGGACACCCCTATCACTATACCTCTCACTTATCATGCTGGTGTATAGAGGCCAATGGACAGATGGATGGACACCCCTATCACTATACCTCTTACTTATAGAGACTATTGGCAGATGGATGGACACCCCTATCACTATACCTCTCACTTATAGAGACTATCTCTCACTTATAGAGACTATTGGTAGATGGATGGACACCCCTATCACTATACCTCTCACTTATGCTGGTGTATAGAGGCCAATGGACAGATGGATGGACACCCCTATCACTATACCTCTCACTTATAGAGACTATTGGCAGATGGATGGACACCCCTTTCACTATACCTCTCACTTATAGTGACTATTGGTAGATGGATGGACACCCCTATCACTATACCTCTTACTTATCATGCTGGTGTATAGAGATTAATGGACAGATGGATGGACACCCCTATCACAATATATCTCACTTATCATGCTGGTGTATAGAGGCCAATGGACAGATGGATGGACACCCCTATCACTATACCTCTCACTTAAAGAGACTATTGGTAGATGGATGGACACCCCTATCACTATACATCTCACTTATCATGCTGGTGTATAGAGGCCAATGGACAGATGGATGGACACCCCTATCACAATATATCTCACTTATCATGCTGGTGTATAGAGGCCAATGGACAGATGGATGGACACCCCCTTTCACTATACCTCTCACTTATAGAGACTATTGGTAGATGGATGGACACCCCTATCACTATACCTCTCACTTATGCTGGTGTATAGAGGCCAATGGACAGATGGATGGACACCCCTATCACTATACCTCTCACTTAAAGAGACTATTGGTAGATGGATGGACACCCCTATCACTAAACCTCTTACATATAGAGGCTATTGGCAGAAGGATGGACACCATTATCACTATACCTCTCACTTATAGAGACTATTGGCAGATGGATGGACACCCCTTTCACTATACCTCTCACTTATCATGCTGGTGTATAGAGATTAATGGACAGATGGATGGACACCCCTATCACAATATATCTCACTTATCATGCTGGTGTATAGAGGCCAATGGACAGATGGATGGACACCCCTATCACTATACCTCTCACTTATCATGCTGGTGTATAGAGGCCAATGGACAGATGGATGGACACCCCTATCACTATACCTCTCACTTATCATGCTGGTGTATAGAGACTAATGGACAGATGGATAGACACCCCTATCACTATACCTCTCACTTATCATGTTGGTGTATATAGGCCAATGAACAGATGGATGGACACCCCTATCACTATACCTCTCACTTATCATGCTGGTGTATAGAGGCCAATGGACAGATGGATGGACACCCCTATCACTTTACCTCTCACTTATCATGCTGGTGTATAGAGCCCAATGGACAGATGGATGGACACCCCTATCACTATACCTCTCACTTATCATGCTGGTGTATAAAGACTAATGGACGGATGGATGGACACTCCTATCACTATACCTCTCACTTATCATGCTGGTGTATAGAGGCCAATGGACAGATGGATGGACGCCCCTATCACTTTACCTCTCACTTATCATGCTGGTGTATAGAGGCCAATGGACAGATGGATGGACGCCCCTATCACTTTACCTCTCACTTATCATGCTGGTGTATAGAGAGCTGAGACCAATGGACAGATGGATGGACACCCCTATCACTATACCTCTCGCTTAAAGAGACTAATGGACAGATGGATGGACACCCCTATCACTATACCTCTCACTTATCATGCTGGTGCATAGAGGCCAATGGACAGATGGATGGACACCCCTATCACTATACCTCTCACTTATCATGCTGGTGTATAGAGACTAATGGACAGATGGATAGACACCCCTATCACTATACCTCTCACTTATCACGCTGGTGTATATAGGCCAATGGAAAGATGGATGGACACCCCTATCACTATACCTCTCACTTATCATGCTGGTGTATAGAGACTAATGGACAGATGGATGGACACCCCTATCACTATCCCTCTCACTTATCATGCTGGTGTATAGAGACTAATGGACAGATGGATGGACACCCCTATCACTATACCTCTCACTTAAAGAGACTATTGGTAGATGTATGGACACCCCTATCACTATCCCTCTCACTTATCATGCTGGTGTATAGAGACTAATGGACAGATGGATGGACACCCCTATCACTATACCTCTCACTTAAAGAGACTATTGGTAGATGGATGGACACCCCTATCACTATACCTCTCACTTATCATGCTGGTGTATAGAGGCCAATGGACAGATGGATGGACACCCCTATCACTATACCTCTCACTTATCATGCTGGTGTATAGAGACTAATGGACAGATGGATAGACACCCCTATCACTATACCTCTCACTTATCATGCTGGTGTATATAGGCCAATGGAAAGATGGATGGACACCCCTATCACTATACCTCTCACTTATCATGCTGGTGTATAGAGACTAATGGACAGATGGATGGACACCCCTATCACTAAACCTCTCACTTATCATGCTGGTGTATAAAGACTAATGGACGGATGGATGGACACCCCTATAACTATACCTCTCACTTATCATGCTGGTGTATAGAGACTAATGGACAGATGGATGGACACCCCTATCACTATCCCTCTCACTTATCATGCTGGTGTATAGAGGCCAATGGACAGATGGATGGACACCCCTATCACTATACCTCTCACTTATCATGCTGGTGTATAGAGGCCAATGGACAGATGGATGGACACCCCTATCACTATACCTCTCACTTATCATGCTGGTGTATAGATGCCAATGGACAGATGGATGGACACCCCTATCACTATACCTCTCACTTATCATGCTGGTGTATAGAGGCCAATGGACAGATGGATGGACACCCCTATCACTATACCTCTCACTTATCATGCTGGTGTATAGAGGCCAATGGACAGATGGATGGACACCCCTATCACTATACCTCTCACTTATCATGCTGGTGTATAGATGCCAATGGACAGATGGATGGACACCCCTATCACTATACCTCTCACTTATCATGCTGGTGTATAGAGGCCAATGGACAGATGGATGGACGCCCCTATCACTATACCTCTCACTTATCATGCTGGTGTATAGAGACTAATGGACAGATGGATAGACACCCCTATCACTATACCTCTCACTTATCATGCTGGTGTATATAGGCCAATGGAAAGATGGATGGACACCCCTATCACTATACCTCTCACTTATCATGCTGGTGTATAGAGACTAGTGGACGGATGGATGGACACCCCTACCACTATACCTCTCACTTATCATGCTGGTGTATAGAGACTAATGGACAGATGGATGGACACCCCTATAACTATACCTCTCACTTATCATGCTGGTGTATAGAGACTAATGGACAGATGGATGGACACCCCTATCACTATCCCTCTCACTTATCATGCTGGTGTATAGAGACTAATGGACAGATGGATGGACACCCCTATCACTATACCTCTCACTTAAAGAGACTATTGGTAGATGTATGGACACCCCTATCACTATCCCTCTCACTTATCATGCTGGTGTATAGAGACTAATGGACAGATGGATGGACACCCCTATCACTATACCTCTCACTTAAAGAGACTATTGGTAGATGGATGGACACCCCTATCACTATACCTCTCACTTATCATGCTGGTGTATAGAGGCCAATGGACAGATGGATGGACACCCCTATCACTATACCTCTCACTTATCATGCTGGTGTATAGAGACTAATGGACAGATGGATAGACACCCCTATCACTATACCTCTCACTTATCATGCTGGTGTATAAAGACTAATGGACGGATGGATGGACACCCCTATAACTATACCTCTCACTTATCATGCTGGTGTATAGAGACTAATGGACAGATGGATGGACACCCCTATCACTATCCCTCTCACTTATCATGCTGGTGTATAGAGGCCAATGGACAGATGGATGGACACCCCTATCACTATACCTCTCACTTATCATGCTGGTGTATAGAGGCCAATGGACAGATGGATGGACACCCCTATCACTATACCTCTCACTTATCATGCTGGTGTATAGAGGCCAATGGACAGATGGATGGACACCCCTATCACTATACCTCTCACTTATCATGCTGGTGTATAGAGGCCAATGGACAGATGGATGGACACCCCTATCACTATACCTCTCACTTATCATGCTGGTGTATAGAGGCCAATGGACAGATGGATGGACACCCCTATCACTATACCTCTCACTTATCATGCTGGTGTATAGAGGCCAATTGACAGATGGATGGACACCCCTATCACTATACCTCTCACTTATCATGCTGGTGTATAAAGACTAATGGACGGATGGATGGACACCCCTATAACTATACCTCTCACTTATCATGCTGGTGTATAGAGACTAATGGACAGATGGATGGACACCCCTATCACTATCCCTCTCACTTATCATGCTGGTGTATAGAGACTAATGGACAGATGGATGGACACCCCTATCACTATCCCTCTCACTTATCATGCTGGTGTATAGAGGCCAATGGACAGATGGATGGACACCCCTATCACTATACCTCTCACTTATCATGCTGGTGTATAGAGGCCAATGGACAGATGGATGGACACCCCTATCACTATACCTCTCACTTATCATGCTGGTGTATAGAGGCCAATGGACAGATGGATGGACACCCCTATCACTATCCCTCTCACTTATCATGCTGGTGTATAGAGGCCAATGGACAGATGGATGGACACCCCTATCACTATACCTCTCACTTATCATGCTGGTGTATAGAGGCCAATGGACAGATGGATGGACACCCCTATCACTATACCTCTCACTTATCATGCTGGTGTATAGAGGCCAATGGATAGATGGATGGACACCCCTATCACTATACCTCTCACTTATCATGCTGGTGTATAGAGGCCAATGGACAGATGGATGGACACCCCTATCACTATACCTCTCACTTATCATGCTGGTGTATAGAGGCCAATGGACAGATGGATGGACACCCCTATCACTATACCTCTCACTTATCATGCTGGTGTATAGAGGCCACTTATCATGCTGGTGTATAGAGACTAATGGACAGATGGATGGACACCCCTATCACTATACCTCTCACTTATCATGCTGGTGTATAGAGGCCAATGGACAGATGGATGGACACCCCTATCACTATACCTCTCACTTATCATGCTGGTGTATAGAGGCCAATGGACAGATGGATGGACACCCCTATCACTATACCTCTCACTTATCATGCTGGTGTATAGAGGCCAATGGACAGATGGATGGACACCCCTATCACTATCCCTCTCACTTATCATGCTGGTGTATAGAGGCCAATGGACAGATGGATGGACACCCCTATCACTATACCTCTCACTTATCATGCTGGTGTATAGAGGCCAATGGACAGATGGATGGACACCCCTATCACTATACCTCTCACTTATCATGCTGGTGTATAGAGGCCAATGGATAGATGGATGGACACCCCTATCACTATACCTCTCACTTATCATGCTGGTGTATAGAGGCCAATGGACAGATGGATGGACACCCCTATCACTATACCTCTCACTTATCATGCTGGTGTATAGAGGCCAATGGACAGATGGATGGACACCCCTATCACTATACCTCTCACTTATCATGCTGGTGTATAGAGGCCAATTGACATATGGATGGACACCCCTATCACTATACCTCTCACTTATCATGCTGGTGTATAGAGACTAGTGGACAGATGGATGGACACCCCTATAACTATACCTCTCACTTATCATGCTGGTGTATAGAGACTAATGGACAGATGGATGGACACCCCTATCACTATACCTCTCACTTATCATGCTGGTGTATAGAGGCCAATTGACAGATGGATGGACACCCCTATCACTATACCTCTCACTTATCATGCTGGTGTATAGAGGCCAATGGACAGATGGATGGACACCCCTATCACTATACCTCTCACTTATCATGCTGGTGTATAGAGGCCAATGGACAGATGGATGGACACCCCTATCACTATACCTCTCACTTATCATGCAGGTGTATAGAGGCCAATGGACAGATGGATGGACACCCCTATCACTATACCTCTCACTTATCATGCTGGTGTATAGAGGCCAATGGACAGATGGATGGACACCCCTATCACTATACCTCTCACTTATCATGCTGGTGTATAGAGGCCAATTGACAGATGAATGGACACCCCTATCACTATACCTCTCACTTATCATGCTGGTGTATAGAGACTAGTGGACAGATGGATGGACGCCCCTATCACTTTACCTCTCACTTATCATGCTGGTGTATAGAGGCCAATGGACAGATGGATGGACACCCCTATCACTATACCTCTTACATATCATGCTGGTGTATAGAGACTAGTGGACAGATGGATGGACACCCCTATCACTATACCTCTCACTTATCATGCTGGTGTATAGAGGCCAATGGACAAATGGATGGACACCCCTATCACTATACCTCTCACTTATCATGCTGGTGTATAGAGGCCAATGAACAGATGGATGGACACCCCTATCACTATACCTCTCACTTATCATGCTGGTGTATAGAGGCCAATGAACAGATGGATGGACACCCCTATCACTATACCTCTCACTTATTATGCTGGTGTATAGAGCCCAATGGACAGATGGATGGACACCCCTATCACTATACCTCTCACTTATCATGCTGGTGTATAAAGGCCAATGGACAGATGGATGGACACCCCTATCACTATACCTCTCACTTATCATGCTGGTGTATAGAGACTAATGGACAGATGGATGGACACCCCTATCACTATCCCTCTCACTTATCATGCTGGTGTATAGAGACTAATGGACAGATGGATGGACACCCCTATCACTATCCCTCTCACTTATCATGCTGGTGTATAGAGGCCAATGGACAGATGGATGGACACCCCTATCACTATACCTCTCACTTATCATGCTGGTGTATAGAGGCCAATGGACAGATGGATGGACACCCCTATCACTATACCTCTCACTTATCATGCTGGTGTATAGAGGCCAATGGACAGATGGATGGACACCCCTATCACTATACCTCTCACTTATCATGCTGGTGTATAGAGGCCAATGGACAGATGGATGGACACCCCTATCACTATCCCTCTCACTTATCATGCTGGTGTATAGAGGCCAATGGACAGATGGATGGACACCCCTATCACTATACCTCTCACTTATCATGCTGGTGTATAGAGGCCAATGGACAGATGGATGGACACCCCTATCACTATACCTCTCACTTATCATGCTGGTGTATAGAGGCCAATGGATAGATGGATGGACACCCCTATCACTATACCTCTCACTTATCATGCTGGTGTATAGAGGCCAATGGACAGATGGATGGACACCCCTATCACTATACCTCTCACTTATCATGCTGGTGTATAGAGGCCAATGGACAGATGGATGGACACCCCTATCACTATACCTCTCACTTATCATGCTGGTGTATAGAGGCCACTTATCATGCTGGTGTATAGAGACTAATGGACAGATGGATGGACACCCCTATCACTATACCTCTCACTTATCATGCTGGTGTGTAGAGGCCAATGGACAGATGGATGGACACCCCTATCACTATACCTCTCACTTATCATGCTGGTGTATAGAGGCCAATGGACAGATGGATGGACACCCCTATCACTATACCTCTCACTTATCATGCTGGTGTATAGAGGCCAATGGACAGATGGATGGACACCCCTATCACTATCCCTCTCACTTATCATGCTGGTGTATAGAGGCCAATGGACAGATGGATGGACACCCCTATCACTATACCTCTCACTTATCATGCTGGTGTATAGAGGCCAATGGACAGATGGATGGACACCCCTATCACTATACCTCTCACTTATCATGCTGGTGTATAGAGGCCAATGGATAGATGGATGGACACCCCTATCACTATACCTCTCACTTATCATGCTGGTGTATAGAGGCCAATGGACAGATGGATGGACACCCCTATCACTATACCTCTCACTTATCATGCTGGTGTATAGAGGCCAATGGACAGATGGATGGACACCCCTATCACTATACCTCTCACTTATCATGCTGGTGTATAGAGGCCAATTGACATATGGATGGACACCCCTATCACTATACCTCTCACTTATCATGCTGGTGTATAGAGACTAGTGGACAGATGGATGGACACCCCTATCACTATACCTCTCACTTATCATGCTGGTGTATAGAGACTAATGGACAGATGGATGGACACCCCTATCACTATACCTCTCACTTATCATGCTGGTGTATAGAGGCCAATTGACAGATGGATGGACACCCCTATCACTATACCTCTCACTTATCATGCTGGTGTATAGAGGCCAATGGACAGATGGATGGACACCCCTATCACTATACCTATCACTTATCATGCTGGTGTATAGAGGCCAATGGACAGATGGATGGACACCCCTATCACTATACCTCTCACTTATCATGCTGGTGTATAGAGGCCAATGGACAGATGGATGGACACCCCTATCACTATACCTCTCACTTATCATGCTGGTGTATAGAGGCCAATGGACAGATGGATGGACACCCCTATCACTATACCTCTCACTTATCATGCTGGTGTATAGAGGCCAATTGACAGATGAATGGACACCCCTATCACTATACCTCTCACTTATCATGCTGGTGTATAGAGACTAGTGGACAGATGGATGGACGCCCCTATCACTTTACCTCTCACTTATCATGCTGGTGTATAGAGGCCAATGGACAGATGGATGGACACCCCTATCACTATACCTCTTACATATCATGCTGGTGTATAGAGACTAGTGGACAGATGGATGGACACCCCTATCACTATACCTCTCACTTATCATGCTGGTGTATAGAGGCCAATGGACAAATGGATGGACACCCCTATCACTATACCTCTCACTTATCATGCTGGTGTATAGAGGCCAATGAACAGATGGATGGACACCCCTATCACTATACCTCTCACTTATCATGCTGGTGTATAGAGGCCAATGAACAGATGGATGGACACCCCTATCACTATACCTCTCACTTATTATGCTGGTGTATAGAGCCCAATGGACAGATGGATGGACACCCCTATCACTATACCTCTCACTTATCATGCTGGTGTATAAAGGCCAATGGACAGATGGATGGACACCCCTATCACTATACCTCTCACTTATCATGCTGGTGTATAGAGACTAATGGACAGATGGATGGACACCCCTATCACTATACCTCTTACATATCATGCTGGTGTATAGAGACTAGTGGACAGATGGATGGACACCCCTATCACTATACCTCTCACTTATCATGCTGGTGTATAGAGGCCAATGGACAGATGGATGGACGACCTTATCACTATACCTCTCACTTATCATGCTGGTGTATAGAGGCCAATGGACAAATGGATGGACACCCCTATCACTATATCTCTCACTTATCATGCTGGTGTATAGAGGCCAATGAACAGATGGATGGACACCCCTATCACTATACCTCTCACTTATCATGCTGGTGTATAAAGACTAATGGACAGATGGACGGACACCCTATCACTATACCTCTCACTTATCATGCTGGTGTATAGAGGCCAATGGACAGATGGATGGACACCCCTATCACTATACCTCTCACTTATCATGCTGGTGTATAGAGACTAATGGACAGATGGATGGACACCCCTATCACTATACCTCTCACTTATCATGCTGGTGTATAAAGGCCAATGGACAGATGGATGGACACCCCTATCACTATACCTCTCACTTATCATGCTGGTGTATAGAAACTAATGGACAGATGGATGGACGACCTTATCACTATACCTCTCACTTATCATGCTGGTGTATAGAGGCCAATGGACAGATGGATGGACACCCCTATCACTATACCTCTCACTTAAAGAGACTATTGGTAGATGGATGGACACCCCTATCACTAAACCTCTTACATATAGAGACTATTGGCAGAAGGATGGACACCCCTATCACTATACCTCTCACTTATAGAGACTATTGGCAGATGGATGGACACCCCTATCACTATACCTCTCACTTATAGAGACTATTGGTAGATGGATGGACAACCCTATCACTAAACCTCTTACATATAGAGACTATTGGCAGAAGGATGGACACCCCTATCACTATACCTCTCACTTATAGAGACTATTGGCAGATGGATGGACACCCCTTTCACTATACCTCTCACTTATAGAGACTATTGGCAGATGGATGGACACCCCTATCACTATACCTCTCACTTATCATGCTGGTGTATAGAGGCCAATGGACAGATGGATGGACACCCCTATCACTATACCTCTCACTTATCATGCTGGTGTATAGAGACTAATGGACAGATGGATGGACACCCCTATCACTAAACCTCCTACTTATCATGCTGGTGTATATAGGCCAATGGACTGATGGATGGACGACCCTATCACAATATATCTCACTTATCATGCTGGTGTATAGAGGCCAATGGACAGATGGATACATCATGCTAATGCTTATTATGCAAATGTGGAAATATTTTAAAATCCACCTCTTCATATCTAAAGGCCATTCTGATTTTAATTTGTAATTTTCAAAGTTTTTAGTCAGAATCGGTGATAGTGCATGTATCTATTTTCGTGCTGCAATGATGATTATTGGGTAAGCATGTTAGATAAATTGTTTATGATAAAATCTGCTGAAATGAAATAAAGAAGCAATCCAGAATAGTTTAGGATACCTCCAATAATGTATGACAATATCCGTAAGAAGTATAATTAATCAAAAGTACATTATCAAAGCTAAAAGTAAATACACAGTAAATAAACATTTATTAAGTTGATCCACATGAAATATGATACCAATAATGACAGAGTCGAACGAAAAGTCTTTTCTTCCATTGAGTTAAAGTTACTTCCACTGTTTTTTGATGGACATGTTCTTTTCGGAGTCTTTCTGCATCACCTATAACAAAAAACAACAACATTTTGTGTAACTACGTATTCTATAACTACATGGATAATCCCAATTCATTTTTCCTTCTTTTAATTCTATATCCTCATCTCTTTATTTAGGATTATTATATAGTTGTCCATTATTTTCTTTTTTGTTTATTAGATATATCTGTGAGGACTCTTCCAAACTATCTTTATGGAGCAAGACTCAATTACAAATAATGTTGACCTGTCATACCAGAAACCTCTAAACATTTGTTTTCTCAGAAAGGTATCAGTTTCCTAATCCAGATCAATAAATGATGGGTAATTAGCAAAATGCAGAAACAAATGAGTCTGTATTAATGAAATTTTTAAACTAGAAAATGTGTCTATGAGCCATTGGATATGGCCCTCCTGTTCTTGCATATCACTGACTCCCAACATGTATTACCTAAGATATGGACCTAAACCTAAGTTGTTAATACATAAATTATAGGTCACAGTGATCATATTTCTAATGGGTTGTGTAGCACTACCTAAGACACATCTAGTGGTGAAATACCATTGATCCCTAACATGTAGTATCCCAGATAAGGACCTTAACCAAGAACTTCACCAAACTAGTTCATGTATAACATGGGTCATTTTTCTAGTGGGTAGTGTTGCGCTACCCAAGACACATCTAGTGGTGAAATACCTGATTGCCCCTTAACATGTAGCATCTGAGATACCTTAACCACAAACTTAACCTAATTTGTTCCATGTGTATGATATAGGTGACAGTGACCTACGGTACTTACTATTGCACCTACTAGTGAAATATCATTGACCCCCAACATCTAGTATTAAGAGTTACGGACCTTAACCAAGAACTTAACCAAAGTGTTGCAGACGTACAGACGGACAAGGGTAAAATTATATGTTTAATCCACATATGTGGTTGGCCATAACTACACAATGTTCCCTTACTTCTTAATTAGTATTAAGCTTTAAGAGAAGAAAAGAGACCTTTATTCTTAATTTACAAGAAGAATTGATAAAAATAGATCAGAAAATACCACATCTACAAGGCAGCTGTGCTTTATTTTTAAATTTTATTTGGAGTTTTAGTTCTGCATATACTAGAAAATAGATTGAAAATTGCACCATTTTATTTGAAAGATACTGATAGACCTTAAAATAATAAATAAGTTATTTTTTTACTTTTGTGGAATTCATACCAAAACAGTCATAGTGTTTCATCGGACACTGATTCAGACATTTCCAATAGTTGCACTTGTAATGTCATGTATGTCAAATTGTTTACTAAATTTTATGAAGATCCTACTTAAGGGGGTACCCAACACTTTAGCTAAAATAAAATTGGGTCGTTTAGTTTTCATGAAAACTTGCATAAATATGCACTTAATTCATATACATTTAATTGTCAAATCTTAAGAAAATTTAACCATAGGTTACTTGGGAAATTTTTCATTGAACATAATGGAGTTTCAACATTTCATTTTTGATCATTGAGAAGCTTGATATCTTTGAATAATTGTGCCTGATTAAAACATTCAAGTGATATTTAAGAGTTATTTCCCTTAGGTGTTCTGTACCCCCTTAATTCTTGAGAAATCAGCTTAAACACACACACACACAAAGTTTAAACTTCTCAATTTGAAATAGATTGAGCAACAAGGTACATGCTTATTCAGTTTCAGTTTGTGAGTATGGCCTATGCTGTGGCCTACTCTATCAAACCCTTACAAAGGGGTCTTCATTGTGGTAAATTGGTAATTCACTTCCCAAACACAGAACAACCATTATTGTTTTAACCCTTCTATAGAACTAGCATCATGTATTGAGAATATCCTCGAAAATGAAGGCAAGAGAGCATGGGAAAATTATCTTCTGAATTGGTCCTCATTCACCATATCTATTATTTCATTTTATGACTTAAAGAAAAGTTTCCCATTATTGAATTTACCCAAACTAAGATTAATGAAATTATGATGCTCATGTATTTCCTTTATAAATTTATGTCAGAGCCATAGTGCATTAGAAAATAACATCAGTTTAAAATCCAATTGAAAATATTTGATTAAAATGGAGGCATTTTAAGGCAGGATTGACATTTTTCTTGTTACAGCTAAAATGCTAGAACCAGAATCAACACAGAACTTAATTAAAAGTGTTGCAATTCAATTGAAAGAAAAACCATACAAGAAAATATGTTATCATTAAACTTCTTTAAAAGCATGAAGATCAAATGAAAAAAAAAGACTAAACCAAACAAAGTTTGCACTGTCAAGAATTGATGAAGTATCATTAATGGAAGAGATCTCATTAAAAAACACATGCTTTAAGACAAAGTAAACAGGTTTCATCACAAAACAATACTTCTTTTAGCCTATCCAAACATGATAAGTTTAAACAGGGCCACTTTTCATTAGAAATAATGGATTATTTTAGACTGTAAACATTGGCTAGAATATCAATTGTTGGAAGCAGAAAGTTAAGACAGAATATCAATTGTTGGAAGCAGAAAGCAAGATACACTTTTTTAATGGATCTCAGTACAAAAAAGCCTTACACTTAAAACTGGTTTTTATTCTTAAAACTCTAAGGTTCATTGAAAATCAAATTTTGAATAAAATAAAATTATTGGCAAATACAAATAAATTGGGAATAGAAAATAATGTGTAAGCGACACAGCCCACATATCAAGCAGCAATTTAGAAAAACCACAATGGACAACGAAATATAAAGTTTACAAATATCAATTATGTACCTATCACCATTTCTAAACATTTTCATAGTTGTCATGGTTGTAATAAAGAACAAATATCTTAAATGGCCACACTACCAAACTATGTCTTGTTATTCTTAGTGATTGAATGAAATACTGTCATGAGAGGTCTAATAACCATCCATATCATAACCTTATGTTGTCTTTGTGTACAAAATTGTCATTTATTCTAGAATTCCCTATTTTAACTGTATAATTGACAAAAGGGAATATTAAAAAGTATGATATGAAAATATAAATCAGGAACAAAGCATTGTAATTCAGGTTGTCAATTAATTCCTTATCCCTTCACACAAATCATAGCTTTTGGTCATGCCAAGAAATGTGTAAGGAGAATTTCTAAAAATGAAATTTAATCTTTATTGACATTTAAACCCTTTTATAAATTAAAGTTCTGGAAGTACTGGTTGCCAGGATAATCTACAGATTTTTAAGATTGTTTAGTAGAAAAGGACAATGGAAAAAGATCTACTGTGGATTCATTTATTTTTGTGGGTACCAATTTTCGTGGTTTAAGGGAGTACGTGCATGAGATTTTTTGGAATTAAAAGTTATTTAAAATAGAAAATTCGGAAAAAATAGCCAAAAATAGCTAGACTTTATGAAAAAAAGTTTTCAAAAACATGGAGCCGTTTTTAAGATATAAGCACCCAAACATATGGCAGGAAAAAAATTTCTCTCAATTTTTCATAGGAAATACATTGAAAACTCTTCTTCTGTTCTAGCACAGAAAATATAATTAGATTTGGATGAAATTTTGACAAGGTGTTTATTATGACCTTCTCTAATTGGTTCGGAATAAATATTAGGAAAACATGTTGGAAATTTTTTAATGCATTTGAATGGATAAATGCAGAGAATCCCGAAAATCTTCAATTTCTGATGCTCGTACTCCCATAATGAATAAGAATCAGTTCCTGGATTCTTATAGTCTCCAGCATGCAGATCAATGTTAAATTTCCTTTTTGTGGGGTATCAAATTTCGTGGTTCAAGGCCACCCACAAAAACCACGAAAATTGATACCCCACAAATAATAATGAAACCACAGTATATTGTAAGCATGTATTGATATGTGACTTGATTTTTGATGAGGCAACACTACCATCAGTTAGCTTTTGATTGGTCAGTAACTGAAAGGCTACAGCGATAATCCCAGCTAAAAATCAGAGAATGCAGTCAGCTGTAGTTATGACTACAGGTTATGAAACAACTTGTTCCATGTATAATGGTAAATGTAATAAGGACTAGCAGCAATAAATTACCCTAAAGCAAGCTGTAATATATTGTGTAGCCATTTTTACAGCTGACCATATTCTTTAATTTTGTATTTAGGAAGACTCAGAATGGCAATAAACATGGAAAACAAACACTAACCGGAAACTCTCCAATAGAATTTCCTTGCATAACCAAAATGATTTGGGACATTGGTGGCCATACTTCAAAAAATGTACATTACTGGTATTCTATGCCCGCAATGTACATGTACAATTAGCTATACACGTACATAGAATACAAACTTTTCAAAAATATCACACATTTATTCACTTTTTGGGCTAGGGGTCAATGTTTTAGTGTGTGGACTAATGTTTGTTTATAATATTTTTTTTCTTCAGCTGGTTAACAATGTTATCATCCACCAGAATTAGGTCATTTAGGGTCTAAACTTTGTAACAATTCTCTTTTTATTAGGCAAAACCACAACAATGGCTCACAAATTTTTAATTTGAGTGTCAGTAAAACCATACAGGAACCCCATAGCTATTTCAACAAAAAATGTCTAACTGAAATCCATTAGGCAGTTGTATAAGATATGTGGACAGACAGGGCAAATCTTTGGTAGAGCTTTTGATTTCAATTGACCCTATTTCTATTATGTTATAGCTTTGTTTCTTTTTTTAAGAAATAAGCCTTTTTTTAACCCTTATTCTCTTTTTAGATATATGTCAGTCATGATAACACAGTTTAAGTTTTTTTTTCTTTTAATGCACACACAAGGTGAAAACTCTTATTTGGAATATTGACAGCAAAAACTTCATTAATCTTCTAGACATAGACACAAAGCTCAGAGCTAATTCATTTTTCAAAGTTAATTGAAATCTCTTTTCTATTAATGACAATTTGGCAAGAATAATGACATATCAAAGTGGGCTTATTAAATTTCTAGGACATTTTATTGACAGGTTTAAAGTGCAAAGGCTACTATTCTGTCAATTTAAAACAACAACAAAAAATACCTCAATAAGAGACTTCTTTCTTTTTTCATAAATATTATACAGTGAGATTAGGTTATGTTTTAGAAAGTTAATAACATTGAAGCAAAGAAAGTATTCTGAGAGTACAACAAAACAATACACAGTCCCTTACTGGTCCCATATTTCAGAGTCAAAAGTATAATAATTCTGGTAAAAATACATAATGCCTGAATATGTATACATGTAAGTAAGCTAAGGTCTGTATGGTGTAATACTAAATCACCCTGCAATAATAAAATCACTGGTGCTTTTAAGAGAAAAGTTTAACACAACTCTTTACACATGACGAAGTAAAACATGTTCAAATCAATAATAAAGAAGGAATGTGACAATGGGCCACAGATACTTGGTGTAAGACCACAAAACTGGAAGTATAGGTGTGACAGGTCTGAAGGGCACTAAGGACTATCACTTTGTCATACTGAACCACTCCACCAATTTCAAATCATTCTCATGTATAGTTTCTGAGAAAAGCTTGATGGAGATTTTCATATCATCCCAGCCCCAAACAGAAATTAGAAGTCAAATAGTTCTGAAAATCATTAAGGAGGTAAAGTTGGTCATAAAAAAACAACCTTGCCAAAATTCAAATCATTCTCATGTACAATTTCTGAGAAAAGCTTGATGAAGATTTTCATGTCAATTTCCATATTGGCCAAGTCTTAAACAGGAAGAAAGGTCAAACAATGCTAAGGATTAACAGTTAGTCATACTGAACCATCCTGCCAAGTTTGATTCATTTTCATATCAGGTTTTCGTGAAAAGCTTAATGGAAATATGTAAAGACAATCTTTAAACCCTTATTATAGTTTTGGAGGTTTAGCATTGGCCGACAAACAGTCTGACCGACAAAGTGAAAACTATAGTGCTTCTACAGCCTAAATAAAATTTCAAACAATGTTTGGGAGAAAGCTCTAAACAGAAAACATACCTTAGCAACAGCTAATTCAAAGTCTTCTTGTGTGACATGAACTCTCCTCTCTCTTAAAGCATACATGCCTGCTTCTGTACATACACCCTAAAATTTTGAAAGATATTTGATTTGACATCAACAGAACAAAAGATTCTTTTATCTTATTAGATTTTACAGATTCTGTAAAGTTATCATGTGGCGTTCTGAAGATCCACCAATCTAAATTTTGCTTCACTATACAAAAAATGTGTGTAGATACAAGGCCTCATGTTCTATAAAGGCTACCTGAATTGCTCACCTATAAGGGTATCTCTATTAGCTATTACCTGAAGAAGGGGTCATCTGACAACTTCGACCCAATGGAGACTTTTGTACAGCTGAAGGTTTAAGCAAAATATAGCTTTTTCTCAATCTGCAATATGTTTCATTTTCTTTGCAAAAACATGAAAAAAATGTTATTTTTTACCTTTAAAGGGCCATGACTTCTATAAGGGGTCATTTGACAACTGCAACCCAATGGAGAGTTTTGTAGAGCTTAATGAGCTGAAGGTTTAAGCAAGCGACAGCTTTTGTCTATCTTCATTACTTTTCATTCTAAAGGCCAACTGAAGAGGTTCTCAGGAGCCTGAATCGGTCACCTGACTTAGTGTAAACAATATTTTATTAGTAAACTAGATAACATTAATACAAACAGATGACATTGATTGGGATTGGAAAACAAGTGACAAGCACTTTTACAAGTTCCTCTCCTCTCACCTGACTTGTAAGCTGTTAGGCAAAAACTATTGGACATTGAAAGGATCATATTACCATAAGTTAATAAGGGGCCATCTGACAACATGGTTTAACCAAACGTAGAAAAGTGTAGAGTAATATTAAAGCAATCGAAAGCTTTTAATTATTTCCTCTTTTGAAATTCTAAGTGGAATAACTCCTAAAATGAACGTTCCTTCAACTTTGACCCTGTTTCATATTTTGTAAATCACTAAATCTAAGTGTGATTAACAATGTAATTTATATTTCTCAAATATCTTTTACAAATATCATGAAATTGAGCTGAACAAGATTACTACCATACCCAATTTCCCCTGCTGCTGCATTAAAGTTTGAAATTTACTAAAATTCAAAAGAATTAACATTGCATTGCGATATGATTACCTACATATCATGACCAAAAAAATCTACAAACTTTCATCAAAATCTGCACCGACAAAGTGTTCCTTTGACTTAAAATGAAAAAAATCAATAAAGTCCCATAACTCCTATAAAATTTGTCAAATCAAAATTGGAGTGTGATATGATCAACTACATATCATGAGTCCATGACAAACAATCCTACAAAATTTCATTAAAATCTGCTGTGTGGTCTCAGAGGAGTTTGCTTACTAAGTGTTCTTATGACTTTAAATGAACCAAGTCCATAAAGAGCCATTTCTCCTATAAAATTTGCCAAATCAAAATTAAAGAGTGATATGATCAACTACATATCATGACAAACAATTCTACAAAATTTCATTAAAATAGGCTGAGCAGTCTCAGAGTTGCACTTACAAAGTGTTCCTATGACCTAAAATGTTCAAAGTCGATAAAGTCAGATTACTCCAACAAAATTTGTCGAATCAAAATGGCAGTGTGATATGATCAACTTAAATATCATGACAAACAATCATACAAAGTTTCATCAAAATCTATTGAGTGGTCTCAGAGGGGTTGCGCTCACAGAGTGTTCCTATGACCTAAAATGTTCAAAGTCGATAAAGTCCCATAACTCTTATAAGAGGAGTAGAGCTACGAAGGCCCTAAATCAGCCCGGTATTTTCACTATTTTTTCAACTACTATAACTTGTCAAAAATTTAACTAAAATATATTAAGGTATGAACAAACTTTTCACATCTGTGAGATTTAGCATGATATTTACATGATTTACACCACAGGTTTTGCCTTAAGACTTTAAACAGGCCAATAATTTGAAAATTCCTCATTTTTCACATATTTTCACTGGTTTTTAAGCATATTTCGTCAAAATTAGTATTGGCCACATTCCTCAACCATCGTAATTATTTTTATAATTAATTTATATTATCATAATACACATTTCTATCACAAAATAATTTTGGTCGACAGGTGTGGCCCATTTCCATCGATTTATACATGAAAATCAAGGAAAACTGTCACAAATTGTTGTTTTTTTTTACATGACACAGGGTTATGTTGCTCCTTGGTTGCTGTCTTCAATCAAGAAATTTTACCGAAGACATCATGCACTTATAGACAAATATGGGATTTCAATCTCTCAGAAGATTGTTTTTTTCATAGCATTTTGTTTTGTCTTCCTTTACCAGATATGACACACTGAATTGACTGTCGGCAACGTGAAGGGTGTGCTATAGCAAGCAGGAACTGCTTACTCTTCTGGAGCACCTGAGTTCACTCTCGTTTTGACTGGAGTTTGTGTTGTTGATTGATATTCAGTTATTTTGTGTTTCCATGTTTTACATGTTGTCTGTTTTTGTCCCATTCTTGTTGGTGTTTACTGGTTTTGTATCTGCCCTTTTGGACTTTGACATTCGGATACCCCATTGGTACCTCTGCTTCTTTCACAAAATAGTCTTTTTTTACCTCACTGCTCTCCTTATTGATAAATATTTTGTCAGCATCTGATAACTGTATTCAAAGGTTGAGACTTTTTGTCAGGCCTTATCGCCCCTACTCCTTATGTTTTTTTGACTTTTTTTTAAATGGCAGCATATTTTATCAAAATGGATAAAAAATAAAAAATGAAATTCACCTGCCCGCTTCATATTTTCAAGAAATGTGGATGAGAAACTTGGAATAACTTTATTATGGCCTAATTTCAAATTCAATGATAAAATTGTTAAAAGTGGCGGAATATTGTCTCCCTTTAAAATGTCTCTCAGGGATTCAAATTAATATTTAAGACCAATAGTTTTTTAAGTTCTAGATGGAAAGTCCACCAGATGTTATTAAAAGGTCCTCAATAGGAGTTACTGTAAAAAACACACAGGTCCAGGACTTTTGTAAATAGAATTTCAAAGGTCCAGTATAAAAAAATGGAGGTCCCGGACCTCGGACCAGTGCTAATTTGAACCCCTTGTCCCTGGTGGTTTTATTGCTCGCTTCAAGGAAGAAAAAGGTTACATGTAGAGTCATTGCGTATCAATTCTTGATAAATATGTGCTTAATTGCGATATAATACTGAAAGGGTTAACAGAATTGCAAATATTTTACATAAAACATTTAATTCTATCAGAAAATATGGGGGGTTTTCATTCTATTTTTAGAAATCTCAAACATTCTTGCCTTGTGGAAATAGTATATAGACGAGTATGAAAATTTTTATATACACCTTGTAGATAATGAAAAATTGTGGTATGGACGTAAACTAACTGTAAAAGCAAATAATTTACCAACCCTCCCAATCCTATTCAAGCTGACGGAAAATTTATTGTAAAAACATCTATAGATCACAAAATGCTGAGCTAGGCTTCATATTTGATTAAGATGTTAATTATGGTTTAAAATTCTGATACAATTGACCAAACTGGCAAAACAAGATTTGATTTTTGGTAGAATTTCATAACTCATATTTTAAACATGTTGAAAAGTAGTGAAGAGTGGTGTAAAAATGTTGCCTTACCTTGACTTCTGCCCCTGAGGCTCCAGGCATCATTTCTGCTATTTTTCTGAGATTAATGCCTCTGGTTAAGTTCATCTTTCTGGAGTGGATCTTCAGAATATCAGCTCTAGCCTTTATAAAATATAGAGGGTAATATTAAAATAAATCACAGCATTTATCAATAATAAGTAACATTGGGAATAGCATGATACAACTGCAATATGCCTAACCCTTTATACTGGGCTTTTGTTATATGTATTTTTTGCCTTAAATGGTTTTAGTAGCATTTAAGTATTGGGGTGGGATCTATAACTGCATCATTTTTGGCATCTTGCAATATTTTAATTTTATGACTTGTTATAACATGCATGTATATAATGTAAAATCTAAGTTTTGTACATCATTCATATGAATTATTAATAAATGAAATAAATTCAAGATTAAATTCTAAAATAAAATTTGGCTTTATCTTAAAATTACTCATTTCAAGGGAGACAATCAACAGGAAAATCTGTAAAATGTATAGGAAAATTTTTCTTCAGCATTTTGAGACCTCCTGTGTCCTATTTTATTTTACAAAACTTGTTTTATTCAAAAATTCTTTGTATAGTTTTAAAAGTGTGTGCATTTGGGGATTTTTCTAAAAAAATCTTTTTGCATGCATGTTACTTGCTGTAGGCGATCTTTTTGGGTTGCTGTAATCAGGTGTTAAGCTTCCAAAATAATTGAAACTTAAGACATTGCGGTGTTGTTTGAAGTACCACTGATGCTGTTCCAACTTTTGTTTGTTTTGTTTTTGCAGCAAAATTTTTACAGCACAATTATTGTGCTTATAGTAACGCAGTGAATGCATTTTGCATACTCTAATTAACAAAAGCAAATTTTATAGCTATAAATACGTTACCATAATAAATTCAGCTAATTGACCCCTATTGCGTCACTGAGTCGGGAAAACACTCAAATATTAAAAATAGAATGACCTATATGGTTGCTGACCCGGAAGGAGGCTTCCCTTAATTCGTCCATTTTTTGTTCCCGACTGCGTCGACGAGCGGCACGTGTATTTTTCACAGCGAATTTTCAAGACTTAAAGTTTACAAAAAGTGTGGTAAACCAAATTTTGCATACACTCAATTCAAATTTATTTGTATTTTGTTTATTTATAGCAATTTTGTGCTATTTATTTTGCACTGTTATTTATTTTATACAGTTCAAACTTGTTTATTTTTTGACCTGTTTATTTTGATATATATTTACTTTTTGGTTAAATATATTAAGTGGTTACTCAGTATGGATTATTTTCCTGGTAGCCCTTATAATGTGGTTGCTGGCCCAGATGTATTTTTGGATAGTGTGGTGGCTAGTTCTGAACTGCCATTTGCCAGTGTCTCAGTTAGTGAGGTCTCCCCACCTCCTGGGTTTCAAACTGCAACTTCGGTTTCAGTTTCCAGGAGTGGCACTCAGACCCTATCTTTAGGTTCTGCAGTGGCACACGTGGGTGTTCCTACTCTTGGTGTAGTTACTCATACCATTTCTAGGCCTGTGGATTCTTCTGGGTCTGCTTATTCTGCCCCAGGTTCTGCTATGAACATTTCTCAGGCTAGTTCTAGACCTCCAGCCTCTTATTGTGGTTACGTTTTACCTGGTACGGGTTCCTTTCCAGCTCGTCCTGCTTGGCCTCAGCCTCCAGTCCCCTATCCTGGTTTTTATGGTGGTCAAGCTCCAGGTTACTGGCCTTATGGGGATCCCAGTTTATTTTGTCGTCCTACGATTTCTTCTGGTCCCCATACCTCTGTTTCTAGTAATAGTACTAGTAGGCCATTTGTTTCTAATGTTTCCTCACAAGGCAATTCTCAGGAACAATCAGAGCTGATCAGAAGTCTCTTCTCTGATTTTAAGCAATCTGTCAAGAGTGATTTTGATTGTCTTTCAGCTCGCCTTACTCGTTTGGAGGAGTCTAGATCGGAACATCCGAGCTCTAGGGTTTCGGATCAGGATTCTGATGAGGAGCAGGTAAGTCAGGCTGAGGAGGATGCTCTTTCAGTTACTCCTGCTGATGATGAGAGAGGTTTTCTCACTGAGGATGAAAATCTCAGCTCCTCTGGCTCTGTGGTTCAGTCAACTGCTGGCACGGGTTTAGTACCTGCACCTAGTGCAGTTACTTCTCTTGTGTCTTCGGTACATGTATCTGACCCAACATCAGCTACCCCTGTACCTACTAGTCAGGCCCTTCCTCACTCCTCTGATGGTGACCAATCTGAGGATAAGTCATCTTTTGCTGACTTGAGAGAAGAGACCTATTCTTTGTTGCGGAATGTTGCTAAGATTCCTTTTGCTTCTCCTCCTAGACCTAAGCAGTTTGCTTCTGGCTATGAAGTTTCTTGTGGTCTTTCTAAGGAGCCTAGTACGTCTCATGATTCCTTTCCAGAGTCTAGTCACATAGCTTCTGCACTTCATACCATCAATGATGGTATTAAGTCTTTTGCTGCAGATAAAGGTGCTAGTAATAAAGTGACTGGTTTTGGTACTTCTAATTTTCCAGGCCACTTTAGGAACAAGGATCATCAAGTGCATAATTCTACTTTGGGTAGGACTTTTCCTCCTTGTGAGAAAGCTTATTCTACTCTTCTAGGCTGTAAAGCTATTGATGGCGTACGCATGAATCAGCAACTTTACTCTAAGACTGAGAACCTTTTGCGTTGTTCTTCGCAAGTTCTAAACTCTGCAGAGGTTTTTCTCGCAGCTACTGGTTCTTTACTTAATCAGGAGGATTTTTCTTCTTTACCCAAGGTTAAATCTCTTCTTCTTCAGGTTGACAAGGCTATCGGTTCCACTCAGTCTTTGTTACTGGGTTCTCTTGCTAACTTTACCCTTTCTAAAAGGGCTGAAACCCTTGATAAGTCTGCTGTTTCAGACAGTATTAAGGACTCTATGCTTAGGTCTGAATTTACAGATAAACTTTTTGGTTTACCTTTGCCTAAGCTTCAGGAGGAAGTCAACAAACAACCTCCACCTGTCAAGGTAAATGTACAAGTTAGCGGTAATGGTAATAAGAGGACAGTTTCTACTCCTTCTGCCTCTCAGCCTGCTAATTACAGTCAACCTCCTGCTTCTAAGAAAAGGAAGGTTTTCTTTAGAAAGAAGCCTAACAATTCTGGTTCTACTTCTGCCAAACCTAGTAGGTCTCAGCCTTCTGGTGGTTTTCAGGGTGGTAGGAAGCCTCATCCTTCTACCTAGGTCTTTGCCCCCTCGTACGTTATCGACAGAACTAGTGGGGGTAGAACAGTTTCCAGTTCCATCTCCACATATTCCGGTTGGGGGGAGGTTAACAACTTTCCTCAGTCAGTGGGAAAAGATCACTTCAGATCGTTTAGTTCTGTCAATAATTCGAGGGGGACTGACTCTTCAGTTTCATACTCTTCCTCCTCTATCGGATACTCCAGTATTCCTTTCTCAGGTTTCCGATCCAGCCAAGCGTCTTCTCCTTTCTCAAGAAGTCGACAAACTTTTACAGAAATCTGCGATAGAGGAGGTACTTCAGCCTGTGATTTCTCTGGGGTTTTATTCCCGTCTTTTTCTCGTACCGAAGAAGACCGGCGGTATGAGACCAGTTATAGACCTATCTATTCTAAACAACCATCTCGTTATCCCTCATTTCAAAATGGAAACGAACAGGTCTATCAGGACTTCTATCCTTCCGGGCATGTGGACTACTTCCATGGACCTCCAAGACGCTTACTTTCACATTCCTATTTCCCCTTCTTTCAGGAAATATCTCCGTTTTGTTTGGAACAACAAAGTCTACCAGTTCAAAGCTCTTCCTTTCGGTCTGTCCACAGCCCCTCTGATTTTCACCAAGGTCATGCAGGTAGCTATTGCTCACCTTCATTCCCAGTCTGTACTTATTCATTCTTACCTAGACGATTCTCTAGTCAAGAATCTTTCCCGTTCAGTTCTGTTAGGCCATACAGAGATGGTTCTCAAACTTTTCCTCTCCCTAGGTTTCCTTATTTCATGGAAGAAATCAGAACTAACTCCTTCTCGGGACTTCAATTTTCTCGGGGAACATTACCTTACAGACCAAGGTTTAGTTCTTCCTACGGAGGAGAAATTTGCCAATCTCAAGAAACAAATTCTGTTGTTTCTTTCCCTTCAGTCTGTATCTGCTCGACAGTTTCTTCAACTTCTAGGTTTTCTGAATTCTCTAGCAGATGTGGTCCCTCTGGGTCGTCTACACATACGTCCCATTCAGTTTTACCTTCACAGTTTTTGGATCCCATCATCTCAAGACTGGGAAGCTCTTATTCCACTTCTACCATCTCTTCACCCTCACCTTCAATGGTGGTTAGTGAGGGAGAATGTTTTAAGGGGCCTGTCTCTGTCCCCTCTTATTCCTGTAGTCACTCTCTTTACAGATGCCTCCAACCAAGGTTGGGGAGCATACCTGTCTCCAGGAGATCTGTCAGTGTCAGGGGTTTGGCCCCCTTTTCTACAGTCCGAACACATCAACCTTCTAGAGATGAGAGCAGTTCTACTCGCTCTCAATCATTTTCTCGAGAACTTGTCAAATCGGTCTATTCTGTTGGCCTGCGACAACACGACAGTAGTCGCTTATCTGAAAAATCAGGGCGGGACACACTCTCTCCCTCTTTATCAGATATCCAGGAAGATTTTACTTCTTTGCCATCAGTTTCAGATTCTTCTAGCTGTGAGACATATTCCCAGTCGTCAGAATCTGTTAGCAGACACTCTCTCCAGGTCTCTTACTCCGGTGAATACAGAGTGGGAGCTAAACCCAGTTGTATTCAAGAGCATAACTCAGATTTGGGGAACTCCTCTGATAGACCTTTTTGCCACCAGTCTGAATTTCAAGATTCAGACTTTTGTGTCTCCAGTTCCCGATCCCAAGTCTTATGCAGTAGATGCCATGAGCCTTTCTTGGGAGGACATGTTTGCTTACGCCTTTCCTCCTTTCAGGTTTCTAGCTCCTGTTCTTCGGAAAGTAGAGTCCTCCAACTGCAAGATCATTCTTATTGCTCCGGCATGGCCCAAGCAAAGTTGGTTTCCAGACCTTCTTCGTCTGTCAGGTGCTCAACCTCTAGTTCTTCCTTTGAGGGTAGATCTCTTGTCTCAGTTGAAAGGAAGAGTAGTTCATCCTCATCCAGAAAACCTACATCTACACGCCTGGTTTCTGTCAGGAGTAATCTCACTAAGAGAGGGTTTTCTGAGGGAGCAGCCAAACATCTCTCTAGATCAGTCCGAGAATCAACCAATGTTGTCTATGATGCCAAATGGTCTATCTTCGAATCTTGGTGTTCTGAAAGGGAAATTGATCCGTTCCAGACTTCTGTTCAACAACTAGCAGATTTCTTTGTCTTTCTTTTTGAAAACAAAGGTCTGGCTCCTTCTACCATTAAAGGCTATAGATCTGCGATTTCTCGTACTATACTTCTTTCTGGTGGTCAAGATTTTAGTTCTAATGAATTTCTCTCCTTGTTGATCAGAAATTTCAGTTTAGAGCGTCCCAGACAGAGGATTCTAGTTCCTCAATGGGATTTATCTCTTGTTCTTCATTCTCTAAAGTTGTCTCCTTTTGAACCAGCTAATGAGGTACCCATTAAATTTGTTGCTTACAAATGCTGTTTTTTGTTAGCTTTAGCTTCAGGTAGGAGAAGAAGCGAAGTTCATGCTTTTTCAGCTTCACCATCTTGTCTTCGCTTTTCTAGAGATAAATCTTCAGTGACACTTTTAACTGATCCTTCCTTTCTTGCTAAGAATCAGCTACCAGATAAAGGATCATCTCCTGTTGTTATTCCTGCTCTTCCTCGTAATTCTGATGGAAATTTATTGTGTCCTATCAGAATTCTGGATATTTATCTTAGTAGAACCTCATCTTCTAGATCAGCTTCTAACTCTAGATTATTCATTCCCATTAAGAAGGGTGTTTCTGATTTATCAGTGAAGACTATTTCCACTTGGATATGTAAAACCATATCCTTGTGTTATCATTTGTCTAAAGAAGATGTAAGAGCTTTATATAATGTTAAAGCTCACGATGTTAGATCCATCTCAACATCTTGGGCTCTTTTCAGCTCTGCTTCACTTGATGAAGTCTTATCCGCGGGTTTCTGGAGATCTGAAAATTCTTTCATTTCTCATTATCTGCGCTCTATGTCTTCGATGGCTGAGAGTTTGTTTTCTCTAGGTCCTATAGTTTCTGCCCAGAGAGTCAATTTTCCACCAGTGTCTTCGGATGCTGGGGATTCAGCCTTACGTTAGATTCTAGCTGAATTTATTATGGTAACGTATTTATAGCTATAAAATTCAACATTTTTAAAGTAAAATGAATTTTTATAATATAAATACTTACCATAATAAATTAGAGGTCCCTCCCTTGTCCTCCCCTTCATCCCTCATCTCCTCAGATGTTTTGTTATGTGGGATTAAATGGACGAATTAAGGGAAGCCTCCTTCCGGGTCAGCAACCATATAGGTCATTCTATTTTTAATATTTGAGTGTTTTCCCGACTCAGTGACGCAATAGGGGTCAATTAGCTGAATTTATTATGGTAAGTATTTATATTATAAAAATTCATTTTACTTTAAAAATGTTGAAATTAACAACCAGGCCTAGGTTTAATATCTGTTTTATGATGCATTCCATGAAGAAAGTTAAATTGAATACTGTTAAGCAATAGTTTAGATAGCCCGTCAAATGCTTTTGCAATCATTGTTAGTGTATGGGATATACATGTATGAAATTTTGTCATGATTTTAACATACAGGTAACTGTACTTATACTTTTAACTACATAAAACATCATTAACAATACAAATAAAAATATTTTTTTTTTAAATTATTAATTACCTTTTTTGTTCAGTATACTTAAAATGATTTCGATAACAAGTGGTTGTACAAACAAATGACTTACATCTTCATTGGGTGGTGGGAATTCTATTTTTCTGTCTATTCTTCCAGGCCTCAATAAGGCTGAATCTAAAATATCTATTCTGTTTGTTGCCATTATCACCTACATTATGTGAAAGAAAAAAATATTGAAAGCACTAATTAACAAAATGACCATGTTATATTATGTACAACAAGTTCCAAAACTACATTCGTATATATGTTAAACCCTTTACATGTAAGGTCATTTTTACAGCTTCATGATGAGATCAAATTTCCTTCCTGAAAGTTTCTTAAATTTGAAGGTAAACCCTTGTATTACTCTACTTTTTTCACAAGGATGGGCGGAGTTTAAATTTCTCAGTCTTTTAGGTAAGATTTAAACGAAGAATACCGAAATAATTGACCCGTGACCAACCCGGTCAATAAAATAGAGTAATAACACCCTCCTTTTTCTGTACAATTCTATTGTAAGTTTTGATAGTTCTGATACCTATGTGTCATATCTTACTTCCAGATTTAAAATAGTACCTTAACCCAGTAGTTAAACTTGATCTAATACAAACTAAGAGACAAACAGACCCTAGCCCCTAGTCTGTCTGCTTCTAAACTTTGGCAATAGAAATCATGAAAATCAAAATATACATATTACCAGTTCTATGCTATAATTGACATTTTTTATATGGTGTCAGCATGGATTTTTTCCCTTAAAACTTGTGCCTTGAGTTTGAAATAATATGGAGAAGGCAGTGCCTAAATGCGAGCATAGCTAAAAGGGACTACGTTTTGTTTATATAATGATGATCATAATCAATGCAATCAAATGGTGCATTTTACATTATTCATTTTTGTTGGGTTTTCCTCTTTTATCTGCTAGGTTTGTTCTGCTCTTTTTCGGAATGTCGACATTCAGGGCTATCGCTATCATTTAATTTCCAATATTTCCATTTGCTTATTTTGGGGCGAGATGGTATGGGGCGATTAAGCTTCGAGACACGTTAGTTTCGTACGTGCATATAACCAAGACGAAACGAGCAGCTTATGTCATGTATGTGTATTTATTATTTTAAGAATATTATTTTCTTGTAAAAAGCGCAATTTTTTATTTTTTTTAAGCATTATTTCTTTTCTAATAAATTATTTTAACATTCACTCCGGTCCTGTAAAAATAATAACTCTTTCGGGACCATAAAAAATCTAAATCAGCAATAGCAAATTTCTCGCGGAAACAAATACCGTAGAGCTCTCCGCTCGAGCGGGCACTTCGTGCACGCTTGCGAGCTATGCTCGCTATAATGTCTCTTTTTACAGCTTCCTGCTATAATGACTGAGATCATAGTTTTGTACATTGTTATAAAATGTCCTATTATTAAGCCATCAGTCTATCTGTCACGCCTCAGTTTTTCACACTTTTTTTCAAAACGCTTATAAATAATGAACTGATTTTTGGCCTGTGAGTTTACCATGATGGGTTTACAGATCAAGTTCCAGTTTCCTGCCCGTCCGCAAAATTTTATGGGAGCAATTGCCCTTTGAACTTTCCAAATTCACTAAAATTTCAATTTTTTGCACTTTTTTCTTAACACTTAAAGATAATGAACTGATTTCTGGTCTGTGAGTATACCATGATGGGTTACAGATCAAATTAGAGTTTTGTGCCTGACCACAAATTTTTTACAGGAGTTATGGCCCTTAGATTTTTGAAAATTCACTAAAATTTTAGTTTTCCACACTTTTTTTCTAAAGGCTTATAGATAATGACCTGATTTTTGGTATGTGAGTTAACCATGATAAGTTACAGATCAAGTTTGAATTTTGACCCAGTCCACAAAATATACGGGAGTTATGGCTCTTTGAACTCTAAAAATTCACTAAAATTTCAGTTTTCCGCACTTTTTTTCTTAACGCTTATAGATAATGAACTGAAATTTGGTATGTGAGTTAACCATGATGAGTTACAGATCAAGTTTAAGTTTTGTGGGGTTCTGCATATTTTAAGGGAGTTATGGCCATACGAACTTTGAAAATTTACTGAAATTTCAGTTTTCCACACTTTTTTTCTTAACGCTTATAGATAATGAACTGCTTTTTGGTATGGGAGTCTACCATGATGAGTTTCAAATCAAGTTTATGTTTTTTTCCATCCTATAATCTTTATGGGAGTTATGGCGCTTTGAACTTTGAAAACTCACTGAAATTTTATTTTCTCACTGTTTGATGAACTGATGAACTGATCAAGTTGAGGTTTTAATTTTTTCACTTATTTTTACCAGAGACTGAAATATGAGACTGGTAGGGGACAATGTATTGTTTTGCAATACTCTAAGAATGCTTGATATTCTTAATATTCATTATCTACTTATAGCCCCAAGTTTGGTATTTTGCTATTCTAATGGTAATATATCAACCAATACAGAAATGAAAATTTTTGGAAACATTTTATTTAAATGCACCTCAACATGCAATTCACAAGTCTGATTTCTAAAATGGGGATGTTTAATGGTTAAAAAAGAGATATATAATTTAAGGAGATTAAAAAAAAGTTTTAGACTTTAATACGATCTCAAGAATCCTAAACTTTACAAATAAATATTTTTGTTCATTATCTTTATAAGCACAAATATTTTTATTTGTACAGTCACTGCATCTTTCATTTCTTAAATTATGTTAGATATTTGACTCAGTTGATAACTTGAAATAAAGCATTATGATCCTAAAAGTTGTTTCAAACTGTTGTCAGCTCACTCAACTTGACAAGTTTTCTACTCCTAGCGTGTCTGATGAAGGTTAATCCAGAAAAGCACTTCACACACAGTGAAATTTTGTTTTTGTAGATTTATTAAAATCATTTCAATATGTGGATCGTGTCTTTTTGGCACAGATTCCATATTCTTTCGTTTTTAATATCATTTCAGAGTTTGGCTTTAGTGCCGTGTGGAGGTCGTAGAAAGCTTCCCCGTGCTTCAGTTGTATGCTCTTATATATTTTCGAGTACTGGAATATGTGTTGGAAAGACACAGTTTACATCTTTCCAAAATTTGACAACGTTTGGCTGTTTTCTTTAAAAAATGATAAATTTATCTGTTTGGTCATTGTTGTAATATTTTTTGGCAATTTTTTTTTTTTTATCAAATCTAATATTCTACCGATTTTCCAAGTTTTCTACTCCTAGCGTGTCTGATGAAGGTTAATCCAGAAAAGCGCTTCACACGCAGTGAAATTTTGTTTTTGTACATTTATTAAAATCATTTCAATATGTGGATCGTGTCTTTTTGGCGCATATTCCATATTCTTTCGTTTTTAATATTAATATATTAATGTAGAATTGATCAAGTTTGCCCACCTTAATATTTTGTTTAGGTTCAAACCCATCTAACTGGTTCAGTAGCTCTAACATTGTTCTCTGTACTTCACTATCACCTAAACAGTAAAAATTTAAAAAAAAGCATTATACATCATTCTAAAAAAGGCTTTTATAAACAAAAATATGACCCCAAAAAAATCATGATGCCATGTCTTGCAACAAGTTCTTTTTTCTGCAATTAATGAACCATGAAGTCGCTGTAAGAAGTATAAATTCAATGATGATTTTTGTACATTTATGTCTTGATGATGTATTGGTGTATAAAGTTTCATGATTAAACCATACTTCTATCATAATTACTTATCTTCTCTATATTAACCTACAAGTAAACCTAAGTATACTACCCCCTCCCCCTTTTTTGTTAACAACAAACCATGAAGTGGATAAGACAGGTAAAATTTTACTGTGATTTTGCTTGTTTATATCCTGATGTCTCTGTGCATAAAGTTTAATGATAACACCATACTTTCTTTGTGGTAAAGTTTCATTAAACCTCAAGGAAAACCTGATTTTGTAGGACAGACTTCAACATGTTATATGACCCTCTACTTTTGTAGAAGGACCAAAACAACTGGATAAGCAGTCTTCCATGGCAGGCAGTAATTCTAAACAAACAATTTGCATCACCTTGCTATATTTGTTCTGAGTAACAATGTAACAGACATCGACTGAACACAGATATTTACATACCTCCTGATCCACTTTCTAAACGCGAGGAACCAATAGAATCTATCTCATCCATAAATATAATAGATGGAGCATGCTCTCTGAGAAAAAAACATAAAATTGAGGCATGTCAAATGTCCCAGATAAGAGTGTGTGTGTGTGTTGGTGTTTAACGCCCTTCATCGACCCACCTGGGCCATGTAGGGACTCGGCCACCCAGCCCCCCCCCCTGGATAAGATTACTAGATACTTGTCCAAATTATCTGTACATTAAATATGATTTGTCAAGGTAAAAAGTTTTTCAAGTTTTTCATTTTTCCCCCAAATGTGCAAATTTTACAAAAAATAAAATATGTTGCACTGTGGCCTGTGTATAAGTAAAATAGGTAAATAAATGGTAGGTGAAGCCACATTTAAAAGGTAAAACAAAATATGAAATATAAATAAATAAAACCTTTAAAACAAATAAAAACTAAATTTACAAAAAATACATTTGTCTTTTTTTGCTAAATGTGAAAATGGTAAAGGACAGAACATTCGATCACCATAATCTCAAATTATCTTTATATTTTTCTTCTTCTAACAATGTGTTATATTAACTTTTTTTAAAGCACAACTTTCCTAAATACTATACTGTACTTATTTTTTGTAATTTTACATTATTCAAAACCAGTTCATGGGTTCTAAATTTGGCTTTTTCTGTATACCGTATTTTGCCGTGTATAGTGCGCATTTATGTACAATGCGCACCGCACCCCCTTTTCATGATGAAAATCTGGGGAAAAAACGAAGTTTTGTGTAAAATGCACAATCATTTTCTATGACAGAGAACCCTGAAAATTTGTCTTCTTTTTTCAGGTAGAAAGACTACAGATGAAGATTTTTTAATGAAAATAAAATTGTTTTGTAATTATTTGTGAAAATAAAAATAAACTGTTATATTATTTGTGTTTTTTATTATGACAGCGCCAGATAGTAAATCCCGGTAATATGGTCCCCCTTTTCATTGAAAAGTTTTCAATTAAAAAACAACAAGTGCTAACCCAAGCTCACATCTTTTGATGAAAACAATAAAGGTGTCAAAACAGTGATGATCAACAAATTACTATTCAAACAATCCTGAAGTATTACAACTGAATGGCTTTGTTAATTGTCCAAGCCAGTTTGACAAAATATCGATGTTGTAATATGCAAATTAGCCTCAGTGTCAAAACAAATAATTACCAGTAAATCTAAATTATCTCCAGCTTGGGATGAGTATTTATTCACAAAACAATAAGAAAATGGTTATATCTTGCTCAAGTTGCTCAAATAATTACATGAAAGAAAATACACAATCATGTAAACAAACCATTCTATTTTTAGAATTATTTAAATGAGGTTACTGAGGGGAATACACAATATTTATTGATTGAGAAAGGACACAATTAAAAGGAGAATAAATAAATAAATAAAAATCATTTTTTATTATTCTTATTTTGAATAAAGAAATTGGATAGAAGTATTTTTTTAAGAACACAAATATTAGATACCAAACTAAACATATCCAAAATGGCGGACGATATGAAAATGAAATTAATAAACAAACACATGAAGACACTTCAATTAAGTTTTTTATTTGATAAAAGCATGATAAATTTTATTTAGAGATACTTATAATGAACAGGATTCAAGAGAAATCATGTGAGTAATGATTCTTGTGTTCAATCATGGATGAATCTTGTGTCCAAAGTCTGACAAACATCGATCTTTTGCCATTGACGATGATCATGAAAATGTATGAAAATCTCATATAGGGATGTATTTTGCGCACCCCTATGTTAGATTCAGAAAAAAATTGTAAAAAACTGCGCACTATACACAGCAAAATACGGTAAATTTCATGGGCAAATAATGATTTCGTAAAAAATTGTTGATAGCAAAATCTGTGAAAATAAATATCACACAAAAATAAGTACATTTCTTTAATATTTACCTTGCCATAACAAATAATTCTCTAACCATTCGAGACCCTTCACCAATAAATTTCTGAACTAGTTCTGATCCTGACACTCTGATAAATGTACATTCTGTGTGATGGGCTACAGCACGAGCCAGCAATGTTTTCCCTGTCCCTGGGGGACCATATAGTAACACACCCTGTCAAAAAATACATTTTTATATTATAATATACATAAACAACATATAAAAGAGCATGGGAATACTACTGATAGTTTTCCTTCATTCCAAACCCACGTTGATGATATTGTCATGTCCTATTTATGGAATTCAAATGTACTTATAGATTGTATATATATAAGTAGTTAATTTTATTTATACATAATTCTTTGCATTTTCCCCAGAGAGTATTTGTTAGCTCTCTCCTTTATCAACCCAGTAGCTATCTATGATTTATACAAATAAAAATAGATAAAGCCTGGAGAAAATTCTCTTCATGATGTCTTCTTTTTTGTTCCAGTAGTTTGTACTTCTGGAAAATGTGACAATTATCATGGAATCAATTTTGTACAATTATATGATGGAACCTGAATTGGAGAGTAAAAAGATATATATAGGGCTGTGGAAAATTTTGGTACTCCAAATTATGATCCTTCTTGCAGTTTGTAAGATATTGATTCATTTAAAAAACATTTATTGGACCACTAAGATGCCATCTTTGTTTTTTGAAATCACATGACCTCTCCACTTTCTACCTGGGTCTGAAATGGAGAGGTGGTAGATCTCCACTAAAGCAGTAGATACCAAAAAAATAGTGCTACACACAGCCAATATTCCCCGCCCTTGCATGTAAGTTGAAATATTACTAAAATTTGTCAAATCAACATGGTGATGTGAAATCATCAAGAACATATCATGACAAACAACCCTATTAAATTACATCAAAATTTGTTGAGTGGTCATAGAGGAGAGGAGTTAGGCCCATGAAATGTTCCTTTGATTTAAAATGGACAACGTTGATAAAGTCCCATCACTCCTATAAAATTTGTCAAATCAAAAAAGCATTGCAATACAATGAATTAAATATCATGCCAAACACTCCTACAAAATTTCATCAAAAAACGGTGTCAGAGGAGTTGTGTCTTTAAAAGTGTGACAGACAGACAGACAAAGACCATTACTGGGTTCCTTCGTCCCATTGCGGTGGGGACCAACAAACAATTCTGGACTGACCCAAAAGGTCTCCTTTGAGCAATCAAATACAACCCAATAAAAAATCATGCAGGTAGGGCATCTAATGAGAAATTATATGACTCCTGGTCACATGTACAAAAAAGTTTGAAAGTGGCCAAACTCTAAAATATTCTAAATTGTTGTATATCTATTTTATTTTACTAAACAGATACAGGTGCTAATTATTCTTTCTAATCCCTATCTTTAATATTTGAATGTAAACTGTACATTCAGTGTGGACTTTACCTTTGGCTGTGCAATGCCTAAGGCCTCAAACAGTTCAGGATGTTTGACAGGTAATTCTATCACTTCTTTTATCTCTTTGATCTGTTTATCTAATCCTCCAACCATTTCATATGTAGAGTCTGGCACTTTTTCTACCATCATGAGACTCACCAATGGATCAACCTAAGAAAAAAATAAGTAAATTTTGGATGATTTGTTAATGTTTTGTTAAGGACATACTGTAATGAACTTGGACTTTATTGAATAATTTGGAAAGACATAAATTTCCATAGTGCACACTGAATAATCTTGTAATAATGTAAAATATGCCAAATGTTTTGATGCAGGAACTCCCATATATCAATATAATGAAGTTATAAAGCAGGAGGGGTACACCTTTAATATCGGTCATATGTCAAAAGAATTCGGTAAAAGTCTCATGAATATCCATCCAGCAATTTTATAATAGGAGTAGAGGATAAATAATGTGCATAATTTTGCATGGAAAATCCCAAATTGAAATACATGTTCATGTATAAACATGAAGCTGGAACAGTTTTATAAAATTCCATATTGGTAGTATTGAGTAAGGAGGAGTAGTTTAATGAAAATCCATCCAGTTATTAAGAGGAGAGCCAAATAAATGATGTGGACCTCAAGTTTAAATCTGTGTTTTAACTTGGAAAATCTAAGATATCAATTTAAGTAACTAAAATATGGTAGGTGCATATAAGTTTTCTTGGACAAGAAATATAAACAATCATGGGCTATGTTTTCTAAGTACATTGACAGACTTAACAAATTACATGGACATGCTCATTACCTTATTAGGTAATATTTTGTGTAAAGTATAACTATCATTTCTCAGGGCCACTCTACAGTTTGGTGTCACATCATTAATGTCAATATTCTTGTCTAGATCAACAACGAACTTTCCCTCTGGATGTACCTGAAATATATTTATACAAAAGTTGACACTAAACTACTGTAAACTGGGAAATATTCTCAGCAGTTTTACATTGCAAGCAAATTAAACATTACAAATATATGTGTCTTCCATTACAGTATATGGACAAAATCATTACGACGCTAATTTAAAACTGTGTGAGCTAAAATCTAGTTGTCCTCCCAATTTACAGTTTGTCTTGCCTGCTGGTGCCATCAGATTAATAAACATCTTGCCATTTCCCCTATACATTCATAAATCACTAAATATTTAGAAATTATTCAATATTCAATTTCAAAATTGCTAAATGTACAACTTAAAGTTGTCAAAGATATTGAATGCAACTGTTATTGTCTGGCCATGATGAATAAGGACAGCAAGTTATTTGTAAATCATAATTCTGAGATCTCAAAATGCTCAATTAACTTTTAACATTTGTATTCTAAAAATTGTCAAAAGGCACTCAAAGAAAAACTCTATTATTGTAACAACAACAACAAACTATAAAGACACCTTGTTAGCAGTTCAGAACAATTTTAACCATTCATATAACTCTTCTTACCTTGACCAAAACTTTCTTTTTATCCATTGCTTTAACAACTTCTCCAACATAAGAACCCTGTTCTTGTAATAGCTGTAATTCCTCCCTCAGCATTCTTACTACAATAACATACATTAACAGAAAAGTTAGGTCTGTCCTGTCATCACAAGTTTGACATGTAAAAGGTGACATAATGCATGGATCTTTAATCTGGTTTAATGAACATGTAGGTCTCACATATTTTTTCTTCTTCATTAAATTGGTCCAGAATGTACATATAAATTTATGCTGCAATTCAATTGAGATAAAGACACAACAGATTCTAGGAGATGTGCCACCTGATTTATGTTTTATAAGGAAGGCTTTTTCAAATCTCTATAATGTGCTATTCTCTTTTTTCATGTGAAAACTATTAAGAACTAAAATTGTCCATTTATGATTACAGTACCTTTAGCATTTAGTTCATTTCTTTGTGCTTCTAATCTTCTTAAGTTTTGTGTTTTTTCTGTGTTAATCAACTGAAATGAAAAATTACAATACTATATACATGTATAAACATACATGTATAGATTTTTTTAAAAATATGTATAACTTTAAATCAAGATACATGTACATGTTAGAATCCTAGACAACAAAACAATATATTTTACAGCCAGGAAACAATTGATATTTCAAATTAAATAATATCAATCTAACTATGATGTACATCATGTACATGTTAGGTTAATTTAAATGTATCCATTAAAAGGCTGAAACATGAAAATTCAGCCTCTTTACAAAGCCCATTGAAAGCCTTTCCTTTAATCAAGACATTTCAATGGTTTCTTGGAAAGGAAATAATCGATAAATCAGTAACAAATATCTCCTCCTTAAAAAATATATAGATGCCGTTTTCTATGAATTATTTTACAACAGGTAATAAGTAAAACACTAATCTTTTTTATCCTTAAATTTGTTATATATTTGTCTATAATTAAACCAATGCTGATGCAAGATAAATGTGAACCCATGCTGTAATCACTTGGGCACATGCAAGATAAGAGAAAGTTCAAAAGTAAGTTGCAATTAAACAGAAACATATGAAGAATGCATATGGTACAATCTATTTTGAGAAACATGTGTGTCGATGACTATCTCCCTGGGAGAAAGCATATATCACAGAAAAGCCACTTCAAATTTTTACATTATCATTACCTGTAATTCTTCAATTTTACTAACATAATACTGTTTTATTCCCTCATGGTTAACTTCATCTACATCCATTTTCTGAAAATAAAAGAAATACTTAAATACAAGCATATACGTATAAGAGTTACAATGTAGTATTTAAATTCTTAGTGAAACAAGGCCTATTGATGTCTGGTCCTTCATCACACTGCAAAAAGTTGAACCCTGTACATTCTGGGCCCAGTATGGACAGTCAATACTGTGGTTTCATTATTTTTCGTGGGTGGCCTTTGCCCACAAAAATTGATACTCAACGAAATGGAAATTTAACATTGACTTGAACATGTTGAATGCTACAGTGTTTAAAACCACGAACTTAAGAATCCATGAACTAATCCATTTTCAACAAACCACAAAAATTGGTACACCGTACCCACGAAAATAAATGAATCCACAGTAGTTTTTTACACTGCATCCTATGGTGGAACGACAAAGCAAATTTATCACATGCAACCCAATGAATATAGACTGACAATCAATATTCAGAAATAAAAATATCTAAGCCATCATGTTTCTGACAAGAATTTGAAAAAATAATAAAAAAACACAAACATTGAAGTTCCATTTTTTCCATTTTGCCTCCCCCGTCCCTTTTAACAGAAAGGTGGGGTCAAGAAAAAATTTATCCTCCATTTTTTACCCAACAGATGACAAAAATTAACTTGCAAAAAAAAATATTTCAAAATCGGACAGTAGAAAAAAAAATTGCATTTACCCCCCTCATTTCTCAACAAAAAAGGGGACCCTAAAAAATCATTCCAATCTATAATTTTAAGACAATGAACATAATTGTAAAATTTCATAGCAGTCGGTCTCCAAAACTAGTGTACATTGTAATTGTGGAAAATAAAAAGGTTACTTTTATAGCCCCTTTTGGGCCCCTAATTTTTAAACAAAAAAAGAAGGGACACCAAAATCAATCCAATTTTTTTCTTTTATGGTCAATAACATTACTGTTATTTTTTCATTTCCATTCTCCTCAAAATCGGTGAAGGGAAATATATATTACAAAATTTCGCATTTTTAGATTGCGAAAATGAATGGCCCCATCTTGTTCATTTCAAAATAGTACCCTATCAGTGTGTAAAGTTTCAGCAACATCTGTTCAGTAGCATCCGAGGAGTTGCCCCCACAAAAATGTTTGACAAAGTCCCATTTTTTGGACCAGAAAATCACAAATTCATAAATAATTCGAAAACTATAAATATTGCTTCAAATTTTTTTTCTGTATTATAATTGAGTACCTTTTGCTCTATCAGCCTACAAAATTTCAGAACCCTGTGCACCTAGGTAACCGAGATATTGAATGTCCTATATTTTGACCTTTCTTCCCAGAGTTGGAAATAACAGCCTGTCCGCCAGCCCAAGACTGGTAACTTTTGGGCAGGGCTGGCTAAAATTCATGATAATTTGACTGGCTTTATAGCAAAAACAGGTCGAATTTCAAATCAGGGCTGGTAACTTTTTCAGCGAATTTCCTACCCTGTTCTTCCCCATTTCCATGGAAACGGCTGCCATTTTGAAAATTTCAAATATACATGTACATGTAGGATGATCACCTACGTTTTTTGTACTAATAGTACCCTATTAGTGTGAAAAGTTTCAGCAACATCTGTTCAGTAGTATTCGAGGAGTTGCACCCACAAAAAATGTGACGGACGGAGACCATTACTAGGTCCCTCCAACGCGTTGCGGCGGGGGACAAAAATTTACCTGTACACAATGACATACAGGGCCTTTTCTTATCAAATAAGAAACAGAATTGTTTTAAACGTGACTTAAAAGTTACAAAAATATATTAGCAATTAGTGTATGAAATAATTTAAGAAAGGATATGGAGTAAATGCACATGTACATGAGACCACAACACATATGTTAACTCCAACTGCAATTAATTTTTATGAACTGTATGGCCATTTCGGAAAATTATTCCTCATCAGCAGGACTAGAACCCAAACAAAGGAAATCCACAATTCAAAAGAGATGATCAAAATACAGCATTAAGCCAAACTAAATCGCAATATATATAGCTAACAAGATCATGGGCAAAACAATGATGGATGGAGTTTAACCTTAGGTTTATTCAAAGACATAAACTAGACAAAACTACCCGTTTCACAAATTTACTTAGTATATATCACAATTTTATCCAATATTTACAATTTAATTACCCGTAAAATCTGGGCCAAAGTTTTAATAATTTCGAATGTACAAATTTTAATTAAACAGATTCATATAAGAGTCAATTTACAAAATATTCAATATAAACATTGAATAAACAAATTTTTGATTACAAGGTAAAATTAAAAAGAAGATCAAGTTCTCATTTCTTTGACACCTTACTCTTGGTGTAAACTTCCGGTTACACATTTTAGGCACCAAAGAATAGTAACATCAATGATACCCTCCCGAAGGGCGCTTTAATGGAAGAAATGTGAATATTTTAGTTGTACAATGGGCTGAATTTTCCTTCAACGTCCGGTTTAGCACACTTGTTTTCCTAAACTTACGGCGTCTTTTTAAAGCTTTTACTTTGAAAATTTTGGACATCATTAACAGGGGCGGATCCAGGATTTTAGTTTAGGGGGGGTGTGAACCTTTTTTTCGCCGAGCGGAGCGAGGCACGAATTTTTTTTAGTGTTTTTATGTGGATTTTATGCATAAAAATATAATTTTTGCAAGTTTTAGGGGGGGCGCACGCCCCTCACGCCCCCCTCTGAATCCGCGCCTGATTAAAGGCACAGTTTACCCACAAAAAGAACAATAAAAATTGATAAAATTAAATGTAACTTCGGGGGCGTCACAGGTTTAACCTGCCTCATATTAATTACCATTTTATTGAATAACTAATCAGAGATCTTCTTGTGCAATTTCAGAAAGTTTCATCGCGTTTTCACTGTTTTATTTTTTTCCAAACCGGATGTACTGAGTGCGTGCAAGCGCGCTCGGCAAGAATTTCTATGGGGCCAGAAATTCGATGTTTTTTTTTATATTTTTTTTTAAATTGACAGATTTAAGACTGACCCATGGTTAAGTTTCTTTCTAAAATAAACAGGTAAATACGGATGGAAAGTCAAATCTAACATCTCTCTATATATTTTTCAAGGAAAGTCTCGCTGTAAAAGAGATGAAATTATCTCGCCAAGTTCTCGCGAGAATAGTGTTGTCAACAAGTGCGCTGTCAATCATCGTGATCTGTCGAATATTGTTTACTATTAACATGTTATTTCAATCAACATTTGACGATGAAGAATTAAAATTAACAATGATCATGATGATGCTTAACAATACTGAATTGTAAAAAAGATGTTCCTACCTGATAATGATGGAGATAAGTCAATCATGATTCATGTGCATGTGTCCAGTGTTTAATTAAAATTAATGATTGCAACAAGTCGTCATTTTCTGCCAGGTTTTTATATCTTCAGCCAATACTTCGAATAAGATACATGTATATTGGCATAAAGAAATCTTCCAAAACCTGGCAGACAAAATTGTCACTTTGTTTATCGTCTGCTAGAGCGCGAAATACTCTGACCCGGAAATGACGTCACGGAATACGTAGACAAAAGGGGTTGTTCGTCCCCGTCTAACGTTATCCCAAAATATTTCGACCCTTTTCAGTATGTTATAAAATTTGTAATTTGCACAAATAATTCGATACGTGATAATTTAGTCATTGTTCCATGGTATTTTCTGACAATATTTCCTCAAGCTGCGTCCCATTTTAGGTTGCACCTATTATCATATTATACGCTCCCGAAGGGAGCGATAATGGTAGAAATGTCAATATTCTAGTTGTACTATGGGCTCAATTTTCCTTCAACGTACGGTAAACCACGCGCGGTTTCCTGGACTTTCTGCCTCTTTTTAACGTTTTTTTCTTTGAAAATTTCTGACGTCATTAAGCGCACACAGGACCCACAAGAAAAGCTACTTTGTTTTATTTTCGAATAAGAATTTGTTCGGGAGCGTTAATGGTAGTGTTGGGAATATGGTATATATGATTGTATGTGCCGACAGCTAAGGTACGAGAGATGCGGTTATTAGGGACGAACCAACCGTGTATATGACTTGTTCCCGGAAAGTCTAGGTTTGCTCCTTGGAGAAACCAGTGCGGTCGTAGGACCAGTAGATAACAGTTTGGCGGGAGTCTGCAGACGCAACAAGCAGTCACAGTGTTATTCTTTGATATTATCGTGTGGATATATTCTGATTTGTGAGTATATATTAACTTATTTACACATAGGATTATTGTATATTTACGCCTAATCCTACAATGGCGCTGCGAGCACCGAACTAAGCTGGGAAATAGCTTTTGAAGTGCTCGGTAACGTGAAGGTCACGTGATCACTGAAAATTGTAATTTTCGACCTTTTTGAGACTTTATACACTGAAACATTTGTGTAATTACACGTAGATAAATTGCGTTTATCGATTCATGTATAGATTTCTGTGATTTTTCACGTTTTGACGATTTTAACGCAATTATGTTTTATGGTCGTGGCTTTCCCATAGAGAAACGGGAAAACTAGAGGCTCCAAGCGATTTTCGTAAAAAGTCGTGGCTACTTTGACGAATTTTCATGTAACAATATACACTTACAATATTGTGAAATAGCCACTCTGAAGCACTTTTTACGTGTATATTGACATAGAAAAGCACACATAGCACATTGTACTCATGATTACTCACACTGCTACACACAAGTATTGTTTTAGTTGTGCATATCATTGTGTTGGTCACGTATCACTGTAGTCATTGCACATAGTGAACATTAGTCATTAATTGCATTCGATTGTGTACCATTACTTGATTTGATATTTGCTAATCTGTTTTTGCCGGTTTTTACCGCGAGTATTTTGCAGAATGGCTGAGCCGGTAAAAATTAAAATAAATAGTTGCCCTGTGGACTATTTGAGGGCGCTGCCTGGTGTGGGACGCATCATTGCTGAGCGTATTATTGGTTTACGTGAGGAGTATGGGGACTTGCAGCCTGATGATTTGTTGGAGATCCCGAGATTGAGGGTTACTCCGAGGTTGCTGAGCCTTATTGACTTTGCTCCAGCCAGTGATAGTGTTGAAGTGTGTGTGCCCGAAAGCCAGTATGAAATGGAGGTCCACGACTATGGTGAGGTAAAAACAGAGGACCGGGACGATGTTTCAGACGAATTCCTGTTGCAGCCAGCAGATGATGGTACAGAAGACGACGACGAGGATGCTTGTGATACAAGTGTGGAACTAAAGAAACCAGGAGACTACACATTGAATATGGGTGATCACCAGTATTATAGCAAAGACGATGATCACAATGTAGCAGAAGTTAAACGTGAGTTATCACGTGACAATTATAACAACCAGCAAAGCAGCAATAACAAGATGGAGAGGGACATACCCATTAAAGTGAATCCTACTACACATGGTTACATACGTGAAAATTCACGTTCTGGTGTAGCCAATCAACAACAAGATGTTCATAGTCAACCAGCACATGTTACAGTTACAAGGTCTGTTAATCGTGATTATTCACGTGTTCAGAGACCAACAATGACAACAACTGTATCGACCGACCAGAGAAGCTCAACGACGAGGCCAATACCGAAACCGAGAAAGGTGAAGTCAACATCACCGACTTCTAGTATCGTTAGCAATGTATCAAGGACTCGAACACCATCACCAGTTCAACGAGTTGGGTTTTACCCGGTTGCTCGTAGTACTGATCATAGACCAAATCGAGAACATGGTCAAGCTCGACAGGGCCATATTGACATGCCAAAAGGATTGAAATATGATGGGACTACAAGTTGGCGAACTTTTTATACCAAATTTCAGAGGTATGCAGACAGATTAACGTGGTCAACCACGGAAAGAAAAGACCAACTTTGCTGGTGCTTGCAAGGCAAAGCAGGAGACTATTATACAAACCTGATAGACCGTGATGAGTTTATAGATTACTTCCAGTTAATCCGTAAATTGGAGAAACGTTTTAATTACCAGGAACTACCAGAAACGTTGCAAATCCAGTTTATGAGTGCAAGGCAAAACCAGCTGGAAAAACTGGAAGATTGGGCTGATAGGGTAGTATCGCTTGCTTGTAAAGCGTATCGAGATTTGCCCGAAAATTACATGTATAATCAGGCCATTTGGAAATTTTGCCAAGGTTGTAACGACAAGGAAGCTGGACAAAGTGCAGCCACTGCCAGACCGAGTTCAGTCGAGGCTGCCATGGATCACATCAAATGGTTCCAGCACACACATCAAGCCATTTATGGTAGGCCAACATATAGACGTGAACTATCACGTGACGAACCTGATTATGAGTATGATTTTGACATAACAGCTCAGGCTGTTGGTAAACAGGAAGTTGACGAAAACAAGTTGGTTTCTCAGCAACTGAGTACATTGATTGACAAGATTTCGGTCATGGAATCAAATCACAAAAAGGACTTAGATGAGTTGCGATCAAAAATGGAATGACAATCAAACCAACAAAGCAACCAAAAGAGAGATGACAAACCAATATTTAAGAAAAGATCTGGACCCATCCCGCCTGAAATATTGGCTAAAATGGAGTGTTACCACTGCCACAAGAAGGGACATTTACAGAGAAATTGTCCGGACAAGAAGGGTAACACAAAGCAAGATGAGACCAATCAGTTAAACCGGAAGGGGTCAGGTTAAGGGGCGGGACCCCGACCCTTTCAGTGCAAGACCGCCTCACAACGAACATTAAGGAAGTTTCGGGGGAAATCCCCGTGTTCAATAGAAATACACAAACCTTGTGTAATGCTAATACACAGACCCAAGATGAACTTGAATTATCAAGTAACACTGAAAGTATGTTTATGTCTGAACATAATAGTATAGCGGATACAATGTCTATTGAAGAAAATGACATGGCCCTAGGTTTGAATTTGAAGGAACCAGGAAAACTTGTTTGCAGACTAGGAAATGCATCTTTGTTGAGACTTGGAATAAAAATCCAAGGAAAACCTGTTACTTGTATTGTAGACTCAGCAGCAGAGGCAACCATCCTTTCTGATAGAATTTATCAGGCTTTGGACAATAAGCCACCAGTCAAGAGACGTAGCACGATGAATGGTGCTGGTCGTGATATGAAAATGGAAGGATTTGTTGCAGGACCGTTCTACTTACAAGTGGGTTCGACCACGTACAAGACAGATATTTATGTCGCTCCAATAGACGATGAGATGCTTTTAGGCCTAGATTTCATTATGGCGACTAGTTCAAACCTTGATTTTAAGACCAGAATTCTTGTAGTGAACGATGAACCACTTTCACTGACCTATGGACCAGCGAACAGCGTACCCAAGATTGCTCGTGTAACTATACAGGAACACGTGTCTCTGCCACCAAACTCAGTAGTACAAGTCAAATGTCATAGACCTGGAGATTGGAATAATTACATCATTGAACAATCTGTAGATTCCAGCATACTCATGCCACGAGGTTACTATTCTTCGGGTGTTGAACCCGTAGTGAGTTTATTGAACATCACAGATCAACCGATAAAATTGAAAAAAGGACAATGCATAGGTGAAGCATCAGAAGCAGAAGATATAGAGCCGAACGGGGATTCCCCGTGTATATCAAAAGTTGAGACAACCACCGACAAAGAAACAACGGAACTACCAGAACACCTGAAGAACTTATATGAAAGCTGCCGTACAAAACTAACTGCAGACCAAGAACAACAATTGTACGAGTTATTACTCGAATTTTCAGATGTTTTTGCAAAAGACGAGTTCGATCTTGGAAATTTCTGGAAAATTGAGCATGAGATTGATACCGGTGACGCTAGACCGATTAAACAGCGAATGAGAAGGACACCCAAGTGCTTTGAACAGGAGGAGAAGGGTCACCTAGACAAATTGGAAAAGGCAGGTATCATTGAAGAATCCAACTCTGAATGGGCCTCAGCGCCAGTCTTAATTCGAAAGCGTGACGGTAATATTCGTTGGTGCGTGGACTACCGCAAGGTCAATGCTGTGACGAAGAAAGATGTCTATCCACTGCCACTGATTGACGAATGTTTGGACACACTGGCAGGAAATCAATGGTTTTCGAAGTTAGACGCTAATAGCGCGTATTACCAGATCAAGATCAAGGAGTCTGACCGACCGAAAACTGCTTTCATCACGAAATATGGACTGTTCCAGTTTGTCCGTATGAGTTTCGGACTGTGCAATGCCCCAGGAACATACGCAAGAGTGATGAACTTGGTACTCCGTGGTCTGACATGGAACATTGTATTGGCGTTCCTAGATGATATTCTGGTAATGGGAAAATCATTTGAAGAGCACATAGCTAACTTGCGCACAGTTTTTGAACGTTTTAGAGCTCATGGTTTAAAGCTAAAACCTAGAAAATGTGATCTTTGTAAGGAGGAAGTAGAATTTCTAGGCAGGAAGGTCAACAAGACGGGAATTTCCATGGGTGATGAGTACATTGAGGCTGTACGAAAGTGGCCGACACCCGCTTCGACAAAGGAAGTTGAACAATTCCTGGGATTTGCCAATTATCACAGGAATTTCATCAATCATTATGCTGACATTGCATATCCGTTACAGAAGCTCACGGGTAAAAACCCGTTTAAGTGGGAAGAAACTGAAGAGACCGCTTTTCAAGCGTTAACAACTGCTTTGACAAGTGCACCTGTGTTATCTTTGCCGAATACCCATGATCCGTTTATATTAGATACGGATGCATCGAACTTTGCTATTGGTGCGGAACTAATTCAGATACAGGATGGTGTTGAAAGAACAATTGCGTACTCCAGTTTCTCGCTAGCACATGAACAACTGAACTATTGCACTACCAGGAAAGAACTGTTAGCTGTCGTGAGATTCACGAGACATTTTCGACATTACCTTCTTGGCAGAGAGTTTACGGTTCGAACAGACCACAGTAGCTTGACATGGTTATTGAATTTCAAGGAACCGCAGGGACAGTTAGCGAGATGGCTGGAGGAGCTCAGTCAATATAACATGAAGATACAACACCGGCCTGGAAAGCTGCATGTCAATGCAGACGGACTTTCGCGAATTCAGTTGTGCGAAGGTTGTACGATTCAGAGGAGAGAAGCAGGAGAAGTGCTACGATCAGCTTTGCCGTGTCAGTCGTGTAAATACTGCACCAGACAACACCAGCATTGGTTAGGATTTCAGGAAGCTGTAGACGACGTTATACCGTTAGCTTCAACATCGAAATCATATACTACACCAATCCAGCAGCAGGATGTATTTACTCAGACTGAGACAGAGAACATCACCCCGTGTGAGCGGCGGGGGCAAGGCGTGACTCGTCACGTATCTGCATGTGTAAGGACTCGAGGAACACCTACAGTACAGACTACAACAAACACGAAAGAGACTACAGATCTCAACTCAAATGAGACAAACACCGAAAATGACATATTTCATAGTTCCATTGAAATTGTGAAGACTCCATTGGGATTGTCAGTTTACACACCGGCATCAGAATCGGTCACTGTGAATGTCATGACGGAGTCAGGGCTTGAAGCTGCCACATATACCACGGAACAACTCTGTGAATTTCAATCTAAAGACCCAGACTTAGAACTGATATTGATCTGGCTTAGAGAGAAAGCCGAGCCGTCCAAAGCGACTGTATTCCGCTGTAGCCAGAGAGCGAAGAAGTACTGGCTGAACAGAGAGATGTTTTTTCTCGATGGTGATGGAATTTTGAAGAATCTTGCCACGAAGGATGGTGGGAGGGAACGACTTGTAATTCCGAAAAGTCTAAAGGTGGAGATAATGTCATTGAGCCATGACATTCCTTTAGCGGGTCACCAGGGAATTGTCAGGACGATGAAGAAGATCAAGGATAAATACCATTGGTATGGTATGACCCAGGACATACGAGAGTTTGTAGAAACGTGTAACGTTTGCAATCTGCACAAGAAGGGCAACAGAAAAGCTAAGTGCCCGATGACCAACTATCATGCAGGAGAGCCGATGGAGAGAGTTCATTTGGATTTTCTTGGCCCTCTACCGGAAACGACAAAGGGGAATGCGCACATATTGGTGATTGTGGACCAATTTTCGAAGTGGTTGGAATGCATTCCGTTACCGACTCAGACAGCAGAAGAGACCGCAAGAGCTGCAGTTAACGAGTTCTTTTCTCGCTTTGGTTTTCCATTCCAGATATTCACGGACCAAGGACGTAACTTTGAAAGTAAATTGTTCAAGTCAATGTGTGAACTTTTGCAAATCCATAAAGCTAGAACGACACCGTACAGACCGTCCTCGAATGGCCAAGCAGAACGTTGCAACCGTACCTTGATGGATGCTGTTTGTTGCTTTGTGTCCAGACAGCAGAATAACTGGGATGAGTTTTTGCCGCAGTTGGCAGGAGCGATAAGATCGTCGGTTAACCGTAGTACCGGTTTCACACCGAATAAGTTGATGTTAGGTCGAGAAGTGAATCAACCAGCTGACTTGTTGTACAAGCTTCCTGATAACGACAAAGATGAGACCTTTGATGATTATGTGCGGAATTTCAAGAACGCTATGTTGTCAGCACATGAGATAGCAAGAGACACTCTGAAAACGACTCAAATGATCATGAAAAAAGACTATGATGTTCGTATACTGGAGAAACAGTATACAACAGGTGACTTGGTATATGTCCTTGACACAGCCAAGGTCAAGGGTAGAGCTAAAAAGCTGGACCCACCCTGGAAAGGTCCAGGAATAATTTGTGAAAAATTGTCTGCTTATGTCTATAAAATAAAACTTGAGAAGTCAATTGTCATTATGAATCATGATAGATTGAAACTTTGTAAAGATCGTGTAGTACCACCTTGGTTAAAGCGGTGTCAGCACCGTATTCGTGAGGGTGAGAACATAACAGTGCCAGTGAATAATGATCTTTTCTGCCTATGTAGACGACCAGACGATGGCCAGTTCATGATTCAGTGTGATGACTGTGATGAATGGTACCATGGATCCTGTATTGATATGACACAAGAGCAAGCTGACATGTTGGTGAAGTTTATATGTCCAAGGTGCCAGGATCCCGGAACGGCGGGAACTTTCGTGAAGCAAGCTGGGTAGATGTGGAATGTTTTCCCCGAGAAGGACGGGGCCAAGTTGTGAAAAAAATATGGACTGTATATTGTGAATGAACATTGTGATAGGATAATCAGCTGTATAATTTGATTAAAGACTTGTTATGTGTGATCAGAAATTTTTTTCCCGGAAAAAGTCTGCGGGATTCTATAATGAATGGATTCTGTGATATTCCCAAGCATTTCAGGATATGGCTCCCCCTTTTGAAACCGGGGGGAGTGTTGGGAATATGGTATATATGATTGTATGTGCCGACAGCTAAGGTACGAGAGATGCGGTTATTAGGGACGAACCAACCGTGTATATGACTTGTTCCCGGAAAGTCTAGGTTTGCTCCTTGGAGAAACCAGTGCGGTCGTAGGACCAGTAGATAACAGTTTGGCGGGAGTCTGCAGACGCAACAAGCAGTCACAGTGTTATTCTTTGATATTATCGTGTGGATATATTCTGATTTGTGAGTATATATTAACTTATTTACACATAGGATTATTGTATATTTACGCCTAATCCTACAGTAGAAATGTCAATAATCTAGTTGTACTATGGGCTCAATTTTCCTTCAACGTCCGGTGAACCACGCGCGGTTACCTGGACTTTCTGCCTCTTTTTAACGCTTTTATCTTTGAAAATTTCTGACGTCATTAAGCGCACACAGGACCCACAAGAAAAGCTACTTTGTTTTATTTTCGAATAAGAATTTGTTTTAATACATTTGAAAATTTACTTTAACTTGTAAAATATTTAAGGATACGTTCAAACTTCGGGAGCGTCACAGGTTTAACCTGCATCACATTAAGTCAAAATTGAAAACAAGTGCGGGTGCGGGTACGGGTTTTTAGGCAAACAACGACGATATCGTGAATATGTCACATTTTTTTCAAATACAATCATGTTATTGATTTTGAGCCTTTTAGTTTTAAGCTTTTTATTTTGACAAGAAAAAGGTTAGAAATCAAACATGAAATGGTATCTTAAGCTAAGTAGTTAAAGCACAACAATGATTTCGGTTTTATTGACCTGATCCATTTCTTTTCGCTGAGTAGCTATTGGTCTGGATCTTCTTTAAACTTGTATGGGAAGTGGAAAAAGTCGTTGGTTTCAAGCACATAAAAGATCTTGCAAATTTCGCATGAATTGATGACGTTTATCCCATCACATGTAACTTAATACTTTGGGTTTGGACAAAAAGAATGGAATTGAGTAAACTACAGAAAGAAGAGCAATTTCTTTTATAAATCACACAATTATTTACTAGATTTTAATGCAATATGTATATTTTTGGTAGATCGGGTTTCATAAGGGTGTCCACTTGCATTTGTGTTCTAATTGGAATTTGCTTGGGTGTAGCCTTAAATATGATGATTACACCGTTCCTTGATGAAATGTGTGATCCAATTAACTCTAAGGATACTGGGAGTTTATTGGAATTACAAGACACTAAAATGATGAATGAACAAGATGTTAAGGAACTAGTGAAAAAATCTGAAGACAAACTGAAAGCGGAAGACAATTTGGAAAAGAAAATTGAAAAAGATGTTTCAGAAAATGACTTTTATATTCATGATACACAACATGAAGATACTCAAACTCAAAACAAGAAATTTGTACGACCAAGGTTTGCATCTACAGAGCTCGGCATCAGAGAAAAGTTATTTGTTGGTGTGTTTTCATCTCTTAACACTATTAACTCCTTTGGAATGGCTTTGAACAAATCATTCGGCCATTATGTTACAAAAACAGTATTTTTTACCAGTGGTAAGAGTGGGGTTTCTCCTCCAGGTATGCAAGTTGTTGGTTTTTCTGGCTTGGAAACTAGACTTCTTCCCATCCACGCCCTGAAGTATGTGAAAGAACATTATCAGAATACCTTTGATTACTATCTTTTCATAACTGACCGTACCTACATTAGAGGGGAAAAGCTGTATGAATTTGTCAGCCATATAAGTGTAAGTGAAGAAGTTCATATGGGAGCAGCTGTTGGTGAAGAGGACAGTGACATTTGTTCCATAGAAGCTGGAATTATTCTTTCACAGGTACAAAAAATGTACACTACACACATGACACATGCTTTTTATACCCAGCCACATAAAGTGGCGAGGTATTATGTTATACCCTCAGTTTTTCGGGGTCTGTCTGTCTGTCTGTCCCTCAAAGAATCTTATGTATTGTATTTTTAGTCTTGGGCCAATGCAAGACGGTGAGCAGTGACCTCTGGTCATGTTGAAGACTGCTGGCTGTTTTCCATTGTGATTTTTTAAATTGCCGTTTCTTTAATGTTGGTTGTGTCGTGTACACTTATTCCACATCTCTTTATCGTCTATTTCCAGATGATAACTTGAAAACGCATCAACATTATAAAGGGATTTGAATATTTTGCACTGCTGTTGAGTACAATAAAACAAAGATTGAGTTCAATTTTCAGGATGTTTACAAAAATATTTTTTTAGATAAATGTAGCCCTCTTTGAAAGATTAAATTTCATTGCATGTTGAAATTTTCTGATCTAAGAAAGACAACTCGATCTATTATTTTAAGATAACTCAATATTTAAATTTCATTTTATTTTTTAATAGGTCAAAAACAGTTCACATACCCTTTTACCATATATACTGTAACTACATATGATACATGTAGTATCTTTTTTTTTTTTTGGGGGGGGGGCATGTCCCACCCCCTCAAATTAAAAAATATGTTATATTCTGAAAACCATTGAGACTCCCACCCTATAACCATGTGTATTATTACTCCTTATGATAAGACAAATCATTTGATACCATAGGGGGGTCATGCCCCACCCCCTCAAATGACAAAATACTTTAATGTGGCGGGGTATCATTTAATGTCCCATTACATGTAGATGCCCTATTTTTAAGTTCTAAATTCAACACAATTGATTTTTTTCACATGTAAACATGCACATGTGCAATTGTACATGTACCTGCATTAACTATTTGTATTCATGTATGTCAGTCAGGGGCATTACTTAAATGAGTGATTTTTAGATCACTTATTCAAGTAGCATTTCAAATTTCTAAAAATATTTTAAAAAATCTAAATTTTCAAAAGAACAGTTTAAGAAAATTTATACATATTAATTAATATTGAAAAAAGATTTATTAAGCTTCTTTAAAGATTTTGCTGCCACCTGTTATCAGTATTTTCCCAAAATATGTAATTTTCTGATAAAAGAAAGGCCAAATCTAACAACCCATTACTTCACTATCTGAATTTTCCCAGCTGTGGCAATAATTTTCCCATTAACTTCAATATCTTAGGTTTCTGATTATGTAATTAATGACCCATGTTCGAGATCAAAATCATCATGTTCACAATGCCTGAAGATAGCAGGGGTTACCTAACAAAATATTACTTAAAAAGGTGATTTTTTAAATGTAAAAATTAATGATACTTAAACAAGTGATCTGGAGGGTAATCATCCAAAATTCAGTTCAGGGTCATGTCCTGCCATGACTGGACATTCCATTATTTAGATGGGGGTGTGTTCTATTTTTAACTATACAATAAGACTCAGGTTTCTCTCCATAACATTTAAAATGAAGAACATTTTAATAAAATCACTGTTTTAAGTGATTCATTTGTAATACTCAAACAAGTGATTTTGAAAGAGAGGTAACTAAATAATACTTAAACAAGTGATTAAAAAAATCACTGATTTAAGTAAGGCCCCTGACTGTATGTGCATTGGTAGTACACATGTAATGTACATGTACAATCAAACTGAAATAAAAATATTGTTATAATTTATAACATTTACAAATGTAATTATACCCCCACTCGTAAGAGAGGGGGCTATATTGCAATCACCTTGTCCGTCTGTCTGTCCGTCCGTCCGTCTGTCCGTCCGGTTCAATTTCTCTGCTTCTACTGGATGGATTGGTTTCAAATTTGGTACACAGCTTCAGCATGATGAGTTATACTATGCCTACCCTTTCCAAGTCAGTCCATCGTCTACTTCCTGTTTTCCAAGCCGACTTAGACTTTTTTAGGGAAAAAAAATTTGAAATGTGAAATTTTTCGTAACAGATTTCTCAGCTTCTACTGGATGGATTGGTTTCAAATTTGGTTCACAGCTTCAGCATGATGAGTTATACCGTGCCTCCCCATTCCAGGTCAGTCCATCATCTACTTCCTGTTTTTCGAGCCGACTTAGACTTTTAAGGGTAAAAAATTTGAAAAGTGAAATTTTTCGTAACAGATTTCTCGGCTTCTACTGGATGGATTGGTTTCAAATTTGGTACACAGCTTCAGCATGATAAGTTATACTGTGCCTCCCCTTTCCAGGTCAGTCCATCATCTATTTCCTGTTTTCCGAGCTGACTTAGACTTTTTATGGGTCAAAAATAGACAATTTTTCGTAACGGATTTCTCAGCTTCTAGAGAAGGGATCGATTTCAAATTTGGTATACAGCTTTAGCATGATGAGTTGTAGCGTGCCTCCCCTTTCCAGATCAGTCGGTCTTCTACTTCCTGTTTTCTGAATGGCCGAGTGGGGGTATGCTTAGCACGACTAAGTGCAACCCCTTGTTGCTTTTGTGATTGACTGTGGAATGAACATGTACAATGTAAAAAAGTTCATTGATCAGTCAGCATGAGCGGATATCAGATGAAATAGATAAATTACCTGTACATTTACATGTATTTCATTGCTATATCTGGACAGTTAATATTCATCTACATGTACCATCATGACCATTGTGTACAATGACCAAACATGTACAAATGTTTACAATTTACGTGTATGTAAACGTTATATATCCTTTGTTAATATACATACATGTATGCTGCATGTTCATGTACATGTACTTGGACCATGTAGACAGACAAATAGCAAAATATTGTACAATGTAATAAGAAAAAATAATAAGATCTAGAATTTTTGGCCTTTTAATATAAATGATGATAATATACATTTAATTACGGTAGCAACAATGTTGATGTCAGGTCCAAGGAGCAACTTTTCAAATACAATCATGTATTGTTGATACATTTGTTCTTGTCTTTTCAGGGTGTATTAGCCAAAGTATTTCAGAGGCTAGACACATGTTTACTCTTAGATGGTCAGGATACAAGTCACATGTTTGAAAACTGTATTGCCATGTCACATACTAGATGCTCAACTAAAAGAGGTGTAAGTAAGAAAAGTACAATGTTTCAGGTTAAAACTCTAAAGTCTGTATCTAGCATACATGTATATATATAATTCATCTATAAAAATCTCAGATCCAATGGACATGAGATCTAGCATACATATCTAGCATACATGTATATATATAATTCATCTATAAAAATCTCAGATCCAATGGACATGATGGTATATAAAAAGCTGCAAGACCAAAATTTTTTAACAAGCATGACAAGAGAACAGTATAAAACTGAAAAGTATGTATACATATTCCTGGGTACATATTATAGTCCATTATATAAAACCTATATATTTTTAATATAAGTCTTGTACATGTTTTAACTCGAGTGAGTAAGACTCGAGAGGGCCATTTGGCATAAAGGATAGAAAATTAACAGGGAAAATTAAGAGGGCCATTTGGCATAAGGGAAAGAGAATTACTGATACATGTATTAAGTTTTGAATTGATTGAACTGTAATTATCGATTGTATTCTATATGATTGATTTAGGATAAAGTCTACAGAAGCTACAAACTTGACGATTTTGAATATGATGATGATATTGCAGTTTTGCGTGGTGATGCCACATTCAACAGTTCCTTTTCTGTATACCCTATGCCTGATGATATATCAATTTACAAGATACACAGGTTTGCTTCATGTATTGGTTTAGTTTCAAGATTTAATCAAATATGGATAAATTAATTAAGCAATGTTTAAGTGAAAAAATCTGTTCGATAAGAATCTACCTACTTACATGTATATTGTATGCAAAAGCCTATTTATCAAGCAAAGTGAAATGTACCTTCAGAACACACATATATCTGTGAGTGTCTGAAAACATTTTCATTAAAGTAGTCTACGTGTATTTCAATGAAATATTGAAAAGAACATTTTTTTTACCTTATTTTTGAGAATGTAAATTTTATATACATGCATTTTACAATGCATACATCATTTACATTAGTTTCGATAAAATTATAAAAAAAAAACAGTTAATTTGTAAATATACATCTTAGAATACAGTGTTTATTTTGTTATTAATGGTATTAATAATATTTCTTTTAGATATTTTTGTCAGTTAGAACTTAATCTTACAAGACAAGAAATTCAGAAAGCTAAAGACAGTATTATAGATCTAAGTGAATTTTCTCCTGGAGGCAGAGAGTCTTTACAGTGGCCAATAGGTTTGTGTCGTCATATAAGTTTAAGACATTGTGATAGATCTAAATTTCACACTTGCTTAAGTCCATTGGACCCCTAACATGTATACCTCAAGATGTTGCAGTGTTACAGAAGGCTAGACATTGATTGGATGGTGTTGTTTATTGAGAAAGTATTTGGAAGAAAAATTAAACAAAGACATTTTTCACAAAATAAATTAAAAAATAGCAGCCACTGCATCTCACAAGAGAGAATGAAAAACAATATAGAAGCAAAGCGGCACCAATGGGGCATTCGAGTGTCAAAAGTCTGAAAGGGCAACAACAAAGCCGGCAAAAACGAATAAGACATGACAAGAACAGCACAAAGAAATACAAAACACAAAATCAACCAAACGGAAATCAACAACGCCAACTCAAGTCTTAACAAGAGTGAACTTAGGTGCTCTGGAAGAGTAAGCGGTTCCTGCCTGCTATAGCACATCCGTTGTGTTGCTTATTTCCAATTCATTGTGTCAAATCCGGTAAAGGAAGACAAAACAAATTTCTATGACCAACCAACATCTGCACCCATTTGAGAGATAGAAATCCCATATTTGTCTATGAGTGCATGGTGTCTACCATTAATTTCTTAATGCAATTTATACTGAAATGTAACATAACATCTCTCTGTATGTAAAGTTATGTTTTATGGGAATCTTACAGGATGGTGTAGTGGTTACAACCTCTGTTCTGTTAGCTAGGCGCATACGCCGTAGATGTCCCAAATGTTGTGAGTTCGATCCTCGCTGAGGGCACTCAAAAAATCAAAATCTGTTTGTCGATTATGATTTTCAGGGTTGAAATTACAGTAACATTGTTTGATTATATACTAGACAAGCTATAAATAGACCATGCATATTGTACATGTACATAGATATTATAGTGTAATCCTGGATGAACATCATGTTCATTGGGCAGTCCAAATTTTCAGGGCATTAATTGCCTGATTAACATGATTAAAGGTTGTGAAATTCACTACACATGCACACTTTTAGTTCATAAAATAGAGATAATAGTATTGCATTGTATTATCTCATGGCATCAAATGAATATTTGATGGTGGCAAATTGAGATGACACATGCCATAATTATGTTGCCTGCATATAGAAGTCACTTTGGCACCATCCATCATCTTGTGTTGTCCTGCATCCTGCTGTGTCACAAAAAAAATTTGATTTTATACCCATAACTCATCTGCTTCCTGTATACCAAAAAAACAAAGTTATGCAGGGAACATATGCCTTCTGGGGATGGCTCCATCTACTGTGGATTTATTTATTTTCGTGGATATCAATTTTCCTGGTTTGCAGTGCCTGAAATCGGATAAACCAATCTACTGGTCCAAACCATGTTTTATGCAAAGTTTCCTATATGTTCAAAATAATATTTTCAAAAATATCACTCGCCCAATTCAAAATCTACTGGCCTTTGGCCAGTGGGCGAGTGCCTATTTCAGGCACTGAGTTTGATGAAAATTGATAGGTTCGTGGATTCTTAAATTTGTGGTTTTGAAGTTTGCAGCATGAAGATCAATGTTATATTTCCTTTTTGTGGGGTATTAAATTTTGTGGATCAAGGCCGCTACGAAAACCACGAAAATTGATACCCCAGGAATAATAATGAAACCACAGAAGTACTATGTAACTTGTATACATAATTAACTTTGGTAGGATTTCAAAGTTTCTGTGTAATTTTTTGTTTTTCAGGTTCAAGATAGTAAGATATAAAGGATGTAATGTAACATGTATAATGATTCAATATTTGCTTGCAATCAAACATTTTAAATGTGACAAAACTTTTGATACTAAGATGTTTCTATTGCAGGTGTACCAGAAGGGTTTAAACCTAATAGCAGATTTGATATAATACAGTGGACTTATTTTACAGATACACATATTTATTTTGAAGATGATTTTACAAATATAACTCCTTTACAAGGTAAATTGTGTTAATGTTTTATTGAAACTAAATGTAATATGACATCTACAGGTCAATGAATGCTTAGGGGTGCATGCAAAGAATCACATTTGATAGAATATTGATTCCAAAAGAGTTAACTGAGCAGTCATTATCAAGCCTGGTTGTGGAGTGTTCTTAGCAACAACTTAACTAAAATCATTCATAATTTTTAACCAATGGCTTATTTTGAAAGAAAGTTTTTAATCTTCATTTAAAAGATGGTCACATAGACCTGTTTGTCAAGTAAAAAACTGCATTTTTTAGCTCCTACAATCCAGGTACATATTCAATCAATTTTGAAGTAGGGCTCAGGCATTTTGTCAGGCATGATATATTTGTTTAATTACATCAAATACCAAATAAAACATTCTACTTTTTTCTAGACTGTCAATATATTTGTTTAACTAAATTTTCAATTCGAAATACTCCCATACCTACATGACCTAAAGCATTTTATACTCTTTAATAAGTGAAAAAGGGTGTTTCCTCAGCCATTGTTTGTTTTGCTTTCAGTTGTCAATATGAAATATTTCTTTTCATAAGTTTTAAGAAAATAAATTTGGTGTGAAATGGCACACAAGGTGAAAAAGATGAATTTCGGGCAAATACCTCACAGGTGAGTGTAAAAACAAGCAAATATTAAAAACAAATACCCTGGTGACAGCAAAAATGGTGTATTCTCTAAGAAATGGTAAAATAAGTGAAAAATAACCTTGTAATCAACCTATCAAAAGCCTTCTTTATTCTATCAGGTGTGTTTAATCAGAAAATACCTTTGTACACTTTAGGAATACTTACACTTAGTATCACACAGTTTTGTTTTAACATGATGTTTAAAGCTTACATATTTTGATCAGGTGCTGACAAGGAAGACATACAAGAGATTCAACAAAAGGCATTTGAAAGGTTGAACAAAGTGTATGAGGACAGATACAAACAATTTAAACTGGTTAATGGATATAGGAGATTCGAGCCAACAAGGGGTATGGAGTATACCCTTGATCTGGACTTGTATCTGAAACAGAGACAAGAAAAACCAGACAGAAAGAGAGTTCATCTTCTACGACCAATGGGCAAAGTAGAGATTATACCCATGCCCTATGTCACAGAAAATACTAGGATTCATTTGGTGCTACCACTGTATGAAAATGAAGTTAATGATTTTAGTCAGTTTATGGAAGGCTTCACCAATACTGTATTAGAAACAAATGATAATTCTTATCTGTATGTGATTTTTGTACATAATTTAAATTCTTCAAAGACAGTAAGAGATCCTTTTGCTGTTCCCAAACAAGTGATAAATTATCACCTAAATAACCACTCTAGTCATAAGGGTAAAGTGTCGTGGAAAGTTTTACAGGTCTCTCATACTGAAAAGTTGGAGGTTCCAATCATTGATTTTCTTTCCAGAGATTTCACTTCAAATGATCTGCTTTGTTTATGTTCTGTGGCAATGGAAATGAATATTGATTACTTGAATAGAGTTCGCATGAATACAATTCAAAATGTTCAAGTTTTCTATCCCATTAGCTTCTGGCAGTATAAACAGAATTTGATTTATGAGGAAACCCCATACCCACCAGGTGTGGAACTTGGACAGAAGTTTGGTCATTTTGATCGTGATTCGTATGAACACTGCTCCTTCTATTTGTCTGATTACAGTATGGCAAGAAGACATGTTTTACAGAGCGAGGTTAACAAACTTCATCTTATTGATCTTTTCCTGAAATTAGAGAAGATACATGTATTTAGAGCATCAGAGCCATCATTAAGAATAAGATGGCACCATTTAGAATGTGAGACCACCAGTATAAAGGAGGATCAATCTATATGTGAGAAGAGGAAGTCAGAGAGCCTTGCCAGCAGATCTCAACTGGCTAAATCTTTATTTGACTATACTGACAAGAAGCACTCATCTGTTGAGAGTGTCCTGCATTCAGTCAAAGAACCAAATTCTTAAGCATAGCATAATATTTTTTTTAGCATTAATTTGTCCCAATTTATGAAGTCTTCTTCTTTTTGTCCATCTTATTATACACTCTATCTTGTCTTTATTTTTGTCATAAATATATAAAAAAAAATAGAAGTAACTCTTTTTCAAAGACTTTATATATTTTGCATCATGTTGATTCACATATCTCACAAACACATCTTAAACTTCTGATTTATTTTGATGAAAATTTACAGCAAGTGCATCATATTGGTTAGTTTTGACAATTCAGGGGAAATACTGTGGTTTCATTATTATTCGTGGGGTATTAATTTTCGTGGTTTTCGTGGGTGGCTTTGACCCACGAAATTTGATACCCCACGAATAGGAAATTTAACATTGAAATGTATGCTGCAGACTTCAAAACCATGAAATTAAGAATCCACAAACTGGCTCTATTTCATCTAACCACAAAAATTGGTACCCACGAAAATAAATGAATCCACAGTAATTAGCAAAAGGAGTTGTCCAACAACTTCCATTGAATGGAAAGTTTTTTTATAAGAGCTTTTGATGCTGAACACATGTGAAGAAGGGAGGTTGCTTCAGATTTCTCTATCTCTTATATTTTTTTAAGCAAAAACTAGAGTCTGAGCCGCCTGTTCATTTTTATAACAATGGCATGAGGGGGGGGGGCATAAATGTCACAAATCTGGTTGAAAGCACTCACTTCAGTGGTTCAAAGGGGGAAAAAAGTCTGACAATTTTGACACTGGAATCACTCTTGTAGATCTCAATGAGGTTAACCATTCTGCAAATACAACTTTTACTCTAGCACTTATGGTTTTAATGATTAAGTCCATTTTTTACAATTAAGGGGAAATAACTTGTCCCTCAAATTCTATTAATGGAGAGTTTTGAATATCTTTTTGTGCTTAAGAAGGATGATTGTTTGAATTTTTTCTATCTGATACTTTTCTAGCCATAAGCCAAAAACTATATGTTCTGACCCCCTGTTCCGTTTTTATACCCTCCATTATGTTCACTGTCTGTCTGTCCATCCCCCTGGAAGGTTTCCAGATGAGAACTTGAAAACATTTTGCGGGATTTTATATGATATTTTGCACAGTGGTGAAGTACATAAAATACAGGTCAAAGTTCTATTTTCAGAATGATCTGGTAAATATTTTATTATTGCCATTTTATAAATTTTCTTAATTTTAAAATACTACAATTTTCTGGTTTAAGAAAGATAACTCATTTCAAAATTTGACAATGTTGAAATTTGGTCTAAGGAGGATAACATTTCATCACTATTGATATTTAGGGCCCTACTTCGAAGATGGGGACGCCCTATAGTTTTCACTTTGTCTGTCTGTCTGTCTGTCCATCTGTCAACAATTCTTGTGAACACTAAAACTCAAAAACTATTAACAACACAGTTCTGAAGTTTCTACAGCTACTAAGTAGCATGTCATAATTTGCATATTAAAATTTCATGCAAAAATGTGAAATATCTAGGGAAAAAAAAAACTATCGAAAATCACAGATTTTGAGAATTGGATTTGTGAACACTAAAACTCAAAAACTATTAGCAATAAAGTTCTGAAACTTTGTACAGCTGCTAAGTAGCATGTCATGATTTGCATATACAAATTTCATGCAAATCTGTTTAATATTTTTGGGAAAAAAATCATTTTTGATGGAAAATCACAAAATTTGACAATTGGAATTTTTCAACAATAAAACTCAAATGCTATTAACAATACAGCTCTGAAGTTTCATACACATTCCATGGAACATGCTGTAGTGGTTATAATCAAAGTTCATATGATTTTGAAAAGATTTTTTGCCAAGGGACCCTTTCTGACTTGGTTAGTATTCTAGTATATGGTTGTAGGGTATCATGAGATGTCACATTTGATGCTCATTTTGAGTAACAGTGGCCATGTTGGTCGGTCTGAATGCATAAATTTCACAAACTTGGTAGAGGACATCCTGAAGATTAAGTTATAGTAGTTTGAAAGCAATCCCTTCAATGGTTTAAGAAAGAAGATCTTTGAAGAAAAGTTAACAGATGCCTTGTGATAACAATAGCTCACATAATGCTCAAGTGAGCTTACAAGGACCAAAAAAGGCTAAAATGTGTAGAAAGATTATTATGCCCCTGCGACAACATAGTCGGGGGCATTAAGTTTTACTCATGTCCGTCCGTACAAATTTCCGTCAAGCTTTTCTCAGAAACCGTACATGGGAATGATTTGAAACTTTGTTGGATGGTTCAGTATGACAAACTGTATGTCCTAAGCAACTTTCAGGTCTGTCAGACATCTACTTCCTGTTTGAGATTAGGCATATATGAAAATCAACTTGGAAATTTTCGTCAAGCTGTTCTTAGAAACCATACATGGGAATGATTTAAAACTTGGTAAGATGGTTCAGTATGACAAACTGTACGTCCTAAGCGACTTTCAGGTCTGTCAGACATCTACTTTCTGTTTGGGACTAGGCTGATAGAAAATCTATGAAATAGAAAATAATGAGATGTGGAATAAGTGTACGCGACACAGCCCACAATTAAACCCCACTATTAAACGGCAATTTAGAAAAACCACAATGGGCAACCGCCAGCAGCCTTCAACGAGGCCATTTGGCACTGCTCGCGGTTCTGCCCATGGTCTAAATAAAATGCATATAATAGAATCCAGCCCTGAAATAGTCACAGATAGACCCCCTTCTTAAACAAGGAACAAGAAACATCAAAAAGACAAGTACAAACGAAAGCTTTGTCAAAGATTCCTGGCTTAGGACAGGCACATGTAATATGTGCCTGGGTTATACTAGTTTTTTGGGCCCAACCTTCCCCCTATCAATATCAATAAAAATGGGATCAAGGTCACGGCATGGCATGGTGACAGTTGTATAGTTGGTATACTAAATATTAGATACCTAAGTATTATACTTTTAAAGAAATTAAGGTCAAGTGATAAGTTCACGACCTTTAAAAAGACCTAAGTTCACAGAGTCATTGAAGCGTATAAATTGGGTCACATGGCATGGTACCAGATGCGTAGACGTTTGTATATACCAATTTTCATATGTCTAGTTATTATACTTTCCAAGTAATTCATTTTCTCAAAATCTTACTAAGAAGTTTCTGACTCGAAAAGAACTAAGTTCACAGAGTCGTTGAAGCGTGAAAATGGGTCAGGGTCATACGACACTTGTTGTGTAGACCCATAGATCTGTATATTAAATATGGTAATATTAATATACAGGTCTATGGTAGACCGCAACCTGATTTATCTTTATACCTATATCAGGTGCCTAGTTTTAATACTTTTCAAGCAAGTCCTACAAAGAAGTTTGCGTACTGAAACTGAAAAGACCTAAATTCAGAGTTGTTGAAGCGTGAAAATGCGGCCAAGGTCATACGGCATGGCAGCAGTTGCGTAGACCACACTCCCAAACTGTCTGTTATACCTTATATCACATGCCATGTTATTACAGTTTTCAAAATAATTTATTTTCCACAAAAGTCTTACAAAACAGTTTAAGTCGCCGCAGCCGGAAAGTAATACATATGTCTCGCCATTAGTGACTAATCGTTGTAGGTGAGACAATTTACAAAGATTAAATGTATATGACAAGAGTTTTGTCTACCAAATATTCTGATATAGTCAAACATTGCATTATTTAACTTTTATTCACACGCGTTTGAATTCAGGTGCCCCGCCTACGTAAGTACAGAAGCATATATAGTGCTCAGGTCCGTTCGTCTGTCCCAAATGGTACCTCGTTAACTTCTTGGTGTAGGAGTAGAATTCCAGAGCCTGGGCTCACTAAGCAGAACAGGTACATAGAACATGTGGTAGGGTAAATCTTAGCTACAATAATGTAGCTCCTTTGACATATTTGAATCAAAGGAGCTACATTATTGTAGCTAGGTAAATCTTTGTACCTCAAATGGGAGTTCTATCTATATCTATCTTTATCTTTTTCCTTTGGACTTTATTGTATGATAATTTTTAATAACTTTGCATCTGTATTAGGATTCAGTCTGCTTCTAGACGGTTTAGTAACAGTTTCTGGTTTTCTTTAGACCCTGTCTATATTTAACGATTGTCTTTGTAAAGTTCAGGACATCTATCCATCGACTTCCTATAGAAGTGGAAAATAGACACTCTATGATACCCTCATAACGAAGTTGCGAAGGGTATAGTGTTTTTGACTTGTCCGTCCGTCCGTGATCAAAATTTCCCGTAACAGCATTCTCAGCAACTATTAGTCATAGGCTTTTGATATTTATTATGTAGCTTCAGGTAGGGGTCCCACATGGTGGGATTTATTTTCAGTTCTGTCGATCAACTACTTCCTGTTTAACGAGCCGACTAAGACATTTTCACTAAATTTTCAGGGTAGAAAATTTTCGTAACAGATTTTTCAGCAGCTATTTATCATAGGCTTTTGATATTTGGTATGAAGCTTCAGGTAGGGGTCTCATATAATGGGATTAATTTTCAGGTCTGTCGATTATATACTTCCTGTTTAACGAGCCGACTAAGACTTTTTCACTAAATTTTCAGGGTAGAAAATTTTCGTTACAGATTTCTCAGCAGCTATTCATTATAGCCTTTTGGTATTTGGTATGTAGCTTCAGGTAGGGGTATCATTTGGAGGGATTCATTTTCAGGTCTGTCGATCATCTACTTCCTGTTTATCGAGCTGGCTTTGAAAGACAATATCTCTCACTTTTTTATTCCTAACTCTAAATACTAGATAATATCTGTCCATAACGTGGACGCGTGGGGTATGTGAGCGTGCTCACTTGAAGGTTCTTCCATTTATGTCAGGGTAGGAAACTTGGAGATGAATTCCATTATTTATTTGAATGTTCCAGATTTCACAGCCACCAGACGGCCAAACGAGCGAAAGTCTGTTAATTTACCTGTAGCATGGATTAAAAGCGCCAGAAGCCTGTTACTCGAGTTGGTCAAAGACTGTTAATAAAATGTTAATCGAGAAAATACCCACAGGTAAGTTGCATTTTTTATTATTATCATGTTTATAGAATCTTATTTGTAAAACAAAATATGTCTGACAAAATGGTTGCTCGTTTTGCATTGATATACAAAATTGCGTTTTGATTGGATTTAAACGAAAGAAGAAATTTAAGAAGGCGTCCGACTCAATCGAATGTATATATGTGTACACAATATTCCGACATAACAATTTTATCATTTTCTGTTGTTTTTTCAGTAATTTTACACAAAATGATTGTGTTATCGTTTGTGATGTGTGAAATGATCTCATAAGATTCTAAACTCAAAATATTGTATGTTTTCGTGTCTTATAAATGAAGATATTGATTGTTATTGAAAATTCGGTCGGTTAATGAGTCATTTCAATTGAGTTTTTGGTCTGTTAACAGGTCGGTTACGAGTAAATCAATATAGATTATTGCAGCTAGCGATCTGATCTTGAAGGTTCACAAAAATCTTAGTGTTCCTAACTTTGTTCCATTCCACATTACCATGTATCTCTTTAACATGTTCTCTATTTCCACTTCTCGATACTTTAAGTGAATGGTCAGAAACATATTTCCTTAATTTGTTTTCTGTTCTCTGTCTTATTCATCAAAATGCAATTTTGAAAATGCATTTGTTTTTTTATTTTTATTTTTCCAGAATAGATAATGAAAAGAAAAAGAAATTCGAATTATGGAAACAGAAAGTTTCTATGAAAAAAAAGAAAATCCTAGAATGAAAACCCTTATGACGGAATAAAATTTATAATCCTCAAAGTAAAATAATTTTTACTTCCAATGTATAGTGAATACATGTACTTTTACAAGTCAAGATTTAAGCAGTGACACTATTGTCATTTAAGACCAAACATAAAAACCTCCGTGTTTCCTGTTACATGAATTGTGTGAAACAAGATTATGTCCAAAAAAACATAATGCTCCATCTCGCAACATCTATTTTTTCCGCAATCACTAAAGCATCAACATGGTTGCTAAGGCACTTGTCCGTCAGATGGAATGGACTTTAACTTAGCCATTCTTCTATAAGTGGTCATTCATGCAGAAAATATAGGTCAATGCCAGCATCCGAAACGTGCATTGTGCTTAGCATCACTAGGTACACCTACCATACCAATATAGTTGATGTGGCACGTGTCAGTAAAAAGGAATGAACTTGGACCATTCTTCTATAAGTGGTCATTCATGCGGAAAATATATAGGTCACAGCCAGCATCCGAAGCATGCATTGTGCTAAGTATCAGTCGGTGCACCTACCATAACAATATAGTAGATGTGGCACATATCAGTATTCGGGAATGGACTCAATCCATTTTTCTTTAAGATGCCATTCATGCAGAAAATATAGGTCACATCCAGCATCCGAAGCATGCGTTTTGATAAGCATCACTAGGTGCACCTACCATACCAATATGGTTGCTATGGCACTTGTCAGTAAGAATTAAGGAATGGACTTTAACCATTCTTCTATAAGTGGTCATTCATGCAGAAAATATAGGTCGCATCCAGTATCCGAAGCATGCATTGTGCTTAGCATCACTAGATGCACCTACCATACCAATATGATTGATGTGGCATTTGTCAGTAAGTGGGAATTTGGAAATATGGGGATTTGGGACGGACAGATGAACGGACGGACGGACGAACGGACCCGAACACTATATGCCCCTCTACTTTTGTAGATGGGGCATAGAAATAGAGATTGTAGGTAGACATTATTTTTTTACATTTTTGTTTTTACCTTGAGAAAAGGAAGAGCATAATAAAAGTTAAACAGTGCTTAAGCAAAATATGACAATGAAAATGTTAGATTAGGCATGAAAAATAGGGTAGGTAGGGAAACAGGAAACACATGTTTTTGTTTGGCCTAATATATTGGCACCCAATTACAAACACTCTAAGGTATAAGGAAAACAAGTCACATTTCGTTTCTAACAAAATGAAGAAAATCTGATAAATTACTCGCATATATAAAGCACTGTATGCATAGATACATACGCATTATATTAAAAACGAATTGGGATAATAAAACTCTTAACAGACAGTTTTTACTTTGACTTACTCTTTTACCGACATTATCTTTATAGTTTACTAAAAATCCTGTTTTAAAAAAGACAGAATAATACAAATATCTCCAAATGACCCAGTATTATTATGGGGTGTAAGATTAACAATTATGATACTGATATTTCCACTTTTCGGAGTAAATAAATTTGAAAAAAAACTCAGAAATTCTGTTTTTGAACATGTTTTTTTTTTCTACCTGTCCTTTCGCCTTTTCATTTTATTTATAACTCCCTTGACAAAGTTTTTACTTTTTGCGTCCATTCAATCCGCTAATGATAATCATTTTGTCAGACAGTTTTTGTTTTGGCCAAAAACAAATATAAATTATTTAAAAAAAGTAATGATTTTGTACATAAATGACTTTTAAAACTAATATTTACTCTTAACAGTCATAGAACCGAATCGAGTAACAGACTTCTGGTGCATTTATCTCCATGCTACAGGTAAATTAACAGTACGTCTTTCGCTCGTTTATCCGTCTGGTGGCCGTGGATTTGCTAATGAACGTAAAATATATATTGATAGTGTTTATAGAAAAATATTTATTATATAGATATAGGTGAAAGATCGTGATTTCCGAGTTAAATAAATTTCTAGATTTGCACATACAGGATTTATCTAACTCGCGTGCGAATTTATCTAACCCTCGTGAAGTTTCCCGCGAAAAATACGTAACTTAGATAAGTGCGCAATACGCAATTAATTAATCAATAATTTCTTTCGTTTTCATTATTTGATGATCTTTTAGTCACGTTTTTAAATCTCATCTGAACATTTTGCATGACACTGTTAACCTGTTTTGTTCTAATATATTACGTCAGCATTACTTATATACTTATAAGTTAGTTGTTTTCTATCAATTGTAATTGTTATGTTTTGTCATCATGCCCTCTTGGGCCCTTTAATTGGACTTAATAAATTTATCTTATTATCTTATCTTATAAAGTATGGTAAATTTATAAAGAGGGTTTTCCTCCAGGTTGACCGCCATTTCTTCCATAATGTAAATTTGTGTTTATTAAATACGAAAGAATATGGAATATGTGCCAGAAAGACACGATCCACATATTGAAATGATTTTGATAAATGTACAATGCAAAAATTCGCTGCGTGTGAAGCGCTTTTCTGGATAAACCTTCGTCAGACACGCTAGGAGTAAAAACTTTGGAAAACCGGTAGTATATAAGATTTGATAAAACAAAAACAGAATCCAAAAAAAATATTACAACAATGACCAAACAAATAAATTTATCAATCTTTAAAGAAATAGCCAAACGTTGTCAAATTTTGGAAATATGTAAACTGTGTCTTTCCAACACATATTCCAGTACTCGAAAATATATAAGAGCATACAACTGAAGCACGGGGAAGCTTTCTACGACCTCCACACGGCACTAAAGCCAAACTCTGAAATAATATTAAATACGAAAGACTATGGAATATGTGCCAGAAAGACACGATCCACATATTGAAATGATTTTGATAAATGTACAATGCAAAATTTCGCTGCGTGTGAAGCGCTTTTCTAGATTAACCTTCGTCAGACACGCTAGGAGTAAAAACTTTGGAAAACCGGTAGTATATAAGATTTGATTAAACAAAAACAGAATCCAAAAAATATTACAACAATGACCAAACAAATAAATTTATCAATCTTTAAAGAAATAGCCAAACGTTGTCAAATTTTGGAAATATGTAAACTGTGTCTTTCCAACACATATTCCAGTACTCGAAAATATATAAGAGCATACAACTGAAGCACGGGGAAGCTTTCTACGACCTCCACACGCCACTAAAGCCAAACTCTGAAATAATATTAAATACGAAAGAATATGGAATATGTGCCAGAAAGACACGATCCACATATTGAAATGATTTTGATAAATGTACAATGCAAAATTTCGCTGCGTGTGAAGCGCTTTTCTGGATTAACCTTCGTCAGACACGCTAGGAGTAAAAACTTTGGAAAACCGGTAGTATATAAGATTTGATAAAACAAAAATATTACAACAATGACCAAACAAATAAATTTATCAATCTTTAAAGAAATAGCCCAAACGTTGTCAAATTTTGGAAATATGTAAACTGTGTCTTTCCAACACATATTCCAGTACTCGAAAATATATAAGAGCATACAACTGAAGCACAGGGAAGCTTTCTACGACCTCCACAGGGCACTAAAGCCAAACTCTGAAATAATATTAAATACGAAAGAATATGGAATATGTGCCAGAAAGACACGATCCACATATTGAAATGATTTTGATAAATGTACAATGCAAAATTTCGCTGCGTGTGAAGCGCTTTTCTGGGTTAACCTTCGTCAGACACGCTAGGAGTAAAAACTTTGGAAAACCGGTAGTATATAAGATTTGATAAAACAAAAACAGAATCCAAAAAAATATTACAACAATGGCCCAACAAATAAATTTATCAATCTTTAAAGAAATAGCCAAACGTTGTCAAATTTTGGAAATATGTAAACTGTCTTTCCAACACATATTCCAGTACTCGAAAATATATAAGAGCATACAACTGAAGCACGGGGAAGCTTTCTACGACCTCCACACGCCACTAAAGCCAAACTCTGAAATAATATTAAATACGAAAGAATATGGAATATGTGCCAGAAAGACACGATCCACATATTGAACTGATTTTGATAAATTTCGCTGCGTGTGAAGCGCTTTTCTGGATTAACCTTCGTCAGACACGCTAGGAGTAAAAACTTTGGAAAACCGGTATATAAGATTTGATAAAACAAAAACAGAATCCAAAAAATATTACAACAATGACCAAACAAATAAATTTATCAATCTTTAAAGAAATAGCCAAACGTTGTCAAATTTTGGAAATATGTAAACTGTGTCTTTCCAGCACATATTCCCGTACTCGAAATTATATAAGAGCATACAACTGAAGCACGGGGAAGCTTTCTACGACCTCCACAGGGCACTAAAGCCAAACTCTAAAATAATATTAGATACGAAAGAATATGGAATATGTGCCAGAAAGACACGATCCACATATTGAAATGATTTTGATAAATGTACAATGCAAAATTTCGCTGCGTGTGAAGCGCTTTTCTGGATTAACCTTCGTCAGACACGCTAGGAGTAAAAACTTTGGAAAACCGGTAGTATATAACATTTGATAAAACAAAAACAGAATCCAAAAAAATATTACAACAATGACCAAACAAATAAATTTATCAATCTTTAAAGAAATAGCCAAACGTTGTCAAATTTTGGAAATATGTAAACTGTGTCTTTCCAACACATATTCCAGTACTCGAAAATATATAAGAGCATACAACTGAAGCACTGGGAAGCTTTCTACGACCTCAACACGCCATTAAAGCCAAACTCTGAAATAATATTAAATACGAAAGAATATGGAATATGTGCCAGAAAGACACGATCCACATATTGAAATGATTTTGATAAATGTACAATGCAAAATTTGCTGCGTGTTGTATATATCTCTGTACCTTGGTTATGAGAATTCTAAAAAAAAAATAAGTATGTTCTATCAAACCCTTAGACCGAATTATCTGTCGTTTAAAAGCTTATTTTATCATTTCATATTTACTTTTTTTCTATTCTGACGTTTATCTTTTATTTTTTTTATGTTGCTTTTGACGACTCGGTCTATCAAACCATTTAAAAAGGTATTAACGTAACACGAAAACTACCGAGCTGGGATGATCACTATTACATGTCCAAGTAGAAAAGACTAGCAAAACAAGGCAAAGACAGTACCACAGAAACTGAAGATCGCAATGGTCCAGACTTGGTACAGGCATTTCAAAAGAAATGTAGGGTTAAACCAGGATTATACACCCAAATGAAATGTTTCGTTACTTTTTCTTGTGAATTCGAATGTATAATCACTACATGCATGCTGTTTGGTTAGCACACAAACGAAAATTAAATCTTATTTTAAAAGTTTCATCCGTCTACTCTGTTTTCTAGATGAAGAAAACTGGATTTATTTCAAAAACATAAAAGACGCAATAAAAGAATATATTCCTATGAAAACAAATGGTACTATTAACCAAGCAACATGTTCCCTAGATTAATTAACACTCAGATGAAGAGACTTACATCAGAAGCAACGTAGATACACCGCAACAAAGAAACACAACACAAAAAAAGAGCAGGAAAAGGTATTGGCACATAGGAAAAAAACAATGAATAAATCACATGATAACTGCATTGTACATCCGACAAATCTTAACTGGCGACAATGCAGATAGATGCCAATTAACCTACACTTTGAGAGAAATTCCGAAAATACATTAAATCCAGAAAAAAAAGACTCGAGAAATGGGAATATCACCTTTAAGGAATGACAAAGGAGAGGAAATCACAGACAGCAAGGACAAAGCGTATTTATGACAGAAGACTTCAACATCACCCTTGACCTAGGACCTAGCAACATTGCCAGTATTGGACGTCTCATAATCACAACGGAGGGTAAAGACAAATGCAAGCAACTGCAACAGCTGAATCCATCGCAGGCTAATGGACCTAATTAACTACCAACAAGAATACAACTAGTAAATTAAAAGATATCAACATTCTTGACTAAGATATATATCAACAATCATACGATACAGGATAAGCTAGCACCAGCTGATTAGAGACAAGCAAACATCTGGGTCATTTACAAGAAAGGGAACAGAAGGAAAGCGGTGAACTGTAGACCAGTTTCGTTGACCTCCATATGTTGTAAGATGACGGAACATGTAATCAACGGCCAAAAATGGAACATCTAGAGAAACCCGCATAATATCCGATTGTGCGAGTCACAGTTCGTGAACACTAAAAAGGTGGTTGAAAGAGATGGCAAGCGAGGACAGATGGTCATGCTTATACTATAGACTTTTCCAAGGCCCTTGGTACAGTGCCCACTAACGCCTGCTTTTCAAGATGTCACAGTACGGTAACCGTCGGTTTCACAAACAATACACTACAGTGGGTATCAGAATGGCTTACCAAAATACAACAAAGGAGGAATCCAACCATAACAACCCAGTGGGATCAACTGCATGCGGCGTTCCACAAGGAACGATCCTGAGCCCGCTCTGTTTCCTGATTTATATTAAGGACATGGGCAACTTAGTATCACAGATAACAACTTTGAGCCAAAAAAAAAAAACTAGTTTAACCCCGCCAGATATTATATGTGCCTGTCTTATATGCCACGAATCTTTGACAAAGCTTTTGTTTGTACTTGTCTTTTTGATGTTTTCTGTTACTTTTTTAAGAAGGGGGTCTATCTGTGACTATTTCAGGCCTGGATTTGAATTATTTGCATTTTATATAGACCATTGGCCAATTGCAGAACTGCGAGCAGCACCTACTGGCCTCGTTGAAGGCTGCTGGCGGTTGTCAATTGTGGTTTTTCTGAATTGCCGCTTGATTGTGGGCTGTGTTGCGTACACTTGCATGTATTCCACATCTTATTATTTTCTATTTGTAGGCTGTTTGAAGATGACTCACTCCTATATCAATCCATTAGCTCGGAGAAAGATAGTGAACAATTGCAGAAAGACCTGACAATCCGAACTAAATGAGAAGATAAATGGCAAATGACATTCCATCCGTACACATTTATGCTACATACTAAGAGCCACCAGAACTGAACAAAAAGCCAATTACAGAGCTATGAAATGATTTGGACATGATTGACACGTATTAACAACAGTTCATCAATATCCATACCTAGGAGTGAAGCAATCAGATGATCTAAGCCACATATTGCAACGCGGGTTTTAAAAAGGGGAAAGATCAGTGTGGCAGAAAATGAGTATGTGTTGACACATACCGGATTTTCCCCTGGGAGCATGCAACTATATCCCCCCCCCCCCCCCGAGAAAAATCTAGATTTTCCATTAGAAACTGAGTATATACTCATTTTAAATAATTTTCCGGGGGATTCTAGTATGGGGAAAAACTAGTATGGAACACCGGCACCTCACTTGAGGTCTTCAAGGAAATCACACAAAAACCAAACAGTGACACACCTGTTTTTAACCAGTTTTTACTTGCACTTGAAAATACCCGAGCACCTAGGTTGACATTTACAGTATCTGCTTTTAATACCAAATACCACTGCCGACCGGGACAGCCGATCAATAATTCTGTACACAGGAACATCATTTTTAAACAAGTGTTTATTTAAAATTCCTGCTGTACTGTAATGTTACAGATGTTGTAGATGAGATATCCGTCATAATTACTGCAATGACAGTGAATGATTCATGTGCAAAAAAAAATAATGTTATATGTATGAGAGATGAATTATTTTTCTAATCAATGAAAGTATACCTCAAGGTTGATTTATTCGGATCTTTTATCCATGTAATTTGGGTACACCGGAAGTAACTCGGCGCCGCCTATCAATAATCAAGTTCATTACTCACCTGAGAAAATTTTAAGAAATGTGAAGACTGGAAAGAAACTTTTATAATGGCAGGCAGCATTCATGAAGGACCTGAGTTTGGCATTGGAGATTTCGTTCTCCTCCATGATGTCACCCTTGATGCGTTTATGGATAATTTAAAACTGAGGTTAGTGTTTAGATTCAGACTACACCCACCTGTGACACGGTGGCGCGATACCTACATGTATGACATAAACATGGACATGTATACAAGATAGCTTTAGAAGGCTAATTTAGACTTTATTGGGCTTGTTGGGGATAACTGCATTTTGCCCTCAAGACTTGTACACTTTATCGACTTTTACACTTCAAACTCAAAGTGACAGTTTTTTTATTTTTTCAAAGTTTGTGACATCTGATGCACAACTACATGTATGTGGACTGGCTTGCATATCAGCAGAAATATAAATACAGGTCTATAGTTAACCTGAATCTTTTCATCTGTTTTATTTTCTGTCACTAGCCCCTTATGACAAGCCACACAGTGTAAAAGCAACTATTTAGATCAAGAATGCTTCAAGTTCATAACATACACTGTACATGACATGTGTAGTTCAAACTCAAACTGTTGAAGAACAATGAACACCCCCTATAGATAGCTAGAACTCAATTGTAACTCCAAGTGAAAATTACATGTAAGAGGTAGCTACTCCAACAATACATTTCATTAAGAGATTTGTTATTTTGTAGATATTTCACATTTAAAATTAATGGTGACCCTAACGTAGATGAAATGAGAAGTGGTATTCCTCGTGTTTATCTGTGCAATTGCTGTCAAAATACTAAGTTTCAAATTATTCGATGAATGCACGTTGATGCACGCCAAATTTAAATTTTGTGTGTTTTGCTATTTTCTCTACTTTATGAAGAATTTTTCTGAATTTTTATTGCTAACAACGACCAAAGCGCAGTAACTCTATGCCATTTAATTTCGGGATACAGTTTAAATCCATTGTGAGGAAAGGGAGAAAAACTTCGACTGACCGGAAATGAAAAAAAAAGCACAGGAAGTGAAAATTTTCATTTTTTTAACATTTCTGTACTCCGTGCAATTTTGAATTTTTTAAAATAAAAATTATATTTTCCTGTTTCTGAAGCAGATACCTTTCGTTTTAAGTTGCTTTCATGAATGAATTTGACAATTAAAATTTTTAGTTGGAGAAAGAAGCAAAGGTGTACCAAAGGGGTAATCAGTATCATAAAACCGTGAAGACAAAGACAAAACCGGCAGACAAAAAATCATCACAACAAAACAAACCACATAACAACATAAAACGCACACACATAACAACAAAACCGCATTCAGCAACGCGAACTCAAGTCGAAACGAGAGTGAACTCAGGTGCTCTGGAAGAGTAAGCAGTTCCTGCTTGCTATAGCACACCCGTCACGTTGCCAAAGATCGATTAAGTGTTGGTCAAATCCTGAAAGGATGACATTACAAAACTCTATGTCAAACCAACATGTGTGCTCATCTGAGAGATAGAAATCCCGTATTTGCATACCAGCACATGATGTCGTCCGTAAAATTTCTTGAGTGATGACAACAACCTGGGAGCAACGTACCCCTGTGTTAACAATTTGCTTGTCAGCCGTGTAGCTCTATCAAGGAAGTCGTTGTACTCCCCACATGCTCTGGAATAACGAATCAATTGTGATATGTAAACTCCATATGCTGGAGCGGACGGAATGTTGCTACACAGAAAGGGAAAGTTAACTATTGGAAAGTTGAAGTCATCACGTTTGTCATAGAGCTTTGTACAAAGCCTTCCTTGTGTGTCAATTTCGAGAAATAGATCCAAATATGAAGCAGACCTCCTAGAATCTGTAGTGTCCTTTACCTCAAGTTCCTTTGGATATATGAGATGAAAATACAGTACGCCCAGGGACTTGTGACTACTATAGTCCCAATCCGACATGTCGGAAATCATAAATCCGACATTTTTATGGTAGGTAATCACAGCATGATCGACACTTGGTCAGACTGGGTCAGAGGTCATAAATCACCTAACCTAATTGGAAAACAGGTAAGAGATCGTAATTGGTTTACCTGTAAAAACGGTGAACCATAATTAAGTGATTTAGAGAAATTCGTTAGATTGTTTAAGTAAATTGGTATTTAATATTTTGAGGTTTCTTATTTCAATGTACGGAATATCAATATTACATGTTGTTCTTGCAAGTTTGGTGTCGGTAAAACGGACAAGGAATGCAAAAAATGACCAAAACTTAAATTATGTGTTTTATAAGTTTTCAAATCTGAATATCTTTGGAATTTCTTTTATAAATAAGGATTGAAATCAATAAATTAATTAATAGCAGTTATTTTCTTGCATCATTTTATTTCAGGCCAGTCTCTTTCCCGGATCTCTAAACAAACTTATTTTAAAATCCCGGTTCAACGAAGTTGCGTACATTAAACAATGTAATCATGCATTCGTCTAATCCAATAAATCATTTACTAGATCACTCCTTTTCCTCTTTAATCTGTACAATGCAAGATACTTCTTAAAATGATGCAAATTCAAGGAAAGTTCGTCAATATGTATATGTTTGCTATTCTTAGTACGGGGCCAACATCAATTTGCATAAATCAATAATACCTGCTCAGTTACAAGTCTATTTTTAGAACACTACAAATGTTTAAATTTGTGATATTATAAATTTTAAATGATAATTTGTAACAGAAACCTTATTTATTTACTAAAAATATTCAATTTCACACGAATATTCGTAATTCTTTAAAGACTGATCAGCCGCTAACGTTAACTTTGTCGCAAGTCCCGATCGGTGATTTGACGTTTGAAAATATTTTTTGTATTCTTTCCAAAAAGTTTATAAGATATTACCTGTTTAATACAATTTCGAAATATTAATTTTCACAATCGTTTCTGTTCATTTCATTTTAGTCAAAATCATCGTCGTTTTTAAGTGAATGAAAAATCCGCAGAAGTTAACTTTGTCGCAAGACTTTGATTGCCGTCTTTCAGTTATGCATTTGAGAAATCTGCTTTATAATTCTAAATGATAATTTGTTACAAAAACCTAATTCATCTACTAAAAATATTCAATTTGTCACAAATATAATGTACGTAATTCTTAAAAGACTGATCAGCCGCTTACGTTAACTTTGGCGCAAGTCCCGACCGGTGGACTTTGACGCTTGAAAATATTTTTTTCTTTCCATAAAATTCATTAGATATTAACTGTTAAAAAACTTTAATACAATTTCGAAATAATAATTTTAACAATCGTTTCTGTTCATCTCATTTCAGTCAAATTCATCGTCGTTTTTAAATGAAATGAATGAAAAATCCGTAGAAGTTAACTTTGTCGCAAGCCTTTGACTGCCGTCTAAACGGTCTTTCAGTTATGAATTTTAGAATTAGAAAGCAGTTTTCCGAATAAAAGATTACAAAACGTTTTTGATGTGTGTATTTAAAATTAGGCAGATATTGATTTGTTAATTATCATAAGCTAATTGCTTTTAATAATTTAAACTGTGTCGCAAGTGCCGGCCACGGGTCAAGTCGTTATACAAATTAAATTTTAAAAGATCATAAAACGTTTCCGGTGTGTCCATTAATTACCTCATCCAAAGTCAGGTTTTGGGAATGAGTTAATTAGGTTGATAGTTTATACTGATATTATAAATTGCATAAAAATTATAATTGATAGTGTAATCAATTTAAGAATAACGGAAGGAGCAAGGTTAAACAAGATTTAAAGACCATAAATTAATCTTTGTCAAATATTCATTTATAGGGAATCGGCATATAATTTTCGTGTTAACGGGAATAAATGATACAAAAATAATGTTTTTGTAGACCTGACTGATGTTTCGGAAATGTTTCGGAATTGAAAATAATTTTGAAATGGGGACTGTTTTAAAATACCAAAGCGATACGAAGAACGGTAAATTTGGTAACGTGGAAATTTAACCTCTCATCAGCAGCATTCGAATAAAAACATTGGAAGGTCAGAAACAAAACAAAAAAATAATAAAGGAAAAGAACTCAATCCCCAAAACATAGATATCAGTGAATCTAAACCCTGGCCCGAGCTATATTGTAACTATTCTTGCATACATGCAAACTTCGGGTCTATAAAAACTATTTGCATTCTTTCGAATTTACCAATAAACTAAAATAATTACAAACTAGGGATTTATTGTTTCTGGATAAAAGCAGATATAATTACACTTTAATTCATATTCGATGGCAAAAGCGTAGTATATAATTAAAATCGTACAATAATATTAATTCTGAACTTTCACGATTTGTGAATGAAGGACTTATTTATAAAGTTTACCAAAAAGTAAATGAGTTATATTATAAACTAAAGGTGTCCGCCATGCATGGTACAGGGCCGCGTAATCTTGCTGACAGTCGTTTGTCAAACCGGCGGCCGCGGCTGCAAGAAAGCAATGTGACAGAATGAATAATTACGTCTGGGTCTTTTTGACTAAGTTCTATTTCCTTCTAGTGACATTTGTAGAAAGAAATGAAGTATTAAACTTATACAAAAGAGTATGCATCGCCAATACGTGATTGACGGCTATGAGGATAAAGTTTTCAACATCGTTGCATGACCGCTTTACGGGTCTTGAAAAATAAAATGAATAAGGTTAAAAGTAAATTGTATTACATTTCAAGTAGTGTAAAGCTGTATCATAACCTCTAAAAATCCCTTTTCATAGACTCTTCCAATCTGAAATCCAATCGAAGGCATAATACATTGGAACATCGTTGCTTGACCGCTTTTACGGGTCTTCCAACAAAAAATATCTTATATAATAATTTATACCTTCAATTTGGAAATGAACAGACATAATTAATAATAACCTTTTCAATTTTACTTATCACTCAATCTAAATCACATAAGTGTTGACAGGTAACATTAATTAAGTTAATCAGGTACATATTTATGACCTCTGGTCAGGCTGACTGACCAGGACATTAGGTAATAAAACCACAGGTGTCAAAATTGTCGGATTCGCCGGACACCTTGTCGGATTGGGACAATGGTAGTCATAAGTCCCTGGGCGTACTGTAGTCACCAAATCGAGGATTGTTTAGTGAAAGGACATCATCAATATAACGAAATGTGAGATTGAAGGATAAAGCAAGTTTGCGGTCCTTTTTGTCTAGAAGTGATTGTAAGAAGTCTGCTTCATATGAATGAAGAAACAAATCGGCAAGCAATGGTGCACAGTTTGTGCCCATTGGGATACCTATTGTTTGCTGAAAAACACGTCCACCAAACTGTACAAATATGTTGTCGATTAGAAAGTTGAGCATTTCTATTATTTGATCTTCTGTAAATTTGTTTTTCTTGCTAGACTCTTGGATGACAAAGTAAGTCTTTTTATAACCGACTACCAAATACTTGTACCTGCGTTTTCCATTCTTTTTGATAAAGCTACGTTTAATCAGCTGTGCCAAACGAGATTTTAATTGTGAATGTGGAATTGAAGTATATAATGTAGAGAAATCAAACGTTTTAATGCTATTACATGATGAAAATGACTTATAAGAAGACAGACATACATGTAAGAGGACAGACATAGTCTTTATTCTTTCAGTGTCTGTCCATTCTCCTATGATTTCCAGATGATAAAGCTAAGTCTTGAAAGTAAATGATATTTCGCACAGCTGCTGTTCAGAAAAGATAAAGGTCAAATTCACATGATTCAATCTTCAGGATGATCCTTAAAATATTGATTATATTTTTGCCACTTTGAAAATTTCAACTAACGAAAATGCTGAAATTTTCTGGATTACCTATTTCCAGACCAGGAGTAATTAAAAATGTATTGTAATTAGCTGTAATTAATGAAATGTTTTCCATGTAATTGAATGTAATGTGTATTTGAGGCAGTTGGGGAATCAGAAATATTTTATAATCGATCAGCGATATATCGGAAATGATAATTACATTGTACTTGGCATATTTTGCCTGTTATGCAAAATTGCATTTCAATTACATATTATCATGATTATGCTTATTCTTAATATTTGCAAAAAAGAAGTTTTACATTAGATCATAAAGGATGATCATGATTATAGAAACATGATATTTTTTCCTTGATCATCCTTTCAAAACACAAAATATTTGCATGCAAATGACATGAATGGGCTTTTGGGTAATAAACATAAATTATTTGTTCATTCTATAAAAGAAATGATTGTATTTGATTAAACAAAGAAATTGAAATGTCATGAAATTGTTTTTAAAAGTGAATCAATATATCAAAGCACATTCAGGGATTGGGAAGGAATTTTTAGAAAAGGGCCATTTACCACTTGTTTCATGGAAATTCAAAATTTCAAGGGGCCATTTCTTAATATTCTATATAAATTTTTTATATGAAAGGGGTCATTTTCATTTTTGATGTGAAAATGGCCCATGGCCCCACCTGCCTTGCAAAGAAATTTTACTACGACTTTTAATTAATGTCACATCATAACACAGTAAACACACCTGTTTGCCTTCTCATGGGGTTTTTGATTACATGATTCCCAGGACATTTTAAAGGTGATTACTTGATTACAAGAGCAAATATTTAATGATTATTTGATTACCAAGGTTTGAATTTTTGATTACTTGATTCCCATTGGGAAACAGTTTATGATTACATTTCTAAAAAATATATGATTATTTGATTACACTGGCAAAAAAATGCTGATTACTTGATTCCTGGTACCCCCCATGAGGAGCCCCACCTGTTGCTGGTTACGATCTAAAATTGTCCAATTACAATCTTGGTTTAATCAGAAAATCTCTACTATTGGATAATACTGTAGTTCATTCAATGGTAGCGCATGTAAAAATTATTTGAATATGATTGGTGCGTAGTGAGCAACTCAGCTTTCATGGGAAAGGAATTATGTCTCCCCCCACTTTTGTGGGGAGACATATTGTTTTTGTCGTGTCCGTCCGTCCGTCTGTCCGTCCGTCTGTCCGTCACAAAGTTTGTCAGCGCAACTCCTCTGAAACTACTGAACCGAATTCAACGAAACTTGGTATATAGGAAGGACACCATATGTAGTTGTGCATATTACCAGGAAATTTTGATCCTTCAATTTTTGTGGGAGTTATGGCCCTTTGAACTTAGAAAATTGCTGAAAATCCTCAAATATCATCTTGTCAGCGCAACTCCTCTGAAACTACTGAACCGAATTCAACGAAACTTGGTATATAGGAAGGACACCATATGTAGTTGTGCATGTTACCAGGAAATTTTGATCCTCAAATTTTTGTAGGAGTTACGGCCCTTTGAATTTAGAAAATTGCTGAAAATCCTCAATTATCATCTTGTCAGCGCAACTCCTCTGAAACTACTGAGCCGAATTCAACGAAACTTGGTATATAGGAAGGACACCATATGTAGTTGTGCATGTTACCAGGAAATTTTGATCCTCAAATTTTTGTAGGAGTTACGGCCCTTTGAACTTAGAAAATTGCTGAAAATCCTCATTTATCATCTTGTCAGCGCAACTCCTCTGAAACTACTGAACCGAATTCAATGAAACTTGGTATATAGGAAGAACATCATATGTAGTTGTGCATGTTACCAGGAAATTTTGATTCTCAAATGTTTGTGGGAGTAATGGTCCTTTGAACTTGGAACTTTTTGGGGAAACGGGGGGAGACATCGTTTTTGTAGGCAAAAACAAACTTTAATTATTAAAACAACTCTAGTTTTCAGATCATAGTATGATGACACCCTATAGGAGTTGTTTCACCCTTACAGTTATTCTTCAAATATGACTATTATCGCATCTACATGTAGTTTTAATTTTACTCCCAAGGCAACAGGTCACTCTGCATGTTCTATTGCGTTTGATATATGCGTTGTGATTTGGGGAATATAATACCATGAACAATGTACATGTATATGTACATAATTTTGAGATATTTACTGTGTCATGATCATGATGATGTATTTTCTCTTTTGATTTGTTTGATTGACTTCAATGGTTTTAACAATACATGTATAACAATATACTGTGAGATTCAATATTGTATTTTCTTGATGGACAGTCACTGATGGTACTGTTTATGTATATGCATGTACATGTACTCAAATCTCCATATAAAAAGACCTTAGAATGATCTTGAAAGTACATATAAGTGACAGACAAATTAGTTTGTAAAGAACATTGTCCATAATAAATGTCATCAGCCATTTCTTCCTTTTCAAATTGTGTTGTTTTAACCTTCTTTTAAGTTTGAGCTGCTTCATCCATTTTCCATACATGTACATTTGTTACTTAAAGTTCTATTATCATGGTATAACACCATGTTCCATTATATGTTGTTTATACTTCAAGTACAAAGATCCTTTTTTAATCTGTACTTCAATGAAGATGAACGCATATAGTAAGTGCTTCCTTCCTCAGAGTTATTGAATGTAGTCATTGTAATTAAAAGGTCCATACTTAGAAAAAGTTTAACTGGGGTATCCTGGGCATGTACATTGAATACAATATTTTGTAGTTTTATTGACCATGTTGACCAGTGTGTAAAAGCATGGACCCAATTGATTAAATTGCACAAAATGCATTGTTTGTTTTTTTAATTGTTGTCAAGGTCCCACATGCTGCATCTTCGCTAGCCAAGGGTTACGATCCGCTATCTCTCATCTTCACCCTTGGCAGATCTAGAAGGATTTTTGTGGTCATACATTCTCTCATCTGATTAGATGCAGTGAAAGTTGGCTGCATCCAATCAAATTGCTCCATTTTCATTTTTAAACAATCTGTTAACAAACATGCGGGTTTACAAAGGTGATAAATAATTATTATTTTTGCAAAAAATATTAGCAGTTTTGATCAAATCTTACCAAAATTACCTTTATTTTATCTTTAGATAAATGTTTGTCGTTAATGAAATGAAATATCTCCTATTTTTGCAACTATCTGGATGAAAATAATTTTTTAAACTTGGAATAGATATTGCTTCAAGGGAGATAATTGAAATGTTGAGATTACAAAAACCTTCTAGATCTGCCAAGGGTGAAGATGAGAGATAGCGGATCGTAACCCTTGGCTAGCGAAGATGCACATGCTGATGAGATTCATCAAGCAATAAAACTTCATTACTGAAGTATTATTAACCAATTGAAATCACCATTATAAATGCAAAACAAAAGGAATGTGATTATTGAATAATCATAATGAATAGAGAAATTGTCTGTTCCACGCATGGCATAAGTCTGACAAGATGATAATTCTACATGTATGCTGTATAATGTGTATACATTGCATTCCATTGACATTGTCAATACACTATTGTACGTTTTGTACCTGCTACCAGTAGTACATGAAGGTCATCATACATGTAGTGCATGCTTTTCATAAACAAATCAAATGAAAATGATAGATGTCGATAATATAATGTCAAAGGACATAGTATCTGCTTTATACTAAAGAATAAACAAGAGGCTCCCAGGAGCCTGAATCGCTCACCTGGTCTTAATGTCAACCCTTTGCAGACATTTGTATAGCTAAATGAGCTGAATGTTTAAGCAATAAAAAGCTTTTCTCTATCTGCAATAGTTTTCATTCCAAAGCAAAAAACACTATTTTTCACCTTTAAAGGGCCATAACCCCTTAAAGGGGTCATCTGACAACTTCGACCCTAAGAAGACTTTTGTAGAGCTAATTAAGCTGAACATTGAAGCAAGCAACATCTTTTCTCTATCTGCAAAAGTTTTCTTTCTTTAGGCCAAAAACACTATTTTTTGCCTTTAAGGGGCCGTAACCACTATAAGGGGTCATCTGGCAACTTTGACCCTATGGAAACTTTTGTAGAGCTCAATGAGCTGAACATTTAAGCAAGCCACAACTTTTCTCTATCTGCAATAGTTTTCATTCCATAGGCCAAAAACACTATTTTTTGCCTTTAAGGGGCTGAAACCCCTATAGGGGGTCATCTGACAACTTCGACCATATGGAGACTTGTGTAACGCTAAATGAGCTGAACATTTAAGCAAGCAACAGCTTTTCTCTATCTGCAATAGTTTTCATTCTATAGGCCAAAAACTCTATTTTTTGCCTTTAAGGGGCCAAAACCCCTATAAGGGGTCATCTAACAACTTTGACCCTATGAAGACTTTTGTAGAGCTAAATGAGCTGAACATTTAAGCAAGCAACAGCTTTTCTCTATCTGCAATAGTTTTCATTCTATAGGCCAAAAACACTATTTTTTGCCTTTAAGGGGCCGTAACCCCTATAAGGGGTCATCTGACAACTTCGACCCTATGGAAGCTTGTGTAGAGCTAAACGAGCTGAACATTTAAGCAAGCAACAGCTTTTCTCTATCTGCAATAGTTTTCATTCTATAGGCCAAAAACTCTATTTTTTGCCTTTAAGGGGCCATAATCCCTATAAGGGGTCATCTGACAATTTTGACCTTATGGAGACTTTTGTAGAGCTAAATGAGCTGAACATTTAAGCAAGCAACAGCTTCTCTCTATCTGCAATAGTTTTCATTCCATAGGCCAAAAACATTAAAAAATGCTATTTTTCACCTTTAAGGGGCAATAACTCCCATAAGGGGTCATCTGACAACTTCGACTCAATGGAGACTTTTGTAGAGCTTTTGATGCTGAAGCAGTAGCATGGCATCAGATTTCATCTATCTCTTATACTTTTTGATTTACAAGCCAAAAACAGTAGTCTGACCCCCCTGGTCTATTTTTAGCAACGGCGGCCATGTTTTTCGACGAATCAAAAATCCCCACATCAGTTCTGTGGGGGATACCCTAAAGTACCACCAGACCAAATTTGGTTTGAATCTGTGCAGCCGTTTCAGAGGAGAAGAAGTTTGAAGAAAAGTTAACGACGACGGACGACGATGACGACGACGGACGACGACGACGACGGACGCCAAGTGATGGCAATAGCTCACATGGCCTTTGGCCAGGTGAGCTAAAAAGTAATTATGTACTGTCCATGGTTGTAACTTGAGTGTAGGTGACCCATGAAATCCACCTGTATATAAGTCATATGTAGGTCATTTCAGTTTGCATTCTTGTAAAGAATAACTGTAAAAATATGATTTTTTGTTGATATACTGTATGAGTGTTTTTTGCAGTGGTTTAATTTTTTCGCTTTATGCGCTGCAAACATGCGGACCTGAATATTTAAATATGCGAAATATTAGTAATATATCTTATAATAAGTAACAGCTTGGTTATGAAATAATGAAAATTATGTATCCCAAAAATAAAGCACCCCTTTAATGAGAAAAACAGAAATTTGCCACGCATGAAAAAAACCACCACTAACATGTATACAGTTTTCGGATGTGAATTTTATTTTCCCAAAAATCTGAATAGCAAAGTCAAGACTATTCTTTTTAAAGATTTTTATAAAGAATTTAGTATTGAACAAAGAATGAATATTTTATTAAAAATAAAGAAAGATAACTCCTACATTTTTGTAGTTTGTTTAATCAGACTTCAACAAGCTAAGATTGGTTCTTATTTGCTGTAGTTGATACCCTGCCTGTAGAAGGTTATATTGTTTTTATCACATTTCAAGACATTGAAACACAAACACATGTATGCTATCATTTGACATCTTTGATCCTCTATGATTAAGCCATTCAACTGTTAAAATAGTTGTAAATTTACTGATACAGTTACAATGTAGGATAAGCTTCAAGGTCATTTGTATTTTAGATATGAAAAGAACAGACTGTATACATATATAGGAGAAGTGGTGGTATCGGTCAATCCATACAAACCAGTAGACATCTACAACCAAAACTATGTGGATGAATATAAAGGCAGAGAAATCTATGAGAGACCTCCACACATATTCGCTCTGGCCGACAGTGCATACAAAACCATGAAAAGAAAAAGTCGAGATACTTGTATTGTCATATCAGGTATGAATTGTTTGTTATTTCTCCTGTTAACATGGTAAACAAAGTTAAAAGGGAGTTATAATATCATGAATACTGTAAACCAACAAACTTTCACGGTTTCATTTGACATTTTCACGAAGACGAACATTCACGGTTTAATGAATACAACTTCACAGTGACCTATTTGCAACTACAAACTTTCGCGGATGTAAAGTGCTCGCGAATCCCGCGAACGTTTATCGCACGCGAAACTTAATTGGTTTACAGTATATAGGAATTACCCTTTTTGTCCACATGTCTCATAAGCATAACTCCTCCGAAACGGCATGATGGATTATGATGAAACTAAATACAAGAAGGAAAAACATCTTCTAGAAATTTCTTCTCTCTCAGATATCATTCAGGGCAGATAATTTGACTTTTTTTTCAATAAAGAGTTTAAAATGAAGCAGGGTATTCTTTTGTGAGTTCACAGTTTTCCTTTTTGAAAATTATGACTGGTTTCTATTAATGGTAATATATTATTACATGTACATGCAGTTGGTATAAAATTTGATCTTTGAACTCTTGATTTCTTACTTTTTACAACACCTTACTACATAAAAGATTAAAATCCGCACTAAAAATTAGTCATTTTAATTTATGAATTGTAAATCTTAGCATATATATGGAATTTTAAAGCAATTATAAGCTATCCTTGGCTGATAAGTTTTACTTGGTTATGAATTCATTTTTTCTACACTCTTCTTTGAAACCAGTAGACTTCGTGTTAGCTAACCATTGAGTGTCTTTTAAAAGAATATTTTGGGTTTTTGATTCATAAAAAAACATGGCTGCTTTGTCTTAAAATATCATTAACATTAGTTAAAATGACCGTTGACATGTTTAAGGGTTATGTTTGATTAGTTGACTATCTTTACAGGTGAGAGTGGTGCAGGAAAGACAGAGGCCTCTAAGATTATCATGAGATATATTGCTGCTGTAACCAATGTAGGAGGCCAGAAAGAGGTGGAGAGGTAAATCATAATGACTAATACATGTATAATGTCAGCTTAAGGTGTGTCTAGTGATCACTGAGTACAAATACATGTATAATGTCAGTTGTAGGTGTGTCTAGTGATCACTGAGTACAAATACATGTATAATGTCAGCTTAAGGTGTGTCTAGTGATCACTGAGTACAAATACATGTATAATGTCAGCGTAAGGTGTGTCTAGTGATCACTGAGTACAAATACATGTATAATATCAGCTTAAGGTGTGTCTAGTGATCACTGAGTACAAATACACACTGTATGGAAAGAGCGAAAGGGAAAAACGGTTGATTTCTGTGCCCCGATGTAGTTTATTGCTGTGCTCAAAATGAAGTCGTCTGTTTTTTCTGCCTTTTTACTTAATTATTGAATAATTACATATCTTGCATTGTCGGTGATTTCAACATTAGATAGTAACGATTTAGTTTATTCAAGTTTCACTTGCATTTTTATGTCATATGCTAATTTGATCACAAAAAGTCATCAATTTATAAATAAAACACGTTTTTTTGGAAAAATTACATAAATAAAACACTTGCAGATGATATTAAAGTGAACAAAAACTGTTCATCGTGTATTTAAGTATACATAGAACTCTATTATTGATAAATAAAGTTTAATTATGCAAAGGTTCAAGAAAGATCGATGAAATAAGAGTAGGTGTTAAAATTTGCACCGCGAATGTATATTTCTGTGCTGATTTTCTACATGCGAATGTATATTTCAGAGCCCGCGGAAGTTTATTTGTGTGGTTGCGAACGTTTCGTTCTGAGTTATAAATACTTGGCCATAGAAAATCAGATCAAATAATGGAAATATAACTTTAGTTCTAACTCTAAACCAGGGGACAGGTTAATGAAGCTGTCCTATGGGTGTATCCTAAACAATGTATTATGACTTAAAATGGGATGTAGAAAGGATCATCCTTAACCGCGTCAAGGGTGTTAAACGAAACCATCTTAGGATAACCTTAAATAGGACCATCCTTATACGAATTTAAGATAATCCTGAGTAGTCATATGTCATGCATTTACGCCGATGTGAAGGCGTTTGAAAAAAACTTGAAGTTTTTTGTTTTACATTTTCAAATGCAAAATAGATTTAAGCATTTTTATTGCATTGCCTTTGTTTTTTAGAGAATAAAAATAATGTATTGCAATATCATTGCATTTCTTCATTCATTTTTGTTCTGCGCGTTGCACTTATCACTAATACCAAAAGTAAATCCCTGGGTTTGGGAAGCAAATATCCACATGAACTGTTAAATGTTAATTTCAAAAGTCTAGTACTACATATATTAGAATATCGTGAAAATGTAACTGGTAAAACGCCAATATATGGGTAACTATTGGGAAAATTTAATCAATGGCAAAAATATCTTAGTTTGCTAAATGTAGAAAGTAAAATATCAAAAATGAGAGTTGGGCCACATACAACCCTAATTCAAGGGAATAAAACCTATTTCAGACACTTTTTTAAAATTTAAAGTCACAAGGATGGTCCTAGGACAACAATTTTTACAACCTTAATTACGGACCAAATTTAGGACGTGCCATATTTAGGATGCCTTCAATAACACGACTTAGGACCGAGACTTGTCCAAAGACCATCCTTAGACATGTCCTAATCCTAAGACACCTTCGTTTACACGGCCCCAGGATAATTTTAAAACAAGTGTTCATTTACAATTCCTGTCTAAACCATCTAATGGTTTACTTATTCTATAAACTACAAAAATAATATATAAAGCTCTTTTAAACAAAGCACGACAAAATTAATTGGTGATAAAATCTATATTTATACAGAATAGAATAGAATATTATGTATTGAGTTATTTTTGTAGGATGTAAACCTGGGATTTTTTTGCACCGTCTTTGCTTTTCCTGGAAGGACTACTGAGTTTTAGTTAACACAGTCTTAAATTTGCACAGTAATCGTATTGTCCATTTAGACTAAAATGGAGGATACATATCGCGCCGTGTATTTTTTTCAATTTAGGTGCAGCAATGTCAGTGCGAAAATCGCAAAATAAAACTGTCTCGATAATTTCCTGCCATACAGTATTCGGTTTGTTTATGATTACATTCCAAAATAACATTTCCGAACAATAAAACTAACAGTTTTATACCCAACTTCAATAGACAATGGGGGTTCCAAAACATCATCAAAGTCAACAACGGTTATTGTAAGTTTTTTATTCATCTGGTACAATGTTTTTTCCATTTAAAATTACATCTTCTGGTCTCAAATCAAATTTTAAATGTTTAAACTTGTTCTTTTTCTCATCCACTCTAATTTTGATATTTACTTTTTCTTGGGATGGTTATGGACAAAATGCAAAATTGTGTCGTTGAATATGCCAGAAAAAAATCACAATGTTCGCATTTTAATTTATCCATATTATATTTCTGAAGTTGAAAAAAAATATTTCCATTAGTGCCTCTAGCTTGTATTTAAAGCACATTCATGTTATAACATCAAACAATAAAAATTAATTTTAATAAAAATAAATAGCACAGAAATAAACTACAACAATTTTTGCTGCACAGAAATCAACATTCGTGAACTCGGAAATAAACGACAGCATTTCTTCAACCCTTTTTATTGAGTGTTTACAAAACAACAAATCAATTACTTATTGTAGGTTTTTTGTTAACCTTTCATAAGATATTCCATCAAATTAAGATTAAAAACGCAAACTGCTACTTAGAAATGAGTTTTTCTATAAAATAAAGGCTTTTTCTATTCTGATAAGTTTTATCAGAACACATAAATAAACTTTCGCTACTTTAAAAACTGCTCTCAAATAAACTACAGCGTGCACAGAACTTAACAGCAGCAGGGCACACAATAAACATTCGCCTCATAAGTTAAACACAGCTGTAAAATCATTTGAGAGGACAATTTCTAATCTTCGACAGTAGAATATCTTCTAAAATATTATAAAGAATATTTACACTTACTAATTGCTTAAAGATGTACCAAAGAAGAATAGGATTTTCAACATTTTAACTTTTTGTTTTTTCATTGCGATATTTCTTACATTATTTATCTATTGATTTAAAACTTGTTAAATAACAATAGAGTGACAAGTAAGAAACTACAAATGAACCTTAACAACACTAGTATATCTATTTTTCTACCTAAATGACATATTTTCGTCTTCCTGATGTTTACAATCGTCTGTTTTACCCACAATACAACAATGACACAGGAGTAAACTACACCGGGGCACAGAAATCAACCGTTTTTCCCTTTCGCTCTTTCCATACAGTGATACATGTATAATGTCAGCTTAAGGTGTGTCTAGTGATCACTGAGTACAAATACATGTATAATGTCAGTTGTAGGTGTGTCTAGTGATCACTGAGTACAAATACATGTATAATGTCAGCTTAAGGTGTGTCTAGTGATCACTGAGTACAAATACATGTATAATGTCAGCTTAAGGTGTGTCTAGTGATCACTGAGTACAAATACATGTATAATGTCAGCTTAAGGTGTGTCTAGTGATCACTGAGTACAAATACATGTATAATGTCAGCTTAAGGTGTGTCTAGTGATCACTGAGTACAAATACATGTATAATGTCAGCTTAAGGTGTGTAGTGATCACTGAGTACAAATACATGTATAATGTCAGCTTAAGGTGTGTCTAGTGATCACTGAGTACAAATACATGTATAATGTCAGCTTTAGGTGTGTCTAGTGATCACTGAGTACAAATACATGTATAATGTCAGCTTAAGGTGTGTCTAGTGATCACTGAGTACAAATACATGTATAATGTCAGCTTAAGGTGTGTCTAGTGATCACTGAGTACAAATACATGTATAATGTCAGCTTTAGGTGTGTCTATTGATCACTATAAGTATTTTGATTGTGTTACATATAATAACTATGGAGGTGTTATGTTTTGTAGCATGGGTTACAGAATTTGGGGGTTTCACCCAGGGGTTCAAATTAGCTTTGAGAGTAAAAGTCCAGTACTTTTTGAAGTTCTACATGGAAAGTCCACCAGATTTAATCAAAAAGTCCTCAATATTATGAGTAGCTGTAAATACATGCAGGTCCTGGACTTATGTACATGTAAACAAAATCTCAAACGTCCTGAATCAAAAATTAAAGGTCCCAAACTTCTGACCAGTGCTAATTTGAACCCCTGTTTACCCTATTTTCATTAACAAGGAAAACCTCAAAAGTTTGTTCCCCTATGAATACATGTATATATAAAAAGATTTAACATTGATTTCTACATGTTCTATTAATGAATTCATCAATCTAAGAATATGCATTTTATTCTTATAAAGTAAATGAATATTAATGTGATAAAGTATAAGGCATTTTGACACATTTTTAGTCCACCTTGTGAAATGTATTGGTCTTATAAATTAAGGGCTGTTCCAGAATTAAATGTGGGGGGTTGGGGGTTGGGAGGCACTTTTTTCTTTACCCCTACACCCATCAAAAAATAATTTATTTTTATCATTGTTTCTTCACAAAATATTTCTAAAACACCCACCACCCACCATATATGTAATAGAAGTTCCTCCCAACCCCTCCTACACGTTTAATTCTGGAACAGCCCCCAAAAAGAATAGTAAATAGAGAAAAGCTTCTGTAAGCATTATTGATAAGCTCTGGTTTTTAAAAATGAATCATAAATGCATACCAAATTACTTCATTGGTGTGTAATAAAAACTTAATTGAAAGGTTAAACCGTCGGGCAACCTTTCTCCATGTTTCCTAATCTTTTAGTTTATTTTTATTACAAACAGTTACAAAGAAATTCAAAGGTTTGGATATATCCTTCATCTTTTCATGCATGATCTCTCTGACTAGACTGCACTTTGAAAACTTTCTACAGTAGACTATAAAGAGAGGCTTATCTAAAAGAAAGTTTTGAATTTTTTCTTAAGTTTCACATGCAGTGACTTTCACGTAAAATGATACGTGTAATGTGTTATTTTCCTAGGCTTTATTTCACTTCTTTACTTTTAATGATAAATAGATGTATGACACAACATCCAGTTGGTAGAAAAAAGCACTGCATTGGGGGGGGGGTAGGGCTCCCGCAGGCTACCCCCCTCAGGTCGCAAGGTCCCTTTAAAAGGCATATTTTGGTGGAGGTCGCAGGTCGTTTTTTGGCATAGGTCGATTTTATGAAGTGTAGGTCGGAATCGGAAGTTGCCCTTTAAAAGCCCTCAGGTCGCAGGTCGTTTTTAACCCTGCAGGAGCCACATTGGAGATTAAAAAAAAATCTTGAAGCGATTTGTGAAGATTTTCTGGGAATAATTACAAGTGCATTTCATTTTGCAAAAAAATTAATGTCCTTGGGCTTGAGTTTATTTGACCTGAGTCAAATACCCTCAAGCCTGAAGACATTATTTAGTGAAGAGAAGAAGATGAAGAAGTGCATGCATTCTTTTCTATCATCCGTATCTATCATTCAAGCTATTGGCAAACTTGTAATCACTCTTGGATATTCCCAGTGGGTAGAGCTATTGCAATATATTGTCTGTCTGTTCAACTTTTCAAAAACTCTTCTTCTCTGAAATCACTTGAAAATGAATAAACATCTAATGCAAGATTGTTTAGTTGGTAATGTAAATCATTAGAATGATGATTTTCTGTCTTTGGCCTTCTTTTTTTGTTGCAAAATCAAGATCATTGACTTTTTAGATCCATATCATCATTTAAACATTTATCAATATTACATATCACTAAGCAGTGTAGGACAAATTAAGACAGTAGTTACTTAATAGTAATATACGATATTGAGATGTGGAATAAGTGTACGCGACACAACAAACATAAACAAACAGCAATTCAAAAAATCACAACGGAAAACAGCAAGTAGTCTTCAACATGACCATAGGTCACTGCTTACCGTCTTGCATTGGCCTAAGACTTATAATACAATACAAAAGTATCAAAACCAATCCCTAAATCATCAACGAAAGACTCAATTCTTGACATAAAACATAGAATGACATGGACAAACAAAGGCTTTGGCAAAACAATATCCAGTTAACTGTCCTAATACATACATGTATTGCAAAATCTGATGTGATTAACATGAGCTTGAACATTATGTATGCACTTGTATTAAAATAAGTACCGTAAGTCATTCCAACGTTGAAAGCTTTTTTTTGCATATAAGTATTTAGATGATAATATGTTCAAGAATGTTTAAATTGAAAGTTCAAGACTAAAATTGGTATATTTCATTTCAGGGTAAAAGATGTGTTGATTAAATCTAACATAATTCTAGAAGCATTTGGTAATGCTAAAACAAACAGAAATGATAACTCGAGTCGATTTGGGAAGTACATGGACATTAACTTTGACTTCAAGGGAGATCCCGTAGGGGGACACATTAATAACTACTTGTTAGAGAAGGTGAGATATAATAATCTTGGAGGGATTTTGAGTATTTCTTCGTCCAGAAGGGGTCATAAAATACTAAGATCTTGTACCGTAGTTTTATATTACATGTACCTTGAAAATCCTTTAGTAGTAGTGTTGACTCCAAACCTAAGTATAATCCTGTATGATTGTATTAGAATAATCCTGTTGGATTTGATCAACACTAAATTGATCTTTTGCAATGTGACAAGTGTGCTGTAGCAAGCAGGAACTTATTACTCTTCCAGAGCACTGAAGTTCACTCTCAACTTGAATTTATGTTGCTAAATTATGTGTGTTGTGTGGTTTGTTTCATTGTGATGATTTTTTTTGTCTACCAATTTTGTCTTTGTCTTTTGGGTATAATGATGTTTGATTACCCATTTGGTACACCTTTGCTTTCTGTATGAGTTAGGGTACTACATGTACTTCCTGTCAGATGAAAATAGTTATAATACACATGGTAATAAACAACACCAAAATACTAATAAGGCAAACTTTGTATATTTGACTCTCTGTGTTCAGTGTAGTACTTGTAATTGATAAGATTTTTTTCTTTTGAAAATACATTTGAAAAATTCTGATACATGTATTACTAAAAAAGGTGTCTGACAACTAAATGTAACTTGTGGATATTTTATTCCATTCATTGAATGTGCTCCTCAGTCTACGTTAGGTCTTTATTTATATTTCAGTCTCGAGTTGTACATCAGCAGCAAGGAGAAAGAAACTTCCATTCATTTTATCAAGTGAGTTCATGTTGTTACTGAAATATATAGATGATTGTTCAGTTTCAAGTTCTAAAAAAGAACTGAACTAATGTGTATGGCTGTAATGTGTCATTCACACTTTATATATATATTTCACCATTTTATTGAACCATTTTATCTGTTTAAAAGCTGCTTGTATGTATTACAATCCAAAAGACAAAAACTCACAGCAGAAACAATAAAATTTTATAATTACCTTTAATTGATTTAAAATAATTTTATTAGTAATCAAATATTTTTACTTAAAAATTTTTGAATTTTAATTCCATTATAAATGTTTATTTCATGTCGTAAAAGGATAAACTCATATAACGTCAAAGTTTGGGTAATATAAACATTTATGACTTTAGATTACTGACAATTGACTCATTATGATCCCTTACTTTGGTTGGGAGACATATTAATTTTGTCCTTTACAAAGTTATTCTGCTCAACTCCTGAAACTACTCAACCAAACTATATGTTACTTGGTTTGTAGCTATAACAATATATGTAGTTGTTGAATAACCAGGAAATTTTTGTCCCCTGACACAACGCAGAGCGGGGACATAGAAATGCCGGGCATCTGTCCGTCCGTCCCTCCGTCACACTTTTTGTAAACACTCTCAAGGCTACAAATTTTGTCGGATTAAAAAGTTCATGAAATTTATACCAAGTGTTTATATCACTAATTCCTTGGTCAAGTTCTAAAATCAGCATTTTGTTATGGTTTTTTGTAGGAGTTATGGGACTTTGACCATAAAAATGACTTTGCTTTTTTGCAAAACAGACCTTGTAAGCGCTCTCATCCCTACAGATGTTGACAGATTTTCATGAAATTTGTGCCAAATATTTATATCACTAATACCTTGGACAAGTTCGAAAATCAGCATTTTTCAATAATTTTTGTAGGAGTTACGGGACTTTGACCATAAAAACGACTCTTTTTTTTTTTTGCAAATCAGACCTTGTAAGCGCTCTCATGCCTACAGATGTTGACATATTTTAATGAAATTTATACCAAATGTTTATATCTCTAATTCCTTGGTCAAGTTTGAAAATCAGCATTTTTGATAGTTTTTTGTAGGAGTTATGGGACTTTGACCATAAAAATGACTTTTTTTTTTTGCAAAACAAAACAGACCTTGTAAGCGCTCTCATCCCTACAGATGTGAACAGATTTTCATGAAATTTATACCAAATGTTTAAACCACTAATACCTTGGACAAGTTCGAGAATCAGCATTTTTTAGTATTTGTTTTAGGAGTTAGGGGACTTTGACCATAAAAACCACTCTGTTTTTTTGCAAATCAGACCTTGTAAGCGCTCTCATCCCTACAGATGTTGACCGATTTTTATGAAATTTATACCAAATCTTTATATTACTAATTCCTTGGTCAAGTTCAAAAATCAGCAGTTTTTTTTATAATTTTTGTAGGAGTTAAGGGGCTTTGACCATAAAAATGACTCTGTTTTATTTGCAAAACAGACCCTATAAGCACTCTCATCCCTTCAGATGTTGACAGATTTTTATGAAATTTATACCAAATGTTTAAACCACTAATACCTTGGTTAAGTTAAAAAATCAGCTGTGTTCGATTATTTTTGCTTCACTGACAGGGGACCCTGGAATTCCATTCTTGTAATGCTTAAAAGTTTGTAATGGGAGTTACAGACCTTTGAACAGTTTAGAAATTTGGGGAAGAGGGAGAGACACTGTTTTTGGCAAACTTCAATCTACTACATGTATATTTTAACAAAATCAAAGGTCAAGATACCTCATTTTATATTTCAGCTTATATTTGGTGCCAATGACCAGAAGTTGTCAGAGTTAAAACTTACACGGGATCCCAACAAATATTTCTATATCAACCAAGGTGGAGAACCCAAGGTAAAACAATATCAGTAAGAGTGGAAAAAATGACTCACCTGGATAAAAGAGGGTGGTAAACCATGAAACTAACTCTTGAAAAGTTCCTAATAACTATATCTAATGTGAATTCCAAATTTGATTGATGTTTAAATGAGAATGGTGTTGCTGCTAGCAGTAAGCACTTGAGACTTGCACTGTTTTTAATTTCACTATACTTGTTACGCTTTAAAGTGTGAATTAACTATATAAATTACAACTTGTTCTTGCTTTGATTTCAGTGTGCAACAATCAGCGACAGGGAAGATTATAGATCTGTGATGAATGCCATGAAGACGATGGGGTTTGCCTTTGATCAGGCAGACTGCCTGTGGAAAATATTATCAGCTGTGCTCAATCTGGTAGGGTTACTTATAATACTAACTTATTTAGGGAAAGATTATGAAAAAATAGACTTCTAACGTGGATGTTAATGAATTAATGTTAGAGAGTTGGCAAATAATTTGTAAGATGGCTCTTCAACTTTTTCATCGTTCCCATATTATGTGATTCCATTTTATTAGGGCCCCGCATCAAAGATGCGGACGCCCTATAGTTTTCACTTTGTCCGTCTGTCCGTCCGTCCGTCAACAATTCTTGTGAACACTAAAACTCAAAAACTATTAACACCACAGTTCTGAAACTTTGCACAGCTGCTAAATAGCATGTCATGATGTGCATATTAAAATTTCGTGCAAATCTAATTAATATTTTTGGAAAAAAATTCATTTTTTATCGAAAATCACATATTTTGAAAATTGGACTTTGTGAACACTAAAACTCAAAAACTGTTAACAAAACAGTTCTGAAACTTTGTTCAGCTGCTAAGTAGCATGTCCTGATTTGCATATTAAAATTTCATGCAAATCTGATTAATATTTTTGGTAAAAACTTCATTTTTTATCGAAAATCACAGATTTTGAGAATTGGACTTTGTGAACACTAAAACTCAAAAACTGTTAACAATACAGTGCTGAAACTTTGTACAGCTGCTAAATGTAGCATGTCCTGATTTGCATATTAAAATTTCATGCAAATCTGTGAAATGTTTTTTGAAAAAACTTCATTTTTTATCGAAAATCACAGATTTTGAGAATAGGAATTTTTGAACAATAAAACTCAAAGGCTATTAACAATACAACTCTGAAGTTTCATATGCATTCCATGGAACATGCCTTAGTGGTTATAATTAAAGTTCGTATGATTTTGAAAACTCTTAGATATTTTGCCGCGGGGCCCTTTCTGACTTTGTCAGTATTCTAGTTTTTACTGTAATGATAAATATTTAAACATCATGTTATACACTAGAGGTCACTTTTAAGGGCTGCAAGTTTTGTAAACACTACATTTGTATTTTTACTCAAATTGGGCCCCTTATGGCATTGAAAAGATGTGCATTCTAGATGTGTAATACACTACATTAAACTTTTTCAGAAGTTTAAAAAGTATTTGTAAATGCCACTACTAATAAGAAAAAAATCCTAGCATTAACCATGTATGTTTCTCAATAGATGTCATTAGTGTCAACCTTGAAGTGGCCTCTTGTTACAAAATTTTTGACTCTCTTATTCATGAAATATTAATGCCTTCCATCATAGGGTAATCTGAATTATGAAGCCATAGATGACCATGACATGTCAGGTGTCAAAGACAGAACTCTTCTCAACAACATATCTCATCTGTTATCAGTAAAGCCCGAGGAGCTTCAGAAAGCCTTGTGTTCTAGAGTTATTGCTGCAGGAGGACAAGTCGTTGAGAAAGGACTAACTATATCTGAAGCCATGTATGCCAGAGATGCCTTTGCTAAGGTAAGAAATGAAAATTAAAACTAAGTCCCAGGCAATAAATTTTGCTGTGTTTCCTCTATTCATGACTCATTTCAGGCATTCTGCTCCAAAGATAGAAATTTTCTGCCATTAATAGAGGATGAACAGCATAGATTAAAGAATAAGAGAATAAAAGAGCAACATATTGGATTACTTTATATTGAGGCCTTGTAAGGTGAAAAATGACCTCTGACCTAAAAACCTTAAAGGGTCAACTTTTGACCTATTACACCTGTGAAAACTATGCCTTAAAATTAAACTATATTTATCATTAAAAACAGCCTTGCAATTTTTAGGGGTACCCTGCAGGAAGTTCATTGTTTATTGCTTTACAATTGAGTTGTTTAGGGTATAATATTTTTGACTCCTCATTTTTGGCCAAATTTCCTGCAGTGAAAAATCTAGGTTATAAAATGGTGAATGTTGGGCAGGGCATGGGTGGGGAAGAATTTTATGTCAGTTTTCTCAGCAACTACTTACCACAGCTACTTGGTATTTGGTATACAACATCAGGGTTGGATTAGATTTCAGGCCTGTCACTCACTTTCTTCCTGTTTAACAGATTCTGGTCATTTTTGACTTTTGACAGATTTTTTTACATGTTTTTTCAGGCTACATATGACAGAATGTTTACATGGATTGTGACAAGAGTTAATGAAGCCATCGACCCTAAAGCTAGTGGCCTGAGAATTGTAGGAAAGAATACTGTTATAGGTGTACTAGATATTTATGGCTTTGAGATATTTGATAACAATAGGTAATGTAGATTTCATTTTAATTCATAAAATTATTCTAAAAAATAGTGGTATATATTGAGAGACAGTTTTACCTAGCAATTTTATTTAAGACAAGAAGTTTTATGCATCAAATTATACAGTTTCATGCATTTATTGCAATACATAAATATAGTAAAAAAAATTGCCAGATGTCAAGAAACCTCCTATAGCATTTTTATAAGTTTCTGCTACTTTTTTGGTCCCTATTTGTCCTCAGTAAAGGGAAAAACCTTGATGAACTCTTCCTTTTGCAAAAGAATGGAACTATTGAATTTGTCTTCTTGTGGTCAGCAGCACAAAGGTCTGGGCATTTTACTTTGTATCCTGAAAGTATTAACTTTACATATATTGACAATATTATGAGGTACAGCAGACTAAACACTGTCTATTGGCATTTGATGAGTGTTAATTGCTAACAGTTGGTAAAGTTTTTAATCATTTTAATGCTTAGTTGTTTTTATTCCGCATAAAAGTGTTTTCTCTGATTTTATAGCTTTGAACAGTTCTGCATAAATTACTGCAATGAGAAGTTACAGCAACTGTTTATAGAACTTGTGCTGAAACAGGAACAGGAAGAATACATGAAGGAAGGAATAGAATGGGTTCATATCGACTATTTCAATAATAAGATTATCTGTGACCTGGTAGAGCAGCCACACAAAGGAATCCTAGCCATCTTAGATGAGGCTTGTCTGAGTGTAGGAAAAGTTACAGATGAGGTCTGTACAGTAGCCATTCAAACTTAAATATCCATGAAACACTAAGACAAAGTTACTGATGAGGTCTGTACAGTAGCCATTCAAACTTAAATATCCATGAAACACTAAGACAAAGTTACCGATGAGGTCTGTACAGTAGCCATTCAAACTTAAATATCCATGAAACACTAAGACAAAGTTACCGATGAGGTCTGTATAGTAGCCATTCAAACTTAAATATCCATGAAACACTAAGACAAAGTTACTGATGAGGTCTGTACAGTAGCCATTCAAACTTAAATATCCATGAAACACTAAGACAAAGTTACCGATGAGGTCTGTATAGTAGCCATTCAAACTTAAATATCCATGAAACACTAAGACAAAGTTACTGATGAGGTCTGTACAGTAGCCATTCAAACTTAAATATCCATGAAACACTAAGACAAAGTTACCGATGAGGTCTGTACAGTAGCCATTCAAACTTAAATATCCATGAAACACTAAGACAAAGTTACCGATGAGGTCTGTATAGTAGCCATTCAAACTTAAATATCCATGAAACACTAAGACAAAGTTACTGATGAGGTCTGTACAGTAGCCATTCAAACTTAAATATCCATGAAACACTAAGACAAAGTTACCGATGAGGTCTGTACAGTAGCCATTCAAACTTAAATATCCATGAAACACTAAGACAAAGTTACTGATGAGGTCTGTACAGTAGCCATTCAAAGTTAAATATCCATGAAACACTAAGACAAAGTTACTGATGAGGTCTGTACAGTAGCCATTCAAACTTAAATATCCATGAAACACTAAGACAAAGTTACCGATGAGGTCTGTACAGTAGCCATTCAAACTTAAATATCCATGAAACACTGATGAGGTCTGTATAGTAGCCATTCAAAGTTAAATATCCATGAAACACTAAGACAAAGTTACTGATGAGGTCTGTACAGTAGCCATTCAAACTTAAATATCCATGAAACACTAAGACAAAGTTACTGATGAGGTCTGTACAGTAGCCATTCAAACTTAAATATCCATGAAACACTTAAGACAAAGTTACTGATGAGGTCTGTACAGTAGCCATTCAAACTTAAATATCCATGAAACACTAAGACAAAGTTACTGATGAAGTCTGTACAGTAGCCATTCAAACTTAAATATCCATGAAACACTAAGACAAAGTTACTGATGAGGTCTGTACAGTAGCCATTCAAACTTAAATATCCATGAAACACTAAGACAAAGTTACTGATGAGGTCTGTATAGTAGCCATTCAAAGTTAAATATCCATGAAACACTAAGACAAAGTTACAGATGAGGTCTGTACAGTAGCCATTCAAACTTAAATATCCATGAAAACTCAAAATGAAAGACTCTGAGATTTGGTTAATTGCATTCCATGATAAAACAATAAATTGCATCTCTGATTTTGGTTTTCCCCAAAAAATGCAAGCCTTGAATCAATAAGACAAAATGCATGGTATTACATGTACTCAATTTGTTTGTATCTTGATTTACTGAGTAAAACTTCTGATTATATAATTCCATGGAGGTTTCAAAAATATTAAGTACCAGAGTGCTACTCAAATATCAAAATTACTGTAAGAGGCTAAATGACTGATATGAAAAAATTGATGCTTTCAGTGTCAGAAAAAAATATGCTGTATAAACATGTAAAAGATAGATCATGATTAACAGATATATTTCTACTTATCTTTTTTCTTTTTCTTTAGATGTTCCTTACAGCAATGTCTCAAAAATTAGCTAAACACGAACATTTTACCTGCAGAGCGGTAGGTATTTGAAGCTGTCATAGAGAGATTATCAAAATATAAAAAATACATAATATTCAATGTGCAAAGGGAAAGTGTTTTTCTGCCAGTAGTCTCCTAGATAAAAGTCACAAATAACATAAAATATTTGATTCATACACAGATCTTTATAAAGGATCAGAGATTTCTTGAAAAGAAAAGAATTTCTTTCACAACTGCATATAAGGGTTAGACAGATAAGGCTGTGTTGAGTTCACATGAGCCTTAGTGAGCATATGCCTTCAGTATGCATGTCAATACCTGTCCTTTTTCATTTATTGTCATTCATTTGCAATTTCAAAAAGAATAACCTGCTAATCTTGTTCTACAAAAATTGTACCCCTTCTTCAAACAAAGGGGAGTAAACTGTGTTCGTCCATAGTTCTGTAGTTCTGTAGTTTTGTCACACTTTTAAGGCAAAGTTGCGAAAGCACTGATATCACTTGTGAGCAATAGGCTCACACACAGATTTCTTGTTGGTATTGTTTGGATTTGTCAAATTACCTCTAGTAGGAGCTAACGACCCCTTATATGTCAAAAAAAAGAAGAAAGAAAATTGTAGAAGATAAGATAGAGATTTTGTTTAATATTAAGTTATTTGAGCACTACAATATACAGTTATTTAATGCCTGGTCATGGAACAGTCAAAACTATTATCCCGAGGTGCTGGAGATGATTTAGAAACTGTTGCCAAAGGCAACAGTTCTTAAATCATCTGAGCACCGAGGGCATAATAGTTTGATTGCTCCATGAACAGGCATTAAATAACTGTTTTAATAACTTATAGAATACAGGGAGAGTTTGTGCACTCGTTTAACAGTGCGACATGAAAAGAATTATGCGAGTTATGTTTCCCTAATATTTCATACGATTTGTCAATTTTCCTGTGTGTTTACCGAATAAAAATGCACCAAGAGGTTTTCATAAACAAACTTAAGATAATTATGCATGGAAATCAGTTGAGAAATCGCATGGGAATAATTTTAATTTATTATATACGAAATATATAGAAAATTGTAATTTAATTATAACAGTAAAATACTTTTGACGTCACTCTGTACTGCGCATCGTTTACGCGCATGGAACAGTTCATTCCAGAAGTGAAACAGTTAACTGTTACATGCTGGTGTCATTTCAAAGAAAAAAATAATGAAAACATCCAAAATTACTTCATATGAAAAATATTCACTATAAGTTAATAAATAATTCTATTGGGTATAGAGATTTTTTTTGCTAAAACATGTAACATGGAAAAGCTGTTGCTTGATGAAGTGTTCAACTGATTTATCTTTTTGAAGTAAATTTCAAAAGGAGTAGGTTAAGGATTTACACTTCAAGGAGCCTCTTTTTTATATTTAACAGCTTCAGCCTACAGACAAGACATTAGAGCACAAGAGGGACTTCAGAGTCAAACATTATGCTGGGAATGTGGTCTACTCTGTGGAGAGTTTTATTGATAAAAATAAAGACACCTTGTTTCAAGATTGGAAGCGCCTTCTCTATAATAGGTACATTTTATAAAGCTTGTCAGTCCCTGTACACACCTGTGTCTTAAAGTATTAGGATTTAGAAATGATATCTTTATACTCTGCTTCAAAGAAAAAGGGGTATACTGTTTCTCCTTTCCTACTTCCTATTGTTATTTTGATTCAAAATGCTGCAATTTTTTGGTTGTATTTTCTTCATGTGAACTTTATAAAAAAACAAACAAGAAAACCTATAAAAAATTAATTATGATAATTTAATACAGAAATTACTGTATTTTTTGCATATTTACAGCAAAGAACAGGTGTTAAAAGAAATGTTTCCAGAAGGAAAACAACACATTACAGAGACAACAAAGAGACCTGTTACAGCTGGAACAGCATTCAAAACCTCCATTATAGCTCTTGTAGAAAACCTGGCTTCTAAGGTTTGTATGATAGAAAATCTGCCTTCTAAGGTTTGTATTGATAGAAAATCTGGCTACTAAGGTTTGTTATTAGAGAGAAAATCTGGCTACTAAGGTTTGTTATTAGAGAGAAAATCTGGCTACTAAGGTTTGTTATTAGAGAGAAAATCTGGCTACTAAGGTTTGTTATTAGAGAGAAAATCTGGCTACTAAGGTTTGTTATTATAGAAAATCTGGCTTCTAAGGTTTGTTATTATAGAGAAAATCTGGCTTCTAAGGTTTGTATTGATAGAAAATCTGGCTACTAAGGTTTGTTATTATAGAAAATCTGGCTACTAAGGTTTGCTATTATAGAGAAAATCTGGCTTCTAAGGTTTGTTATTATAGAGAAAATCTGGCTTCTAAGGTTTGTTATTATAGAAAATCTGGCTTCTAAGGTTTGTTATTATAGAAAATCTGGCTTCTAAGGTTTGTTATCATAGAAATTCTGGCTTCTAAGGTTTGTTATTATAGAGAAAATCTGGCTTCTAAGGTTTGTTATTATAGAAAATCTCGCTTTTGATGTACAGTGTATGTCACTTTATACTTTGATCATAGTTATTTTTATTGCAAACATACCAAAATGGAAAAAAAAAAGGTTTTAACCTTTCTTTATTATATAGCAACTTAGTCAAATTTTCAAGAAATATGTTTCTTTAAAAAAGGGATAAAAAACCATATCATATCTTGTACTTTATCTATTGCATTATGTCAAAGCTTTTATACTTTGTCCTTTTACAGGAGCCTCACTATGTCAGATGTGTAAAACCTAACGACATCAAATCTCCCAGTGTATTTGACAAAGAACGAGTAAAACATCAGGTGTTATACCTTGGTCTGCTTGAAAATGTCAGAGTACGACGTGCTGGCTTTGCTTACAGAGCTCATTACTCTAGATTCCTACAAAGGTAAAAATGATCCAACCAGTATTAAATGAAAAAGATGCTTATTTTAGCTCACTAGTCCAAAAGTTTATTTTCCAGACTATATGCTTTACGACTTAGTGTACAAACTTGATATCAAGAAGTTATGTGAAAAAAATGCAATATCAGTTTTATTTGGGGGGAGCTGTACTTCTTCTTAAGGTGAACTAAACTTTGAATGCAGCTCCTAAGTAACAGTACTAGTATCTTTATTGACTTGGTGAGACTACTTGTTTTTCAGTTGCTTGAGTTTTCCATTTTACAAATGATAAAAGGGTGATACACCTGATAGATATTCCTTCAAATTTTGAAAATCACAATTGCAACACCATTAATGTATCTTATGAACTCGTCACATAATTCAGACTATGTTTTTGCTATAAAGATTAAGGCTTTTCACCTGTTTGCTTTTTTTCTCTGGTAGATACAAGTGCCTAACAAGTCATACATGGCCATCATTCCGTGGTAGTGACATAGATGGTGTTAAAACCATCATCAAGGCTCTGAATTATGGAGATGATGTTGCCTATGGGAAGTCTAAGATTTTCATACGGTCTCCACAGACGTTGTTTGAATTAGAAGAAGCTAGAGACAAGATGTTACCAGGAATCGTTGTCTTCTTACAAAAGGTAAACATTCATCTGTATAGTTAAGCCATGGTGCAGTATGCCAATTCTCTAAACAAGAGTAGATAGGCATAAGTCAATAGTAAAGTTATTAAGATAATTATAAAAAAATTACAAAGAAAAGACTAATATATGATCATATGCATTTAAAAATAATAATTTCACATTTAGATCTGTATTAACTAGGCTTGTGGTACATAGCCTTATCCTTCTGCTGTGAGAGGATATTGGTTGGGAAGAGGGTTCATCCTTTTATTCACTAGTTCATTATTTAGTTTCTATTTAAGGCTTTAAAAATTCATTAAAGTTTATTGGAAAAAGTAAAATTTATTTCTGACTAAAAATGTAATTTGTCTTTGTAGATGTGGAGAGGAGGACTTGCCAGAAGAAAGGCTAAGTTTATGAGATCCATATACTTCATCATGAATAAGTTCAGAAAGTACAAGCTCAGACAGTATATCATGACCTTAGTTGAAAAATTCAGGTACTTAATGTTTAATATTTCTATGTAAAGATACCTTTCTAGCAAAAGAACATTTGGAAAATTGCCTGTAAAACTGCATTTTTAAAGATTTTTTGTTGGATTTCATGGAGTGAAAAATCCAGATTATAATATAATGGCAGGCAGGCGGGGAAGAATTTTTTTTTTTTGGTAACAGTTTTCTCAGCAACTAGAAATTACAGCCACTTAGTATACAGCAACAGGGTGGGGTCCCATAAGGTGGGATTTGATTTCAGGTCTGTCACTCACCTTCTTCCTGTTATAAGAAATCCTGTCATTTTAGATCTTGACAGATTCCAAGCATTGAAATCTGTAAAATTTTACACAGATATTGAGAACCATTGAAGATTTGGATATCAAAATGTTATGGTAATAAATTCAAGTCTTTTAGAATATTAGATTTTTGCCAGTGCACTTTCTGACTTTATCAGTTTTCTAGTCAGTGTCTGTCTACTTTATTTAACTATTATTAATAAATTTACGAAAAATTATGTGATAATTTAAAATTTGTTTATTGAACATTTTAAGAGTTTTCAACTAACAAATTTAGTGGTCCTTAATAAAACAAAATCATGCAATGGAACACAAAATAACAATTTATATTTGCAACATGACTTATTATTTTTTTATGCTCCCTCATAATACATGTAATAAGTAAATGATTTCTTTTTACAGAAATGTAAAGAGAACAAAGGATTTTGGGAAGAGTGTGGTGTGGCCTAAGCCACCATCAGTCCTAGAAGGACTTGTGGCTATGTTACAGAGAGTTCATAATAGGTAACACCAGAGCTATTATTATACCCCCGTTCGAAGAAGAGGGGGTATACTGTTTTACCCTTGTCTGTCCGATCGTTTGTTCGTCCGTCCCTAACAAAACTTCTGTCACAGTTTTCTAAGCAACTTCATGAGATAGGGGTCTGATATTTTGTATACAGTTTTATCCTATAGTACCATATGGTGTATATCAATTTTATGTTCCTAGGTCAACTACTTCCTGTTTACCAAGTATTTAAACTTGTATGCGTGGCTTAGTTTCGGGAGCGGGTGTATCACTAATGAGCATTAGCTCACAGATTTACTTGTTGTTCCATTATTATTTCTGGGGCATTAATTTTTGTGTTTTTTGGGTGGCTTTGACCCACTAAATTTGATATCCAACGAAAAAGAAATTGAACATTGATCTGTATGCTGCAGACTTCAGAACCACAAAGGACTAGTTCCACGAACTCCTATATTTGGCCCTGTCAATACGCAAATGTCAAAATTGGTTTATTTACTTGAAAATTGGTGTATTTATAGCTGGATAGCAGTGTTAAATGAGAAATGATTTGTTTTTGGTGTATTGATCAATTTAATAGCAACCTGACGCTTCAAATATAGTCTTGATTAGCGATTTTTCACTTTTAGGCCAAAATAACCAGTTTTTCAATCACTAATTGCAGAAAACTTTAAAATTGGGTTTGTTTTGTAACAAGCAATTATTCTAGACTAATTAGCCACCATAGTCTTATTTGAATAATAAATTTTAAAATATGACCAGATTTAGGGCCAAAAAGGCAGTTTGTGAACCTACTCCTTTAAGAATCCACGAACTGATCCTTTATCACCAAACCACGAAAATTGGTACCTATGAAAATGAATGAATCCACAGTACTTTGAACATTGATTTTGATTTGAGTTACTGTATTGATAATTTTGCGAGTTTTATGAGATATACTGTGTGAGTTTTATGAGATGAACTGTAAATGTATTATTCATTGTGAGTTTTGATGAGTTGTGCCGTGTATAATTCGTTGTGAGTTTTATGACATATGCTGTAAATGTATTATTCATTGTGAGTTTTATGAGATGTGCTGTAAATGTATCATTCATTGTGAGTTTTATGAGATGTGCTGTAAATGTATTATTCATTGTGAGTTTTATGAGATGTGCTGTAAATGTATTATTCATTGTGAGTTTTATGAGATGTGCTGTAAATGTATTATTCGTTGTGAGTTTTATGAGGTGTGCTGTAAATGTTTTATTCATTGTGAGTTTTATGAGATGTGCTGTAAATGTATTATTCATTGTGAGTTTGATGAGATGTGCTGTAAATGTATTATTCGTTGCGAGTTTTATGAGGTGTGCTGTAAATGTTTTATTCATTGTGAGTTTTATGAGATGTGCTGTAAATGTATTATTCATTGTGAGTTTTATGAGATGTGCTGTAAATGTATTATTCATTGTGAGTTTGATGAGATGTGCTGTAAATGTATTATTCATTGTGAGTTTGATGAGATGTGCTGTAAATGTATTATTCATTGTGAGTTTGATGAGATGTGCTGTAAATGTATTATTCATTGTGAGTTTGATGAGATGTGCTGTAAATGTATTATTCATTGTGAGTTTGATGAGATGTGCTGTAAATGTATTATTCATTGTGAGTTTGATGAGATGTGCTGTAAATGTATTATTCATTGTGAGTTTTATGAGATGTATAGATAAGTTTAAACTAATGAATTTCATTCAAAAATTTAATTTTTGTCTTCACTTGTAGATGGAGAGCAAACATGATTCTCAAAAACCATCCCAGGTCAGAGTGGCCAGAATTGAGGCTTAAAACTGTTGCTCAGGATCTTCTTAAAGGTCAGAGGTCAGATTGGGGCTTCCGACGGAAATGGGAAGGAAACTACCTCTCACTTGTACGTATTCACCTTAATGACAGTATTGTACAGACTATGATTGTCTCCTTGTTTTGTGTTTAAACTCTGAGGCAGTCCTTTAGAATTTGATTTATGATTTACTTTCCTTGTTTAAAAATTCATACAACTGACAGTTACAATACAAATTTATCCAAATTGTTCATACCTGAATAAAACTTACAGAGGCCCAGCAGATAAGTGCTAATTTCAATGAACTGTGTATGTATATCTTGATAAAACATAAGTTTGTATATTTATACATCTTAGCATAATCTACAGAACTACCAGTATGTAAAAAAATGTAATAAGAAAGACATTTAGTAATTTTCAATATTTTTCAGTTTTTTTCTGGGTAAGATGATTATAACAAGGCATAAATCCAAGGCTTGCAAAAAAACACTTAACATTGTCGACAAAGCTTATAACTGTAAAACTTTTCACCATAAAATTGGGTGTTTTTGTGAATAAGGTTATCACTGTGAAAACAAGTGTTGACAAATATTTGTTATTTGAATTCTGTATAGGAATCAGAAGTTCCAGGAAAGGTAAAGGAATTGTGGTGTTCTAAGTCTCAGTGGATACAACTAGTAGTCTCCTAATTTCCCTTTTTAGCATGTTTTTAAAATCTATTAATTACTGTTACAAAGTCAAAAATAAAGATATTTTTAATAACTTTTTATAAATAATCTATGAAGAATTTTTGGGTTGGGAAAATTTTGCTTAATAGTGAAGAATGAAAAAAGTAAAGCAGCTTATTCATATTGTTTTGTGATTTAACTGTGAAACACAAGGGGATATTTCTTCCACTGATGCTGGTCTAGATTTGCACATTAGAAATATATGGATGAACAATTTGCTAGGATAAGTTTGGTGTTAATATAAATGTGAGACTTTAGAAAGTATACATATTTTATGAAATATATGCTAGTATTAATTGGGTGTAAATAAAAGGGTAATCATATGATTCAAGGGCTTCCTGTATAACTTGATATGTATATTGTATTAGAACTAAGAAGTTTCTTTATATGAATGAGGTTAACAAATAAACACCAACCACAACCAACACAGTAAAGAAATAAAGAGTGCAGTTAATGTACTGCTATCTTTAAAGGTTTAAACCCTCTATTGAATTTATTTTCAAGGGAGAAAAGAAATGCTTTGATTCATCACTAACTGGTCTAATCTAATCTTTGACACTGCCTTCACTTGGTTCTAATGGACACTGAGTCTGCTGTGTACACATCTATTCTCTATGCTATTGCTGCCTGGTGCAACTTTCAGCCATTAACATTTACTTAAGAATTATATACTTGTGAATATTTGTCTTCATATTATAGAAAAAAACTAAAGTTTTCTTCTTGTTACTTATGTGGTGTAGATAAAACCTTTCCTACAGTACAATTTACAACCCTCTTTCAAAGAAGAGTAGGTTATACTGGCTTATCTCTGTCTTTCGTTCCCTCCGTCCACAACACATCCATCAGTAACAGTTTTCTCAGCAACTACTGGAAATTTTGTGTGTGACTATAGTAAGAGGACCTAAATTGCAAGTATACTCAATCAGTCTATTTTAATGTTAGTGGAACATTTTTGTAACAGTTTTCTCAGCAACAAGTTGTAATGGCCATTTGAATTTTTGTTTGTGATTTCAATATCAGGTGCAGGTTTTAGGTCTGATGCATGTATACATATCTGTTTCCTCAGCAACCAGTTTTAAGAAATTTGTCCCAGCAAATTAAAAGCACATTTACTTGATATTTGGTTTGTAACATGAGTATTGCATTTTTGGCCGGATTTCACGGAGTGAAAAATCCGGGTTATAAAATGGTGAATGTCGGGCGGGCGGGCGGTCGGCGGGCGGGCGGGGAAGAAATTTTCGTAACAGTTTTCTCAGCAACTACTAATCACAGCCACTTGATATTTGGTATACAGCATCAGGGTGGGGTCCCATAATGTGGGATGCGATTTCATGTCTGTTGCTCACCTACTTCCTGTTTACCGACTTAGTTAATTTTTGACAATAATGTCCAATAGTAGAAAATTTTCGTAACAGTTTTCTCAGCAACTACTAATCACAGTCACTTGATATTTGGTATACAGCATCAGGGTGGGGTCCCATAACGTGGGATGCAATTTCATGTCTGTCGCTCAACTACTTCCTGTTTACCGACTTAGTTAATTTTTGACGATAATGTCCAATAGTAGAAAATTTTCGTAACAGTTTTCTCAGCAACTACTAATCACAGTCACTTGATATTTGGTATACAGCATCAACATGGACTCCCATAACGTGGGATGTGATTTCAGGTCTGTTGCTCACCTACTTCTTGTTAAACGAAATCCGGCCATTTCTGTCTTTGACCCATTTTCTAATTTTAGTGTTGTTGTACAATTATTTCTTAGGTTAGCAGGGATATATCTAAGTTAGCAAGCTCACAGATTCCTTAAAAAAAGAAATAAACATGAGATCACAGAACATTTATAACATTATTAAATAAGTTATTGGTATAAGATTAGTGTCTGAAAATAACTGCATTGCTGCTGTATATCTATTGAATTAAAGCTTTTCAGCATATACCCAAAATGACATTAACATAAAAATTTACCTGTTCTCTGAAAAATCTGTCTGAACATTGTAAAACCCCAACATCATTTTAAGTAAGATTCTATTGCTTTTTTCACATAAGATTATATTTTTATTTTTATGTATAAGCAATACTTACAAAACCAGATCTTAAAAACAAAGTCCATGACATAAATTTTATTTTACATCAACACATCACAAATTTTCCAAGGTTACATAATATGCGTTGTTCTTTTTTTTATCATGATTTTGATATAGTTTGCCCTTTTGTGTAGAAAAGGTAAAAGTTAATGCTATTGAAATTGTGTTGTTCTTATACATACATTATTTGTTAATTTTCCATCAAAATTGGAGTTTTTAAATGCAGATATTGAAAAAAGAAAGTTCTGTGACCACTTTATTTAATATTTGGATGTTTATCACTAAGAACTACATTGCCAGTTTCGTTAGAATGTGAATATGCTTTATTTGCTATTGTCCCACCTTAAGCATATTAGCTAAATTCAAAATCATACATGTATGTAGTATGAATAGATAAAATAAAGTAAATTCCTCTCTCTTATCTTATTCAAATTAAACTAATTAAACTTTTTTTTTGTTCTTTATACTACATGTAATAGAAACATCCACATTCTTATTAATTTAATGGGTGGCTTTAGCAACTTTAGATTATGCATGCCCAAGATACTTTGTCTTAGTTTTGTAAATCATTAATTATGTGATAAAATAATCTTAATGTTTCTTTTCTGACATGAGAAAAAATCTTAATTAACAGTTTGTTTCAGATTGGTGTGATTTTATTCCAGTTTTATATATTTAGATGAACCCGAGGAGTACAGATCACATAACACTAAACCATATCATTTTCTTATTTTATATACATGTACATAGCAAAGAAATGCTCACTTAAATGTGTAATGATAAATATTTTTTAAAAATCCTCTAGATATTTTGTATACAGAAAAAGTGTTTGTTTACAGAGCAAAGACAATAGTAACACCATGGATTTTGTAGTGAAGATGAATCAGCTGAAAACTCAGGATAAATTTACAAAAATCATCTTCTCCTGTATGGTCAAAAAGGTTGGTATATTCTACTGTGTTGACTAGCATAAATTCAGTATTATCAAAAGAAATTGCATATTCATGGATACATAAATCTGTGGATTTAACAAATTCTTGATTAAAGTAAATTTTCTTATTTGTTTGGTTTGCCTGAACCATTAAAAATGATACTTTCTTGTGGTTGACTTTGATGAACCAAGAGACATTTTGAAAACGACAACACATGTGAATTATAGATAAATGTAATCATGGATGAATCATTGGTTTGCTTATTAAGACAAGATAAAAATGAGAGATCAATGCCCTAACACTTTAAGTTTTGTTTTTTCTCCAATTTCACACAGTGATTACAGATATATTAAAAATGTATCCTTTTCAAGGATTGTTAGCCATATTTCACAGAATAAAAAATTCAGGTTATGAAATGGTGAATATCAGCTGACAGGCATCCGGTGGGCATGGAAATAATGTTTGTAACAGTTTTCTCAGCAACTGCTACTGGTAATCACAGCCACATGATATTTGGTATGCAGCATCAGCATGGGGTCCAATGAGATATGATTTCAGGTCTGTCTCTCACCTTCTTCCTGTTCAAGAAATCTAGCATATTTTGACTTGGATAGATTTTAAACAAAGATAAAACTTGGGTGGCATGTTGACTGAGTCATTTTCTGGTCTTGTTTAGGTGAACAAACACAGTAAACCTGCTGATCGATCAATCTCTGTAACAGATAAATACATCTACAAGTTAGATCCTAAGAAGAAATTTAAACCAATGAGGAAAGGAATTCCTTTATCAGAGGTATTTATACTCTTATAATTTTGAGATTCACTATAGCACCTACTTCAAAATTTGGGGTATTTGTTCGTCTGTCTGTACACTCACTACAATTCTAGGTACACTCTCTTATCTTAAAATCCTTCTTAACCACTAAATAGATTACCTGAAACTTTCCCATACCAAAATTTGGACTTAACCACTGGAGGTATGCTATAAGCCATGCCTGTATTGCGTATCCTAAAACTCCATAACATACTTTTGATTCTTTTAATTTTTTTTTCAGTAATCAAAGACTCATTGATTATCATCATTGATTATCATGTACTTAGAAGGATAGTTTTGTTTTTATTTATGTATAGAAATTAGGGGCCTAAATGGGGGTATAACTTTTTTATTTGTTTCAACAATTCCTTAATTTAGTTCTAGTCATTTGATTGCTATAAAATCTTAAGCCCATGTTTCAAACCAATAATGGATTGAAATTATTATTTTTAGAGGTCATTTGAAAGATAAGGTGCACAAACAGGGAAAAAATGCAACTGGTCAAATTTGTTGTCCCAATAAAATTATATCTAGTTGACTGATAATGTTTCATACCATAAAAGGATGGACAAATAAATGATGAACCTGATTGATTTTGAAAGCTCCCCTTTTTCATCCAGAAGCAACTGTTTAAAGTGTTAAAAGATGATTAATATTGCATTTGCTTCCTTTAGGAATTTGGTGTATAGTAAGGGAAAAAGTTTTATATTTTTGTTTCAGTTACAACATTAATGTTTTCACTAATGGTGCATTTTCAGTCCACAATGGGTTGCATGAGACAAGTCAGTCCACCATGAGATGCATGTGTCAAAAGCAATCGACTATCCATATTGATCTGCTAACATACAGTGTATAGTGTTTTGATGCGTTGTAGACCCAGACATATATTGATCTTGTTTATATTTAATACTTGGTTCATGGTTCAAAAAGTTTTTAAGTGTGTCATATTTATGGTTACCCCAAAAATATGTATATTTGAGTGATTCAGGCACATTGCAGCCAAAATTTTATTTTCTGCACAAGAAATATTTCTATAACTTTCATTATTTAGGTGACTGGATTAAGTGTGAGTCCAGGAAGAGATCAGTTGATAGCCATACATCTGTCATCAGAGAATGATTTGGTGGTCTGTCTTCAGAACCCTGGTAAAGAGGAGAGAGTAGGGGAACTGATAGGAGCATTAGGCAGACAGTGGCAACAGTAAGGCTAAATTAAAAACATCCTTCCTTCGTCAGAGGTCTCTTTAACATTGGATATTTATGATTTCTTCAGTTTTTCCTCATTTAAATGAAAAATTAAATAAAAATAAAAACATTTAAACTACAGCATTATTCAGCTAATAGAAAATAATGAGATGTGGAATAAGTGTACAAGCGGCAATTTAGAAAAATCACAATGGACAACTGCCAGCAGCCTTCAACGAGGCCAGTAAGCTTGCTGTTGTTCAATTGGTCCATGGTCTAAATGAAATACATATTATAATTCAAACCCAGTTCTGAAATAATCACAGATAAGACCCCCTTCTTAAACAAGAAACAAAAAACAAAAAGATAAGTACAAACAAAAGCTTTTCAAAGATTCCTATTTTTTTTAGCCCAACCTTCCCCCTATCAATATTCATAGACAAAGCACAAAAATTAAACAAACAATAAAAACCAAATCAATCAAATTTCAATTTCACTAGAGAGAACCTTAGACAACTAGAAAATGTGTCTATGAGCCACAGGATGGCCCTCCCGTTCTTGGAATATCATTGACCCTCAATGTGTATTACCTTAGATATGGACCTTTACCAAGAAATTGATCAAAAGTGTTCATGTGTAAAATAAAGGTTGCTGTGACCTTATTTCTGGTGGGTGGTGCCATGTTACCAAGACTCATCGAGTAGTGAAATATTATTGACCCCTAACATGTAGTATTCAAGATATGGACCTTAACCAAAGTCATTCACGCGTAAAATGACCTCATTCCTAGTGGATGGTGTCATCTTACCCAAGACACATCCCTGGACACATCTAGTGGTGAAATATCATTGACCCCAACATCTAGTATTCAAGTTATTGACCTTAACCAAGAACTTAACCAAAGTCATTCATGCATAAAATATAGATCACAGTGACCTAATTTTTGTCTCGCCTGCGAAGCAGAGCGGGACATAGGTGTTACTTTACCGGCGGCGGCGGCGGCGGCGGCGACGACGGCGGCGACGGCGGCGTTAACTTTTTGAAAAAGTTTTATGAGCACCTCCATATCTCAAGAACTATTGGTCCTGGGTTGATGAAACTTGGTATGCATATGCCCCAGTAGTAGCTTAGCACAGTTGCATCCCCATCTTTTGACCTTGACCTTGATTTTCCGGTTGAGTGACTTTGACAATTTTCAATACATATAATAGCAATGAAAAAGTTTTGCGAGCACCTCCATATCTCAAGAACTATAGGTCCTGGGTTGATGAAACTTGGTATGCATATGCCCCAGTAGTAGCTTAGCACAGTTGCATCCCCATCTTTTGACCTTGACCTTGATTTTCCGGTTGAGTGACTTTGACAATTTTCAATACATATAATAGCAATGAAAAAGTTTTGCGAGCACCTCCATATCTCAAGAACTATAGGTCCTAGGTTGATGAAACTTGGTATGCATATGCCTCAGTAGTAGCTTAGCACAGTTGCATCCCCATCTTTTGACCTTGACCTTGATTTTTCGGTTGAGTGACTTTGACAATTTTCAATACATATAATAGCAATGGAAAAGTTTTGCGAGCACCTCCATATCTCAAACACTATAGGTCCTAGGTTGATGAAACTTGGTATGCATATTCCCCAGTAGTAGCTTAGCACAGTTGCATCCCCATCTTTTGACCTTGACCTTGATTTTCCGGTTGAGTGACTTTGATTATTTTTATTGCATATATTTGCAATGTTTAAGTTCTATAAACATCTTTTGATCTCAGAAACTGAAAATCCATGTAAATTCAAAATATAGTGGAAGTAAGAAAGAATAATTGTTTCTGATGGTGCCGGCAGGCGAGACATACTTTAGTGTTAACTCTTGTTATTGGGTGGCGTCATGTTACCCAAGACAAATCTAGTGGTGAAATATCATTGACCATCAACATGTAGTATCTGAGATATGGACCTTAACCAAGAACTTAACCAAAGTCATTCATGCGTGAAATATAGGTCACAGTGACCTAATTTCTAGTGGGTGGTGTCACCTTACCTAAGACACATCTAGTAGTGAAATATCATTGACCCCCAACATCTAGTATCCAAGTAATGGACCTTAACCAAGAACTTAACCAAAGTCATTCATGCGTAAAATATAGGTCACAGTGACCTTATTTCTAGTGGGTGGTGTCACCTTACCTAAGACACATCTAGTAATGAAATATCATTGACCCCCAACATCTAGTATCCAAGTTATGGACCTTAACCAAGAACTTAACCGAAGTCGTTCATGCATAAAATATAGGTCACAGTAACCTAATTTCTAGTGGGTGGTGTAGCCCTACCCAAGACCCATCTGATGGTGAAATATCATTCACCCCCAACATCTAGTATCCGAGTAATGGACCTTAACCAAGAACTTAACCAAAGTGTGACGTACGGACGTACGGACGTACAGACGTACGGACGTACGGACGGACGGACAAGGGTAAAACTATATGTCCGATCCACATACGTGGTCGGGCCATAAAAATCAATAAAAACAAAAGAACAGACGATAGAGGAACTCTCTGTATAAGCATTACCGAATCATCATGGATGGAAATTCTTTAATGACTCTTTTTTTGAGCTGTGGCTTTTTTAAACTTAAAAAAGTGTAAAATTAAGACCTAGAATTGCTGGGTGTCCATCAGTTCAATACTCTTTTTTTTTTTGTTACAGATTTCCCCGTTATAATTATTTGTAGCCTTTCGATAGTTGGTATGCAGTTTCAGGTCGGGGAATCATATTATGAGATGCTTTTAGGTCTGTTGATCATCTGCATCCTGTTAAATTGGCTGACTTACAAATGTTTTTCACTTGACAAGGGACCCAGGAATTCTATTCTTGTTCCTTTAGGAATGAAAACTTTATTAGATAGGGAGTTGCTTTTGCTTGCTTTAATGAAAAGTTTACTGTTAATTGAGCTTTACGAAAAAACTTTGTTTATAAAAGCCAGATGACTTCTAATTTTTTGGAGTTTTGGTCTTTAAAGGTCAAACAGTTTTTTTTTATGCTTTGCCTTAGTGAATAAAAACTGTTACAAATAGAGGATAAAGCATTCAGTCCATAAAGCTCTTCAAAAGTCCCAATTAAATCTTTATTAGATGACTCCTAATAGGATGTATAGTCTTAAAAAGCTTAAAAGATATTTTCTTACAGCGTTTTTGCATGTTACTTGCCTTTACATGCAGGGGATTAATATTCACAAAAGTCTCCATACACTCCATGGTATGAAATTAAACTACCATTGAGGACCAGGCAGATGATTCGGGCACCTAAAAGAGCCTTTTGTTGTCCTTGCTTTTCTTTTCTTTTAAACATTAAAACAGTTGATTTTTCAGACATTATTGCAATCTTCAAATGTGTGTGCTATAGCAGGCAGGGACCGCTTACTATTCCAAGAGCACCTGAGTTCACTCTCATTACAACTTGAGTTTGTGTTGTTGATTTCTGTTTGGTTGATTTTGTGGATTTTGTGTTTCCTCGTGCTGTTCGTGTTGACCAGTTTTGTCGTTGCCCTTTCCGACTTTTAACACCCTAATGCCCCATTGGTACCTCTTTGCTTCTTTCAACATGAGTTCTTAATGATATAACAGAAACAACTTGATTTAAAGATAAAGTGAATCATTCAGGCTTTTGGGGACCTCTTGTTTCCTCTCAAGATAATGCTAAGAAAGTGACATTGAATCACATTAATGGATTTTTTGGTCTTTTTACAGGATGAACAAAGAGCTGAAAGTTCAAGTACTGAAGCCTGTTATATGTATGCTGGGTGGCAAGAGAAGAACAATATCCCTACGGCCCACAACTAATAATGGTGGTCCTACATTCCAGAAAGATGGTGTGGATATTGCATTACTTTGGCCTGAATCTGGATGAAAATTCAACTTTTGCTTTAAATGTGATATGTGAATTCAAAATATGGTGCAAAAAAAATCTTTTAGCCATTTTAATTTAGAAATACATAAAAGTTGTTGAAACTTGTAGATTTATTAATTTTCATGGGAATCATTTTTTGTGGTTTTCTCAAACAGACATTATGTTAGATGTAATGGCAATTTATGCCGCACCTACAAAAGTGGACGGACATATAATGTTTGGGTTCATCCATTCCAATTCAGCTTAACCTTTATGTTGAAGTTACTTTTCTATCAGTATATCTCCATCAAACTTTATATGCATTAGGATATGAACAAACAAAAATCCCAATAATTTTCAGTGATTGCTGATGATGATTGCATACTGCTAGATTGGTCATACTGTATTTTTGACAAGTTCTAGTTATGTTTTGGTTTATGCATGTTGCTAGAATAAATCAATAAAAAATAAAACATTTATTTTTTTCTCATTTTGGTGGTTGTCTGTTGTCCACGAAAACCAGGAAAATTGGTACCCCATGAATAATTTAAAGTACCTTTAATTATCCTTTTACGATATTAAGATTTTATGAAAAGGTCACATTCCACCATTCATTGTCATTTAATGAAAAACAAAATTTAGAATTGTAGCTTTGAACAATGTGTATATATTGTCTATATATTTTTAAATCATGGCTATATTAAGCTACAGTCATAAAAAAATAAGGTACACATTAATAAGAGATGGTAAAAAATATAAAATTTATATTTATAGAAACATAATTATGTGTAATTATAAAGAATATAAATTTTTATACATTGTATCAAATACAAATGTATATATGTTGTGCAGAATTATCTGCTAATGGCTGAATTTATTTTAAAGAATCTCCTCATAATTTGGATCAACTGCCAAGTTATGGTTGTATTAAGGTTTTTAACATGTTTAAGTTGTTATCATGTTTCTTTAGAATTGATGAATGTGTAATGTCATGTAACCATCAGATACACCAGTGAACTTTTATTACTATGCAAACATAATATGATTAAGTAGAGGAGAGCTTATAGAAACTTCTCATAAATTGAACCTTAGGTGATTTTAATATCTATTGTCTTAAATAGAAAAGTGCTAATATTTGTTTGGAATTAAGATTATTAAAGTTTTGTTATTTTATCCACATTTACAAATGTACTATTATTACTTACATAAATATGCTGTTTTTATCATTTATTTTCAATCAGATTGCTTCATACTTAAGTTTTAACTACAATAAATAATAAAAACAAAGGAAATGAATACCTTTGACCATTAATTGTCATGTGGTAATGTTAACACAGAAACTTGACCATTAATTGTCATGTGGTAATGTTAATACAGAAGCTTGACCATTAATTGTCATGTGGTAATGTTAACACAGAAGCTTGACCATTAATTGTCATGTGGTAATGTTAATACAGAAGCTTGACCATTAATTGTCATGTGGTAATGTTAACACAGAAGCTTGACCATTAATTGTCATGTGGTAATGTTAACACAGAAGCTTGACCATTAATTGTCATGTGGTAATGTTAACACAGAAGCTTTAGAGATGTTGTCTAGTCATTACATTCTTTACAAGGCAGGTTATTTCCTTCCATTAAAGATCATTTGATCCCCTGAATTAACACAAGCAGAAAGTTAATAAATTTGGTCTCGGATATGAAAATCTATTTAAAATTGGGTACAGGGGTTACACTCCCCTTAGCAAATTAAAACAAATTTTGGTAATTAATACAAATTTTTGTACACTAAAACTTTAGACAACTCAAAAATAAAGTACTGATTGACAATTTTGTGTAAGTAAAAAAAATGTTTGTTTGGCACCAAGAATTTTTCTTGGTATAACTTACTAACCTACCAGAAAGGTTTGGAGATTCAGATACCTTGATCATTTAGAATTTATAGAGCAGTGTAAAGCAATAGATTCTACTGAGAGCAAATGGAAGCATGGTATGACCTTGTTATATAGATATTTATTATGATATTTAATGTTAATATTTTTTATTTATATCTTATATTATGATGTAAATTGTTAATGTCTCTTATAAACTAATGAATTGACCTCTTACTTTGTGTGTGACCTGATTTTCCAAGAATCAAGAATCTGCTGTGTCGCACACCAAGTAAAAAGGCCATTGTTTTATTGTATTGTAAATTAACATGACATGCCTTAACACTGAATTCTAATTCCTCTACTTTCATGCCAAAAAACAAAGGACATTTTATAGAATAAGGTCAATATAATACCAATCTTGAATAATCAGGCCTGTACAGACATGCCAGAAATTTGTTGAACAAAAAGACAAACTATCTAGCATGTAAACATCAAGTAACAGGATACTGTTGAGATAAGTCTAAATTGAGTGGATAAAAAGAAAAAAAGAATTTGCATGCCTTATTGTGCATTTGATTCATTGTTTTGTCAGAAAAAAAACAGATAGAAATTGGACTTTTTAAATGTTTGTAAAGATTTAGAAGAGTATAAAATAAAAACTGATGTCTTTTGAGTGCTAGATTGATACTTTTGTGCCTTTGTGAAATCTGCTTTTTGTGTAATGGTTGACTATTATGCTAATTTTAAGAAACAAGATAATCAGTCTAAAGTTGGTATTTTCTTGATTTTATTAATAACTTTAATATATTTACTGTAATTATAAGTTACACAAATTGGATACTTCTATTAGAAAATGTAACTTGGGAATAAAAAATTGTTGATTTTTTTTATATTTGCTGAGAAAAACATCTGGAAAGAAGGATTGCAGGCTCCTGGGAGCCTCTAGTTTTACTTATTAACCCTCAGCATAAACAGATGAACTAGTCAATTGAAAGAAATCAAAAGCTAGCTGTAGAAGTTGACAACTCATTAATAATTTTACTCTTTAGTTTTAATTAATGTTGCATTAATACTTTTGTTGAATATACCTGATAAATGTTCATTTATAAAACATTCCATCTCTTAAAACCCCAACTTCAAAGCACCCTTAGAAATGAATGATTTTTATGTTCAGTATTATATTTTAGTAACTACATGTACATTTCTATCCGGTGAATTTGAAAAGGATCTATACTATAGTTTCTTATAAGCATTTTTTTCTGATTCATTCAAGAAATTAAAAGCCAAGGTACATTCAATCTACATGGATTGTTCCTCACAACAAACCTAATGAAGATTTCATAAGTTGATACTAGTATGAATTTTTACACATTCTGCATTTAAAGTTCATAAATAATGTAAAATGCAGGGAATTTAAATGTTCCTATCCAAATTTAGCTCTTTAGAATCAAAAGTTGTACCAAAATCTCCCTTTTGAGTTGAAGTTGTCAAGGCCCTTAAAAGTGAAAATTTAAAGATTTTTCATGTTTTTGCCAAGAAGGATTTTGTGTTGATGTTGAATCCTGTAAAATGTTAACCATTACAAATATAAAGACTTCTCAAATCATATGATGTAGATATACATGTAAAAAAAATTCTTGAATGAATGATGTCAAATGCTATATAAGTTTTTAAGTAAATTAAATTTGATTATTAATGAGTAAAAACAATTTTCTTATTTTTTTTACTTCATGGTACAATGTTCCTATGCTGTTTCTGAAGTTGACAGTGTTATTTTACAACTCTCTTATGTTGCACTTGGTATAATATCTTATTTGGTGGGATGATGTCGAAATTTTCAATGCAGCACTTGCACACTTGATGGTTTGAAATTTACTGCACATGAACACTTCTATTTCTCAGATTAGAAACTTAATCTCTAACTTGTTTTCATACAACATTTCAATGGAGATAAACAGTATTGCATTGCATTTTATAAATTATCATGGCATCAATTATACAGTATAGTTACATTGGTTTACCACAAACTAATGACATTTTATTCTGTGATATCAACTTCCAAGGCTCAGAGTCACAAAGAAATCCAGAAATCTGTCTGTCTATATTTATTTTCATGTAGAATGCATACTTTCATATAATGTACTCAGATTATAGTCAACTTTACAATATAATTTAGAGTTTTGTGCCTTCTAATAATTCAACTGTATTTGAATATATTGCTAGATCTGATTTTGCTATGTAAGGTTTGGGAATTTTATGCTTTTCAGGAAAGGTGTTGTTTGTCATTTATTTTTGTTATTTTTTGTAAACTTTATATTATATCTCTTTTACATATTTGAATGGCTATATATAAATATATGTTAAACTGATCTTCTTCTTTTATTTTATCAAGTAATATTTTATGTAGACTTATAGTTGTACGTCTTTCTGTTGGGCCTACAAATATTTCATTAGTGTGAAATGTCTCAAATTATCAGATAACCCCCTTTATGGTAGACATGGTTATTATGATATTTGATACTTTTGTACAAATACAGCAGATAGGAAAAATGCTTTTGCAAGCTTGAATGTTCTGATTCTCCAGATCAACAGAAACCTATTTTTTGTCAGATTATAATATTTTATAATTGATCATTGAAATCAAATTAACACCAAAGTTCCAGACAATAAATTTTGCTATGCCTGATGTGTATTTCATCCATACAAGACTTATCAGAGGTGCTCTACCCTAAGTTTAAAAATGCTAGACACTATGAGTATAAAGAGCATAGAATAATCAAACAAAAATGTTGAACTGAGAATCAAATAATGACTTAGATCAACCAATGTCTGGAGAAAGGTAGTCGAATGGTTTTGATAGTTTTGCTTATTTTTCAAATTAGGAATATTCAATACTTATTGTGGGCTTTTGCAGATAAGAGGTCATAGTTATGGGACAGTCATTGATTTTTGTGAAATGAACTCTATTGTTAGAATATGCATGTGCAAAAATGTGCAATCCAATGCAATATGGCAAAATAGGCACGAAATGGCTAAAATTTAGGTAGATTTGTGAAAAATAAATATGAGCGAACCTGTGACCCACAAAGATATTTACAGAAAACATTGGTATAGTGATGCTACACCCGCAGGTAAAATATTTTTTGTGGATCACAGGTTCGCTCATACTTTTTAGCTCACCTGACCCGAAGGGTCAAGTGAGCTATTGTCATCCCCATGTGTCTGTCGTCCGTCAGTTACTTTTCAAAAATTTTCTTCTCTGAAACTGCTGAAGAGAATTTTTCAAAACTTGGTCAAAGTATTTATCAGGGCATGATGTTTAAAAATTTTGTTCGGCTTTTTGATTTGTCAACAAACATGGCCGCTGTTACTAAAATTAGAACATGGGGTAAAATCACATTCAAAGGCCTATAACTTGAAAACTAGAACATATAGAAAAAATCTAAAGGATCTTAGGCTCTTCAGAAACAAAAGCTCTACTATAGTCCCCATTGGGTTGAAGTTGTCAGATGACCCCTTAGAGGGGTTATTGCCCTTTAAAGGTAAAAAATAGTGATTTTTCGTGTTTTTGGCCAATAGATTGAAAAGAATTGCAGTTAGAGAAAAGCTGTTGCTTGCTTAAACCTTCAGTTCATTGAGCTCTTAAAAAGTCTCCATTGGGTCAATTTTGTCAGAAGAACCCTAATAGGGGTTATGGCCCTTTAAAGGTGAAAAATAGTGATTTTTCGCGGTTTTGCCTATAGAATGAAAACTATAATTGCAGGTAGAGAAAAACTGTTGCTTGCTTAAATGTTCAGCTCATTTAGCTCTACAAAAGTCGTCATAGGGTTGAAGTTGTCAGATGACCCATTATAGGGGTTACAGCCCTATAGAGACGAAAAATGGTGCTTTTGGTCTATAGAATGAAAACTATCGCAGATAGAGAAAAGCTGTTGCTTGCTTAAATGTTCAGCTCATATACCTCTACAAAAGTCGTCATAGGGTCGAAGTTGTCAGATGACCCCTTATAGGGGTTAAAGCCCCTTAAAGGCAAAAAATTATGTTTATGGCCTATAAAACGAAAACTATTGCAGATAGAGAAAAGCTGTTGCCTGCTTAAACGTTCAGCTTATTTAGCTCTACAAACGTCTTGATAGGGTCGAAGTTGTCAGATGACCCCTTATAGGGGTTACAGCCACTTAAAGGCAAAAAATAGTTTTTTTTACCTATAAAACAAAAAACTATTGCGGATAAAGAAAAGCTGTTGCCTGCTTAAATGTTCAGCTCATTTAGCTCTACAAAAGTCTCCATAGGTTTAAGTTGTTAGATGACCCCTTAAAGGGGTTATGGCCCTTTGAAGGTGAAAAATAGTGATTTTTCGTGTATTTGGCCTATATATTGAAAAGTATTGCAGTTAGACAAAAGCTGTTGCTTGCCCAAATATTCAGCTCATTGAGCTTAACAAAAGTCTCCATTGGGTCAATGTTGTCAGAAGAACCCTAATAGGGGTTATGGCCCCTTAAAGGCGAAATAAAGTGTTTTTGGCTTGTAGAATGAAAACTATTGCAGATAAAGAAAAAGCTGTAGCTTTCTTACATGTTCAACTCATTTAGCTCTACAAAAGTTTTCATAGGATCAAAGTTTTCAGATGACCCCTTATAGCGGTTACAGCCCATTAAAGATGAAAAATAGCGTTTTTTCATGTTTTTGGCTTAAAGAATGAAAACTATTACAGATAAAGAAAAGCTGTTGCTTGCTTAAATGTTCAGCTCATTAGCTCTACAAAAGTCTTCATAGGGTCGAAGTTGTCAGAAGACCCCTTATAGTATAGGGGTTACAGCCCCTTAAGGCGAAAAATAGTGTTTTTTGGTCTATAGAATGAAAACTATTGCAGATAGAGAAAAGCTGTTGGTTGCTAAAATGTTCAGCTCATTAAGCTCTACCAAAGTCTTCATACGGTCGAAGTTGTCAGATGACCACTTATAGAGGTTACAGCCCCTTTAAGGCGAAAAATAGTGTTTTTGCCTACACAATTAAAACTATTGCAGATAGAGAAAAGCTGTGGCTTGCTTAAATGTTCAGCTCATTTTGCTCTACAAAAGCATTCATAGGGTTGAAGTTGTCAGATGACCCCTTATAGGGATAACAGACCCTAAATTAACATGTTTTCATGTTTTTGGCCTATATAATGGAAACTATAGCAGAAAAAGAAAAGTGTTGCTAGCTTAAATGTTCAGTTTATTAAGCTCTTAACAAAAGTCTCTATAGAGTCAAAGTGTTCAGACTGCCCTTAAAATAACATTTTGCACGTTTTTTGCCAACAGAATAAAAACTATTACTGAAAGAGAAAAGCTGTTGCTTGCTTAATTGTTCAACTAATTTAGCTCTATACAAAGTTCTTCATAGAGTTGACATCAAGACCAGGTGATCGATTGAGGCTCCTGAGAGATCACTAGGCTTCGTTGTCCGTCCATTACTTTTTCAAAAATCTTCTTCTCTGAAACTGACGAAGAGATTTTTTATTGGAAACTTGGTCCCAGTAATTTTCAGGGTATGATCTTTAAATTAAAGAACCGTATTCGGCATCATAGTTTGTCAACAATCATGGCCGCTGTTACTAAAGATAGAACAAGGATAAAATCACATTCATAGGCTTACAACTTGAAAACTAGAACAGATTGAATTAATCTGAAGGATGAAAGAAGCAAAGATGATCTTAGGATCTGAAGACTACCGGTAAAACATTCTACAAATTCTAAGGATTCTAGGTCCTTAAAGGTGGAAAATAGTTTTTTTAAAGCTTTTGGCCTATAGAATGTTGCTTGATCAAACCTTCAACTTATTGAGCTCTACAAAAGTCTTAAATTGGTCGAAGATGTCAGGTGACCCCTTACAGCGGTTTTTTTAAAGTTTAATGATAGTCTTTTTCATGATTTATGCATATAGAATGAAAACCATAACAGATGGAGAAAAGTTGTTGCTTGCTTTAAAAACCTACATCTTATTGGGCTTGAAAAAAAGTATGCATATGGTCAAAATTGTCAGATGACACCTTTGAGGAGTTTTGGCTCTTTTTACGTGAAAAAGGCTGTTAATTGTTCATTGAGCTCTGCAAAAGTCTCTCATGGGTCAAAGTTGTCAAATAACCCACTATGATTGTCATTCTTTTGGCCTTATAGACTGAAAACGTGAGGGATATTTTATAGCTTTTGCTTGGTTAAATGTTAAACTTAATGAGCTCAATACAACTCTCAATACATTAAAGTTGTATAATAGTTCTTTCTAGGATTTTTTCCTCTCAAATGCCTTCAATATTGGTAAATCATCCTTTTTATCCTATTTGCCATTAAAGCCAGATGGGCGATTCAGGTCTTGGGGCCTCTTGAATTAGCTCAACTGACCTCTCAAGTTTCATGTGAGCAATTGTCTATCACTTCCGTCTTCCATTATTTCGTTCCTGAACTTCTCTTAGAAGAAACCACTGAAAGGGGTTGTTTTGAAACGTTGTAGATGTTGTCCCTTGAAAAGTAGGGACATTGACCTCAAAAGGGATTTTCTTACAACTTACACTAATTAAACTGAACATTAAAGTAAGCCAGAGCTGAAGTTTAGGCTAACATCATCTTTCCTCAATCTGCAATAGTTTCATTCTATAGGTCAAACACGAAAAAAACTTTAGTGCTTATCTTTGAAGGGTTATCTGACCCAATGGACACTTTTGTTCTGAGCTTACTGTGTTGAGGGTAGAAAAAGCATCGGACTTCTGACAGCCCCGTTTGATAGCAACAATAGCTGGGGTTTTTTTTGTAGGCAGTCAACATTTGTGCAATCATCCAATAAATGAAGCATGCAATGTTTAAAAGCAATCAATTCAGTGGTTAAGGAGAAGAGTTTAAAGAAGATGACGACGCCGCATGTCAAGTGATGAAAAAGGGGGATTTCTATGAAATGAGATCATTCTTTCATCATGATCAATTTTACTAAATTTTGGTGAAGATTGTTTGTCTCCGGTGATCTCCCCAACTTACCTAAAGAGGATCACAAACTCAAAATGTCAAAGATATAAAACTAGAAACATAAAATCAACAACAACAATTTAATATTTACAACCATCGTGTACATGGATTATGAAGCTTTTTCCGTATATTTGATTACATACACAGTTTAAAACGTTACAATAAACAGTGACTTTTTATCAAACTAAACATATCCAAAAATTTCTCTGGAGTTATGTTGTCCAGAAAATTACATTCTATGTCCATGGAGTTCAGCTTGATGCTCTGTTCAACTGTGACTTTTTCTGGTGAGCTAAAAGATATTAAAAAAAGAAAAAAAGTTAGTAGCAGCCCATTGATTGTATATCATTCCGCATACGTTTTTGGAAAAGTCATTCTCATGTGCGTTTTCTGTGAAAAGCATGGCGGTAATTTTCATGTATATCTTCAGCTATGTCCAGTTCTCAACAGGAAGTATAAGTCCGACAGGTCTGAAAGTCGCTTGTCATACTGAACCATCCTACCAAGTTTCATTTCATTCACATGTACGGTTTCTGAGAAAAGCTTGACGGAAATTTTCACGTAAATTTTCAGTTCGACCTAGTCCTAAAACAGGAAGTAGAAGTCCGATAGGTCTTAAAGTCGCCGAAGACGTACAGTGTGTCATACTGAACCATCCTACCAAGTTTCAAATCATTTTCATGTACGGTTTATGAGAAAATCTTGACGGAAATTTGCACGGACGGACATGAGCAAAAGTTAATGTCCCCGGCATGTCGTTGCGGGGTCATAAAAATGTGTTCCGCGTTCAGAAATTTAAACTTTCCTTTAAAAAAAAGAAAGAAAGATCATGGTGAAGTAGTATTGAACCTGCTACACTAATTAATATTAAACACACCTTTCATGAGGTATAACTGATATCAATGACAATATCCTAGCTTGAAGATAAGTAACAACATCAGTATCTGTCACAATATCATCTTCTTTAGGACAGAACAATAGCATCCCAACACTGAAACATAAATGATCATGTAATAAACTCTACCGTGTTAATTTACACTGACACACAAGGAAGACTTTGTCCAAAGCTCTATGACAGGAGTGGTGACCATCGTCAATTTCTATAATGTTTTGGAGCAAACTTTCGCCCACTCAAGCTTATGAAGCTTATGTACATGAATCGCTAGCCTTCTGAATCGTTATTTCAGAGCTTATGGTATGATAGAGTGTCACCTTTAAAATACATCTGTTAACGCAGGTTACTTTATGAAGACATAATGCGCTTGTATACAAGTACGAAGTTTCAATCTCTCATGCCAGTACAGATGTTAGTTTGTCATAGAGAGTTTATTTCTAAACACGGATTTGACCTATAATAAATTGACAACGTGAAAAGTGTGTCATAAACAAGAAGGATTTACTTGCCATTCCGGAGCACCCGAGTTTAGTCTCATTTCGACTTGAATTCTCGTAGCTAATTATAGTTTATTTGTTTTTGTCAGTATTTTTGTTATATTTTCTTTTATGTCTTTTGGGCCTACTGATTTAGAAAATTGTGACCATTTCAAGTTTTAACGAGTAAGCAATTTTGTAAAAGCACAACCTTCAAATCATACCAAATTTAGTCGTATGTTGTTGGGTACATTAAATATCCTAAACTAGAATGTCATTTAAAAAAAAAACTATACTATCATGTTTGCCTGTAGATAATATACTTTTTGTCCTACCACAGCATTGCTCTTCTAGGCGAAATTCGACTGTAATTGTCATCCGACATTAATTGGTCTAACACCCACTGTAGTCCTCTGTAACTTAATGAAACATCACAGGGTTGACAGGTCGATTCCAGTAAACTATAAAACATACGGCCTATCGCGTATTCATCTGATTGGTTAAACTTCTTCTTTGCTCGTAACACCTGTAATGAAAATATACAATAAACTGCAAAAGAGCACACCGTTACAATTATATTTTGAAATTTAAAATGTTTTTCATTCACCGCCTATGCATGGTTCTTAGAAATTTTGGTTTCTTTTCCGTTCTCGACTCATAGTTTTTTTTTTGGTCATTATAGTTTGGTTTTGCAACTTTTGACTATTTAGAGTGTGTCTGAAACAAGCACAAAACGCATTTTAGATTTTGTCGAAATTTTGGTCCTGTTCAACTCAAAGATCATGTAAAATCTTTCTGTGCCCAATGTAAGATTCATTAGAATAAAACAATAAAAATAGGGGATCATTAGCTTAATGTTTTGTCTACATTACAAACCTTTGAACCTAAAGTTAATATTTAAAATGATTACGTAATATTTTCATCTTAAATACTTTTAAAGGGAAACATATAAACAGTTTTGAACGTTTTAACCCGTTTGCCTGTAATTATTCGTATACTATTTTCTACATACGAGTGGATGTTCAAGAACAACATTTGCTTATTCTCGTCAACATTTCAATATCCTCTTTTCCCGGGCACAAAAATATTTCGTAATTATATTGTGGAGCCATTGGTGTGGTGGTTAACACATCGGGCTAGGTTCGTGGTTCAATCCTCGTCAAGGATGAAAATTTCAAGAACCAATTTTTCGACTCCCTCTTGACACCATTTTTGAGAATGGTCTCAAGGAACGATCCTTCGGAAGGAAAGAAATTGGTTGTCCCGGGTATGGGGAGACCAATATCCCATTCAAGTTAAAAAAAAACTTTTGTAGGGTTCGATACGAGTTGGCTCATTGGGTACCACTACAAAGGCCACACTCGAAAACTGCATACTGAAGAGGCATTCACATAGGCATCAGGCTTGTTTCCCAACCCCGTTTAAGATGTTTTACCTGTCGACATCCTCTTGATTTGAGTTCTGATCTTTCAAATCCTCTAATTTCTGATTGTGCAGTATGATTATTTTCTTCTAATGGATCAAATATTGTAGTTAAAGGCGGCAGATTCTTAGCTGATTCAAAACCGGTAAGTAACGGCCGCCACAACTTATCTAATAAAATGTTTTCTGCTCTTATATCTCCATGGGCGATCCCATTGTTTTGGAGGTGGGATACTGCAGACAACAATTGATAGAGTAACTGTAGTAAGAATGTATTGTTTACTCTTTTGTCACTAGAATTAAGGTGTTTCTCCAGGTCTCTCAATGTTTTGGGATACTTATTTATCACCATAAAAAAGGCTTGATCTGTCATTTTAATATGTCCTCCATCACTGGCCGAGTTCACAAACTTTTTAAACCTGTCCGTTTGTCCAGTGTAATAATGACGTAGTGTTACGACATTTGGATGGTAAGGAAGACGTGTATAAAGCATATGTTGTGGATGTAGGTTGTCACTCGGATCTGACAATGAATTGAATAACTCTGGCTGTATCTGATTAATCACAATCTGAAGAAAAAATGAGTTTGCAAGTTAATTTAAAAAGTTCTTTTAAAAATTATTGTCACTCATCTGAACTTACTAATTAGTTTTTATTTATATAAACAACTTGGTCCTTATAAATGTGTTCTTACCAAAAAGACAGGCTTCACTCACAAAAACTAATCTTCCAATCGTGAAAGATCAGTCGGTCTTTTTCAAGAACTTATGCAAAAAACAAAAACCTTAGTTATAAGTATTTTGTGTCTCTATGATTTACCCCGAGTTGCCATTCTCAGAAAGGTGATTCCATAAAAAAGGTAATTATGATTGAATATGGTAATCTAAATCACAAGATTAAAAAACGTGCGTACATGTCCCAAACAACAAATGCAAGTACCTATTTCCTCCGTAAAAGATACCATCACCCTCCCCTTTTGCGTGTAAACCATCGTCTTCTCTTTCCCAGAAAGACCAGATCACCCGAAGATTATACCTTTAAACTTGACTTCTGTTGTGTTGTAAAAATATTTTATAATGCAAAGAAACCACCTAGTCACACACCAAATCGGTAGATAACAGGACAATGTTTGAGCAAATCAAGGTAAAAAATCTGGACTTACCTTGATGAGGTATTCTTCTTTACTGTGTTTGATGTGGAACACAAGGGAGGAACCGTCACAATACGAAGGTTTGTCTCCTAGCAAGATAAAGTCTTTGCCGACCTTCCATTCTCTGTTCGGGACATCCAGGGCAGTGGGGATGCTTTTATTCATATGTCGATCTTTTAACGTTTCTTTAAGTGTCACTAAACTCTCTGTATCTGATAAGTTTTGTCCTTTCTCTTTAACAGTTTTCAAAGCTATAAAAATTCCTTCACACGTTAAAGGTTCTTTATAATTTTCTCTGAATTTAAGAAGGTTCTGCGTAATTCTCTCATTTTCATGTTTCAAATTAATATATCCTAGACCTAAGGATTGTATTTGACCTTCTTGTTTTTTATTCTCCTCTTGTAGGAGCTTTATTTGTCTATCCTTAACCTCACATTCCTCTATCTTTTTCAAAATATTAATTTGTAGCTGTTCTGTAAAGTTTTCAATTGACCCGGTGTTTTGAAATTGCCAAGGGTTTTTAGACTTATCCAACATTCTTTGTGTATGAGGTGAAAACAGCGGCCTGCCGTTTTGATTTGTTTGTTTAGTTTCTGTTCTTGGGACTTCTGTCTTTGAACAAACAGGTTGACTGACTGGTCTCTTTGAAATTTGATGTTCTATTTCTGATCTAGATATTGGGACTGACTTGTTCGTCAGTCTAGATAAGTCGTGGCTATACCTTACAAACTTATTTGAATTCTGAAATGTCGTATTTTCTGGAGGTAATTCTTGATTTTTGTCAGATTTATTTGTAGAGGCTAAAATAAAAAATAATAAAGAAATGTTACTTTTGAAAAAAAAATCCTGACGAAGATAAAAATACATATTAAAATCTAAGATAACAAGTCTGATGGCGGCTTTTAAAGGTGGACTTTGATAAAATAATATTAGTCCTTTAGACCACTATTAACATGGTAATTTTAAGTTGATTTTTTCAAAGGTTAAATCTTAAAATATACTTGACAGGTTTGTTCATTGTATATTCCTTACCTTGTGACATACATTTACTCAATGGATACTAGTAGTGGGATTTATTATCAGATGGTTTCAACTGGCGGAGTCTCGAGACTCTCCAAGAATAACCAGCTTCCGCACCAACACAATGCGTTTGAGAAAAAATTAAGTCTTATTGTAATCTATCGTGAATAGGAATCATTACCCTAAGATTATTCTATTAACATTCAGTCTTAGTTTATAATTTGGTATCATGTCTAATACGTTTAGCTTGTGTTCTTGATGCCTGAAATCTATGTGATACAAAAAGTAGCGCCATGATCATTCCCTACCTGTCATGTGCTGCCGTAGAAGGTATGCTGTATTTTTATGGTTGTTCCCTTCGGCTTCATCGCATGCGGTTTTTTCACTATTGTTTTTGGCAAATAAATCACAGTGTGTCTGTTTGATGAAGACTTTGACGATCTCTATAAAGCCTCGATAGGCACATAGATGAAGAGCTGTGTCACCTCTATTGTTCTTAATGGACAGGTCTGCACCACTGTAAATAGACACAATCATAACTCTCAAATTCAAGAACCATAGACCCAAGCAAATGGTTATAGACCGCTAACATAACGGTTATAGTCATTGGCCAACGAAAATCTGGTTTATAGCTAAATGTGTTCGATTGTCTCAAGAAAAACTTTGTATAAACGTGTTAAGCAAATGAAATACATATTGATTTTAAAAATCAGGGCAAGAATTGTAAATAATGCTCTTAATTTAATGGCTGTACATATATATCTCTACTTTTCTAAAAACCAACCACAAAAGTACAAATAAATAGAAACAGTTTGTTACTGCTATATTATAAAATAAATGTTGACATCCTCGATACATGTCGGAAAGATTTCTTCCGCCATGTGAAACTGATATTCGTTTGATTCCGCCACTATGAAGTTTCCCGCGAAAAATATATTTCATTCGTTTTCATATTTGCCACAGGCGTTTGGGTCCAGGATTTTATTTTATCATAAATAACGTGTATATAACATGTATAAGAATTTTCATCTCGTCTATAAACTATATAGATGAGATGAAAATTTTTATATACACGTTATTCATAATACAAAATCCCGGACCCAAACGCCTAGTTTATAGATGAGATGAAAATTTTTATATACACGTTATTCATAATACAAAATCCCGGACACAAACGCCTGTGATATTTGCAACGTTCTATATAATAACAAGAGGCTCCCAGGAGCCTAAATCGCTCACCTGGTCTTGATGTCAACCCTATATTTTGTAGAGCTAAATGAGCTGAACATTTAAGCAAGCAACAGTTTTTCTTTACCTACTATAGTGTTCATTCTATAGGCCAAAAACAGCGAGGAAAAACCGTTATTTTAGGGGCCGTAACCCCTATAAGGGGTCATCTGACAACTTCGACCCTATGGAGACTTTTGTAGAGCTTTATGCGCTGAACATTTAAGCAAGCAACAGCTTTTTTCTATCTGCTATAGATTTCATTCCATAGGCCAAAAACATAAAAAAAAAACATTATTTCAGGAGCCGTAACCCCTATAAAGGGTCATCTGACAACTTCGACCATATGGAGACTTTTGTTGAGCTAAATGAACTGAACATTTAAGCAAGCAACAGCTTTTCTCTATCTGCTATAGTTTTCATTCTAAAGGCCAAAAACATGAAAAAGGTTATTTTAGGGGCCGTAACCCCTATTAAGGGGGCATCTGACAACTTGATGCTATTGAGACTTTTGTAGAGCTAAATGAACTGAACAATTAAGCAAGCAACAGCTTTTCTCTATCTGCTATAGTTTTCTTTCTATAGGCCAAAATTATGAAAAATCATCATTTTAGGGCTGTAACCCCTATAAGGGATAATCTGACAACTTCGACCATATGGAGACTTTTGTATGAACATTTAAGCAAGCAACAGCTTTTCTCTATCTGCAATAGTTTTCATACTATAGGGCAAAAACATGAAAAAACGCTATTTTTCACCTTTAAGGGGCTGTAACCCCTATAAGGGGTCATCTGACAACTTGGACCAAATGGAGACTTTTGTAGAACATTTGATGCTGAAGCTGTAGGGTACCATCAGATTTCATCTATCTCTTATACTTTTCGATTTACAAGCCAAAAACAGTAGTCTGACCCCCCCTGGTCTATTTTTAGCAATGGTGGCCATGTTTTTCGACGAATCAAAAATCCCCACATCAGTTCTGTGGGGGGTACCCTAAAGTACCACCAGACCAAATTTGGTTTGAATCTGTGCAGCCGTTTCAGAGGAGAGGAAGTTTGAATAAAAGTTAACGACGACGACGACGGACGACGACGGACGCCAAGTGATGGCAATAGCTCACCTGGCCTTTGGCCAGGTGAGCTAAAAAGTATAACTAATTCGGGGTGACGAATATCAATTTGAATGTCACTTGTGTCGAATAACGCTAGGGGATTCAACTCGTGTGCGGAACTCGTTCCGTGCACTTGTTGAATCCCGGCGTTATTCGACAATTGTGACATTCGCCACCCCTCATTATTTATACTATAAATATTGTCATGATTTTCACCATGTTACTATGCATTTAGTCTTAGCTGTCCGAGCTTCAGTGAATAATCTAAGGGACCAAAGACTGAACGCAATCTAGCTCTGACGATCTTAGATTGCTTTCAAGTACAAGGCTTTTACCTTTCAATAAGCAGTAGTACACATTGGATATGGCCTCTATCGGCTGCCGCGTGTAAAGGTGTAGAACCCCACTGGACACGTGCATTTACGTCACTTCCGTGTTGAATTAAAACAACAGAAATGTCATAATATCCCTGGCAACAACTATAATACAGGGCAGTGGCTTGTTTTGAATCGCGAACGTGGACAGTAAAGTTTCTGTTTAAGAGATGCACGACTTTCTCGTAGTATCCACTTTTGCTGGCCTGTATTAGGTCATCGCAATCTGACATGTTTCATTGCCGTCTTATCGGGTTTCAAGCCATACTCAGTACAGTGTATCATTGCTCAGAACCATCAAAACAATACTACAAAGAAACACAGTATGTCATTAATCTAGATGAGTCAGTCAGACACAGTATTAAAGATTGGTGCAGGACATTTTCAATTTTCATCAACTAAAGTAAAAAAAAAATCAAAAAATAGCCATGCCGCAAATTCTCTTAAAGGTCTTTTCCGACCGTAGTAACGATTCTAACTAAAGGTAATAACAAAACTACCCAACTTGAAGGACCAATCTCAAATGTATGAGAGAAATTCAGAAAAAAAGGCAGATTCTCTGACATATTGAAGTATACATTCTAAGTTTTAACGAGACTGATCCTGCATTAATGATAAAAGGGCAGAAAATCTACGTTTCAGAAAGCGAAAAAGTAAAAAGAAACACTTGACTTATATATAAATTGGCCAAACACAGAGGCAACTATCACATCGCCATTGTAAAATAAACGCACAACTGTAGGATACAATGTAATATCAAGTAAGAAATTTCACCAAAATGAGTCAATTCATACAGTTTCTGTCAGAGCCAGCCACCACTGACATTAAAACAGTATCTCCTGGTTATGATATTTACAATAAGTAGGTATACATTTACGCCGGATTTTCTAAAATGTCATGAATGGTACAATAAACGATATAAATCAACCCGTATAGCGCTGTCAATATTTGGTTAGAGTCAATGTGCGGTACGAAAAAAAAACAGCGTACCGCACATTGACTGCAACTTAATATTAATAGAGGGGAGCAAGTCCCTGTGGTTAAATCCTTAGTATTGTAAATATTGTACTTGTAATTGTTTTTTTCCAACACTAATTAACATAATTGATTGTTAAATTATCATACCATTAGTTTTAAATGTTCGTTCGATTTACTGACTTCAGTGAATAAATAATCTATAGGTCGGACTTCCGCGTTCCATGTTACCTAGTATACATTACTGTACTGGTTATCATGTTATATCTAATAGAAACCGGTCCGATTTCCATATATGTTTATACACTCAAGAAAGTCAAACTTTCTTTAGGTTATGAGTTACTGTATAGTTCCTTTCAACAACTGCTAAAATTGTTAAAAAAAACCATGTTATTTATATTATCAAGATGGTATCATTTTCATTCAATGCAAGATAATTTTATTTTAAATGATATCTAAATATAGTGAATAAAAAGCTTACCTTAAATAAATTGAGAGAGTTCTACTTTGTATGACACTGTATAACAGATGAAGCAGGAAGTAGGCAGTCAACTGAAATAAATGTGCCAGACAATCAATAACCATTCCATTCCCGTCTCATTCAATTTCTAAAAGTTAATTCTCAATATTTTCTATTCTATTTTAACGGATCCCCCTTTTTTTCAAAACGCCTTGTGAATCTAGATTAAGGTTATGATTTTATGCACCTTTTCTTTATAATATTCCGGCTAAAATGTAAAGCAATTATTAATGACATTATAGTGGTCTATCTTAATTTATACCACTATGTCATAAAATGTAACGAGATACCCTGCATTAATCATGCTTTATCAGTAGATAAGGCTAAATTCCTGAAAGACCCCCCTCATTAATTATCATAAACTTTCATTTAGTACCCTCTACAGTCCCGTGGTATAAATCAGTTATCCCCCATCGGGCATCCGCCCTCAGGGGAATAACTAACACTAAGCTAACATTTCGTCTTATCACAGGCATGTTTCTTTAAAAATCTGTTAATATCTAATGATAAAAAAAACCAATTACGGGTCTATTAATATATTTCGTTTTTTTAGATTTGCTAAAATGTCAAAGAATATTATAACTTTTTTTTTCATTTGATGAAACATAAAAACCCTTACGGGTTAGGCAAATACAAAACAATCACAAATACCGTAACATATACAGAAATAAATGGTTTTGCATAATTATGTGATATGAGAAAAATTTTATGTATATTTGGCACATTTCAAAAGATAAAAAAAGATATAAATAAAGAAAAGGGGGGTTACCGTTTATTTACGAGCGATATCAACTTTGACAAGTGTTTTACCGAATTTGACCAACTCAAAACTTATTGTTAGCAACAAGGAATTACTTTCCTTTCCGGCTCGTCTACGTTCACTCTCGTTCAGATTCTGAGTCCGTGCTTCCGATTTCAGTTCTTATTAGTTGTTTGTGTGTAGTATATGTCTGCTGCGTTTTTTCCACCTTTTTGGTCTTTCGAATTTCGAATGCTCCAATTGATACTATTTTTTATCTTTATTTTTTTATGATATAATATTTTTGTTGGGAAAGCTATGGAACCCGAACCACTTAAAGATTATAGAATCTGCTCAGAATTTGAAAGAGTTCTTCACCAAAACTTTTCCGAATCAAATAGTTTTTAAAAATCATTATACTCGAACTACATCGAGCTACAAAGCGAATGCCATTATGATATATATATAATATATATAATATATGAACAGAAGTCTTGATTTCGTGATGATAACATAAAACGTCAATGAATAAATTTAGATCATATAGATTATTTATAAACTCTTACAATTTGAAAAAAAAAGTTTATCATTATGATGTTAATACTAATTGTCATTTTCTAATGAAATACACGTAAGTACAACAAGCGCAAATAAAAATCCTGGATTGAGTTATCAAAATATTTTTAAAATTCAATCAGTTGATGTTGAAAATCAAATTATTTGATTACTGCACCCTGCCGATAAATAATTTTGAAAACAAAATTGAATGAATGATTATTAGAGCCTCTATAATGGAGCCCTACCTCTAAAAACATGAAAAAGTTAATCACTTGTGTCAAGTAAGAGGAGAAAGACGGTTCGAATACATCCAAATACGAAGCAGACTTCCTAGAATCTCTTTAGTGTCCTTCATATCATATCCTTTCAGTTGCATTAAGCTTTTTTTTAAGTTAAAATATTTGCTCCATATGAAAATATTCAACTAAATACTAACCTTTGATTAATCTTTACTCAGAATATCGATTTCCTAAAACACTTCCTTGTGTATTTCGTTGTAAGATGAATTTCTCAATTATTTATATCAAGACGTTTAAAGTTCTACGAATAAATCTAAAAATTAATATTATCTACGTAGTTCCCGACCTACGAATGAGGAATTTTATGTATTTATAAATAAAATGATCTGTGCAGAAGTTACTTTCAAAGTTCTTTGTATGATTCAAACTCCTTTGCATGATGAGCTTCATTTCCTGGGCTTTTTCCAAATCTATATTTTAAATTAACAATGCGAAATTAATTTACATCAACATCTAAAAACAAAACGTTTAATGATCTTTAATCCTGGTTTTCCAAGTTTGTCATATTTTAGCTTCATAAGCCTCCAATTTTACTAAACTAGGAGCTAGGGGTCAAATGAATATAATTTAATATGTAAGATCGTGTTTGAACCCCATTACTTGAAATAGAAGAAACCATTAGAATAATACAAGTGTGGAACTGAAAGTTAGGTCTAACACAATTACATTGCCCTTCTTAAAAATTTTATTTAACAGTTTAAGCCTCGGTTAAAGCATAGTTGTATCTTCTAAAAAGTATTATGATTTTCTTGTTCAAAACCTTTTGAAGCATTATAAAGCATCAAAAGTTCTTGAATAGTTAAAATGAAATGTCTTTGCCATGTATAGTAAATGAAATATTGAAAAATAGAATTATAACGGCACATCTCGTAGCGGACATAGAGCTCTACGGCAAGTTCCCGCGAAAAATTTGCTTAATGCTGATATTGGTTTTTTTGTCCGAATATGCTTCTCAAAATTACAGTTCCGCCGTGAATATATCACGCGCTCATAGGTTTCAGAATCAACCACATAATTCAAAGCATAGTTTGCTAGAATTTAATTTAGAGTATTTGAAAGAAGTTTTTATGATAAATCATAAATAAGTTAAATAAACATGTATTCTTCTTTTCTTTTATTTCAAATGAAGAAAATTGAATAATTATGCTGTGCTCCCAGCTAGGCAATGCCTAAATCATATTACGTGTTCATTGTATTTTGTGAATGACATACGTAACACCTTTTCAAAAATTGCAGAGTTTTGATAAAAAAGAATACATGTAATGTTTTTTAATATATTTCTATTCTTTTTCCCCTATAAACTATTTTCTTGGGTTACAAAATCAAGCAAACTCAATTTTTTAAAAGACATGTTAGTCTAAAAATTGTACAATGAAAACGTGTACAGTTTGTACAGTTCATGTATCTCTTAGATGAAATAAAGAGGAAGCAAATTGACTACCTTACCTTTTATTTGCTGGTTATATGCAAAGGGAATTCCCCTTAGTTGATTATCCAATATCTTACCGACGTTCAATTGTCTCGGTTTGAACTTCCGTGTTTAGTGCTGAATCAATATCTGTTTGATATCGCCTCATCAATAGACTTCTGTACTGTACACAATAGTGTAACAAATGTGATATATTCAAGGAAAAGCTAATGGAAAATGATTTATGCAATGTAAATGTATTTAATATCTACGATTCAAAGTCACAGCAGACATACAAAGCTCTCAGAAACAGGAAGAAATGCATTTTACCGATCATTATTTCTCGGCTGTTTTGAGGCGAGCCAAGTAATTCTATATATTTTTTGGCAATGAAATAGAGTGCAAGTAAACTTACGAAAAATAATGAAAGATATTGGAGGCTGTTGGTGGGTTTCTTGATTACCTGATTACTGGGACATTTTAAGGTGATTACTTGATGACAAGAGATTATTTGAATCTAAACACAATTTTTGATAACTTGACTACATTATGAGACTCAGTGTTCTAGTACTACATGCATCACGTTTTGAAGACTTTTTTAAATAATTAATGAATGATTACCGAAGCAAAAACTTAATGATTACTTTATTCCAAGATACCCTCATTTTGGTAGAGCGCCTCTGATGAGTCTTGAATAGACGAAACGCGCGTCAGGCGTAGCAAAATTTATTGCCTGGAATTTTGTTGTCATTCGTCGTATTTCGAACACACGTGAAGGTTAACACTGCTGGTGGAGTTTTAATTCCCCGAGGTTAGCCCGCTCCGGCATCAACACTTTTGTGTTGGAGAAAACATCAAAGCTTTAAATTATCCGTTTAAATTTCAAAATTGTATAAACCCTAAGGTTCTTCCTATCCCAGACATAGGTTGATTATCTTAGTGATAATTTGGTTCCCCAGTTTGGAATATTTGGTTTTACTGTTCTATGCACTTCATATTCATAAAGTGTTTGGCATTTTCAATATTTTTGGTAGAGCGCCTCTGATGAGTCTTGAATAGACGAAACGCGCGTCAGGCGTAGCAAAATTTATTGCCTGGAACTTTGTTGTCATTTGTATTTCGAACACACGTGAAGGTTAGCACTGCTGGTGGAGTTTTAATTCCCCGAGGTTAGCCCGCTCCGGCATCAACACTTTTGTGTTGAAGAAAACATCAAAGCTTTAAATTATCCGTTTAAATTTCAAAATTGTATAAACCCTAAGGTTCTTCCTATCCCAGACATAGGTTGATTATCTTAATAATAATTTGGTTCCCCAGTTTGGTATATTTGGTTTTACTGTTCTATGCTCTTCATATTCATAAAGTGTTTGGCATTTTCAATATTTTTGGTAGAGCGCCTCTGATGAGTCTTGAATAGACGAAACGCGCGTCAGGCGTAGCAAAATTTATTGCCTGGAACTTTGTTGTCATTTGTATTGCGTAAGTTTCTTATTGGACAATCAACGAGGTTAGTCTGGTTAATCTGACCCAGATGAAAATTTGTTCTGATGAAAGTGTCGTTTCCGGGGGGGGTGGGACTGAATATAGTCTAAGTGATGGAATTCATAAAGAAGTAGGTCCAGTGATGTTTTAAAATCAAATCCCTAAAGCGTTAAAAGACGAGCAGAATTTATAAATACTTAAATAGATGGGTTCTCTTTTAATAAATGTTTTTGTTATAAATGTTCAAGAATTTTTGTTTTTCTGTTGGGTATGGAGGGTTATACAGGTTGTTGTGGGGTTGCCCGTTACGTCAGGGGGATCCCGATCCAGTCAGGATGACGTCAGCTCGATGTCCATTGGTCGGCACCAACCAAGAAGACCAGCGATTGGTTGATGTACTGCTAGAGGCTGCGGAGGCTGCGCAGTGTGACCCTTCTGGGAGAAGTTTCCCGCGAGATAGATTCCAGCTTGGAGAAGACGAACTGAAGACAACACTCAGATTGATATACTCGACGCAGGCTTTAATCCAGCAAGGAAAGGTATTCTGATTGATATAGTTATTACATTTATCGCTAACCCTTGTCCGTTGTGTGGAATAAGTGTGTTCGTGACAGAAGTAGTACCACGAGGGCATTCACAACATTGGCGGCTGCGAGCAAGGGTCGCATCAGCCATTTTGATTTGGACCAGACACTGGTCAAGTTTTGACAAAATTTCTGTCTGAGTCGAATGTGACTATATCATTGAATCCCTTGCGTTCTGCGTTTTGTAAGGGTCCTGACTTGTGTTTTCTGCGATTTGAAGATCGTAGGAAGTTTTTATAAGCTCGATTGTAGTCGAGAAGGAGATACACGAGTTACGAGACTTGGGCGAGACTTCGCGTGATTCAGCGACTCTCAAAGTGACGTGCCGGAAGTGATCGGGTGATTTTGTAAACAGTTCGATCTTTTGTTTACATTTGTAAAGTTTACGATTTCCAAGCTTTGTAACACCGCGATGGTTGTTTGATTGATATTTTGAGAATATTGTTGTATTGTTTATTGAATAAACTGATTGTTGTGTGAATTATTATTCAATAAAGTGAATTTTTTGCTGCTTACCCCAAAGTTTGACTTTGTGTGAAAAAATTTTTTCTTGCTTGAGTAATATAGTAAGTAAGCAGTGTTGTTATTGTGTACAGAGGTTGCACAATAGTTAAGAACCAGCTAGGTTGTGGTGTACACAGGTACAAGTTAGTTGCACTAAAATATAGAGATAGTTGTAAGGTAGGATGGCCTATGTAATGTGGAGTAAGAAAGTTTGTATAAACTCATGCCATCCAGATGAGTTGTTGTCACTGCCGGGCATAGGTCCCGCGTATGCAAAGCAAATCATGAGCTACCGCAACAAGCAAATCAACATAACGGTAGATATGCTTTGGTCAATACCATGGTTGGTCTTAACACGTGAGTTGCTTGACCGAATTGATTTTTCCCCTGCATTTTCACCATATCCATGGGGTGACACAGTGACAACTGTTATGGGTGCGACATCACACACCAGTCCCATTACACAGAGTGCAACACCAGCTAACACCAGCGTAGGTCAACAGGCAGACCAACGGCTTGCCGACCAAGGCCCTAGGCCTTATACAGAGCCCAAACAAGAGAGACAGCCAACATGGCCAGGTATAACCTTTAGCAAGGTATCCAAGTGGATAAGTGAGAAGACCGGCAAATTCAAGAAGCGGTCCAATTTCCCACAACCAGACTTTGAGACGTCAGACATCGACATGAGCCGTAGGAACCCAGTACTAGAGGGAGCAAATAGTAGGGACCAACACGCCTACTCACTGGGAGCGACGTTCCAGCAGGATAGGACAGTTACACCAGTCCAACAACAAGAACGGGAGTTAGCTAGCCCTAGGCTAGAACAACAACAACAGTTGGTAGTACAGACACCACCAGTCCATGACATGAGGTACAGTCAGCCAGTCGCAGCACCACTAGCTGCCAGTACCAGGGTGCCACCACAGACACAACAAAGCCAGGCTTCACCGCCCAGGGAATTGAACGACGTAATGTCTCAAGGTGAGATCACTGGTGATGAGTATGAGTATGAGAGCGTGTGTGAAGCACACAGAGAGACGGTAAGTTACCAACTCAGCGGTACATACCAACCAAGCCAACAGCCTACCGTTCAACCCAGTACAGGCCAGCATGAGACAAGCCAGACGAATAAGTCCAGGTCAGACGATTACCTAGCAGATTACGTACCTTTGCCTACATTACAAGAGGACGTACATCAAACTGAAAATTGGAGCGATTGGTCAGGCGATGCCGAATATTTGGACAACTTGGGAAGGCAGACCCAGTCATCGCCACGACAACAGATACCTGCCAGTGAGACCACCCAGCAGGGAGTAAGCTTGTCTCCAGAACAACAAAGGGAGATCATAAGACAAGAGATAATGGAAGAAATGATGAGAGACCTACAGGCTCAGTCAGAGACAGAGATGGAACAACCCAGCCCACCAGGAGCTAGGATAAGACCAGACGATAATAAGCAGGTGGCCCCACAGCCACAACAATATAATACAGCGAACCAGTTACAGGGTGGCAGTTTTCAACACCAGACGGCCACAATGCCGAGTTTCAACAGGGCACCAGCACCAGGTTTTCATCGACCTCAACACTTGCCACAAGGTGTTCCAAGACAGCAGGGACCTCAACCGCCCCGGCCAGTTTTTACAAGTGCACCTGCACCCAGCATTCCAAGATCACAACCTGTGACTCGTCCTGCTTATAACCCACAAAATGTACCGGTGTTTCAAGGTCCTCACCGACTTCAACCTGTACCCAGCATTCCAACATCACAACCTGTGACTCGTCCTGCTTATAACCCACAAAATGTACCGGTGTTTCAAGGTCCTCACCGACCTCAGCCTGTACCCAGCATTCCAACATCACAACCTGTGACTCGTCCAGCTTACAACCCACAATACGTACCAGCGTTTCAAGGTTCTCACCGACCTCAGCCAGTACCAACATATAGAAAACCCCAGCCGGTAAACACAATACCAGCTCAGATGATAAGACCAATGCAAGCACAGGTTACTCCAGGTGTGACGGTAATGACAACTACCGGACCAACATATACAAGTTCCATCGGAAGTCAGATGTTCCAATCAACACCTCAATCATGGTATCAACCACCACCAGTCCCACAACCAGTATACAACCAATGGGGACAAACACAATCCACTATCCATCCAGGATATACACCTATGGTGCCAAATATGAACCTTGGCGTACACCAACAGCCAATAGTAAATGTAAGTCCACCGGCTCAAGTGCAGACAAGTTCCAGTAGGGTGAATTTTGCGAGTTCAGACTCGGAAATGTCAGACAGACCATCGTCAGGCCGAGGACGAAGAACTACTAGACCAAAGAGAGAACGTCGGTACGACTCAGAATCTGACAGTGAGTCCAGAGGGAGAGGTAGACGATCAGATAGTGATACCAGTAGGTTTGGTCCCAGACCAAGACGAGATGTCTCAGACAGGGACACCAATGCATTCCAGTATAGTTTTTTGAGTAAGACCCTGAAGTTTACAGGTAAAGGTAACTGGAAGGCCTTCTTCATGAAATTCCAAGACTACTGTAGGGAAAAGAGGCTAGAACCAGAACAGAAGTTATCACAACTTTCATGGTGCCTAGACAACAAGGCTCTAGACTATTACACGCTGCTGAGAGAGCAGAATTCCCAGTTGACGTACGATGAGGCGGTCAGCAGACTATCCAAGAGATTTGGACCACAAGAGCTGCCAGACACCCTGCAGCTACAATTCCAGACGTGTTCACAGAGTCGGAATGAGACGTTAGACGACTGGGCGGACAGAGTGTTCACGTTGGCGTCAAAAGCGTTTGTCGAAATGCCAGAGCAAGTCATGACGAAGCAAGCCATTTCCAAGTTTTGCCAGAATTGTGTAGACGCTGAGGCGGGTCAGTTTGCCTGTGTATCCAAACCAACATCTATGGAGCAGTGGTACCAGCATTCAAGGACAGCGGTCCAGGCAGGTAGAACTCCTGTGCCTGGTGAGTCAGCAAGTAAAAGGAGTGTCCATGGTGTAGGTACGTCAGCAGATACGGACCCAGAGTTAAGAAGGGAGATCCAGAGTATGACCGAGAAGTTGGACATATTAATGAGTGAGAGATCGTCACCGGCAACATCGCCTAGCGGACCAGCTGAGCCGAGAAAGGCGAGTCCAAAACCATACAAGAAGAGGTATGATAACAAAAGGTCAGATAAACAGGGCGGTCGACAAGATGTGACATGCTTCAAATGTGGTGAACAAGGCCATTTTGCCAGGAGTTGTCCTAAGAAGAAGAGCGGAGGCCAGAATAGACAGGGGCCAAGCTCAGGTCAGACGAACCCACCCATTGGTAATTCCGATAGTAAAAGTGCAGCAGACACAGCCAGCGTAGGTACATTAGGGGAAGCCTGCTTGGCAAGAGTGAAGATCAACTTGCTTGGAAAAGATCTACTAGCGTTGGTCGACACAGGCGCTCAAGTGACTATCATAAGAGACGATGTGTTTGAAACGGTAACAGCCAAACCACACATAGTTTGCGACACAGTGCTCCATGCAGCGGGGAGAGACATGACAATACCAAGTCGGTTAACCAATCCAACCGATATTGTACTTGGGGACAAGAAGTTCAGCCATTCGCTGTATGTGGCCCCCATAGATTGTGAAATGATTCTCGGATATGATTTCCTGCGTGGTTATAGGTGGATTTTGGATCTAGATGAGTTCGTTTTGTCAAATAAGAGGACCAAACAGACTATTCCACTGGTGGAAGGCAGTGAGTCCCAATTCACGGGTATGTACGCCAAGGTGAACAGAATAACGTTAACACGTTCTATTGTGGTTCCACCAGGCTCGGTTGTGCGTATGGAAGTGACCCCCCAGAAGTTACACAGGGATTCAGTGATTGAACCAGTGAATGACTTGGCGGTGCTCATGCCAAGAGCTGTGTGTAGTGAGGGGAAATCCCCTAATATGTGTTTCCTCAATGTTACCGACACAGCGGTAACAATCCCAAAAGGTAAACAGGTAGCCACCGTAGAACCGGTGGAGGTTATTGAAGAGGTAGCAGGAGTAAGTGTAGGGGGTATGTCTCAGGGCCAAAGTGAGAAAGTAGGTACGCCTGAGGTTGAGCTGCCTGAACATATTAAAGATCTGTATGAACGATCCTGTACCTTGCTGAACCCCCAAGAGCAGAAAAAACTAAGAGACCTGCTGTGTGAGTTCCAGGATGTGTTTGCCACCCATGATTTTGACCTGGGAAGTTTCAACACCATCCAGCATGAAATCGAAACAGGCGATGCCAGACCCGTGAAGCAACGGATGAGGAGAACTCCAGCCTGTTTTGTGAAGGAGGAGGAGGCTGAGATAGCTAAGATGTTAGAGGCCAAAGTGATCCAGCCATCTACATCTGAGTGGGCGTCCGCCCCAGTCCTGATCCGGAAAAAAGACGGTGGGCTGAGATGGTGCATCGATTTCCGTCAACTCAATGCTGTGACGACCAAGGACGTGTTTCCACTCCCACTGATAGACGAGTGTCTTGACACCTTAACCGATAACATCTGGTTTTCCAAGTTAGACGCTAACAGTGCGTACTGGCAAGTTAACATCAAGCCTGAAGACAGAAAGAAGACGGCATTCATCACCAAGTATGGTTTGTTTGAGTGTGTAAAGATGGCATTTGGTTTGTGCAACGCCCCGGGCACCTACGCCCGTGTGATGAACCTTGTGTTGAGAGGCCTGGCTTGGAGGATTGTACTGGCATTCCTGGATGACACCCTAGTGCTTGGATTATCCGTAGACGACCATTTGAAAAATCTACGTGATGTGTTTACCCGTTTCAGGCAGTACGGTTTGAAACTGAAGCCTAGGAAGTGTGAGTTGTTCCAAAAGCAAGTGGAGTTCCTGGGCAGGAAAGTAAGTGAAAACGGTTTACAGATTGGCCAGCAACACCTAGAGCCAGTGAAAGAGTGGCCAGTGCCAAGATGTACCAAGGACGTGGAGAAATTCTTGGGTTTTGTGAACTACCACCGTTCCTTCATAAAGGACTACGCCAAGGTATCAGCGCCACTGTATGAGGTTACTGGCAAGAAGCCATTTAAGTGGAATGAAGAGCGGCAGGCAGCCTTTGAGAACTTGAAGCACAAGTCCTGGCTTTACCAAACAACACGGACCAGTTCATCCTAGACACCGATGCGTCGCACACCGCCATTGGGGCTGAACTTATCCAAGTGCAGGAGGGGCAGGAGAAGACCATAGCCTATGGAAGTTTTGTGTTGACCCCAGAGCAGAAAAATTACTGTACGACCCGGAAGGAGTTGCTGGCAGTGATAAGATTCACCAGACAGTTCCGCCATTACCTGTTGGGACGACAGTTTGTGGTGCGTACCGATCACAGTAGCCTTACCTGGCTGATTAACTTCAAGGAGCCCCAGGGACAGCTAGCTAGGTGGTTGGAGGAGTTGAGCCAGTACTCTATGGTGATCCAGCACAGACCAGGGAAGCTGCATGGTAACGCTGATGGGCTATCCCGTATTCCAGATGAGTTGCCTGAGTGTAGCCAGTACAAGCCAGACGTGCCAGTAGAGAGTTTACCTTGTGGAGGATGCCACTACTGCCGGAGGGCCCATACCAGTTGGGCGAGGTTTCTAGCTGAAGTAGATGAGGCGATCCCGTTGACCCAGGGTAAGGTTGTAGGAGGTTTGGCCGAGGTCGAAGTAAAGAAGGAAGTATGTCCTGACACAGGGGGACCTTGTTCCCAGTTAGATCTTAAAGAAGGTGAAGAAGAAGCCCTATGTTATGGGTCAATAGAGATAAGTCAGGGTAGAGATGAGACTCAGATCAGGGTCAGTGGACCTGATGAGGTGACAGTGTGTGCAATCAGCCATGCCGACGGCATGGGGATTAGTTTTGTAGAGCTCAGCTCAGCGGAGCTAGCTGAGTAGCAGGGTGAGGACCCTGAGTTGAAACCTTTGTTGCTGTGGTTACAAGATAGTGTCGAGCCGACACAGAATGAGCTTTTTTCAGCATCACCAGCTACCAAGAGTCATTGGTTGAACAGGGAGCTATATTTCCTAGACACAAATGGGGTACTGAGATGCCACTCCAAGAAGGACGAGGGGGTCGTCAGGTTGGTTGTACCCAGTTCTTTGAAGGAAGAAGTGATGGCCCTGAACCACGACTTACCCAGCTCAGGACACCAGGGGGTAGCCAGAACCACTGCAAAAGTGAAAGAAAAGTACCAATGGTATGGAATGACGGGCGAGATTAAGGCCTTTGTACTGACCTGTGAGGTATGTAACAAGAACAAGAAGCCCAACAGACACGGCAGATGTCCACTCACCAATTACCATGCAGGGTATCCAATGGAGAGGGTACATATTGATTTCATGGGTCCATTTCCAAAGACAGAGCGAGGGAACGAAGACATCCTCATGATGGTGGACCAATTCACAAAGTGGACAGAGTGCATTCCATTGCCATGCCAGACGGCAGAGGTGACAGCGCAAGCAGCTGTGAACGAATTTTTTGCACGTTTCGGGTATCCTTTCGAGATATTTTCCGATCAGGGCCGTAACTTTGAGAATTCGCTGTTTCGCGCTATTTGTAAAATCCTCCACATACATAAGGCTAGAACAACGCCTTATCGCCCCTCTGCCAATGGCCAAGTTGAGAGGCAGAATAGAAGTCTCATGGACGCTGTTAGGTGTTTTGTAAACCAACAGCAAGATAAGTGGGATGAACACATAGGCCAGCTAGGTGGTGCCCTGAGGGCCAGTGTCAATAGAAGTACTGGGTACACCCCGAATCAGTCTAATATCTAGTGGTATTCAATTATCTCCCCTGCAGAAAACAGCTAATGTGTTTTTAAATTTTTAACGATGACAACAACGTGGCGACGGCATATAAACAATCTTCAATTTTCATTTATTACGCATGGATTTGACTACTATCATATACGTTGGACATGTTATGTTATTAACGAATCTTTTCTGTTGCGTAAACAGTTGTTTATAAGGTCAACAAAAGTGCATATTTTAACAAATCGAGTGAAACTTATTGGCCGTTGGAAAAAATTAAAATGTCATCTCAACCTTTAAAAAATCACACAAGGCGTAATACCTGCAGTACATTTTCGAAACTTGTGGGAATGTTAGGTTATTACCTTTTCTTTCGACAGATATTAGTTTGAAAATTATATTTTACTGTTATCATATAACGATCCATTTGAATTCAATGTGTAACTATGAAAAACTTTCAAGGGACACAACCGAGTTCTATCTTTAATAAATTATAAACATGATAAATGGGAGGCATTCCTATTTTTAAAACGGATGACTGAATATTGAATTGTTCATTTACTCCAATACAATGCAAATTCACATACTGTTGATCCCAATTTACGGATACCGGTCAAAAAGGTAAACATGTTCTATGCAACAGGTAAATCATGTACTTTTGAAAAGAAGGTTGTCAAGACGGACTAGAAAAATAGGTCTTTTTCTTAATTTTATTTTGGCTTTACCTCTTGCAGTACATGTCTGAAAATTTGCAGATGGGAAGATATACATTTAAACAAATAGTGTGATTTTTTAAAATTTTTTATATAAAAGTTAAAGTTGTGCGATCCATTTCAGTTTGCACCGTATGCATTTCATAAATATCCACATAAAAACATGCATTAAAATGCAATCTGTTACTTTTAAAAACTCTTTTTAATTCAACAAAGTTTATTTTATCAGCATAACTTAAAATTGGAAGACATTTTGTACTAAAAAGAACTTTTGATTCACTTGACAACCAGGATAAACATTCGAATTGACTTTCCTATCTTTTCCGATGAAGAGCTCACATTCTATTGTTTAAATACCACCGGTTTTCGGACTGGAATAGGTTAATGCTAGGGCGGGAAGTCAATGTCCCCGCCGATCTGATGTTTGGTAATCCCAATGAAGTAACCTATTCTGGTACAGATGAGTACATTGTGGGGTTTGAGAAGGCTATAAAAAGTGCCCATGAAATAGCCCGTAAGGCCCTGAAAACCACCCAGGTTAGAATGAAAAGGGACTATGATTTAAGGGTTCAAGAAAAGCCCTATGAACCAGGCCAATTGGTATATGTGCTTGACTCAGCAACTATTAAGGGCAAGGCCAAAAAGTTGAGTCCACCTTGGAAGGGTCCTGGTATTATTGTGGCCAAAGTTACATCCTATGTGTACAAGATAAAATTCCAGCGGGTAGTGTTCAACATGAACCATGATAGAATTAAGTTGTGCACTGATAGAAAAATCCCCGGCTGGCTTAGGGTGTGTCAAGAAAAGTTCAAGGGGGGCGAAGATGTGATAACCCCAGAGTAGGCCAAGGGCGAAAAGGCTAAGTACTGTGTTTGTAGGGGCCCAGATACGGGTGAGATGATGGTACAATGCGATAATTGTAGGGAATGGTTCCACCTATCTTGCATTCAATTAAGTGAACTGGAGGTGCAGGATATTGAAATATACCATTGTCCGAATTGCCAGCTGGTGTGTAGAACCCCGTTTAATCGGGATAAAAGTGCCATGGACGGTGCTTTGGGGCCCTTGGCTCCAGGTGCTGCTCCTGACCAGTAGATTTTGTCGGACAGGAGGGCATGGTCCGGGACCTGCTCTCAGAAATATGCATATTCAGTGCATATAGTGAAATGTAGAAGTGTGTTAAATTTTTTGAAATTTTTGTGATTAAAATTCAGTTAAATTTTTGAATTTTTTATTGAAATTGTGTAATATTTCTCAATTCTTGTGGAAAAATTTTGTGATTAAATTGGTAAAATTTTTAAACTTTGTGATTAAGTTTGCTGTCAAATGTGCGATGCATTTGTGGAATTTTTGAACTTTGAGATAAAGTTAGTTTCAAATGTGTGATTCATTTGTGAAATTTTGTAAAGTTTGTGATTAAATGTGAGATTCATTTTTTGGCATTCCATGAGATGTGGGATTCCTGTACAGATTCTATTTGGTGATAGGACTGTGTTTTTTAAAAAAGGGGGAGGGGCTATTCGCCTGATCCCATGTGAAGACCATGCAGCGACTCCCTGGTGACAACTGTTTTTGTTTTGTAGATGTATGCAAAAAGTGTAGCTGCCATCAAAGCTTGGAGCCAGACCAAGGTTCAGCCAGGGAGCCAGCAGGCAGATGAGGGCGAGACCTCCGCAGGGAGTGAGCCAGTGGACCAGGCCGTGGTAGAGGACCAGGCAGCGGGCCAAGCTGAGGGCCAGGTAGAGGACCAGGCAGTGGGCCAAGCTGAGGGCCAGGTAGAAGACCAGGCAGTGGGCCAGGCCGTGGAAGAAGGCCAGGAGGTGGAAGACAAGACCCTGGCCGAGGATGAGCCCGAGGGAGCCGTTGGCGGTGCTCCAGTGGACGGCGGAGCTCCTAGCCCCGTCCAGCAAGAAACAGACCAGCCGGAGGAGGTACACCAGCAAGTGGTAACCCAGCAGAGGGCAGTTGGAGGAGATCCCGGTTTTGTGGGGAGGTCTGGAAGGTGGTTGCCTACAGTCAGGCCAGACGATGGGAAGCACGTGCCCTGTCCAGTGGTGGATTGCCCGGCCTACACCAAGATGCCGGGGGTTCACATAAGAGAGGACCACTGTGGGGAGTTGTTTTACCCGGCTGCCCCGGTTGGAGATGTGGCCTACCAGAGGTTTAGGGGTGATGTGGTGATGGTGCTGGCACAGTGGCTGACAGGGGACCAGCACGTCACTAGAGATCAATTTTTGAGTTGGCTGAGGAGACACGCCAGGGTGCCAGCCAGGGCACAGAAGCTGCTGAGGGAGGAAACCAGGGTAGCCCTGAGAGCAGTGGCTAGGGCCATGGACTGGCCGTTCCCCAGCAGGTTAGTCCTTGCACCAGGGACACAGATCAACTCTGTGGTGGCTATATTACACCAGCGGGTGTTAGCCGCCGTCCTGCACCACCTTACACCAGAGCAACGGGACTTTGTGGCCGAGCGCAGGTACCCCAGCGATACACGGGAGCACCTCTCACTCGAGGAGCTAGTGAGGCGGAGTATGGCGTTTGAGGGGGGTTTTTTGCTAATGAATTGCATTAACCTCAAGGTTAGACGATACGAGCAGTGATTTGCTCTGGCGTCTGTTGTTGTATAAGTGTTAGACTGTATGAGCAGTGATTTGCCTCTAGGTCTGTTTTATTTTGTATAGTCATAGCTGTTTGTTTACCCAGTCGAAGCTGGTAGTTTTTTCCTATGAGATTTAGGAGTTTGTGTTATTTTTGGCTATGATGTGTATTCCGTTTATTTGTATATTTGTGGTCTGGAGTGATTTCAGATGTTTTTTTTGTCATGAGATTTGATAGTAGTTATTTTGTGTATTTTAATACCCAGGGTGATAAGTTTAAGTGCCCAGTCCTTGGGGGGTGGTTTTCACATATATATATACAGTTTCGACGTTACTTCAGCCCAGAGGGGTGTTCATAGTGTCGGCCCTTGTCGGACTTAACGTCCTCCTTTTTAAGGTGGAGGGGGGTGTTGTGGGGTTGCCCGTTACGTCAGGGGGATCCCGATCCAGTCAGGATGACGTCAGCTCGATGTCCATTGGTCGGCACCAACCAAGAAGACCAGCGATTGCGGAGGCTGCGCAGTGTGACCCTTCTGGGAGAAGTTTCCCGCGAGATAGATTCCAGCTTGGAGAAGACGAACTGAAGACAACACTCAGATTGATATACTCGACGCAGGCTTTAATCCAGCAAGGAAAGGTATTCTGATTGATATAGTTATTACATTTATCGCTAACCCTTGTCCGTTGTGTAGAATAAGTGTGTTCGTGACAGAAGTAGTACCACGAGGGCATTCACAACAAGGTTTTCAAAGTTAATGAACGTTATCGTGCTTCTTAAGATAACAAAATCTTACATTTTCATGCTTTTGCCTTAAACCGTTGAATGAATATAATTGCAGATAGAGAAAAGATGTGGTTTGTTTTTTAATGTTCAGCTGAAATAAAAAAAACTCCACAAAAGTTCCCATTTTTTGGCTTAAAGAATCAATAGATATTGCAGATTGAGAAAAAGGTATTTCTTGCTTTTGAAAATGTTTACCTAAAAACAGTCTTGGGTGTTATGGCTAATAATATAGAAACCCCTAACAAAGTGAGCATTTCAGGCTCCTCTTAGGTTCTTGTATGATAAAACTTTGTTTGTGGTGATATTACAAAACTACTTTTCTTTGCGGTCAGTATTTCATTAAATTACAATAGACCTATAGGTACGAGGTTGCAGTTAGCTCCCTTCAATTTTCGTAGTAATATAGTTCTTATAAAAACATAGTATTTCCTTACAATTCTATTGTAATGTTAATTTAAATGATAAAAAGACAATCTTTGAATGAAATGAGAGACGAATGATTGTAGATATTGATCAAATTTGAGTTTTTTTGGAAATTCAGTGATTAAGTTGTGATTCGGCTTAGTGCAAAAAGGTGAATTTTACAATTTTTTATGCTCTTCCGCCTTGACCCCCATAGAAGGGTCAAAGGATGGGTTGCGATAAGGCCATATTTTGGCCCATCTAGAGGCGAAAAATAAAAAGTATTTCCAAACCTAATACTTTATACCTTATTTTGTAGCCAAATGATTGTACTCTTATTAAAGGATACTCTTTAATACTTTTGCATACACACAAGTTGGAGAATCGTGTTAAAAACTGACAAATTTTGAGTGAAAGTTTCATCTTGATGTAAGGAATATTTGACGGTAGACCTTCAATACTTCAAATTTTGTGCTAATATACTTGACGACAGTGTTTGCCAACTCTATTACAGGTTCCTGGTATATCAACATTACTTTATACAACAATTTTGAATTAAAAATAATAACTAATCTTAAGAAAAACGAAGAAAACCCAGATATTTTGAATATTTTGAAGCTACTGACTACGAGGTTAAAAATTATAGTCTTTTTAATTTTTCAGTATGTCTTGCACGCGGAACCAGCTTGAAACTTTCACCAAAAATGTGTTTTAGTAATACAAGTTTTTGAACAAAATATGGAGCTGGTTCCGCGTGCAAGGCTGTACTTTCGGGAATGATATATATCACTCGATTTGACCACTTTTCCATAGCCACAATGTTAAAATCATTTGAGGTGGTTCATTTCAAGCACCATTTACCAAAAAGTACAATAAACTTTTATACTACAGACGATTATTTTTAACAAATATAAACATTTACCTTTCCAGCAATACATTTTGTGGTAGAATTTATCTAATTTTATTTTTGACTTTCATGGTGGGCTGAAAAGGGGTCTTATCGCAACCCATCCTTTAAATAAAATTTTCTAAAACGTTAAACGGTAAAATTTTCTGAATTTTTCACCAATTTATGGAAAGCTAATAAATTTTAAATGGTCAAAATTTTAGAAAAAAAAATGGTGCATTTTTTTTTTAAATTCACAAAACGTTATATTGAAAATGCATTGCGAGCTAACTACCACCTCGTGCCAGTATTTGCAAACACAGTAAATACCAACTCGAATAGTAAGGCTACATCTACACTGGAGCGTTTATTGTAGATTTTTGTCATTTACCTTTCATTAATGTACCTAAGAAAATACGTCTCATACGATCTCTAAAGGTCAGCCACCGAGGAAAAATTGAAATGGTTAATGAGTGTTTTGATTCGTGTTTGGATTGTTGTCATCTCAATGACATTGCCCCTTTTATGTTTCACGACCGTTTTCTGTTTTGTGCTACTACCAGACCCAAAAATCGCAATGGGAGAGGGGGTATAACGCCATAATTAACATCTAGTTTAACCCACCATTTGTACGAAGTTAGGACAATGGTGATCTACATGCAATTTCTCCGGTCTGGCTTGTTTTGTCTTTCCTCTCGTATTCTTCAAGTAAGGTAGCATGTTATTATCTTTATTCACTATACCAACTGAAATATACATGTACGTGTATATTATTGATAAGAAGTTTCTTTGTAGAATCATAAATTGTTGTCATTTGTCATGGTTTCCCACTCCGTAAAAGGCTAATCTGGTGTCTCTGGCTTTCTGTGCCGATATATTTCTATCAAGACAATATAATGTAACATTCGCTTGGAGTTCAAATTCATTTCAACGGCAGCGAGAATTATCTTATTTTGGGTTTTTCGCCAGTCCCTTTGTTTTTTCGTGTTGTTCTAAACTGTAACATTTGATCTGCAGATCAGTTTCTATTTAGACAGTGTTTTAATCATGATTTTTGTGCAGTTTTATTTCTTGCTACTCGGGTCCAAAAAGTTTTATTTATTTATATTTCACCTTAGTCAAATGTGAAAGTTCTCGTGGTGTTTTTTTTTTTCTGAGTGCGACCTCTACACAGCTGGTAATGTCCTTACTCATAATTTTCCGTCACATTTGGCATTATTATTTTTTTACATATTTGTAGTGAATATAGAAAAAAGGGAGTGTCATACAATGAAAAAAAATACAATAACTTTTAAGTCAACAGAAGGTCAGCGATAGCACTATGCGTCCTAATTTCATTTTTTTTTCCGTGAATGATGGAGTGGAAATTATAGCAACACGACGGGCGTGCTATAGCAGGCAGGAACTGTTACTCTTCCGATGCACCTGAGTTCACTCTAATTTTGTTACGACTTGAGTTGTTGATCTCCGTTCGGTTGATTTTGTGTTTTGTGTTTCTTTGTGCTGTTGTTGTTCGTGTTTACCGGTTTCGTCGTTGCTCTTTCGGACTTTTGACACTGGAATGTCCCATTTGTGCCTCTTTGCTTCTTTTATTTCTTTTTTGATTGGGTCGGGGGAGGGGAGGGCGGATAAAATTATGCATACTTTGAATGCAGCTTCAGCAAGTGGAACTAAATTGTGTAAAATGAGTTTTAGCCCATTGCTTATCTACTTCCTGTTTGCCTTTCGGGGAATGCGGACTTCCATTTTTCCCTATTGTTATAATAAATATCTTCTGTTTTATACTTCAGATTAAAACAAAGACATCATTGTCACGATCGACTGAGGTGCGTTTTGTATACTCAAGAGTAAGTTATGTGTCAAATTAAACCACCAGCTAACTCCTTTATTTAATTCCTCAATTGGTGTAAGACAAGGAGATGTTCTTAGTCCTAATATCTTTAATCTTTTTATAAATGATCTCCCTGATAATCTTTCCTGTTGCATTGACCAGGTTGATGTAAATGGTCAACGCATAGACTGTCTAATGTATGCTGACGACATTGTATTAGTTTCACAAACCCAAGAGGGATTGCAACAAAGGTTAAACATGCTTAACTCATTTTGTAGCAAATGGTGTTTGAATGTGAATCTCAAGAAAACTCAGGTTATGGTTTTTAATAAAACTGGAAAACATTTAAATTTTCATTTTCAATTGAATGGACAATCTATTGATTGTACCAACAGTTACAAATATCTGGGTATAACATTTACACCAAGTGGTAAATTTTCTCAGTGTAAAGAAGAATTATACAAAAAATCTATCAAAGCTTCTTTTAAATTGCAACAGTGCATGTCATCCAGTGGCGGTTCCAGGATTTTTGAAAAGGGGGGGTCCTGGGTAGAAAAGGGGGGGGGGTCCAAAACTATAATTTGATGATTTTTGCCCAAATTCTGCATGAAAATCACAAATTTTTCCGACGAAAGGGGGGGGGTCCAGACCCCCTGGACCCCCCCTCTGGATCCGCCACTGTCATCTTCTAATCCCAGTGTACAAACACTACTTCACTTATATGACCATACTATTAAACCCATCTTAACATATGGTTGTGAAATATGGGGTATGTTTTCAACAACCTCTTCAGCTAGTAAAAATGATGGACAATATTTATTTGAGAAAATATTTGAAAAAGATATATCTGAAAAATCACATTTAAAATTTATGAAATATATATTAGGTGTTAATAAACGCTCTACCAATTTTGCAGTTATGTCTGAACTTGGAAGATATCCTATGTATTTTTCCATTATATTGTCAATGTTAAAGTATTGTCATAGATTAGAGCATATGGAAGATGGGCTACTATTTAATGCATTTGTTTGTAGTAAAAATCTCTGTCAAAATAACACAGCCACATGGTATTCTAGTATAGACTATATTATGAAAAAACTTAATATATGTTATAACCAAATGAAAAAACTAAGCGTTAATCAATTTATTAAACAAGTGAAAGATAAGCTACTGAATAGTTTTCAACAATTTTGGAAAGATTATAGAAATACGATTGCAAACTCTGAGCAAGGGAAACTTTATACATATTTTTCGTTTAAAACTACATTTGGATTTGAAAAATACTTAAATTTAAAAGATTTTAGATTTCGACAAGCTTTATGCAAGATCAGAATAAGTGCACATCCCTTAAGGATAGAGACAGATAGATATTCAAAAAATTATATTGAAAGATCATTAAGAAAATGTCAATATTGTACTATGAATAAAACAGAGGACGAATTACATTTTATTATTGAATGTCCATTATATGCTGAATTTAGAGATATTTTTTCAAATAAGATTTTACATTATTGCAAAAACTATAATAATTTACAAAACAGTTTAAAATTTAATTGGATTTTTATACAAGAAGATTTAGATTTGCTCAGAGAGTTTGGAAATTATGTATATCAAAGTCTTCAATTAAGAAGAACATCAAATGTTGTAGCATAACTTTAGATTTATTTGTTCAATAATATTCTCATAATAAATACATGCATATTTCATACATGTAACTGTATCATATTATGTACTACTTGGCTCTGCCCCTGTAAAATCATTAAGTTGTTGTTATTAATCAATCTGTTATAATTTTATTTACTGTCACAAATTGTCATAATCACTTATATGTAATTGTATGCTCTATTATAGGGCCCTTAATTGGAATAAAGCTATTTCTATTTCTATTTCTATTTCTATACTCAAGACTCATGGGCGGCCCACTTACAAAAGTAAAATATTAAAATACCAAACAAAACTCAAAATAATTCAATTTATAATTGAGATCAACATATGCCTTACATATCACGTGCAAAAATGCACAAGAATACGTAATTCGTTTTAGATTTTCTATATCGATCTTAACACACATATTGCCATAAAAAACATCAATTGGTTACTAGTAAATGGATTGAATGCACCGGTCGATTCATCTTATTTATGCATTTCTTTTTCCCCTACATACATGTTTAATTGATAGTTTCATCGACTATTCAATTAGATCAAAAATATGATTGTAATTTACCTTTCAAAATATTGCACCCTAACAGAAACAATTTTTCTTATGGGGGACAAAATATTTATTCAACATAATTGTAAAAGTAACAAATGTATTTATAATAAAACCATTTCGTCAAAATACTACATGTAGTCTTTGATGTTTTGCATATAACATGTTAGAATGTATGTTAGGTCGATGGGAGGGATGATAGTTTTCATTGAAAGCGCAGTTTCTGCAAAGTCCAGTGCCTCTCTGCATTCAAAATTTTGATAAAACCAGGACGCCTCTCGAATAACCCGGACAAGTTGTTGTGCCTCTCGGAAAAAAAACAATGAATTTTTAAAAACCATCAATTTATACTAGTTTATTGATTTTTTTTGGTAGAATTGCAATACATCGAACTTTATGAGTATTTTAAAATCTCTTCTTCTATTTGTTTCAACTTCAGCTAATTTTTGTAAACGAACAGGTGAAAAAAACCTTGACCTCTCTCGAAAAAATGGACAATGCCTTTCGAAAAAAAAATCCTGTCGCCGGATACGGGACCTACCGTGTGGTTGTGCCGGACTGAAAGTGCGCTATGAGCAAGAAAACTATACTTCTGCATGAGTGAATGGGTACTAAATTTGTGCTATCCAGATAGTTTACGAACGAATATGGAGTAAATGAACACGAGACCATTACACATATGTTTACTCCAACTGCAATCCATTTTAATGAGCAAATCAAATCAAATCAAATTCAACAGCACAATTATGGCCAATGAAGCCAAGGACCAAAGCACCCTACCTAATGTACACTTGACATCTGATCGTGAGTTGGTCGCAAATGGCATAAATTAGGACGCCTCAAACTTTGCAAGGTAAGAAAAACATCATTATGAAAGGATTATTTATTATCTAGTTGCACAGTTCGGGGGCCTGATGATAAAGCTATATTGCAGTTCCATTCTTTTTAAATTTGGTCCAGTCATTTTATCAATGGACGTGTTTTAACAAGATAAAAGGGGGGTGTCTTGAGGGTAAATATTGCATTTTCTATGTTGTTTTCAAATAAGGTCGTGTTTTCTTCATTTATCCACTTTTTTCAAATGTTGATTTAATAATTGTTCTTATTAAAGATTTAACTTGCTTAACAATATGATTTTCGATGAATAAATAAGGAACACACAATTTGCATATGTGTAGATGAAGAACAAGCATTTTCGTTAAGAGGTTGTCCGTTTCCCTTGTTAGAATTAGTATAAGGCTATTGCAACTTTCGTTCGCGTTCCCGTGAATGACGGAAGAATTAGTCTATACAATGAACTGCGTGGTTGAAAAAAATGAATTGTCTTGAAGGTTTGAGTATTTTTATCTATTTGTTCCCTTAGGCTAGCTCTTGTTGATTTAATTTGAATGTTTATTCGAATTGGTTATTATTGTATGCTGAGTTTTGTGCTTTGTTAAGGATTATTAATTCTTCTGTTAATGCCTATTTTCAGTGAGAGATGACCAGGTTGAGATGCAAGCACTTGCAGCATTCTCACACTGGTCAATCAACCAATCATAACCACCGTTACTGATATCCATTGATTATGTCGACTAATGAAATGCAATGTTATTTAAATCTTTCTGTTTTCAGAATGGAGCCACCTAAGGTTTCAGTATATAACAATTCGATTTTTATTGAAAAAATAGGTTCTTACGTGCGTTCTTGGAAACCGGCAATGATTTTTCACTCGTGATATAATTTCTTAGGTCTTTATGCTCGTTCTGCTGCGCTCCACTTGCAGAAAACCTGAAAACTTCTTTCACTTGTGAAAGATCAGCCGGTCTTTTCTAAGAACTTATTCCATACTGCATTATCTTCTATTATGGAGAGGGGTCAAATAGAAACCAGGAAGACCCGAGGCAGTTATTAATAAACCGTAACGATTGAGGAAAAGCATTTTTATATCAGGGAGATGACCATTACAAGAGGATCTCAGGAGCCAGAATGAACATCTTACTTGCCGCTTAAGCCATAACGGTCTCTTTTATAAAGGGTTATCTTACAACTTCGATCCAATAATTACTTTATTGAAGTTACAAAATGTAATGCGCTGAAATTTTATGCCTCCAACAGCTTTTCTTATTCTGTAATAGTTTTCATTCAAAAGTGCAAGAACATGAAAACGCTATTTTTACCATAAATTGGCATTTAATCTTATAAGGTATAATTTGCCGACTAAGACCCGACGTCAACGTCTAATTCTACACTCTGTCACACGAAGTGGCGAGGTATTATGTTATACCCTCACTTTCTTTCGGTGTCTGTCCGTCCGTCTGCATGGCCGTCCCCCGAAGGTTTCCGAGTGATAACTTACAAACGCGTCAAAGGATTTAAATGATATTTTGCACAGCTGTTGAGAAGAATAAAATACAGGTCAACTATAATTTTCAGGATGATTCGAACAATATTATTGAAGATTTGCCACTTTATAAACTTTCCAAATTTGAAAATGATGAAATTTTCTGGTCTAAGAAAGATAACTCATCTCTTTTCTGTCTCTATATAGATGTATAGTATACAAATATACTCAACTTTTGATGAATATCGTGGCGGGGTATTATTTAATGTCCCATGCATTACATGCCCTATTATTCCTTCTGTCATAGTCTCTGAGTGAAAATCCAGTTTAAGTGATTTTAACCTCCATATGTTCTATTTTAGTACATGTAATTTATCGATTCCCTTAAAAAAGGGACCGTTTGTTGCCAACGTCATACATCATTCGTTCCCTAATTGGTTCAGAGATTTCAGATGAGAAGATTTTTTTTATATTATTTACATACGACGGCGGATGAAAAGTGATGGCATAACTTATATTTCCAGGTGAGCTAAAACAAGGGCGTTGATTAAAATTAACATGAAATGCAATCAAGTAGGATTTAGACACTGGAAAGTGAGGAATAGTTAAAAGTCAGACAACATAGCCTTATTCAGAGGGTCCTATGATTACATCTGCATTAGTGTTTAACGTACAAGGAACATGTCATTTTTTTACTACAGCTCTATGTCTATAATTCGAAGTTTAACCATATCGAGTATACACAGCTTCTTGTAACCTTGAAACATACTTGTAATATATCATTCTTTTTCTTTGAATAAACGCACTACTATGTCGTTCTATATGTTTGTTAACCTTTACCAACCTCTCTATCTATATAACGTGTTACAGACAACACCTGATCAATTTAGAGTGTACTGTTAGAACACTTACTTTTTACTATGTTACCCCGTAAATATTATGTATTGTCATTCTGATTACATTATTATGATATCTATATATATAGCAGGGCAATATTTAGCAAGTATCGAAGTGTTTTGATAATTAAAGACCTCGACAACATCCAGTTTACATGTACATGTAATGGTTAAACAAGTATAACTTGTTTATATCCAATTTAAACTTCAAGCATGTGTGGCAATTATTTTGTGCATAGTTTGTGTTACCGAATGTGCTATCTAAGTTTTATATTTATTATTCCGATAATAAGAAAAAATAAACTTTTATTGAAGAAAAAGTTAAGCTCTTAATTAAAAAGTGGTGTTCTCGACAACACATTGTTCATTTTTAACCTAAACATTGGACAGGGTGCAAAGGCTACAAACAATAAATTGAAAAAAAAATATAAATATATTTTGTCATATTTCATACAAACACAAATAAGATTTATCATTATCATAAAAGAAACAAAGGTGTACCATGTACCATTTGGTCAATCAAATGTCGTTAACTTAAGAAAAAATCGGTTGACATTAAGTTTAAACTCACTGACAACAAAACAATCCACAAAACAAACAAAAGAACCAAAATATAACAACCAAATATGAATAGCTTACTTTTCCGGAGCATGTAAGTTCACTCTCGTTTCGATATGAGTTCACCTTCAGTTGCTGGTTGTGGAACCAGCAATCACTAAATGCTAAATAATTAAACAAGAGGAAACAAAAAGTGCATTACTGTTTTGTAGACCTTAAAAAAGCCTTTGATTTTTATGGCATAAAGGCTTAATGTATAAACTTCTTAAGAATGATATTGGGTTTAGATTCTATGAAATAATAGACAACATGTATAGCCTGTGCCAATCTGCTGTCAAAGTGAATAATGAATGCATACACTGTTTTAATCTTGAGAGGGGAATGAAACAAGGTGACAGCCTAAGCCCGTCTTTGTTTAATTGTTACATAAACGATTTGCATATTTTTTTTGACAATTCTTGTGATCCTTTGGAGCTAAATGATTCATTTATATCTAGATTTAGTTTTGCTGACGATCTAGTGTTGGTGTCTAGTACCCACAAAGGTCTTCAAACAGCATTAAATAAATTAAAAGCTTACTGTAATGATTGGTTTCTAACAGTCAATGTTAAAAGCTTATCTGCATTTTGTTCTTGAAAAAGTTTGAAACTCTTGTTCATTTCATTTCTGAATTCTTTTGCTTTCAAGTTTAATTCATTTTTGACAACATTTGACTTGTCATGTTTATATTTATCCCTCACCCTATTAAATTCTTTGCGCTTCTCATTGCAAGTTTTATTAAACCATGGTTTTGAGTTTTGACCATTTAATCTTTTTTTAGAAGTATGTGTCCCAAATGTCAGTTTGGCAGTTTCAACAAATATATTTTGCAGATCAGAGAACAAATCATTTATGCTTTCTTGAGAGATTGTTTGTTCAGAAAATGAGTTGACCTTTTCATTTAATTTATTTATACAATCATTATCGTCTGAGTTAATATTGTTAACAAACTCTTGACTCTTAACTTGACTCCATTTAACATATTTCTCTCTTTCGCTAACAGTAGCACGATTATTATGCTTGTCATTTCTAGACGAGATACTAAAGTGTATTCTTTTGTGTATGTCAGAGAACATGGGATTCTTGTTCTTGTTCGTTTTGCCGGTTTAATTCGTCGTTGCCCTTTCGGACTTTTGACACTCTGATGCCCCATTTGTGCCACAAGAATCATAAGTGATCAGGACCTCAAGATCTACCTGCCCTGATGTAATAGTTATTGCCCTTTTCTGGATATTTTCCAAACTTTTCACTTATTTAGCCCTAAATCTTGAAAACTATACAAGATATTTCAAAAATTCAAACTGCATATGATTAAGCACGTCAAGATCTACATTTCATGTACTTAGGTCAAAGCTGTAGGATCATTTCTTTTAGGAGTTATGACACTTAAAGCGTCAAAATTTACAATTTTCCCCTGAAGTTCAAAGGTAAATTTGTCTGACACCGTAAGACAGACTGCATCTTAACTCGGCACACTTGTGAAATGCATATATGCTACAACTCTATTGTTCAGATTTCTTATTCGTAAAAAAAAAAAAAACATGACCGCCATGGCTAAAAATAGAACATAGGGGTGAATTGCAGTTTTTTGCTAATAACTCAAAAAATGGTTTCAGACTTCAAAATTGTGCATGAATCAAAAGTGTTCAGCGTATCAGTAAGATATACCTGTCCTGAATTTTTGAAAAAGATCTGACTTCTGATGTAGGAGTTATTGTCCTTTTTTTGGTAATTTTTGCAAAATTTTGCACTTATAAAGCCCTATATCTTGAAAACTAAATATTTCAGAAATTCAAAACGCATATGGTTAAGCACAATAATATCTACAAAATAAACGATATTTCAAAAGTGCCATTCCGGAACGTTCCGAATGTTAGAATAGGGGTCACGAGAGGTCAATGGGGGTAAAATGGCGGCTTTTATAGAAGAGAGCACAGGGACTGAATTATTCTATCAATCTATTAAATGTGTTTTCTGATGGAAAACAATCAAACATGAAATGAATTAATGAGATAACTTTATTTCAAATACTATTGGCCCATAATTGGGTCGCAGTAAGACATACACACATGACATCAATATAAAGTTCACAGTACAAAACACATTCAATACAATACAGACATGTAGAACTATCCATAAAAATAAAGTCATCAATAATTAATGTTCTTCCTTCCTCAGTTCTAATGCCTGTTTGAAGAAAGAGGCAATTATTTTAACTTCTTCAGGTGTTGAGGGGTTTAAAATAATTTTTAGTTTTTCTATTTCAGGTTTTAAACTAAAATCTTTATATTGATTATTTAAATAGTTGATTAATTGAGATCTGATTGATGCATATATCTTACAATGAAAAAAGAAATGACACTCATCCTCTACCAAATTACATTTTAAACATACTCGTTTATTTCTTTCAACTTTTTTATATCTACCTGTTTCTATGTTAAGAAAATGATCGCATAGTCTAAATTTTGAAAAAAGTTGTCTTATTTCATAGTTTGTATTTGAAAGATAAAATTCCTGTGATCCAGTTTTAGATTTAATAAATTTATACAAGTAATTTTTATTATTAATTGTAAGATTTTCAATCTTATTTTGAATTAAATTTTCATAATATAAGTCAATTTTATTTTTTATTTCAGTTTTAAGTGCTTTTGATTGCTTAACAGTTTTACATTCTGTAAACTGTTCAATGCTAGAGTTTATTTCATCCAAAATAGTTGAAACAAAGGAAAACCAGGAGAACACCTTTTGTGAATGTAATTGTTTAGTTAACTCAAATGCCTCCTTTAAAAGAGGATTTAAATTTTCATTGTGTAGTCTAGAAAGATAGACTAAAGCTTGGGTTTTTATAAAACTTTCCACAGGGAGAGCTTCTATTTCTGCCCTTGAAAAACAGTTTGTGGTACATTTTTTTACTCCCAGAGTAGTTTTTATAAAATTGAGATGTACTTTTTCTATTTGGGTTTTGTCTATGAAGGATAGGACATCTATTATCACATTATTTTTTGACCCCCGAGCTTGAGCTCTGTACAAGGGAAGATAGCTATCCATGCAACAGATTTCAGCATTATATGTCATAATAGGCTGAACTAACTGCTTAAACATATTATATGAAACTTTGACAGGTAATATACCATAGTTCGAAGTATACGATTTTATTGCAAAAAGAACCTTTCTTGCTTTCTTAGCTAAATCTATAGTGCATTTGGCCAAACTGCCATTGTTTACTATGAGGCATCCCAGAAATTTATATTCCTTGACATTTTCAAGTTTTTGTTGATTATATTCTGCAAAAGATTCAATAATTTTTCCTGGTTTATTTTGTATAATCATTGTTTTGGTTTTCTTTACATTCACTGTTAATTGCCATTTACTGCAGTAATTAGATAAATTGTTTAAACTTTTTTGAATACCTGCTTTGTCTTCAGATATCAAAATCAGGTCATCTGCAAATTGCAGACATCCAAGTTTACTTTTTAGGAGTGAGACTGGTGAACAACTAGCTTCACTAAATATATCACTTAAGTCATTTATAAAAATATTAAATAGTGTAGGGCTAATACTGTCTCCTTGTCGAACTCCTTTGTTAATTGAAAAAAATCTAGATACCAAATTGTTATGTTTAAAAGCACATCTTGTCTCTTTAAATTGACTTTCTAAAACTTTTAAAAAATATTTTCCTACTCCATAGTTAGTAAGTTTATATAATAGACCATCTCTCCAGATGGAGTCAAAGGCTTTTTGGAAGTCTACGAAGCACACATAAAGTTTCTTTTTATTTTTATGAAGGTATTTATTTATTATAGATTTTAAAATGAATATGCTGTCTGAAGTTCGATGGTTAGGTCTAAAACCAAATTGTGTTTTATTGTATGTTTTTTCCATTAGACAAGTTAGTCTCGAGTTAAGAAGTGCACTAAACACCTTTGAGAGACAATTCATTAGAGAAATTCCTCTATAATTATTCATATCATGTCTATTTCCAGACTTATGAATTGGGATAATATATGAATCTTCCCATGATTTTGGGTAATAACCGGACTTCAATATCACATTAAAAAGTTTAGTATAAGCTTTTGCTGTGATAGTACTGCTCTGCTTTATAACTTCATTTACTATTCTATCTGGACCACTTGCTTTATTTTTCTTTAGAATTTTAACTATTTTCTTAACTTCTGTTATTGTAAAAGGTTTGTCTGTGATTTCTTGGAACTCTAGACTATTAATTCTTTCTATTAATTTACTTTCTATATTATTTTGAAATTCTTTATCTATTTTGTTACTTTCTCCTTGGTTTTTAAAATGATGTTCTAAATCATCTAAGTTATGAAAAATTTCTTCATTATCATCCTTATCTATTGTCTTTTCATTCTTCATATCTTTTAGCATTTTCCAGTAGTCTACTTTATTTTTTTCAAAAGAGTTTTCTAGTTCATTCATAACTTTTTTTCTATAATCATTTTTCTTGTGTTTTACTGCTTTTTTAAATGTTTTATGTAAGCTAAAATATTTATTTCTACCTTCTTGATCAAATGGATATGTTCTTAATTTTGATGCTATTTTATTGATCTGATGCTTCATTTCTACAATTGAATGATCAGACCATTTATGTCTTCTTTTATTAACTCTTTTCTTATTATTATTTAATTTTAGAACACAAGATTTTTCTGAAATTTCTGTTAATATATTTGTAAGTTTATTTGTTGCCCCGTCAACACCTGATTGGCTTTCATTAATGTCTTCAGTTTCAAAATCTACAATACATCTAATTGTCTCTTTTTCTGCAAGACAGTTTGTAAGTTTCAAATTAGACTTCTGGTCGTCCCACTTAAATGACATAGATTTTGACCATTCTTTAAAAGTTTCTGCATTTTGTACCTTGTATTTACATTTTAAAAATACTTCAATTTGAGCATGATCTGATAAATAGTTAAATTGACAGGTCTTAAAAAATTGAACTGAGGAAAGAAGACCCTCACTAGCAATACCATAGTCTATTACACTAGACCCATTATTTGACATATATGTAAAATTTCCTAGTAAATCTCCTATATATCTACCATTTAGTATACGTAACCTAGATGACAAACACAATTCTATTAGTTCATTTCCATGAGAGTTAACCACTATATCTCTATTATTTCTTTTAAAACAATAATCTGATTTATAATATTGTGTTGGTAATAATTCTTTCTCCACAAACCTATTAATATTTGTGTTATCATTTTCTATATAATCTAGGTTTAGACCCGTTCTTGAATTAAGATCGCCTAAAATTAAAATTTCTCCTTTATTAGAGAAACGTAAAATTTCTTCTTCTAATTTGACAAAGTCGTCATCAAAATGATTTGAATTTTGTGGAGGTATATACACTGCACACACATAAATATCTTCTTGTAAGCCAAAAAAGTTTTTTTGTAATTTAATCCATAATCTATTTTCAGAATCTGTTCCTTTAACAACATATGATATGCCTTCATGCATTTGTTTTTTATAATAAATAATAATTCCACCACTGTACCTTCTTGACCCTTTTTTTTTCTTTCGGCATTTACTAAATTGGTTAAATCCTTCAATTTTATATTCTTGACTTTCACCTTTCCACGTTTCTAATAAAATATTTATATCACTTTGTATGTATTTACTAAAATATTCATCATTTGGTTTGTCACCTAGGCCATGTATATTCCATGCTGATATACTTAGTTTATTAATATATCTTTTCATTATATATTTGAAAGATTCTTTTAGACCAAATCAAGCGATATTAATTATCAATAGAAATATTTTCATTTATGTTTAATATATGTATTTATCACATTGTTATTTATTTTTTATCAAATAAAACAATTAATTTAAGAAAAAAAAAAAAAAATACAATAATAATAATAATTCTTGTTTTGCAAATACAAAAAATGTATCTCTGCAATTTTTTTTTTTTTTTTGATTTACAAGTGAAAGGGAGATAATTCAATATTTCAACAAGAAAACCTACAGGTTGTTTAAACAAATTCATGACACATTTTCATTAAATCATTCAAATGCTTCTAAATGCATGTTATTTTGTTCACACTATTACAAACATAACACACTGATAATATTTGTTCATTTATGACAAACAGTCACATTTATATAAATTCTAACTCAGAAAGATTTGCTAACTACAAACTTATCTACAAGATCATAATATACCTTAATATTATGCTTAACAAAAAAATAATTTTTTCATGTCCAACCCTTTTCTGATATGCATTATGCATTTTTTACAACATAATATGTAATGAATTACACTCTAAGAATGTTTTCTAGTCTTCTAATAAGGTCTTCCCTTTCATTAAATGAACTTGAATTTTGACCCCTTATTTGTTGGTAATTTTGGTATCTTTCATTGTTATAACTAAAATCTGACCTTTGACCATAATTTTGCCAATGATTTGGTCCTTCTACATATGATCTTTGTCCATATCCTAAACTATGACCCACTTCTCTTGCATTACCATATCTAAATTGCCCCTTATTTCCAGGGTTTTCTCTATACATGTATGGAAACTTATGACCTGACTCTTCACTCTGATTATTTTGTATCCCAATTAAAGGATTTACAACTTTTTTAATACATTGAACATACTTTTTCATTCCTTCTTCACTGAGATGTATTCCATCATAAAAATGATAACACTTAAAGTTTTCAAATTTGACAAGTTCAATATTTAAATCAAAACAGTAGTCTTTCAACAGACTATTGAATAACAACCTCTTTTGTTCAAAGCTTGATAACATATGGATATCATTATAATATCTAGGTAAAATTTCACATAATACAATCTTTACATGACTTGGCAAAGACTTTCTTGTTTCACATATTAGTGTTTCTAACTCTTTCAAGACATCATCAGGTGTTTTATTTTCCAAATCGTTTGACCCAATTTGCAAAAGAAGAATATTTGTTTTTACTTTTCCACTCTTTATAAATTTTTCAGCACCTGATATTGTCTTGTCATACAATTTGGTTTTCTTAACATTTTTATATCTATACATTTTTTTTGGAATTATGTCTTTAACTAATGAACTTCCCACTATCCAGAGATCTGCAGTAATTTCGTCTGATGTTATGTTTAAGTTTTGCTTTTCTGTACGGCCTTCTGATAGAGAGTTGGAATTGTTGTTTTTCTGGACAGTCGGGACACTAGTTTTGTACAGATTTGTCTTTTCAACATGTTCATCTTGGGGCGACTTTGTAGAGTTTTTATTCTCGGTATTTTGTACCCTCTCATCTTGTAACTTTTTCACATTTTTCACTACAGATTGTAATTCACTTTTCATCTCTTCTCCCATATCATGGATCTTATGTTTAAGAACATCTGTTGTAGCTTCCATCACGGTATCCATTTCAATTTGGGTTATCATTCTTGTTCTCACCAACTGTGTTAATTCTTGCACACTTTTCTCCATTGATCTGATCTGTGTTGTCATTGATTCAAATTTGCCAGTCATAAGTTTGCATGATTTGATCACCTCTTCTAGGTCTTTTTCCTTCCTTGTCTGATGATTTTCAATTTTGTGTATTGCTTGTTATATGTTTCACTCGGAGGGTCCTTTCAAACCAATTCATTTACATTTAAATAATGAAATTTAAAAATTCCCTTTTACGCGCAATTGACGTCGGCAACCAGTTATCCAGTAATTTGAGGTAAGATTTCGACTATTACCAAAAAAAAATCGAAATTGGAAGATCGTCTATATGTGTATCTCTGTAGTTCAGGTGAGCAATTCAGTAAGTAAATTTTATTTATAGTCGGGTCACAATCAACATAAGCTCTTCAAGGCTCCCGGGAGCCTCTTGTTCTTCAATCTCTCTCCCGAATGAGTTTATTGTATGTTTAAAATCTGCAATACTTTGATCCGACCATGGATGTTTTTTTTCTATTTTGATCTATTTTTTTTAACTTGTGCCGAGGTTGAGTAAGAATTTTCTTTGAGACTGATAATGGTGCGTTGGTGACAAAAATTGGTTTGTCCTTAGACGTATTTAGAGGAGTACGAAAGAAAAATAAAATGGCGGGAACGAAAATTAGATGAAACTAATATCATTTTTTCGCAAAAGATCAAACTTTGTTGATATGATATCCAGTCTCAGAGACATTAAATTGTATATATGAAAATGTATGAACATAAAATAACACGAATGTAGCACAATGCACCCTAAAAACAGCTGAAAAGAGGTTTGTTTACATCATCATGTTACAAGTTGACACACTCTTTTCTAGTCATCTACTCTAGCAGAAAGGTGCGGAATGATTTGGGTTTACAGAGTAGAGAATAATGTCCAAAAAGTAAACAGATAAAGAATAAGGACAAAAAAAACAATTATAGAATAGAGAATAATGACCATCAACACTCTCCTAAGTAATTATATATAAACAGGTTGGGGAGTATGCCCGAAAACGGGTATTATCCTTATTTTGTGGTATTTGAAACTTTAAGCCCCTTTTATGCACTTCTGTAGCCAAAAGTTCCTTTTCTCATGCTGGGGAGACACATAGATTTACAAATACTACCTGTTTCTGAAATTACTGTTTTAATTCCATTTGTATTTAAAAATTAAAAACAATCATTAAAATGCACTTATGTTGACTGAGATGTCTGTGAGCATCCAGGTGTGACCTGAGCACTTTTAACTTTCTATTGAATGATAACATGCCATGTGACAAACCAATTTCTGGTCATTTAAATGTTTTGAAAAACTGAATTGATTGATCAATTGGTCAATTTGAAACACAAAAGAAAACACTTTCTGCAATAGTAGGCTTAAATCACCCATTGAATTTTATTCTTGGATGCATAATTAGGAAGTTCTGTTATCACTTCAAGTGTATACCACTGCAATAGAAGCCGCCTATCTCTAGTAAGTAAGTAATATCAAGTTTATGTTTTGAATCCTTGAAATCAAGGATCACATGATCCTTGAAATCAAGGATAATACCCGTTTTTGGGTATTATCCTTGATTTTGGGCATACTCCCCAACCTGATAAACAGTTGTCTAGACAAAAGTAAACTGGTGGTGGTACTGACTAAACGGTAATGTAGCTCCTTTGACATCTTTGGGCGGAGCTACAATGTGGTCCCATTACTCGACTACCATTACTCGTAATGGAGCAAATCAAATTTCCGCTATATCGTCATTTTTCCCCAGATTTTTAAATTCGGGGGATGTTTGATTTTTATCATTTTAATACTGCCTCTTTTTAGAGGTTTGTATAAAAGAAAGATTTTATTTTTCATTTCTTTTCTCTCCCCCCCCCAAAAAAAAATACCAAGCCCCTTTTTATATCCCCACTTCAAAAGTGGGGGGTATATAGTGATAGGGGTGTCCTTCCGTCCTTCCGTTACACTTCAGGGTACCCATCTCTTTTCCGCAACTCCTCCTAAACCCCTTGGTGGATTTTCATGAAACTTACACACAATCTTTTTGACATAATGTAGATGTGCACCTACTATTTTAAAATTTGATCAGAATGATTTTTGGAGTTTCCCATAGCAAAATATGGACTTAGCCATTCGCCTACATGTGTACATGGGGGTACCCATCTCTTATCTGCAACTCCTCCTAAACCCCTTGATGGATTTTCATAAAACTTACAATTGTTGTGACAAAATGTAGATGTGCATCTACTATTTTAAAATTTGATCAGAATGATTTTTGGGGTTTCCCATAGCAAAACATGGACTTTTGACTTTATGGGGGTACCCATCTCTTATCCACAACTCATCCTAAACCCCTTGATGGATTGTCATGAAACTTTTACACAATCTTTGTAACATAATATAGATGTGCACCTACTATTTGAAAGTTTGATCAGAATGATTTTGGGGTTTCCCATAGCAATACATGGACTCAGCCATTCGACTACATGGGGGTGCCGCCCTCTTATCTGCAACTCTTCCTTAACCCCTTGATGGATTTTCATGAAACCTACACACAATCTTTGTGACATAATGTAGATGTGCATCTCCTATTCTAAATTTTATCTGATTAATTTTTTTGGGGGGTGGGGGGTATTTATTTGTGAGCTGAGGCTCACAGTTTTTCTAGTTTTATATAGCTACCCCAAACATTTGCCAAAGAAAACCCTTTCAGACACTTGGATAGACATAAAACATCCTGGATAAGAAATTAAAATTTATAATTATCATATATATATCAGCTCCCGTATCTCTTAAACAGTGTCTTATATACTGATCCTCAAATTTCCCCGGATCTTGAAAACAGTGTCTTATATACTGATCCTCAAATTTCCCCGGATCTTGAAAACAGTGTCTTATAATATACTGATCCTAAAATTTCCCCGGATCTTGAAAACAGTGTCTTATATACTGATCCTCAAATTTCCCCGGATCTCTAAAACAGTGTCTTATATACTGATCCTCAAATTTCCCCTGATCTTTAAAACAGTGTCTTATATACTGATCTTCAAATTTCCCCGGATCTTTAAAACAGTGTGTTATTGCTTAATTCCGTTTTTTTTTTAAGGAGTAAACCCTATATATAAATATCAAATGTTGTCTTATATACTGATCTTCAAATTTTGCCGGTTCTTTAAAACAGTGTGTTATTGCTTTATTCCGTTTTTTTTTACCGAATAAATCCTATATATACAGTGTAAATATCAAAATGTTGTCTTATATACTGATCCTCAAATTTCCCTGGATCTTTAAATCAGTGTCTTATATACTGATCCTCAAATTTCCCCGGATCTTTAACACAGTGTCTTATATACTGATCCTCAAAGGACTAGAGCCAAGAACCCCCATAATTGGCCCTGTTAATACTCAAATATCAAAATTGGTTTGTTTTACACCAAAATTTTTGTATGTATAGCTGGGTGTCTGTGTTAAAAGAGAAGAGATTTGATTATGGTGTATAAATTAATTTTCAAGTACCCTAACCCTTCAAAAATAGCCTAAATCAGTGATTTTTCACTTTTTGGCCAAAATGACTTGTTTTTCAGACGCAATTTTGTGATTTTTTATGTGGCGCCACCCCTCGCCCATCGAAATTTTTGTTTAAATATGAATAAAATAATGTATTTATAAAATTTAAGCAAAAATATTTATGGGGGAGGGGTGGCGCCAATGTCATTTTCACCAAAAACCAAGTGGAAAATTGTAAAATTTAGCTGAAATTAGCATATTTTCAATTTTTGCATCACTTTAAGATGTCATTACAACGTTACAAGTACAGAAAACTTGATTTTGTTTTGTAACAAGTAATCATTCTAGACTACTTGGCCACTAAAATCTTATCTACATGTAACAAATCAATTTGAAAAATGAATAAAGTATGTTGCACTGTGGCTTGTGTATAAATAAAATAGATAAATAAATGGATGGTGAAGCCACATTTAAAAGGTAAAAACTAAATAAGAAATGTAAAGAAATAAAACCTTTAAAACAAATAAAACAAGAATGCCCAAATTTTCGGACATAAAGTCCTTCTTCAGGGGCTAAAAAGTAAAAAGATGTTCACACATCGACTGACGAGGACAGAATGACATAAAATTGACTCGAGGAACATCACGTGGTATTTTAAAGTGTAAGTTCACGATTTTTGAGTTATTAGTTTATTTGATTCATTATAATGAGAGTAGGCATCATGCCGGGTTTGGGCATTGAAAACTATATATTAAGAAAGATATTCGTAATTTTATTCCAATACACAAGACCATATGGGCGCTGCCATGCTATGAACAATGATGAATTATGGGATAGCTCAATTGGAGATGTGACGTCACATCTCCAATGATAAATACATTAACCAATTGACGATATTTGTAACATAAGACCGATGTTGTAGATCATAACAATGATTTGGAATATGAATAATTTTGCATAAATGAATTTTTTAATCCCAGCGTTTTTTAATTATATTTTTTTATCGAAAAAGCAAGCAATTAGTTTACTTAAACCTTAAATTGTTTTAAAATATTTAAATATAATTCCAAATAGTAAATAATTATTGACACAGTAGCCCTAGTTTTCAATCCTTTTTCAATATTTAAGGCAATAATCTCAGTTCTTGATGAATACACAGGTGTCAATTAAAATTATTAACCATTAGGACGATCTGTCACACCTCAACAAGCCACACCCCGGTGTTTAATTACAGGTATAATTGACAGATAGGTCAATTAAGGTGCTCCTCCAATCGAAGATTTCACTGCAGCACTCAACCCGCTTTAGACACACCCACCACAGCTCGATTTTAAGATTTTGGACCGGCACATCTTTTGATAATTTCTTAATAAGTATACGGTATAATTAATCAGCATGTGTCAATAACACCTGTTCACTCCATTGACTACCTTACCCTTACACTTATCAATCAGCCAAAGCGTGGTGCTACATCGTGTTTGTGCATGGTTTGTGTAATACTAGTACCCAATTTAAAAATGTGTTTAAAGAGTTTTACTTCCCACTTTTTCCGTTTTTGAAGTGTGTGAAAAACAATTAATTAACTACATAATAATTTGCAAGACAAAAACCCCCAAAAAATGTTCCTACAGTTTATAATTTTTATATGTTTTTAATTAGAAAGGGTATTTCATTAACATTTTCTCTTTTCAATGTTCAAATGGCACTGGCGGACCAAAGGGGTTGATTTTCTTTAAAAGAAAGTGTTCTAGAACCAATTTCAACCAGGTAAATGTCAAATTCTAATACACAGGAAACAATATTAAACCCCTGTGGTGCCGATAAATTGCACGGGGGTACTAAACATACACAGGAAACGGCAGGTGAACCCCTGTTGTGCCAGAGGATTGTAGAAGGGAATAAAGTCTTATACACAGAATGATACGGTAAGCCCCTGTGGTGCGATGGTTTTCACGGAAGAACTAATTATAATATCACTTCAAACGAATTATGCAAGGTAATCCCAGTAGGGTGTCAGAGAACCATGAATTTTAAACAGGATGTAAAAAAGAAATAGTATAGGGCAATTCTACATACTGAAAATTTAAATATATTTTCAGAAAATGTCTGGACGGTTAATCTAAATTTTATTAAAAAAAATCTATCTTTTTCTACGAATTAATTCTGAACTTGACGGATGGTACCATTTTAAAACTTTTCACAATTAATCATTACACTGACTTTTATTTTATCATCCCGACTTATTTTTATTTATTTCAAATTGTCCGTTGTGGTACACATCGGTAAATACCACATGGGTATAGGATGCAACATTCACTCGGTGTATGGCTTTGAGCAGGGCCATCTAGTACAAATCACGTGACCCTCCATGGATAGAATTTTTTTACTTTAAAAAGCCATTTTTATCCTAACTATGCATATTTGAGTGCTAGGAATTTCAGCAAAGTTATTTTTATATGATTGTCTTTCAATGTACAAATTTTGAAAAAATCGCGAACTTACACTTTAATCCTCAACTTGATAACTAATTTATAAATGTTAAGAAAAAGTCTGTCTTTTTACATTCATACCAAAGGGTTGAAAAGTGCCTAAAAAGTTGATTATTCTTTGCTCAAGAAACTGTCTTTGTTTTTCGCCGGTACATGTTTCAAGGAGAACGGTAACCTGCATATCCTGGACGCTATGGTTTGGCAATGAAAAGTGCTGGCTCTTGGATTTGTCGACAGTGTTCGACTCGCCACCCCTGACTGCTTTTCGCAAAGGTAAGAGTTTGAGGCAACATCTTGTCTCCAGTTCATTTGACAAATCCAAGAGACGTCCTCGATGTGTAAACATCTTTTTACTTTTTAGCCCCTGAAGAAGGACTTTATGTCCGAAAATTTGGGCATTCTTGTTTTATTTGTTTTAAAGGTTTTATTTCTTTATATTTCTTATTTAGTTTTTACCTTTTAAATGTGGTTTCACCATCCATTTATTTATCCAATTTGAAAAATGGCCCGATATAGGGCCAAATATGAGGGTTCGTGGCTTTAGTCTTTTCCCCGATCTTTAAAACAGTGTGTTATTGCTGTATTCCGTTTTTTTTTGGAATAAACCCTATATATAAATATCAAAATGTTGTCTTATATACTGATCCTCAATCTTCCCCGGATCTTTCAAACAGACTGATCCCCAAGCTTTTTGATAATGAAATCTTTCTTTTAATCACTACCCTTTCTTCCAGTAGTAAGATATATGTTTATTTTTCCTTCAAATCAAAATTGACGATATAGCCCAAATTTCTTTCTTCAACTCAAACAAAGCTTACAGATGGTTAGAATTTACCAATAACACTCTGATTAATATTGAGTTAATATAGATTTTGGTAAATAGTTACAGGTAACTGTGAATTTGTTAGAAAACCCACATTTACAATATTCTGATATGGGAGCGCGGTGGCCGAGTGGTTAAGGCACTGGACTTTAAATCACAGGTCGACACCTCTGTGGGTTCGAGCCCCACAGGTGTCAAGGTTTCCAGGCACCTACCGTTGCTCGTGGGTTTCACCGATTTTCCAGCTTAGAATATCGGGCTTTCCTCCCACACAAGCCTGGCGACCATGCAAGGGCCTCATATTAGCCAAAAGGTCGTTAATCTTGCCGTCGGTCAAAAGCTCTTCAGAGCTTATGTTAATTGTTTGACTTGTGTACACATCAATGATATGTACTCACCGAGGTTAAATAAATCTTACCTTTGCCTTTACCTTTACCTTTCTGATCCTGAACTTCAATAAAAAGTTAAGAATCAAGGGCCTTTAAAAAATTGATTTTCTTCCTGAAAGTCTTTGAAATTGTGCAAAATGTTGGAAAATTTTAACTGAATTCATTTTTAAAATACTATAAGCAATATATAAGTATTAAATTTGACGTCTCATGGTTTGAATTGGGCCAGGTGTGATTTCGCTTTCGGCTTTGCTCCGTAATGCCAGCAATGGGACCGCATTGTAGCTCTGCCAAAATCAAAGATGTCAAAAGAGCTACATTATAGTGGCTAGGTGTATACCTGTCTCATCTAGCATTATTTTAAAAGATTTATCTCATTATTTTCTATTAGACCATGTCCATTATTAAATGACATTTATAATTATACTGTCATTACTGGTTCTTTGGGCTGAACCCTGGTTGTATTACTCTGTTGAAGAGTCTAAGCATTTAAATTTAAAAAAAAACTTAATTACCTGGATGGACATAATATTTTAAAGTGTTAAAAAGTATTGAATTATTTTGTCTTTGACTGAAAATAGTGAGTTAACAGTACCTGAAATGTAAATATTTTATTTGTTCAATGTGACGAATAAATTATAGATTATAAAATTTATAATTATCATATATATATTAGCTCCCGTATCTCTTAAACAGTGTCTTATATACTGATCCTCAAATTTCCCCGGATCTATAAATTATAGGGAGCACAACTAGGTTATAGCTGGCACGAAGAGCTGCTAGAATGGAGGGCTCTACAGCAAGTTCCTGCAAATAATTTGCCTATGGTGATATTGTTTTTTTTCGTCCAGATATGCTTCTCAAAGTTGTAGGTGTGGTGTGAATAAGATACATTGTAAGATAAGATAAGTTTATTGGCAAATTAATGGCCCTCAAGGAGCAGAGACAGTACAACATATATATGATTATAAGTGATGACAAAGAATGATTCATAAACAACAAATGTAATAGCAGGGCATTCCTAAATAAAAGTTCAATAATTACAAAATTTGACCAATTATCAAGTTATGTTGAACATTAATAATATCATGAACAATGAATATGATATATTGCTACTGAAAATATTTTGGTGTTTTAAATCATGGAAGAAATTTTAAAATATTAGTGGGGCAAATATTTAGGTTATGCATATGTGCTTTTCATTTATTTTTATGCCCCGCCAACTTTGTTGGGGGGCATATAGTTTTTCGGTCCGTTCGTCCGTCCGTCTGTCCTTCCGTCCGTCCGTCACACTTTAGTTTTCCGCACTTTTTTTCGACATCCTTGCATATATTCAAAAGATTTTTGGTATGTGAGTCTACCATGATGAGTTACAGGTCAAGTTCGAGTTTCGTTCCGGTCCACTGATTTTGACCTAAATTACGGCCCTTGAACTTAGCAAATTTTGTAAAAATAAGTTTTTCGCACTTTTTTTCCACATCCTTGCATATATTCAAAAGATTTTTGGTATGTGAGTCTACCATGATGAGTTACAGGTCAAGTTCGAGTTTCGTTCCGGTCCACTGATTTTGACCTAAATTACAGCCCTTGAACTTAGCAAATTTTGAAAAAAAAAGGTTTTCCGCACTTTTTTTCCACATCCTTGCATATATTCAAAAGATTTTTGGTATGTGAGTCTACCATGATGAGTTACAGGTCAAGTTCGAGTTTCGTTCCGGTCCACTGATTTTGACTCAAATTAGGGCCCTTGGACTTAGAATTTAATTTTTAAACTCGCAGTATTTTCATTGAGTTTGCACAAACTTTTAAAGCCCACCCATAGCGGCAATTTAAATTTGCCTTCCCCCTGTCCCATGTATGTTTTGCTGGAACAGCCCTTAGCAAATTTGGTAAAAATAACAGTTTTATTTTATTTGCCAGCGGGGCATCAGTGTCATCTTGACACATTTCCTTGTTGTATATTGCATATCAATGAATTAGAAATTGTCAATGTCATTATTCAAAATAAAATTGGAGCGTTTTCAGAATCAACCACAGAATTCAACCTGTTTTAGAAGTAAACTTGTGTTCTCCTACATGTAATATAGTCAATTGATAGAGAACAGAAGGCAACCACCGTTTTAACCTAATGTAATGGGAATGGTGAAAAGATTTATAGGCATGATGAGTAGTTTAGTTCAACGCTTTTTGTGGCAAATTATATATTTTCAGACACAATGGCTACAATATAATTTCACCCAACCTTTTAAATTTGCATGTCCTGCCTAGTAAGTAATCATTGCCTGGTGTTGGACTCTTGACCCAAAACATACTCCTTGCACTTTTGTCACTGTTGCCACAGTTTTTTCTGTCAATATATTGTGTATAAACGGGAAAACATGATCCATACCACCATCAGACACTGGCAATGGAACTGGGGCTGCCCTGGGGACAAGCCAGCTGGTTACCAAATGAGCTAAAGATTTAAATCTATAGCCTAGTCCATGTAATCGATAACTTGCGGCTTAATATCACTTACTAGAATGCAGGTATTTCAACTGTCCCATGACACTTCCTGGTCCCAAAGAGTCTTCATATCTCGATGAAATCTGAGGGTTTTTTAGTTTGGTGACAAATGTAACCAGAGAACATAAAAAAAAATCTTGCAAGTTAATTAATGTTCTATATTGGATTCAATATGGGGAATAAATTTCTTCATGATTGATCCCACCTTTTCTGTTTACCAATCAGGGTGTCAAAAGGCCAAGGGAAAAAATTTAATTTAAACTTTTTTTTTTCTTTTTCTTGTTAGACATTTTAGATATAAGGAATCTTCAATATTTTTATTTCTCAATATTCATAGTCAGTCTATAATGGGTTGCATGTGAATATGCTTTGTCAGTCCACCAAAGTATGCAAGTGTCAAAATCTATTGACTGTCCATATTGTGCCAAGAAGGTAAAGAGTTCAACAATATTTTGTCATGCCACGCAGGACAAGACATTGATTAGTCTTGTTCATATTAAGATGAACATGAATAAGCAAGATGTCTTAAACCTCAGGAAGATTTGAAATGCATATATGGCATATATAATTTGTTATATAAAAAAGGTTAGATTATTAAGATCAATTGAACAAAGAGATAAATATTGGTTTGGTATTAATATTTCCCACATTTGTTCATCTTTCTGCATTGGATATTAACCAACATCCTTAAAATACTACACCAAGTAGTTTGATGTCTTAAACAAAAAGACACCGGTAATAATGAAATAAGCAAAAAGTTTTGATAGGTTTGTAACCTCGTTTTCAAGATAATTGATGTTAAAGTTTTTTGGGGAAAAGGTTTTCACTGACTTTTTCATAGGTTTAGCTTTAGCACTATTTAGCTGTTAAAACCCATGACAGATTAAGATTATAAGAATAATTCTACAGTTTATTGGTGTATAGACACATTTTGAACATGTTTATGTTATGCATGTTGACAAATTAAAAAAAAATTGTTTAGCAACATCAATTTTTGGGTGGATTTCACAGAGTGATAAATCCAGGTTATAAAATGGTGAATGTTCGGCGGAGGGTGGGCATGTGAAGGGGGAAGCCATTTTTGTAACAGTTTTCTCAGCAACTACTTATCACAGCCACTTGCCACTTTATATTTGGTATACAGCATCAGAGTGGGGTCCCATAACGTGGGATTGAATTTCAGGTCTGTTGCTGACCAACTTCCTGTTTAACAAAATCCAGCCAATTTTGACTTACACAGATTTTTATTTGAATGATTTTAGCTTTAGGTTTTGATCACTTATTTTGCTTTGGAAAGTTGATTCATACATTGTATGTACATGTAACATGTGTAACTGTTCTTTATTTTTCAGCACTTAAATGTGACACAAAATGGAAAGTAACAAGAAGAAACTGCTTCAAAAACTAAATAGTATCAAAAGTGAAACTTCAAACTTGTTTACTCAAATTCAACAGTGCAAGGATGAAACAACCTTACAATCGTGCAGCTTCAATGACTTAGACGATGCATTAGAACTTCTTCAGAAATTTAAAACGAAAATAAAGAATATTTCTAACAATGCAGACCATTCTGAAGATGACAACACAGATGATGAATGTCTGTTTTCTCCTCAAGTCTTCCATAGTAAGATTAAAAACAGCAAAGATGAGGACTCTGATGATCTAGAAAACTTTGACCAGTTTAATATTGAAGATGACCCAACACCTACAAACAGGGAAGAAGTAACCCAGGAACGTCATGAAGTAAGTCTCATTATTGTAAGATGTAAAATGTGCAAATAAATATTAAATTATTGATGTTATGTGTTATTTGATAGAAATAACAGTTCATTGAATGTGTCAGTACACTAGGTGGTAAGGTTTCCAGTTATAAACTGATCAGCTAAGTTAGTAAGTTAAATGGTATACTCCCAGCAGCATAATTTAGGCTATATCCAGGAGATGAACATGGAATGATGATGAAGTAGAGGATAAAGGGACACAAGGACGATAAAGAGAGATTATACTGCCACTGGTAATTCAGACTCCTGTATGTGGATCCTATGGATCCTTCTCTAACCCAGACCTGCAGGAAGGTTCTTTAATAATGTGTGGGGTGAGGAAAGTGACATTTTCCAGACACCATGCACAAAGAGCTATGGTTTATGGTAAGGTTTTCCGCATTATAGCCTGACAACCACTATTGGCCACACAGGTCCTAATCTGACTAGCAATTGGAGTTTACAACTCAAGGACTTTCTCATTCATATGCCAGATAATGTCTGCCATCAAAACAATGTACAAGGTAATTTTTTTTTTATTGTCATACAGATAAATTGATACTAAAGTTGAGCAATTTTTTGTTGAGGAATCGGAAAGTGGAATAATTTTAGGCTTTAATTGTAGAAATTTCATCCGAATGTTAGATGCCTTTCAGGTACATTTATGTATATATATTTTCAGTTTTAGAGAATTAACTACGCTACTGAATTCAAGGTGACAGATAATTGGCATTAATCTCAAATCTGATCTGGCTTGTTTATTTCAGAGTGATATTGAGGATGACTTTGGAGATGATGACTTCAATGATTCAGCCTTATTGGTATATAACTGGATACACATTAATCATAAATCATTCTGATACATAACAAAAAATTCATGCACAGTTTTTAGATCAACTGCATTCCCCATCTCTTGATATTTTTCTTATTGCTTCATTCTAAAATATTACATGGTTACTTTATGCTGGTTATTTGTCATCTTCTGTTAAACAAGTTACTAAAAATCACATACAACATATATGTTTCTTGAAAGAAATACTAGAATGCCTTAAACATGTTAAACCAAACATGCAAAGACAAAATCACCAGAGACAAAAGAAAATAACAAAACAAAGAAGTAGACATTACAAAACAACCATTTGCAATCAGTAACCATAACTCTGCTTGTAATAAATGTCACACAGCTTAGCTTTTATATATATTTTAGGAGCTGGATGAAGTAGAGAGAAGTGTTATGGAGGATGAAGGACCTGATGTCCAGGAAAATGAAGATGATGATGGTATATATATTAAATATTGTCCAAATCTGTACCACATAATGTAAAAACCTAGAGACATCTACATATTACCCTGAGGGCCAGATATCAGTCAAGGGTTTATACAGCATGTGTTACATATTTATCCATTTTATAGCGAGCATCGCAGATGCGAGCCCTACGGCATTGTGCATGTTTTGAGATGTGCCAGAAATATACTGACGATAAAACCGGAACAGGTTTACTTTTACGGAGTGAAAAAAATTGTAGGCACGGAGCAAGTAAAACAATCAACACTCTGGGCTTATAAAAAATACATCATAATCTGTTATGCAAAAACATAAAAATTGAAATTCAAAAACAGTGATAAAACCCTCATTCATCCACTTGTTTATTTTACACACAGGTTTTTATTTAAACACCATTCAGTCTTTTCCGCTGAAAAACGATTTTCCGGAAATTACAGAGCTTGCTTTTGGCAAAATCGTCCCATTGACTATAGTCATACCAAATGCGTGATACTGACCGAGCTTTGTTAAATTCTAAGTAAGATAAAATTAATAAGATAAAGAAATACATAAATTTACTGAATAAAACCTACTCATAAAAATAAATAAAAGGTTCTTACCTGAAAATGAAAGAAGAGTCTCATCCTGTGGGGTCTCACTCGGTCTTTCACTCACTTTCCTCAATCCTGCATGATATTTTTACTTTACCGTATTTTCCGCCAGGTTTATTAATGTATAATCTGTTAGCAATGCTTCAAATAAAACACTGATACTCAGAAAATCTCACAAAACCTGACAGAATCTTAATGTTGTTTTGGTCAGCTGAAGAAGCGCGAAATACTCTGACAAGGAAATGACGTCACGTAATCCATAAAATGGATAATTTCGTCCCCGCTTAATGTCGTCCCAGAATGTTGCAGGATTTATTATTTGCACAAATAGTTGAATTTTTAACAAGTAGATCCCAGATATTTTAACAACAACTTTCTCAAGTGCAAATGATTTGGGTTGGGTGGGGTCAGACTTTGCTACTATTTAATTCCTTTTTAAAAGTTCCCTCTTTACGTTAAACTTAGCCGGTCGAGCACATGGATTTGTTTTAAAAGGTTACTGGTATATAGATTTTCGATGCTCGCTAACAAGGCAGGGCCTTAATCATATTATTCATTATATTGTATATGTACATTCTAACGTTTTGTAATTACTGTTGTATTATATTTTTTTAAAGGAGTGCAATATAGGTCATGCAATATAGGGAGTGTGTTTTGTCTTATAATTCATTTTCAAAAAGAATATATAATTACTTTAATATATGATATGTATTGATTTCACAAAGGACAAGTTTGGATTATGGCAATGTATCATGTAATGGGTAATTAAAGATGAGGTGTGGAAAAAATGTATTTGACACTACACCCTTAAGCTAATAGCAGTTAGAAAATCTGACAGACAGCAGCCTTCAACATGCTCCCACTCTTCATATACATGAATTAAAAATCACAAACTCTCTTAGAATCAAGCTAGAACCTCTTCTATTAATGTAATAATGCAAGGTTCCTTGACATTATACAGTTTTATCATTGTGTGAAGCTGTGTTATAATAACACTGTCTTATATTTCAGATGAAGAAAATCAGCCCCATGACCAAAGATACCTCAATGTTTTGAAGCAGTACTTTGGGTATTCTAAATTCAGACCGTACGTATAAAGATTTTACATACTTTTATGTGACATTATAAGGACTTGATTTTTTTTAATACATGTATCAGAATTATTTTAATTTTAGACAAGGCAAAGTTATCCTTTAGCTAAATGTTTGTTTAATGCAAAAATCAAAGTTTTCATTATTTCAAAAGAATAGAAATACTTACTTCTGTCAAAGTATTCCCTGTTTTCGTACATAGTGAGTTATCTCCCATTTGCAGATTTATCTTCTCTTTCCAGAAGGTATTTTATACTAGTTACTGTGGATAAACTTAAGATTATCTGCATTTATTTTTTAGTTGGTCAAACAAATTCTAAAATTTAATTATAGTTATTTTCAAAAATGTATTTAACATGTTTTCCTAACCTAACTAGGTCCAATAAGTCCATCAAATAATTTATAAAAAATAAGAACCTAATTTTTCCCATTCATTGCAATGTAATATACCTACTGCTCTTGCAAATGGGAGATAACTCACTAATTACGAAAAAAGGAGATTACAACATGGCATTTTTAATATCAGACCAAATCATCCCTTGGGCCTTCAACTCTTTTACTGATAACATGACTTAGAAGTAAAGAGGCACGTATGGGGCATTCAAGTGTCAAAAGTCTGATAAGGCAACAACAAAACCAGTAAACATGAACGAGAACAGCATAAAAAAAACACAACATAAACTCACAAAAAAATCAACAATGAGAACTTAAGTTATAATAAGAGCGAACTCAGGTGCACCAGAAGAGAAAGCAGGTCCTGCTCTCTATACACACTCGTCACACTGCCAATTGACAATTCAGTGTGTCAAATCCAGTGAAGGAAGACAGAAAAAATTCTTGAGTGAGGGCAACATAACCTTTAGTTAGCAATTTTAGTTTCAGATGTGACACTCTGCCAGGAAAATCCATGTAAGTCCCCTAAGCTCTCGAATAACAAATCAGTTGTGATCGGTACACTTCATAAGCTGGAGAAGAAGGAATGTTCTTATACAAGAATGGAAAGATGACTATTGGAAAGTTGAAGTCATCACTTTTGTCATAGAGCTTTGTTGAAAGTCTTCCTTGAGCGTCTATTTCAAGATGTAGACCCATATATGAACATGCTACTGTCTTTTATCTCAAGTTCCTGAGACTATATGATTAGAACTGATAATAGGTCTAATAAGAAAAATTCCATGTTATAATCAAGAAGCTTTATTTGTGTCTTGTTTTTAAGATGACTTTTATTTTAATATAGGATGCAGTGGAGAATATTGAATTCAGTTTTGAATGACAAGAGAGACAACTGTGTAATCATGGCAACGGGTAATCAATCAATCAATTAATTTGTACTGCCATATTATATATCATTAGATTATTGATAAACATATAAACACTAAAAACAAAAAAAAATATGAAAAAAAACTAAAGTTCATCAACATACATGTATTAGCTAAATAAAAGGTCCCCTGTTCTCTGTCTAATGTTTAAACTGTACATAAGAATGATTTTAAGTTTAACAATATCATTAAGGATGATAAACTGTATGTCCTAAGCAACTTCCAGACCTACCATACATTTACCTCCTCTTTAGGAATTGTCCATAATGAAAATAATGATTATTTTGAAAGCATTGAATGCCCTTGATAGAATTTCATGAAACTTGCACACATTAAAACTTATGATGCAAGAGAAAAGCCTATTGAAATCAAGTTCTGCCAGGCAGGAAACCTAATGCAATAAGTGTTCTTGTTCACATTAAATGTATAGGAAGTTTTAGGTATGTACTTTACAAAGCAAATATCTCAGTAAGAAAATTATTAATGTCAGCAGGTGATAGGGGATTTTATTATACAACAGTTCTCCCTGCAAATGCTTATATCACAACCTGTTAAATGAAATCTGACAATTTTTATACCCTGCCACACAAAGTGGCGAGGTGTTATGTTATACCCTCAGTTTCTTTCAGTGTCTGTCCTTGCGTCCCTCCATCTGTCCGTCCCCAAAGGTTTCCAACCAATAACTTGAAAACATGTCAAAGGATTTGAATTAGATTTTGCACAGCTGTTTTGTACAATAAAATACAGGTCAAGTTTAATTTCCAGCATGATCTGAAAAGTAGTTTTTGAGATAGGCCACTTTGAAAAAATCTAATTTCATGAATATTTGAGTTTCCAAATGATAACTTGAAAACACGTCAAGGGAATCCAATGATATTTTGCACAGCTGTTTAGTACAATAAAATAAAGGTCAAGTTCAATTTCCAGCATGATCAGAAAAAAACAGTTTTGAGATTAGCCACTTTGAAAAATCTAATTTTATGAACTATTGATATTATATGGTGGCGGCGTATTATTTATTGTCCCATTAGATGCCCTATTTTTGTCTTTGACCTTGATTGATTTTTGGGGCTCTCTGAGGTTTTATGTGGCTGACAGCTTATTTATTTATTGTTTAAAGTGATATCTTTAAGCCTGTTTTTTGTAAGTTATATTAAAAGTTTGTGTTACCAGTATCTGTCAGTGTTTACGTATTTTGTAGGGAATGGTAAGGGTTTATGTTACCAGTATCATCAATGTTGATGTATTTTGTAGGTTATGGTAAAAGTTTGTGTTACCAGTATCGTCAGTGTTGATGTATTTTGTAGGTTATGGTAAGAGTTTGTGTTACCAGTATCATCAATGTTGATGTATTTTGTAGGTTATGGTAAAAGTTTATGTTACCAGTATCTGTCAGTGTTTATGTATTTTGTAGGTTATGGTAAAAGTTTGTGTTACCAGTATCCATCAGTGTTGACAGGAAGAACTACTGTGGTTGTTTCACCTTTGATTTCACTTATGCAAGACCAGGTCCTGGGACTTAAGTAAGTAAATTCTTCTCATTAATATTAATGTGTATTCAACTGTATATCCAATCCTAATGGGCAGAACAAAATTAAATTTGGTTTTCTATTCCTTATGCGTACTGTTACATGTAAACAAGCTAGGAAGTTGAACCAATTCATTTTAAGACATTTTACACAATCTTTTATGACCTAATGTATATGTGCACCTTCATATGCCCTATTTAAAGGTTTGATCAAATAGATTGAGGTTTTCTATGACAAAACATTGACTTAAACAATAGTTATCGGGGCACCCATCTCTTATCAACTCCTTCTCAATCCCTAAATAGATTTTTATGGTCCAACTACATACCCTTGTCTGTCCATACATGCGTCAGTTCATCCATATGTTGGTACATCCATAACACTTAGGTCAAAATTCTTGGTTAAGGTCCATAACTTGGATAATAGATGTCAATAGGATACTACCGTATAAGTGGTTTTTTTCGCGGGTGGAAAACTGCGCGATTTTGTTGAAAAAGGGGATGATTTTATTTACGCATACAGGACTGAAACCGAGTTACAGCCAGGAATTGCGGACGTCGGAGGTCCGGGAAACTCCGAGTTACCCGGAAACTGACGATTTTTTTCCGGGATTTACCTCGGAAAAATCGCGGAAGATCCGAGCAAAAACTCCGATTATTCACAAAAACCTCGGAGTTTTCCGGTCCGCGGAGTTCGGCCACCAAAATTATCGGAGTTTTTTGTTCCGTGGAAAAGCAACCGTCGACCGAATAACTAAGTATTAACAATCGTATGTCGGCATTTTGTAGTATATTCTTGTATGGCAAATTGGGATATCCGCAAATTTGTTATTTTCCCGTTGTTTCGTTATGATTCTAAAGGACATTTAAGCACTTGACATACGCTGAGAAAATCATATCGATTTATTTATTTGATTATTGTCTCAGACAGGCGTTATGAACTGTTTCTTTCTAAAAATTCTGAAAAAAAAACGTATTTACAACATGGTCATAGTGCATAGCATGGCATGACAATCAACTGCATGGATACGACAGAAAACTTTCAAGGGAGCGGAAGGTCGTCAGACCAGACCGACACCTCACTGACACGGAGTTAATTTTAGACTGCACACTGGATAAAAGCGGGAGATTAAAGAGACATTGAAATGATTTTGAAAATAGAGGGTACTAGAATAGAACAAAAATACGTACCCGACTATACTGATAACTTGTTTTAAAATTATTGTTTGCAGCTCAGTTAATCGGCAAGTGCAGTACGGCAAAACCTAAATTACGAATGACTGACGTCTTCCTATATAATTGACACAAAGACTTGTAAACGGTGATTGAACAAAAAATCTCTATTAAGCGGGATTATGCCTGAAATCCGAATAGTGGATATACCGACATCAAATTGTACGACTGTCCTCTGTCGTTTAATTATTACACCTATTCAGGTTTCTCTCCGCGTAAGTTGCAAATAATAGATATCCTCGTTGCGTAATTTGACGGCTTTTTTTCGTAACTTGTCTTATAAGTTACTGTTGGCCAAGAATACTTTTCCATTGTCTTTCTTTATAATATGCATGCTGTAAATGACGTGAAGGAATCAAATGTTTGTTCGCTAGAAGGACTGGGTTGACTCGAGCCTTATTTACGACGGACCTTTTTAAATTAACAATTATTGACTTGCATATATACGTATGGAATAATACTATATATATAATATTGAAAAAAATAGTAAACACGAACGAACAGCACGATGAAACAAAAAACAAAAAACACAAACAAAATTAACCGAAGAGAAATCAACTCTTAACGAGAGTGATCTCGGTAAAGCAGTCCTTGCTTGCTATAGCACATCCGTCGAGCTGCAATTCTCAATCCAGTGTTTCAAATCTGTAGATGAAGACAAACAAAACCCTAAGACAAACTTCGGGTTAAAGCTCAGCCCACAAGGCGGATAGTCAAAGACATACCGTATACTGATAGCTAAATAGCCAAATAGGGTTGTCCTGACCTCGTTAGCGAGGTATCTATAACAGGAAAGCTTTGCATCTGACCTGTGTGGAGAGAGAAATAAACCACCACTAAGAAGTGCGACAAATAGGCTATATTTTCATCCCAATAAACTCTCATCTTTACCGCTGGCTGGGGCGTAGCTGGGACAAAAGGGAAGTGTAGGCAAACTTACGGCGAGGGGTCTGGGGGCCGCTCAAGGCCCCCAGCAGGTCCAGGACAGATCCCTGTTGGGGGGGTCCCGGGGGAGCGAAGCCCCCCGGAAGCTCCGCGGAAATAGCGTTTAAGAGGTTCATTTTGCCACTCTCCTGGGTGCAACTATAAAAAACTTTTGACATTAAATTTGCAATCATAATGAAGGTTAAATATTTTTGAGTGATGCAAAATATCAGTTTTATAAAAACATCTAGGTAAAAGAGTTGTCGGGAAGTGTATAAATTCCAATCCGTTCAGTGGTTTCGGAGTAGTTGCACTAACAAACTTTGTGACGATAGACAGACAGACGGACACGACAAAATACAATATATCTCGCCACAAAAGTAGAGGAGAGACATGAAGAAAAACGTTTTGTTCACCATCATTTAATTTGTTTTGCCAAATGACCATGGATATTTATTGTCAGTCGCTGTTACTCGTATCCAATTTTGTACAAGAACAGATAAATGAAGGATCATATCTGCCGTTAAATTGTCTAATCAACAAGAAATCATTTATAACCTGACCATTTTCACAGCGATTTCAGGAGTTGCGTCCACAAAATTGTTACACACACCGACGGATTCATGCCGGTGGGTTTTAAAATGCTATATCCAACACACACTTACTGGTGAAAATATCATAACCCTATTATATAAGATAATATTATGTAATACCAAGATCTTAATGTGTCATACGGACGGACGGACAGAAAAGGGTAAAACTACATGTTCGACCATAAAAATTCTAAAGACGTACGGACGTATGTATATAAATATATTATGCCTAAATCTCAATTTAATTTACGATAAAAACATATTATAAGTTAACAAATCGAAATGGGGCTTCAGAGAGTTTCAAAATATTTTTTTTATTTAATATTTCAATTTTGTGCAGACATACAATGTAATGGCATATTCAGGTGTATCGCCCAACTCGACTTGCCTTGGTGCTAGTTAGTATTGTGCATGTTACTAAAAGCTCACAAATTAGAAAAGAGAAGTTAGTGTATTGGTTGGGCTCCCAATCCATCTTTAGAAGATCAACTTTGGTCTGATGCAATGACAGTTCGGCATCTGACAATTTGCCTATATCCGGATACGGAAGATCGACTTTAGAACTACATGTAGGATCGAGACGAAGAACTTGTTGATGCTGCTTCCGAGTCACGTGTAACACTAGCCCTCTGATCAATTGGCTCATATTAGAAATCAAACTTGTTCATTTTTTTCAAAGATTGCCGTGATGATCACTTGTAAACAGTACAAAAGCCTGAACAACATCGGAGATCCGCAATTTGACAATATACTGATCATGATGCATTCTACTTTAAACACTACCAGATAAACAGATTTTAATATCAATACATTTACGATCAACAGCATAATGTGTGAGGAACTTTCAAAAAAAAAAAAAAAAAGGCAAAATTAAGTGCAGGCAAAAGCTTTTTTGCCTAACGGCAGCTACGCGCCTGGCTGGTATTCAAAATTTACTGTCACTCTTCATTTTCAGTCCCTATATGTTGTTGCCACGCCAAATTAATTCCTAGTTTGTCCGATTTGGGGTTCGATTAGCTGCTTGGTATTTTTTTACCGCCCCGTCTCCCATGCCTCTCGCGTCTAAACCCTGTTACGTTAACAATGTTTTTTTTAACACCACTGTTTTAATTTGTTTTTTCCCACGAAAATGTAACTTAAAATGTAACATTTTTGCTTAAAATATGTAACTTTAAAATGCATAAAATCGATGTGCTTTTCATAAATCATGTAAGAAGTACATGTTTGTAAATAAAGGTACAATTTCTTTTTTTTTTCAAGATCTTTATATAGTGTTCTGGTTCTCTCGTCCGCCTGTTCCACCAGGGGGTACATGTTGTACCTACAGGTCGAAGTTTCTTTACCATGAAGGAATTATGGTATTATCGTGAAAATTTATATACATATACATATCAGGATATGAGCAAATCAGAGATATCATGCATTAGTACCCTTCTCACCAACATCATAGTTATGGGGGTTATGTCTTTTGGATATGTTCATGTCTAAAATACATGTAAAATTTCTTGCTCTAATAAAAATCTGAATGCGCGCACCAAAACGCCAATTTTATAATCAGAAGCATATGAACAAATTCTCTCGCACGCATCCCTTTTCTTTCATGCATTTTGCGACGAACTACGAATAGATTTGATGTGGACGAAGCAGGTCCCAGGACTAGCTATATGTCGTTAAATACTAACAGGCTCGGTCACCCAAAATGGATTTTTTTAAGTGCCGTTATAATACACATACATGGTCTTTATTCTGTGAGTTGTTTTTTCTGTTTTTTTTTTCGTTTGTCTATCATCAGTCCTTCATTGGCTGTTACTGGTAATAAATTAAACGAGACTTCGAAGGCCTAAGACGTATTCATCAAATTCTGTTATATCTGAAAATATTAAATTTTCCTGAGATATGAATGTACTGTTTAAGAAAAGAAATTTTCCAAAATTAGTCATCAGTGAAATATCACAGTCAACTCCGATTTATAATCAAAGTGTTTACCCTTAAACAATTACACCATGCATGTTTCAACAGAGAATCCGAACGCATGCCTCAGTATACAAAATAATCTCTTTAGCTTGACTATCTCATACATAGACCTGATATGCCTAGGCATCAGATTAAATAACTATATAAATTCAGAAAATATGAACAGACTCACACACACAAAAACCATTTCAAATATACACCTGAGACATTTTCGAATTTCGTTTATCGCACCTGTATATTTCCAAGAACCGATCTCACATTGTTTATTGTATAAATATTGATGATTGATTTCTACAATAAACAAAATAAACTTAGGACATGATTGTTAACTTATTGATACTGAACTGCCACTAAATTTTACGATGTAGAATATATAGATGTAGAATATAGTTTTTCACGGCGTCGAGAGAAAAGGGGAATAAAAAAATATATCTAGAAAATTCAGAGCGACATTTCTTAGATACAAATGAAAGAAAACAACACAAAAATCAACTAAAAGCATCAACTCGTAACAACAGTAACCAATGTGACCCGGAAGGATATAAAGCATTTACTTTTGTTGCTGCTCATCCTTCGCGTTGCTTACGGTAAATATGGTGTGTCAAATTTGGTAAGTAGACAACGGACTACGATTAGACTGCTGCCTACCATATCCACATTTTGTCTTTTTTTTTGACAACTACATACACGTACAATTTTTAAACTTCCTCAGTTTGTCAGTGTTAATGATAACAGTTGTGATATATATCTATGAGCCCACATGAAGTCTTCCATAAAATTACTTATAGTGTAATGAAGTTCACGATTTTGATTTTTATTATAACCAGAATAGGCACTATGGACAACATAACACTGCATGTGTTCGCAATAATTATGCCAAGCGTGGTGCTAAAAAAAGGGGGGTAGCTTTCATTAGGAAGAAGACAGATAATTTAATTTTTGAGGTTATATGCAACACTGATGATATGGAAAGACGATACGCTGCATACAATGAAAGGTGTACTTGTCACAAATGTAATGTATACCAACTTCTCATCGTGATTTTCCATGGGTTTCACTTCTCCGTGATATTTCAATTCACAAGCAAAGTTCGTGAACAACTGTCCATGCGCTGGTAAATTTTTAGGACATGAACGATAAAAATACACAAAGAATGTGTGAAACGGAATCGGCAACATGGAAATTTGTATTTCAATAATAAAAATATTCATTAACGTGTAATTTAAAACTTTTGTTTAAAATTGTGTCGTACCGTCTTTCTAAAAAAAAAAATTGTGGAAAATTCTCAACTAAATATAATCCATCCTTAAACTTTCTGGAATGTGCAGTCTGAAAGGCGGATTTAGAACGGGTGCGCACCCTCCCGTTTGAAAATTTCAGGATACGCCATAGTCTTAGAGTTTTTGAGACTATTTTCTGAAATGATTAATAAAATTCTATTTTTGTTTTTGCTTATTTTTCTCTTTCAATTTGTCCTGTGATTGTTTCTGTTATTCGGGCATCTAATTTATTTTTGCCACCAGTAAAATGGCAATCTCCTTTCGAGTAAAAAAAATGAATGTGTGATTCGAAAATCCGTATCTGATCATGCAGAGCTAATGTTTATTATTTATATCAAAGTTAAAAACATTGAAGCGCCGAGAATGTATCTGTGAATGTTTACTTCGTATTAATTGTTATAACTAAGATACAAAAAAAAAAACAACTTCCCACGGGTCGACCCTTCCTGAACATGAATTTAGTTCAAATTTAATATAACAATTCAAATTTGGATTTTCACAGAATATTAATAACATCATATTGCCTGTAAATTACAGAGTATCTGCATGTTATTATACATGGAGATTTTTGCATTATGAATAGATGTCCTTTGTCAGGGGGGGGGGGGTATATGAATATTATACGAGCCTCACACCTTGGTACCTTTAAATATTTAGAGTACACACGGATCCCCTCCTGTGATGATGCTAACTGTACGAGTATGCATCACAGGATCTGGATGAAGAATCATATAAATTCCAAACCCAGATATGTTGCTACGCTATAGGGTCCTTCGATTTTTTTTACATCATGCATTTTAGAGTGTGTACAGACAGTGGCTCCTCGTTATTCATAATTCCCGATAAGTACTAACCTTACCACAAAAACATGTCATTAAATAAACTGAGCTACTTTTTGTTAAAACCGTTGAAAGCTTTGTGTAATTGATTTGCAGATAAACTTCTTCCGGCTAGCACACAATTTACACAGGTAGAAAATCAATACACCTGGCCGCCGTTTGCTATGGGGTACAATTAGGGATGACTCCAGCAGAGCGTGATGTGTTGTTTATTGAATTGGTGATGTATCGTGTAGCAGTTTTGTTAATTAGAATATTAGTATTCAAACCAGATATTTTTCATTTTGAAATACTGAGGATTTTATTTCTTTTTAAATTATAAACCCGGCCGAAAGTTAATTATTTCATCGATACTGACTTATTAATTATTGTTTAATTTAATGTAAAAAAATAATATTACCAATATAAGACAATAATATTACCAATATAAGACAATAATCGAACTTAGAGAAAATAAAACTAATAAGGTCGAGACGAGCGTTTCGTTTACTACAAAACCCGTTTGACATCAAGCTGAGAAAATCAAATTACTCGGTGAAATCAATCAATCAATGAATTGTATACATGTATATCTATGCATCCACCTCGATCTCGAGATACCGAAGTACAACTAGAACTATCAAGTAATTGTGGGAACACTAAAGATCGGGACAACGACGCGGACGACGTCGACGACAGCATCATACCATTTTTAAAGATACGTCCGCAAATTATAATAATTTTTTCAATAAAAATTAGACTGTCACTGGGTTATAGCTTGAACAGTGGCTAATCCATCGGGGGGTGTATACTGACCCGAGGGAAGGAACCCTTTATGCAGGGTTGCCTGTGGCACACATCCCAGTCGCTTTATGGGCTTTCCTCCGAACATTCTGTTATTCTCACGTAGATTTTTGGCATAACTGGTCAGGAACAGTATATTGTTAATTTAATATAATACTGGTATGGCTCTGAACAGACTAAATATATATATTTTTGTTTTGTCTTGAAACAATTATACATGTAAAATCATTGTATTAAATTATTATGCCCATTGAGGGACCTTAATTGGAATAAACAATCTTATCTCTATATATACGAGACCCCCATCCCATTTCTAAAATATCTGGATATACGCCCCTGTATGCATCAAAAGATTGTGCAAAGCATTTATAGTTAAATAAAAAAAAGTCAAATTGGAACCGAAAATTGTAGTCATAGCTCACAAATAATACTCCGCCCCAAAAAAGATTAAAAGAAGGATATGATAAAAAGACATAATGCCCCATATCGCAACATTTGGGACGTACGTAGTCAGTTTGTTGTTGTTTTTTTTTACATATTGCATGAATCCAAATAAAAATAAGATGAGTGGCATGTTATCTTTCTGTGATGTCAAACTTCTAAACAACATAGCATCGTTTGTACATAAACTGAATTTGTTATTTTAACTTTATATACTGTCTGACTAGCTCATTCTGTCATTTGTAATTTATGTTATTTTGTTGTATGTCCCCATGTTACACTTGTATGTGTCGGAGTGTTTCAATCAAATCTTGGGACGTACGTAGTAGATGGGGCATATATACAAAGATATATACGATACAACCGTAACTTGTTTAAACCTACAAATACGTCGGAGGTCCAAAGCGAATAGTCAATAGCTTTGGACACTAGCATTCCATGACACATGCCTTCTGTGGACTTTGAATCTATGCATATCTTACATTTTTATATATTGAAACCAATAAAAGGGAAATTCCTGTAAATGTAATTGTTTTTTTTAGCCAGTTCATCCCCAACCTACCAAAAAATTGTGTTATTCGGCGTGGCATACTAAAAGTCCAGATCTTGCATATAAACTATTTGTCCACACAAACTTATATAATAGGCGTTTTTGCGTTTTTGGCAACTTTGGCCCATATTTTCTCTAAATGCAAGTCTGATTGAAAAATGCATGCAGGGATTTTTACAAAGCTTCCAACGATCAGATTCTAAAATGGTAGGTGCAAGTATACAATATACAACAAAGATTGCGTAAAGGTTCTTGTGAATGAATGAGGGGGGGGGGGGGGGGGTAAGGGGAAGTAACAGACAAGGGATAGGTACCTAGATGTGTAACGCATAGACACACAGACGCCATATTACAATATACCCCCCCCCCCATTTTTTAAGCGGGAGTATTTTAATAGCTGCATGGATCCACAATCACTGGTTTATGGAAGGAGAAAACAAAAACTTAACAACAGGCCGGGCAGGCCAGTGCAATTTCATCTGCAACAAAAAGTTTCAATGGCAGAGCAGGTTACTATAATGTAATATCTGCGTTGACAGCGTTATCTCATTTGAAATCAAGTGTTGCTGCATGGAGCATAAACCACCAGCAAACTGTCACTTAATACTTACCCACATCGTGCATTGACGTAATCAAATTACACTTAAATTTTGCTTCGCCCAACGCACGTTTTATGGTTATGACTTTTTAAGGCACTGAGCGACTGTTTTCCATCAGGATTTTCTATTCCGATATCTATTTGTCTAGTCGTGTTCACGCGTATCAGGGATTAAATAAAACTGATTTTGTTTTGGACATTCCTGCGCGTATATACTTATTCCGCATCTCTTTAGAAATTGGAAAAAGACAACCCGCCCAACATTTCAACATTGAAAAATACATAAATGGAACTGTTGCCTTTCCAAAAGTCCGTTTACTACTTTTTGCAGAAGCAGATCAAGACTATCATGCAGGGTGCCGGTGTTGGAATCCTCCATCCTTAATTAGAATTTTCTAATTTTCGAGCAGATTTAATGCAAAACATTGGGAATCCCCATTCCCCTTTTCGTCTTCATCAGACAATTTAGGCGACCCCTCCCCTTTTCTAAATCATAGATGCACGTGCATAGAATTCAGTATTTAAATTAACAGGGTACTTAATAAATTGCATGGGATAACGTTTTACACGATTATACTCTTACCCTGTCGTTATTCTGTACTTGATAAGCAGAAATAAAATAAATAGCAAATGGGACGGGTTTGAAACGTTAAAATCGGCAATTCCTTACACCAATATCACTCACAAAATATTGTTCTTACAAAGTTCAATGCAACACTATAGCATGCATGAAAACAATTTAAAGTAGTTTGTAGATACACATGAAAAAATACCTAGAAATATATAACAAAAATAATTTGCTAATACGCAAAATAATGAAACAAAATACTAAAAATTATGTCAGAGCCGGCACCAGTCGCTGAAGACAGGGATTAAATAAAACTATATCCCTGCTGAAGACAAGAACACACGCACGGGCTAGACATCGGCTATACATCGTAAATGTTTAATGCTGGAAATTTGATGACAGTAAAAATACCGTGTGTGCTTTTTAAGAAAGGAGGACAATTAGAGAAATTGGTAGATAGCATTCTTATGACAAACTCTTATCTATTTTCCTCCATGCATCGTTCACTTGTCACACTAGCATATTATGAAGTACCAAGACTATTTGATGCATCACAGATTGTCTAGTAATTACTGGTGATGTACGTTTTTCATTCAAATTATATATAAAAAAAAGTGAGATACATCTTGTTATGTTACTTTGTCCTTGGTTGCACGAGTACATGATCACAATGTTTTCTTACCATACATGTTACGAAACCTTTGTTAATTGGACATAGTCGAAACACCTTTTGTTTATTGGAAGTTGCGACTCTTATGTTTATTAGACATAGTCCCGAGGACAACATCAGCAGGACGTCGGTGTATAGGCGGAAACACGTGTAGTATAGGAACACAATATACAAATGTGAAACACGAGGTACAAATCAATAATTGAGTTACATGTAATACACATAATATACATGCATGATTCTTATTATTGAACAACTTTAAATGTACTTTATGATAATATTGTCTCTGTAAGAATTTTCTGTACACATAAAAGTTTTCACAAATCGTTGATAGAACCCCGGGATAGAACCAACTTATATGACATTAGAATTTTTTAAATTCATTTACGCACATGCATGCGTATGTTTTCTAATACCCGCAATTCAGGAATTCAATTAACATCATTGCTCCTTTTTACAAACCCATGCAGCTGATATGTTACCATTCAGTTTATTAATCTACTGATTTACGATACTAACAATCTTAATTTTTAGCATAAAGGTACTTATGCTTAACAGGCCGTAAACAAGTATTTCCTTTTCCCGTCAGACATCGTATAAGATCGGCAGGCGTAAAATAAGCCATTGAACATTATAAACTGAAAGATATCATATGGAAGGCTATAGTAGTTGCTGAGAAATCTGTTGTGAAATAAATTCCCCCGGCCACTTGCTGTCCGATATTTATTTATTACCCCGTCCAAATATCGTAATTATTCATTTATCATTTTCAACCATCAAGTATGCATCGTATTGTAATTTAAAATCAGTCGCTTGAACTGCGTACGGAAAAGTCCTAAGATTGATACCATCGTCCGATATATTTCTTTGAGACTTAAAAAATAAACAAGACTTAAAATAAAATCATAATATTTTATTAGCCTTTAAAAAAATTTAAATATAAGACATCTGATACGTAATAATGTGAATTGGAAATAATTGCAGGTGTATACAATTGTCCTTTTCAAATAGAATAAAATGAACCACGGAGTTTTTGGGGGCGATTTCGGAGTTGTAAGACTTAAAAAATAAACAAGACTTGAAATAATATCATCATATTTTAAGACATCCGAGACGTAATTTTGTGAATTGGAAATAATTACTGGCGTATACAATTGTCCTTTTCAAATAGAATAAAATGAACCACGGAGATTTTGGGGCGATTTCGGAGTTGTACCTCGGAGTCCCGCCGGGTTTACCTCGGACGTTCGCGTATTACTCCGAGAAAAAACTCCGTAGAAACTCGGAGTTTTTGACCGGAAAACTCCGAGGTCCACCGGAAAATAACTCCGACGTCCGGAAATTTTGGCTGTAACTCGGTTTCAGTCCTGTAATATATATTTCACAGTTTAGAATATATTATAACACTTTATATAGGCAATTAATATTTTGCGAGTTTTAATTTTCGCGTCCCGTTGTTGGTCGCGAATAAAGCGAAAATTAAATCACAGCGAAAATAACCACTTATACGGTATCACTCTTTTCAAACCTTTTAAACATCTCAATGGATTTTCATTAAAAAAATTTGCACAATATTTGGGAAACACTGAAAATTTTGTTTTCATTTATTGAGGCTTGTTTTCTTGAATCAACTCAAGAAAATACTAAAGAAGTCAAGGGGAACATGACTTACAAATGTTTTTGATTTTTGTCTCCCCTGCGATGAACAGTTGAGGAAGACATAGGTATTTCTCTCTGAAGGTAGTGACAGCTTAAACTTTTTTTGTAAGACTTTTGTTGTAAATGAATTGCTTGAAACTTATAATAGAGAAACATACTTTTAGTGGCCACACTTGTTGTTTCAGAGCTTCCAATATAGAGGCTTGTTTACTGGGTTCAGCTCAGGAGAACACTAGAGAAGTCAAGAGTAACATGATGAGGTATGTGTACTAGCTAAAATGTGGTTCTTATAAGTCTGTATACCCTTGAAGCAAGTTCTTATCAGTCTTAATAAACCCTACTTCAGGTTTCCAAACTTCAAATGCTTCCGCTAGAATTAACATAAATTATAAAGTGGTTGCCATTAACACATGACAAAATTATATAATTCATTTTTGTCATGTACTTTGGATCAATTTATATTCTTTGGTATCAATTTCTATGGTTTACCTAGATTTTTCGTTAAATTTTGAATTATGATGGTTATAAGAGTCAATGGAAACAAAACCCACTTTGTTTTGAAAACCATGAAAATAAGTTCCCTATGAATAAAAATGAAATCAAAGTTTTAAACTTTTGATGCCCAGAAAATGTATCACATATAACTTAGCTCAATGAGAAAAAAATTAGAATTGGTTATACATCTGTTTATTTGTTTATGGTTTGTTTTTAGAGGACAGTATCGGTTAGTTTATGTCACACCAGAGTTTGCTACATCATGTATGGATGTGCTAGAGGAACTCGACAGGAACGTTGGTACAGTAATCTACATTGCATTTAAAACTTTACCACTTTAGTTGAAAAGCATATTTTTTTTCATGTATTCTATCATTATGATAGACAAAATTTTGATTTCCAAAAGTTCAATGACCCATTAAGAGGCTGTCCAAGCAAAATCCAGGCAATAGCTGGCACATGACAAAATTTGTTTTTCAAAAATTTTCATTGATTTCACATCAGGTTAACATCCATTCCCCAACACAAATGCAGATTTTTGGTTTAATGAAGTGATAACTTAGATAAAATTTATATAGAATGCATTGAAAATATGCAGAAAAAGGGAGATATCTCTTGCAAATTTGCAAAATTTGGTTGCTTTGTTCATGAACTTTCAGGCTGAATCACAAGTCATCCATGTTGCTTTCAAACGAATCCTGGTGATTTTTGTTTTACATATGAGTCCAACAATTTATTAAAACAATAAATTTCCTGGGATAAAATTCTTCATGTGCCAACTTCTGTAGGCTTTTGCCTGATTTCTACATGGACAGCCTCTTAACTGAGAATTTGCAGAAAAGTAAAACAACTATTTTTATGGCCCGACCACGTATGTGGATCGGACATATAGTTTTACCCTTGTCCGTCCGTCCGTACGTCCGTACGTCCGTCCGTCCGTCCGTCCGTACGTCCGTCCGTAACACTTTGGTTAAGTTCTTGGTTAAGGTCCATTACTCGGATACTAGATGTTGGGGGTCAATGATATTTCACCACCAGATAGGTCTTGGGTAGGGTTACACCACCCACTAGAAATTAGGTCACTGTGACCTATATTTTATGCATCAACGACTCCGGTTAAGTTCTTGGTTAAGGTCCATAACTTGGATACTAGATGTTGGGGGTCAATGATATTTCATTACTAGATGTGTCTTGGGTAAGGTGACACCACCCACTAGAAATTAGGTCACTGTGACCTATATTTTACACATGAATGACTTTGGTTAAGTTCTTGGTTAAGGTCCATTACTCGGATACTAGATGTTGGGGGTCAATGATATTTCACCACCAGATGCGTCTTGGGTAGGGCTACACCACCCACTAGAAATTAGGTCACTGTGACCTATATTTTATGCATGAACGACTTTGGTTAAGTTCTTGGTTAAGGTCCATAACTTAAATACTAGATGTTGGGGGTCAATGATATTTCACTACTAGATGTGTCTTAGGTAAGATGACACCACCCACTAGAAATTAGGTCACTGCGACCTATATTTTACGCATGAATGACTTTGGTTAAGTTCTTGGTAAAGGTCCATATCCCAGGTAATACACATTGATGGTCAATGATATTTCAAGAACGGGAGGGCCATCCTGTGGCTCATAGACACATTTTCTAGTTTTTATTATATTTTATCCATGATAATTTCAAAATGTTCTATACTTAGTTCATAGATCATAAATCTATTTCTGAAATTGAAAAAGAGTTTTCTTGAGACTTTTTTATTTCAATAATGAAAAAAACTGCATGTACTTATTTCAATATTATTTTAAAAAAATAAAAATGTTACAAGAATTACTTTGAACATGTTGAAGGCAAAGTTATAATTGTATTTGAATTAAAGTTTCTTTTGTTACTTGTTATAGGCAAACATATAAAAATCTTAAAATAGAAATGACTGTGAAGACCATAGAAATAGAACCTAAAATACAACCATGCAACAACAAAATACAACAACAAAATACAACCATGCAACAAACAACCAAAATACAACCATGCAACAACAAAGTACAACCATGCAACAACAAAGTACAACCATGCAACAACAAAATACAACCATGCAACAACAAAATACAACCATGCAACAACAAAATACAACCATACAACAACAAAATGCAACCATGCAACAACAAAATACAACCATGCAACAACAAAATACAACCATGCAACAACAAAATACAACCATGCAACAACAAAATACAACCATGCAACAACAAAATACAACCATGCAACAAAATACAACCATGCAACAACAAAATACAACCATGCAACAACAAAGTACAACCATGCAACAACAAAATACAACCATGCAACAACAAAATACAACCATGCAACAAAATACAACCATGCAACAACAAAATACAACCATGCAACAACAAAGTACAACCATGCAACAACAAAATACAACCATGCAACAACAAAATACAACCATGCAACAACAAAGTACAACCATGCAACAACAAAGTACAACCATGCAACAACAAAGTACAACCATGCAACGCAACAACAAAGTACAACCATGCAACAACAAAGTACAACCATGCAACAACAAAATACAACCATGCAACAACAAAAAATACAACCATGCGACAACAAAATACAACCATGCAACAACAAAGTACAACCATGCAACAAAATACAACCATACAACAAAGTACAACCATGCAACAAAATACAACCATGCAACAACAAAATACAACCATGCAACAACAAAATACAACCATGCAACAAAATACAACCATACAACAACAAAATACAACCATGCAACAACAAAGTACAACCATGCAACAAAGTACAACCATGCAACAAAATACAACCATGCAACAACAAAATACAACCATGCAACAACAAAGTACAACCATGCAACAAAGTACAACCATGCAACAAAATACAACCATGCAACAAAATACAACCATGCAACAAAATACAACCATGCAACAAAATACAACCATACATCAAAGTACAACCATGCAACAAAATACAACCATACAACAACAAAATACAACCATGCAACAACAAAATACAACCATGCAACAAAATACAACCACGCAACAACAAAATACAACCATGCGACAAAATACAACCATGCAACAACAAAATACAACCATGCAACAACAAAGTACAACCATGCAACAACAAAATACAACCATGCAACAACAAAATACAACCATGCGACAACAAAATACAACCATGCAACAACAAAATACAACCATGCAACAAAAAAATACAACCATGCAACAACAAAGTACAACCATGCAACAAAATACAACCATACAACAACAAAGTACAACCATGCAACAACAAAGTACAACCACGCAACAACAAAATACAACCATACAACAACAAAATACAACCATGCAACAACAAAATACAACCATGCAACAACAAAATACAACCATGCAACAACAAAGTACAACCATGCAACAACAAAGTACAACCATGCAACAACAAAATACAACCATGCAACAACAAAGTACAACCATGCAACAACAAAATACAACCATGCAACAACAAAATACAACCATGCAACAACAAAGTACAACCATGCAACAACAAAGTACAACCATGCAACAACAAAGTACAACCATGCAACAAAATACAACCATACAACAAAGTACAACCATGCAACAACAAAATACAACCATGCAACAACAAAATACAACCATGCAACAACAAAGTACAACCATGCAACAACAAAGTACAACCATGCAACAACAAAATACAACCATGCAACAACAAAGTACAACCATGCAACAAAATACAACCATACAACAACAAAATACAACCATACAACACTTTCTGTAAAATATCTGAATGCTTTACCACCTGAAATTTTTAGAAACAATTAAAGATTTCATATAAGATCGCCAGTGTCATTGAAGTTGTTTGTATAATTTGCCTGCAATGTGCAAAGTCAACAAGTAGGATTCTATCCTGCAGCATCATGTAAAAAAATTGTTCACATACACATAAAACTTCATATTTTGCTATTTTGCATGTACCTTGTACTTAAAGGAATTTAATGACAGTATATGATCTACTTGTTTACTGAGTACTTTAAGATGCAGGTGACATGTTTTTCATGGAAGACCACATTTTATAGGTATAGATTTGATAGCTATTGATGAAGCTCACTGTGTATCACAATGGGGACATGACTTTAGAGCAGCTTATAGGAGTCTGGGAAATCTTAAACACAAATTTGCTGAGGTAATTATTGGCTTTCCTCTCTGGTTTCTACTAGATTACTTCTTTTAAGTTATATGAGTAACAAACTGGCTTTCAAGTTATAGCCAAGAACTTAAATGAAATGACTGAAATTATTACCTAATGACATTCTGTGAAAGTATTCATATTCCTGGGGTATCTTCTTGAGTTTGCAAACCATAAACTTGATTCAGGACAAAGTAGAAATTTCACATTGATTTTTTACAGTTAAAACCACAAAGTCAAGAATCCACAAATACTTATTTTATTGTCAATCCACAAAAAATGAGTTAATAAATTTAAGATCTTTCACAGTAGTCTTTATCTGTCTTAAGTTCAGTCACTGTTAGTTTTCCACCCACAGTATATCTGAATAGAACAACATACAATATTTCAATGAAGATCTACAGACATGATTACAATAATTAGAACTGCAACCAGATCTATCCAGACAAGTTTAACAGTTGCATCAGATGCCATGTTTTGATGCATAGAAATAATAGAGGCATCTGACAGTCCATGAACAAAAAAACGTGGAACATAGACATAAAAACAGAACTGTAATAAAACACCAAAAATTGAAGTCAAATTAGTTTACAGACTGTTTTATACAGGTTACAAGTTTCAGAAACAATTGATTAAGGTCAAAGTACCAGATAATTAATTAGGGGGAGTTCATTATTTGAAGAACTATATCAAGTAATCATGGTAGTATCTATATGATTGATTTCAGATTTGATTGTATTTATATGTCTCTTGAAGGTGAATAGAATAGTAGACATATCTTTATTAAGAAGTTACTATTCAAGTGGGTTCTGATAGTCCTAGCAGATAAGACTTACTTAAATGTTTACCCTTTAGTTGTTTTTAGTCCAGTTAATTTACATGTTTTTATAGGTACCATTTGTGGCCTTGACAGCAACAGCTACACCTGAAGTAAGACGAGATATCTGTAAAAGTTTAAACCTCAAAGACCCTGTCGTGACATGTACAGGATTTGATAGGTACAGTGAGAGAAGATTATGAGATGTGGAATAAGTGTATAGGACTCAGCCTACATAAATCAGCAGCATCCAAAATATCCACAATAGAAAACAGCCAGTAGACTTGAATGTGGCCAGTTGTGGTTGCTTGTCGTCTAGCATTGTCGTATATTAAAAATGCATTAAACACAATTCAATACTAATCCTAAAAATGTGGCATTGTTACATATAGAACTATTTTATGGACCCTATCTTCCCTTATTGATAATCTTTAACAAAGCACACAAAAAAACCCACACAGTTAAATCTTTGTCGTTAAAAGTTCAATTCAGCTTAGCGAGAACCTAAGACAGGAAGACAATATGAACAATTGGACATAGAAGAACTCTTTAGAGATACTTATTTGTCCATTTTTGTCTGTCTGTCACACTTGTTTCATAACAGTTTTCTCAGCAACTATTAACCATAGGCTATCAATATTTGGGATTGGATTGAATCTTATGTTTTTAATGTTGGGCCAATGCAGGACAGTGAGCAGCGACCTCTAATAACATTTATTGTCTTTCTGTCTTACATTGTGGAATTAGAAAAAAAAATACGCTTGTTCATGCAAGGTTATGTGGCATACACTTAATTCACTTATCTATTTACCATGGACAGGCTGACATATCTATACTACTAAAATAACGAAGCGTTTTTTGTTAGCCGGGTTGCAGCCTAAACAAGAAATGCTACAACTAAGCTTCATATATCAAAAATAGGGGATGGTTGTGCCCTTTGAAAATTTCATTAGCACATATGCAATTATGTCTGCAATTTGCCAATTAACCTAATTAATTGATCCGGAAATGCTATAGCCGTCATCGTTCCGGAATTACACGTATGATCAAGTTTTACTAAAAAGCGATAGGAAGCGCCCGGGTGGGTATTTAGCGCCCGAGACTAAAAAGTTTATTCTTGTCTGTAAATGAAAAAGTAATGAGTCATGAATTGTTACAAAATTATTTATTCAATCTATATATTAGCCTAAAAAACTAGAAGTACGTGTAGAGGTAAAATATCTTCAGTGCAGGTTCGATATTTTGTCCGCCCCCTTTTTTACAATGTTTGAAATTATTTGCCCTGTTTTCAGACAAGTACAAAAAAATCTCACAATTATGCTAAGTATTTAAAAGATTTTATATAATAGATTATATTGGTAAGTTTAGTATAAAATTGTATGCAAAAAATGTTTTACCATAAAAAATTGAAACTTTTCAACAATTTAAAATTTATCATATTGTAGTTTTTTTTTACATGTAAAATTAGGCTCAACTATATCAATTGCATAGCGATTGATTGAAATTTATCCTGCCACTGGCCATTTGTGCACTTTAAAGGTGGGGTAACAAATACCGTAGAACCTTTAATTTGCGATTATCACAACCATGTAAGGTCATGCAAATGCAATGTTATATAAATTTTTGTGTGGTCTTTTATTTTAAAGCAACGCGATGATTGATTTTCCCGCAAAATCGCGGGTTTTTCCTAGTAATTTCTATTTAAACAGGATCATATTTGTTTTTGTAGGGTAGGAAAATTGTAGTAAAATAATCAGACTGCAAAATAAAGATACTACATAGCATTATAGAAATAATTAGCTATTAAATAAGTATTGCCAGGAACAGAGTTTCCAATCTTTGATAACAATTACTGAAAATTCATTTTTAAATCAAGTTCTAATGATGTATTTCTTGTATAAATTTTTGGTTTTTCTTTTCAGACCCAATTTGTTTCTCTCTGTCAGTGTAAAAAGTGGTGATATTTCTAAAGACCTGAAGTCTCACATGACCAGGAATGGGTCTAAGTTTATGTTTAATGGTCCAACTATAATTTACTGCCCAACAAAGAAAGCCACAATGGATACTAGTCAAGTGTTAAAAGGTAATACATATCTTCAGTGGATAGAATGATTAATCAAGAATGTTTATTGGTGACCATTTAAAGTACTATATTTCATTAGGGTTTCCTGGATCAAGCAAACACCAAATTTTATCTCAACCAAAAATAAGAAATTTTGCTAAAATGAATTTACTAGAAAAGATTTATAACTTATGCCTTAACTTTTAGCTTTACAAAAAATAGTTTGAAGTTAGATAGGTTAGCCTCTAGATAGTTTTTTATTTTGCTGTCTCTTGTATTCGATTTAACACCAGTTACCACATCAGCATTTGATGTGTCCATTTTTGGCAATCTTTTCTGGAATAAATGGTTATGCAAACACAAAAACATGCAATAACAACTGTTTTAAAAAAATATGATGTGAATTCTTTGACTTTTTATATTTCATTTAGGAATGAATGTGCCATGTTTGCCATACCATGCAGGATTATCTTTGGATGCCAGAAAACAAGCTCATGATAAGTTCATCAGTGACAAAATACAGGTAAGCAATAGCTGAAAATAATATATATTTTTCAAGGAATGAGTGCTTTAAATCAATACTTTAAAGTTGTGAAAGGCAAGAAAAAGGTATTACTCTCTGACAAGACGTAGACAGTAACTGAATATCCATTTGTCCTTAATTTGTCTTTTGTAACATTAAATTAATCCCAGCAACTTGAAGTTATACTGTGGTTTCATTATTATTTGTTGGGTATCAATTTTTGTCTCGCCTGCGATGAATAGTCACGGAAGGCTAGACATAGGTATTACTTTGCGGCGGTGTAAACTTTTTGGTAAGACTTTTGTGGAAAATGAATTACTTGAAAAGAATAATAGCTAGGCTTTTGATATTTGGTATACAGACAGTTGTGGTTATGGTCTACGCAACTGGCACCATGCCATTTGACCCTGACCCTAATTTCATGGTTCAGCAACTCTGTCAACTTGGATGTTTTTTCGGGCCAAAAAACCCCTTTGTAAGACTTTTGTGGAAAATGAATGACAAGAAAAGTATAATAGCTAGGCATCTGATATTTGGTATATAGACAGTTGGGGTTATGGTCTATGCAACTGTCACCATGCCCTTTGACCCTCACTCCAATTTCATGGCTCAGCAACTCTGTGGACTTGGATGATTTTTGGGGCCAAAAAACCTCTTTGTAAGACTTTTGTGGAAAATGAATTACAAGAAAAGTATAATAGCTAAGCATCTGATATTTTGTATACAGACAGTTGGGGTTATGGTCTACTCTTGTTGTTGTTTTCATGGGTGGAATTGACCCAACCTAACAGAAAGGAAATTTAACATTGGACTTAAGAACCACAAATTTAAGAATCCATGGATTGATCCTTTCATCAAACCACCAAAATTGGTACCCACAAGAATAAATGAACCCACAGTATATGAAGTGCTATATATTGCAAGTACCAAATTTTAGGTCTGTCATATATCTTCTTCAGGTAGGGTTTGGAAGTGTTTTCTGATTTTTTGCTTACCTACTCCCTGTTTAACAAGCAGACTTCTGTTCTGGTTTTAAATGATAAATATAAAGAAACGCTTTTTAAGGGTAAACATTTTCAGAAAACAGCAAATGAACTCTTGCTTAACATTATATTTGGTATTCTGCAAACCATTTTATTTATAAAATAATTTCAGGTTGTGGTAGCAACAGTTGCCTTTGGTATGGGTATAGACAAGCCTGATGTACGCAAGGTCATCCATTATGGAGGTTAGTACACTTGATGATTGACGGTCATCCATTGTGGAGGTGAGTACACTTGATGATAAGAAGGTCATCCATTATGTAGGTTAGTACACTGGATGAATGAATAGTCATCAATTGTGGAAGTGAGTACTGTCAATAAATAGATATTCATCCATCAGGAGGTAAGTACACTGGATGAATAGTCTTCTATGATGGAATTGAGTATAGCATAAATGGAAGTTCATACATTTTAGAGGTGAATGTTCACAATAAATGGAAGGTCATCTATGATGGGAGGTGAGTACATTTGATGTTTTTAATGTCGTCCATGATGGAGATGAGTACATATGATGTTTATAATGTCGTCCATGGTGGAGGTGAGTACACAATGAATGCAAAGTCTTCAGATATGGAGGTGAGTACTCCCAAGAAATGGAAGGTCATCTATTATTGAGGTGAGTTCAATGTATAAATGGAAATGAAAATCGTTGTGGAGATGAATACACTTGACGAATGGAAAGTCATCCAATTTTGAAGGTGAGTTCATTTGATGAATGAATGGTCATCTATTATGAAGGTGAGTACATTCAATGAATGAAACGTCATCCAATGTGGAGGTTACGACACCATGAACAGTATATCATCCATCATGGCATTGGGTACTCTTAATGAATTGAATATCATAGTTACATTATGGAGTTGAGAACACTTGATGATGTAACACATCCAGTGTGTAAATAAGTAGGTACATTGTAAGTACACTTTGTGTACAACTTGTAAAATTGACAACTCACACTGAAAAAAAAAGTCAACTTAATACATGTAGGTTAAAAATAAAACTAAATCATATTTCACCATTGAAAACTTGTAGAAATTGTAATCTTACATCTTGTGTTAAATTAAAAAGTTAGTTTAGAATTTGTATAGAAATGTAGATTATGATTTTAAGGAGGATAATTTTATTCATATTGTAGCTCCCAAGGATATAGAGTCTTATTATCAAGAGGTTGGCAGAGCAGGGAGAGATGGATTACCTAGTAGCTGTCATGCTTTCTATACCAGTGCTGATTTCAATACTTCAAGGTATTTAATCCAAAACGTGCTCACAGTCACCTAAATGTTATAATAGTGTCAAATGAAAAAAAAATGAAATAAAGGTAATAACAAAACTACCAAACTGATATGATCCATCTGTTTTGCTCAGGATGAAGTTAAGACAAAAACAAGGCAAAAACGCATTGAAGAATTTGAAATGGCAATCTGGCCCAATAGAGACAGAAAACACAAAACAGTTATGAGACACAATAGGGATAATGTGTTGATCATTGCAGTACTACAGTCTGTCCAAAACTAACTAAAAACAACCACAGGCATTAAAATAATGATCAGACATTTAAAGGCAAATGTTTATCTAAATATAAACAAGAGATAAAGGATTTAACAATTTATTCGAACCTTCAACATTTATAGCCTACTTTGTGAGCAATTGCATTTTTTTGGCATTCGTCATCTGCAGTCCATTTACTATGTACTCCTGTGACACCATAAGTCCAATTCTAATCAGACTTGGTGTAGTGTTGATTGATATGGGTGGTATAGAACAGCTTTGAGAACTCTTAAACCATTATGTATGGGTAGAATCTGATGGATCTTAGGTCCATAAGTATAAAAGTTCTACAAAAACTTCAGAAAGATTACCTCTTTTCAGAAAAAAAATCTTTGTAGCTATTTGTCAGTATCATGTAGCATTGGATCCAACTTAAGTTTTATTTACAGCATCTTTTGTAAACTAAACATGAAATTATTTGTTTTAGGCATTTTATCAATGAGATCAACAATGCCAAATTTAAAGCACATAAAATGTCCATGTTGTCAAGGATGCAGGAATATCTGACCACAGGAAAATGTCGCAGACGGTAAATTATATTGATACAATTTTTGTCTCGCCTGCGACGAATAGTCGCGGAAGGCGAGACATAGGTATTACTTTCCGGCGGCGGCGGCGGCGGCGGCGGCGTCGTAAACTTTTTTGTAAGACTTTTGTGGACAATGAATTGCTTGAAAAGTATAATAGCTAGGCATCTGATATTTGGTATACAGACAGTTCAGGTTATGGTCTATGCAACTGTCACCATGCCGTTTGACCCTGACCCCATTTTCACGCTCCAGTGACTCTGTGAACTTAGGTCTTTTTTCAGGCCGTAAACTTTTTTGTAAGACTTTAGTGGACGATGAATTACTGGAAAAGTATAATAGCCAGGCATCTGATATTTGGTATACAGACAGATGAGGTAATGGTCTATGCAACTGTCACCATGCCATGTGACCATGACCCCATTTTTACGCTCCAGTGACTCTGTGAACTTAGATCTTTTTTCAGGCAGAAAACTTTTTGTTATACTTGTTTGGACAATGAATTCCTTGAAAAATATATTAGCTAGGCATTTGATATTGGGTATACACACTTTTTGTTTTTATATCAAGAAATGAAAGCTTAGGTAGTTTATTTTAGTGATGGTGCCGTGCCGGCAGGCGAAACATACTTTTAGTGGCCACACTTGTTTACCTCCACTAACAAAATTTTGTGGGTATATATAGGTGTCATATATCTTATAAGCCAACTCCTCCTAGACCCTTTGATTGATTTTAATAAAGCTTGCTCACAGTATTTTATGTTCTCATTATAAAGTCCATTATACAGTGGAGAATATCCTCATTTTGTCTTGCTTGTAGGTATTATTTGTATTTACATATTTGTTTTGTTTACTTTATGAATAGATTGTTACTGGCTCATTTTGAGAGTAAGAAGCTTGAAGAAATAGGGGGAACAGTCAACTGTTGTGATAATTGTCGGAGGAGGTAAATATAAAGGGTGGAGGTGTGTTTATTTACTCACAGAGAAAAGAAACTGTGCATGCTTAGTCAAAACCAAGAGTATCCAAATTTCTTTTCCCCAGAAAATTGTATGAGTTGAAATTTACACTAAAAATGATGATGTAGATCAATCTGAGGTAAGAATATGAAACATTTTAAATTCCAATTTCTGAGAGATAATCAACCACTTTTTTACACCTAAAATGAAAGATCAAAATCTTCACCCAAAATATAAGATGTTTTAACAATTAAAAGAGAACAGTTTTGAGATAAATTTAGCTGAAATTACTTAATTTCCAAAATGCGTTTGGTTTTCACACTTCATTGTTCCAAACTGCAAACAAGTGGTCACTTAACGCTATGAAATCAACTTTTTTGTTAAGATCTTCAGTAAAACAATATTGCCATATATTTGAATTTGAAAATGTTTCAAGATACAAAAGTATCTTAAAAAATATACATTTTAAACATTTTAAAGAGGAAATGTTAAAAACTATATTTTTATGAATTTCATTTTCAGAAATATAAAATTTATTTTACAAGTTCTTTGAGGGTTAATGTGTCTCAAATTGTACTTATAATTTTAAGCATTTTTTACATGTATAGGTAGAATATTTGATATTACAGAATAGAACAAAATAAAGACCTTGACTTAAGTACAGCTGAAACTTGTGTTGACTTCAGTAAAGAAGCTAGGGACCTGATGGCTGCTATAGAGGTAATGTCTACATTGATGTCTTTACACCTGATGGCTGCTATAGAGGTAATGTCTATATTGATGTCTTTACACCTGATGGCTGCTATAGAGGTAATGTCTACATTGATGTCTTTAGACCTGATGGCTGCTATAGAGGTAATGTCTACATTGATGTCTTTAGACCTTATGGCTGCTATAGAGGAAATGTCTACATTGATGTCTTTAGACCTGATGGCTGCTATAGAGGTAATGTCTACATTGATGTCTTTAGACCTGATGGCTGCTATAGAGGTTATGTCTACATTGATGTCTTTACACCTGATGGCTGCTATAGAGGTAATGTCTACATTGATGTCTTTAGACCTGATGGCTGCTATAGAGGTTATGTCTACATTGATGTCTTTACACCTGATGGCTGCTATAGAGGTTATGTCTACATTGATGTCTTTACACCTGATGGCTGCTATAGAGGTAATGTCTACATTGATGTCGTTAGACCTGATGGCTGCTATAGAGGTAATGTCTACATTGATGTCTTTAGACCTGATGGCTGCTATAGAGGAAATGTCTATATTGATGTCGTTAGACCTAATGGCTGCTATAGAGGTAATGTCTACATTGATGTCTTTAGACCTGATGGCTGCTATAGAGGTAATGTCTACATTGATGTCTTTACACCTGATGGCTGCTATAGAGGTTATGTCTACATTGATGTCTTTACACCTGATGGCTGCTATAGAGGAAATGTCTACATTGATGTCGTTAGACCTGATGGCTGCTATAGAGGTAATGTCTACATTGATGTCTTTAGACCTGATGGCTGCTATAGAGGAAATGTCTATATTGATGTCGTTAGACCTGATGGCTGCTATAGAGGTAATGTCTGCATTGATGTCTTTAGACCTGATGGCTGCTATAGAGGAAATGTCTACATTGATGTCTTTAGACCTGATGGCTGCTATAGAGGAAATGTCTACATTGATGTCTTTAGACCTGATGGCTGCTATAGAGGAAATGTCTACATTGATGTCTTTAGACCTGATGGCTGCTAAAGAGGTTATGTCTACATTGATGTCGTTAGACCTGATGACTGCTATAGAGGTAATGTCTACATTGATGTCTTTAGACCTGATGGCTGCTATAGAGGTAATGTCTACATTGATGTCTTTACACCTGATGGCTGCTATAGAGGTAATGTCTACATTGATGTCTTTAGACCTGATGGCTGCTATAGAGGTAATGTCTACATTGATGTCTTTACACCTGATGGCTGCTATAGAGGTAATGTCTACATTGATGTCTTTAGACCTTATGGCTGCTATAGAGGAAATGTCTACATTGATGTCTTTAGACCTGATGGCTGCTATAGAGGTTATGTCTACATTGATGTCTTTACACCTGATTGCTGCTATAGAGGTAATGTCTACATTGATGTCTTTAGACCTGATGGCTGCTATAGAGGTAATGTCTACATTGATGTCTTTAGACCTGATGGCTGCTATAGAGGTTATGTCTACATTGATGTCTTTAGACCTGATGGCTGCTATAGAGGTTATGTCTACATTGATGTCGTTAGACCTGATGGCTGCTATAGAGGTTATGTCTACATTGATGTCGTTAGACCTGATGGCTGCTATAGAGGTAATGTCTACATTGATGTCTTTAGACCTGATGGCTGCTATAGAGGTTATGTCTACATTGATGTCGTTAGACCTGATGGCTGCTATAGAGGTGATGTCTATATTGATGTCTTTAGACCTGATGGCTGCTATAGAGGAAATGTCTACATTGATGTCGTTAGACCTGATGGCTGCTATAGAGGAAATGTCTACATTGATGTCTTTAGACCTGATGGCTGCTATAGAGGTAATGTCTACATTGATGTCTTTACACCTGATGGCTGCTATAGAGGTAATGTCTACATTGATGTCTTTAGACCTGATGGCTGCTATAGAGGTAATGTCTACATTGATGTCTTTACACCTGATGGCTGCTATAGAGGAAATGTCTATATTGATGTCGTTAGACCTGATGGCTGCTATAGAGGAAATGTCTACATTGATGTCGTTAGACCTGATGGCTGCTATAGAGGAAATGTCTACATTGATGTCTTTAGACCTGATGGCTGCTATAGAGGAAATGTCTACATTGATGTCGTTAGACCTGATGGCTGCTATAGAGGAAATGTCTATATTGATGTCGTTAGACCTGATGGCTGCTATAGAGGTAATGTCTACATTGATGTCTTTAGACCTGATGGCTGCTATAGAGGTTATGTCTACATTGATGTCATTAGACCTGATGGCTGCTATAGAGTTAATGTCTACATTGATGTCTTTAGACCTGATGGCTGCTATAGAGGAAATGTCTACATTGATGTCTTTAGACCTGATGGCTGCTATAGAGGAAATGTCTACATTGATGTCTTTAGACCTGATGGCTGCTATAGAGGTAATGTCTACATTGATGTCTTTACACCTGATGGCTGCTATAGAGGTAATGTCTACATTGATGTCTTTAGACCTGATGGCTGCTATAGAGGTAATGTCTACATTGATGTCTTTAGACCTGATGGCTGCTATAGAGGTAATGTCTATATTGATGTCGTTAGACCTGATGGCTGCTATAGAGGAAATGTCTATATTGATGTCGTTAGACCTGATGGCTGCTATAGAGGAAATGTCTACATTGATGTCGTTAGACCTGATGGCTGCTATAGAGGAAATGTCTACATTGATGTCTTTAGACCTGATGGCTGCTATAGAGGAAATGTCTACATTGATGTCGTTAGACCTGATGGCTGCTATAGAGGAAATGTCTATATTGATGTCGTTAGACCTGATGGCTGCTATAGAGGTAATGTCTACATTGATGTCGTTAGACCTGATGGCTGCTATAGAGGTAATGTCTATATTGATGTCGTTAGACCTGATGGCTGCTATAGAGGTAATGTCTACATTGATGTCTTTAGACCTGATGGCTGCTATAGAGGTAATGTCTACATTGATGTCTTTACAACTGATGGCTGCTATAGAGGAAATGTCTATATTGATGTCGTTAGACCTGATGGCTGCTATAGAGGTAATGTCTACATTGATGTCTTTAGACCTGATGGCTGCTATAGAGGTAATGTCTACATTGATGTCTTTAGACCTGATGGCTGCTATAGAGGTTATGTCTACATTGATGTCTTTACACCTGATGGCTGCTATAGAGGTAATGTCTACATTGATGTCTTTAGACCTGATGGCTGCTATAGAGGTAATGTCTACATTGATGTCTTTACACCTGATGGCTGCTATAGAGGTAATGTCTACATTGATGTCTTTAGACCTGATGGCTGCTATAGAGGTAATGTCTACATTGATGTCTTTAGACCTGATGCTTGCTATAGAGGTTATGTCTACATTGATGTCTTTACACCTGATTGCTGCTATAGAGGTAATGTCTACATTGATGTCTTTAGACCTGATGGCTGCTATAGAGGTAATGTCTACATTGATGTCTTTAGACCTGATGGCTGCTATAGAGGTTATGTCTACATTGATGTCTTTAGACCTGATGGCTGCTATAGAGGTAATGTCTATATTGATGTCATTAGACCTGATGGCTGCTATAGAGCAAATGTCTACATTGATGTCTTTAGACGTGATGGTTGCTATAGAGGTTATGTCTACATTGATGTCTTTACACCTGATGGCTGCTATAGAGGTAATGTCTACATTGATGTCTTTACACCTGATGGCTGCTATAGAGGTTATGTCTACATTGATGTCTTTACACCTGATGGCTGCTATAGAGGTTATGTCTACATTGATGTCGTTAGACCTGATGGCTTCTATAGAGGTAATGTCTACATTGATGTCTTTAGACCTGATGGCTGCTATAGAGGTAATGTCTACATTGATGTCTTGAGACCTGATGGCTGCTATAGAGGAAATGTCTACATTGATGTCTTTAGACCTGATGGCTGCTATAGAGGTAATGTCTACATTGATGTCTTTAGACCTGATGGCTGCTATAGAGGTTATGTCTACATTGATGTCTTTACACCTGATGGCTGCTTTAGAGGTTATGTCTATATTGATGCCTTTAGACCTGATGGCTGCTATAGAGGTAATGTCTACATTGATGTCGTTAGACCTGATGGCTGCTATAGAGGTTATGTCTACATTGATGTCTTTACACCTGATGGCTGCTATAGAGGAAATGTCTACATTGATGTCTTTAGACCTGATGGCTGCTATAGAGGTAATGTCTACATTGATGTCTTTAGACCTGATGGCTGCTATAGAGGAAATGTCTACATTGATGTCTTTAGACCTGATGGCTGCTATAGAGGTAATGTCTACATTGATGTCTTTACACCTGATGGCTGCTATAGAGGAAATGTCTATTTTGATGTCTTTAGACCTGATGGCTGCTATAGAGGTAATGTCTACATTGATGTCTTTACACCTGAAGGCTACTATAGAGGAAATGTCTATATTGATGTCGTTAGACCTGATGGCTGCTATAGAGGTAATGTCTATATTGATGTCGCTATAGAGGTAATGACTACATTGATGTCGTTACACCTGATGGCTGCTATAGAGGTTATGTCTACATTGATGTCTTTAGACCTGATGGCTGCTATAGAGGTAATGTCTATATTGATGTCTTTAGACCTGATGGCTGCTATAGAGGAAATGTCTATATTGATGTCGTTAGACCTGATGGCTGCTATATAGGTTATGTCTACATTGATGTCATTAGACCTGATGGCTGCTATAGAGGAAATGTCTACATTGATGTCTTTAGACCTGATGGCTGCTATAGAGGTAATGTCTACATTGATGTCGTTAGACCTGATGGCTGCTATAGAGGTAATGTCTACATTGATGTCTTTAGACCTGATGGCTGCTATAGAGGTAATGTCGACATTGATGTCTTTAAACCTGATGGCTGCTATAGAGGTAATGTCTACATTGATGTCTTTACACCTGATGGCTGCTATAGAGGTTATGTCTACATTGATGTCTTTAGACCTGATGGCTGCTATAGAGGTAATGTCTACATTGATGTCTTTACACCTGATGGCTGCTATAGAGGTAATGTCTACATTGATGTCGTTAGACCTGATGGCTGCTATAGAGGTAATGTCTACATTGATGTCTTTACACCTGATGGCTGCTATAGAGGTAATGTCTACATTGATGTCGCTAGACCTGATGGCTGCTATAGAGGTAATGTCAATATTGATGTCGTTACACCTGATGGCTGCTATAGAGGTAATGTCGACATTGATGTCTTTAGACCTGATGGCTGCTATAGAGGTAATGTCTACATTGATGTCTTTATATCTTATATGCAAATTTTGTTGAGTAAAATTTATATTATATTATATAAATACAAGTTAACTGCCTATGAAATAAAAGTATACATACACTTGATAAAACATACATATTGATCACTGTTGACAGTAACCTGATACCTATTACCTAAATTTAGCTTTACTCATTGTATAATTAAAGTATATCAAATACACAACAGTTTATAATGTCTATCATGTCATTGCTAGGCACATACTCTATTGTGATGGGGTTAATCAAATGATTGAAGAATGTTACCAGACACATAAATTTAAGGAAATAGCCAGGCTTTCAATATATGTCAAATTTTTGTTCGGAAATTATGGTTTTTTTTTAAGTTTGATCCTGAACTTTTTTTATATCAAACATTTTTTTATTTGTGATGGAAATGATAGATAATTGTCTACTTTATCAAATAACAATAAGAAAATGATGGGTCCGTGAACTCGTTTCTGGGATATATGACATCAAAAATTTGACGGGAAATCAGACTCCTCTAGATTTTACATAACTTTAACATTATGATGTTATTGGCCTTAAAAATCCTGAAATTGTACCAATAATTTCAAGAGAATTTATACAGTTTGTTTTTAAGGTCTATATAATCATAAAATATAGGGGTCAGTGTGCAAAATTTCTTCAATATGTAAAGGTATAGTCTAGAGGGGTTCTGAAATCAGACTTAAATTCTGAAACATGAAGAATGACCATCCTTAAGTGTTTCTTGGTAGTTTTAAGATGTATTATATTGTGACAGGCCCTGGGTGGAAATATGGTCTGACATTACCTGTACAGTTGATAGCTTTAAGATGTATTATATTGTGACAGGCCCTGGGTTGAAGATATGGTCTGACATAACCTGTACAGTTGATAGCTTTAAGATGTATTATATTGTGACAGGCCCTGGGTGGAAGATATGGTCTGACATTACCTGTACAGTTGATAGCTTTAAGATGTATTATATTGTGACAGGCCCTGGGTGGAAGATATGGTCTGACATTACCTGTACAGTTGATAGCTTTAAGATGTATTATATTGTGACTGGCCCTGGGTGGAAGATATGGTCTGACATTACCTGTACAGTTGATAGCTTTAAGATGTATTATATTGTGACTGGCCCTGGGTGGAAGATATGGTCTGACATTACCTGTACAGTTGATAACTTTAAGATGTATTATATTGTGACAGGCCCTGGGTGGAAGATATGGTCTGACATTACCTGTACAGTTGATAGTTTTAGATGTATTATATTGTGACAGGCCCTGGGTGGAAGATATGGTCTGACATTACCTGTATAGTTGATAGTTTTAAGATGTATTATATTGTGACAGGCCCTGGGTGGAAGATATGGTCTGACATTACCTGTACAGTTGATAGTTTTAGATGTATTATATTGTGACAGGCCCTGGGTGGAAGATATGGTCTGACATTACCTGTACAGTTGATAGTTTTAGATGTATTATATTGTGACAGGCCCTGGGTGGAAGATATGGTCTGACATTACCTGTACAGTTGATAGTTTTAGATGTATTATATTGTGACAGGCCCTGGGTGGAAGATATGGTCTGACATTACCTGTACAGTTGATAGTTTTAGATGTATTATATTGTGACAGGCCCTGGGTTGAAGATATGGTCTGACATTACCTGTACAGTTGATAGCTTTAAGATGTATTATATTGTGACAGGCCCTGGGTTGAAGATATGGTCTGACATTACCTGTACAGTTGATAGCTTTAAGATGTATTATATTGTGACAGGCCCTGGGTTGAAGATATGGTCTGACATTACCTGTACAGTTGATAGCTTTAAGATGTATTATATTGTGACAGGCCCTGGGTTGAAGATATGGTCTGACATTACCTGTACAGTTGATAGCTTTAAGATGTATTATATTGTGACAGGCCCTGGGTTGAAGATATGGTCTGACATTACCTGTACAGTTGATATCTTTAAGATGTATTATATTGTGACAGGCCCTGGGTTGAAGATATGGTCTGACATTACCTGTACAGTTGATAGCTTTAAGATGTATTATATTGTGACAGGCTCTGGGTGGAAGATATGGTCTGACATTACTTGTACAGTTGATAGTTTTAGATGTATTATATTGTGACAGGCCCTGGGTGGAAGATATGGTCTGACATTACCTGTACAGTTGATAGCTTTAAGATGTATTATATTGTGACAGGCCCTGGGTGGAAGATATGGTCTGACATTACCTGTACAGTTGATAGCTTTAAGATGTATTATATTGTGACAGGCTCTGGGTTGAAGATATGGTCTGACATTACCTGTACAGTTGATAGTTTTAGATGTATTATATTGTGACAGGCCCTGGGTGGAAGATATGGTCTGACATTACTTGTACAGTTGATAGTTTTAGATGTATTATATTGTGACAGGCCTTGGGTTGAAGATATGGTCTGACATTACCTGTACAGTTGATATCTTTAAGATGTATTATATTGTGACAGGCCCTGGGTTGAAGATATGGTCTGACATTACCTGTACAGTTGATATCTTTAAGATGTATTATATTGTGACAGGCCCTGGGTTGAAGATATGGTCTGACATTACCTGTACAGTTGATAGCTTTAAGATGTATTATATTGTGACAGGCTCTGGGTGGAAGATATGGTCTGACATTACTTGTACAGTTGATAGTTTTAGATGTATTATATTGTGACAGGCCCTGGGTGGAAGATATGGTCTGACATTACCTGTACAGTTGATAGCTTTAAGATGTATTATATTGTGACAGGCCCTGGGTGGAAGATATGGTCTGACATTACCTGTACAGTTGATAGCTTTAAGATGTATTATATTGTGACAGGCTCTGGGTTGAAGATATGGTCTGACATTACCTGTACAGTTGATAGTTTTAGATGTATTATATTGTGACAGGCCCTGGGTGGAAGATATGGTCTGACATTACTTGTACAGTTGATAGTTTTAGATGTATTATATTGTGACAGGCCTTGGGTTGAAGATATGGTCTGACATTACCTGTACAGTTGATAGCTGTAAGATGTATTATATTGTGACAGGCCCTGGGTGGAAGATATGGTCTGACATTACCTGTACAGTTGATAGCTTTAAGATGTATTATATTGTGACAGGCCCTGGGTTGAAGATATGGTCTGACATTACCTGTACAGTTGATAGCTTTAAGATGTATTATATTGTGACAGGCCCTGGGTTGAAGATATGGTCTGACATTACCTGTACAGTTGATAGCTTTAAGATGTATTATATTGTGACTGGCCCTGGGTGGAAGATATGGTCTGACATTACCTGTACAGTTGATAGCTTTAAGATGTATTATATTGTGACTGGCCCTGGGTGGAAGATATGGTCTGACATTACCTGTACAGTTGATAACTTTAAGATGTATTATATTGTGACAGGCCCTGGGTGGAAGATATGGTCTGACATTACCTGTACAGTTGATAGTTTTAGATGTATTATATTGTGACAGGCCCTGGGTGGAAGATATGGTCTGACATTACCTGTATAGTTGATAGTTTTAAGATGTATTATATTGTGACAGGCCCTGGGTGGAAGATATGGTCTGACATTACCTGTACAGTTGATAGTTTTAGATGTATTATATTGTGACAGGCCCTGGGTGGAAGATATGGTCTGACATTACCTGTACAGTTGATAGTTTTAGATGTATTATATTGTGACAGGCCCTGGGTGGAAGATATGGTCTGACATTACCTGTACAGTTGATAGTTTTAGATGTATTATATTGTGACAGGCCCTGGGTGGAAGATATGGTCTGACATTACCTGTACAGTTGATAGTTTTAGATGTATTATATTGTGACAGGCCCTGGGTTGAAGATATGGTCTGACATTACCTGTACAGTTGATAGCTTTAAGATGTATTATATTGTGACAGGCCCTGGGTTGAAGATATGGTCTGACATTACCTGTACAGTTGATAGCTTTAAGATGTATTATATTGTGACAGGCCCTGGGTTGAAGATATGGTCTGACATTACCTGTACAGTTGATAGCTTTAAGATGTATTATATTGTGACAGGCCCTGGGTTGAAGATATGGTCTGACATTACCTGTACAGTTGATAGCTTTAAGATGTATTATATTGTGACAGGCCCTGGGTTGAAGATATGGTCTGACATTACCTGTACAGTTGATATCTTTAAGATGTATTATATTGTGACAGGCCCTGGGTTGAAGATATGGTCTGACATTACCTGTACAGTTAATAGCTTTAAGATGTATTATATTGTGACAGGCTCTGGGTGGAAGATATGGTCTGACATTACTTGTACAGTTGATAGTTTTAGATGTATTATATTGTGACAGGCCCTGGGTGGAAGATATGGTCTGACATTACCTGTACAGTTGATAGCTTTAAGATGTATTATATTGTGACAGGCCCTGGGTGGAAGATATGGTCTGACATTACCTGTACAGTTGATAGCTTTAAGATGTATTATATTGTGACAGGCTCTGGGTTGAAGATATGGTCTGACATTACCTGTACAGTTGATAGTTTTAGATGTATTATATTGTGACAGGCCCTGGGTGGAAGATATGGTCTGACATTACTTGTACAGTTGATAGTTTTAGATGTATTATATTGTGACAGGCCTTGGGTTGAAGATATGGTCTGACATTACCTGTACAGTTGATAGCTGTAAGATGTATTATATTGTGACAGGCCCTGGGTGGAAGATATGGTCTGACATTACCTGTACAGTTGATAGCTTTAAGATGTATTATATTGTGACAGGCCCTGGGTTGAAGATATGGTCTGACATTACCTGTACAGTTGATAGCTTTAAGATGTATTATATTGTGACAGGCCCTGGGTTGAAGATATGGTCTGACATTACCTGTACAGTTGATAGCTTTAAGATGTATTATATTGTGACAGGCCCTGGGTGGAAGATATGGTCTGACATTACCTGTACAGTTGATAGTTTTAGATGTATTATATTGTGACAGGCTCTGGGTTGAAGATATGGTCTGACATTACTTGTACAGTTGATAGTTTTAGATGTATTATATTGTGACAGGCCCTGGGTGGAAGATATGGTCTGACATTACTTGTACAGTTGATAGCTTTAAGATGTATTATATTGTGACAGGCCCTGGGTGGAAGATATGGTCTGACATTACCTGTACAGTTGATAGCTTTAAGATGTATTATATTGTGACAGGCTCTGGGTGGAAGATATGGTCTGACATTACTTGTACAGTTGATAGTTTTAGATGTATTATATTGTGACAGGCCCTGGGTGGAAGATATGGTCTGACATTACCTGTACAGTTGATAGCTTTAAGATGTATTATATTGTGACAGGCCCTGGGTTGAAGATATGGTCTGACATTACCTGTACAGTTGATATCTTTAAGATGTATTATATTGTGACAGGCCCTGGGTTGAAGATATGGTCTGACATTACCTGTACAGTTGATAGCTCTAAGATGTATTATATTGTGACAGGCTCTGGGTGGAAGATATGGTCTGACATTACTTGTACAGTTGATAGTTTTAGATGTATTATATTGTGACAGGCCCTTGGTGGAAGATATGGTCTGACATTACCTGTACAGTTGATAGCTTTAAGATGTATTATATTGTGACAGGCTCTGGGTTGAAGATATGGTCTGACATTACCTGTACAGTTGATAGTTTTAGATGTATTATATTGTGACAGGCCCTGGGTGGAAGATATGGTCTGACATTACTTGTACAGTTGATAGTTTTAGATGTATTATATTGTGACAGGCCTTGGGTTGAAGATATGGTCTGACATTACCTGTACAGTTGATAGCTTTAAGATGTATTATATTGTGACAGGCCCTGGGTTGAAGATATGGTCTGACATTACCTGTACAGTTGATAGCTTTAAGATGTATTATATTGTGACAGGCCCTGGGTGGAAGATATGGTCTGACATTACCTGTACAGTTGATAGCTTTCAGATGTATTGCCCTGGGTGGAAGATATGGTCTGACATTACCTGTACAGTTGATAGTTTTAAGATGTATTATATTGTGACAGGCCCTGGGTGGAAGATATGGTCTGACATTACCTGTACAGTTGATAGCTTTAAGATGTATTATATTGTGACAGGCCCTGGGTGGAAGATATGGTCTGACATTACCTGTACAGTTGATAGTTTTAGATGTATTATATTGTGATAGGCCCTGGGTGGAAGATATGGTCTGACATTACCTGTACAGTTGATAGTTTTAGATGTATTATATTGTGAGAGGCTCTGGGTGGAAGATATGGTCTGACATTACCTGTTAGATGTATTATATTGTGACAGGCCCTGGGTGGAAGATATGGTCTGACATTACCTGTACAGTTGATAGTTTTAGATGTATTATATTGTGAGAGGCTCTGGGTGGAAGATATGGTCTGACATTACCTGTTAGATGTATTATATTGTGACAGGCCCTGGGTGGAAGATATGGTCTGACATTACCTGTACAGTTGATAGTTTTAGATGTATTATATTGTGACAGGCCCTGGGTTGAAGATATGGTCTGACATTACCTGTACAGTTGGTAGTTTTAAGATGTATTATATTGTGACAGGCCCTGGGTGGAAGATATGGTTCTGACATTACCTGTACAGTTGATAGCTTTAAGATGTATTATATTGTGACAGGCCCTGGGTGGAAGATATGGTCTGACATTACCTGTACAGTTGATAGCTTTAAGATGTATTATATTGTGACAGGCCCTGGGTGGAAGATATGGTCTGACATTACCTGTACAGTTGATAGTTTTAGATGTATTATATTGTGAGAGGCTCTGGGTGGAAGATATGGTCTGACATTACCTGTTAGATGTATTATATTGTGACAGGCCCTGGGTGGAAGATATGGTCTGACATTACCTGTACAGTTGATAGTTTTAGATGTATTATATTGTGAGAGGCTCTGGGTGGAAGATATGGTCTGACATTACCTGTTAGATGTATTATATTGTGACAGGCCCTGGGTGGAAGATATGGTCTGACATTACCTGTTAGATGTATTATATTGTGACAGGCCCTGGGTTGAAGATATGGTCTGACATTACCTGTACAGTTGATAGTTTTAGATGTATTATATTGTGAGAGGCTCTGGGTGGAAGATATGGTCTGACATTACCTGTACAGTTGATAGTTTTAAGATGTATTATATTGTGACAGGCCCTGGGTGGAAGATATGGTCTGACATTACCTGTACAGTTGATAGTTTTAAGATGTATTATATTGTGACAGGCCCTGGGTGGAAGATATGGTCTGACATTACCTGTACAGTTGATAGTTTTAAGATGTATTATATTGTGACAGGCCCTGGGTGGAAGATATGGTTCTAACATTACCTGTACAGTTGATAGCTTTAAGATGTATTATATTGTGACAGGCCCTGGGTGGAAGATATGGTTCTAACATTACCTGTACAGTTGATAGTTTTAAGATGTATTATATTGTGACAGGCTCTGGGTGGAAGATATGGTTCTAACATTACCTGTACAGTTGATAGTTTTAAGATGTATTATATTGTGACAGGCTCTGGGTGGAAGATATGGTTCTGACATTACCTGTACAGTTGGTAGTTTTAAGATGTATTATATTGTGACAGGCCCTGGGTTGAAGATATGGTCTGACATTACCTGTACAGTTGATAGCTTTAAGATGTATTATATTGTGACAGGCCCTGGGTTGAAGATATGGTCTGACATTACCTGTACAGTTGATAGCTTTAAGATGTATTATATTGTGACAGGCCCTGGGTGGAAGATATGGTCTGACATTACCTGTACAGTTGATAGTTTTAAGATGTATTATATTGTGACAGGCCCTGGGTGGAAGATATGGTCTGACATTACCTGTACAGTTGATAGCTTTAAGATGTATTATATTGTGACAGGCCCTGGGTGGAAGATATGGTCTGACATTACCTGTACAGTTGATAGCTTTAAGATGTATTATATTGTGATAGGCCCTGGGTGGAAGATATGGTCTGACATTACCTGTACAGTTGATAGCTTAAAGATGTATTATATTGTGACTGGCCCTGGGTGGAAGATATGGTCTGACATTACCTGTACAGTTGATAGTTTTAAGATGTATTATATTGTGACTGGCCCTGGGTGGAAGATATGGTCTGATATTACGTGTACATTTGATAGTTTTAAGATGTATTATATTGTGACTGGCCCTGGGTGGAAGATATGGTCTGACATTACCTGTACAGTTGATAGTTTTAAGATGTATTATATTGCGACAGGCTCTGGGTGGAAGATATGGTCTGACATTACCTGTACAGTTCCTGATGGGATCCAGAGACCAGAAACTGACCAGATTTACCCAGAATAGGCTATATGGATCAGGAAAGTAAGAAATCAGTTTTTTTTTTCAGTTTTAAACATTTCTTCTAAAACCTTAACTGTAAATAAAGGCAATTTTAAAGTTTATTAACTCTCAATTTCCTGAATCTTTTCCCTGTATTATAATATACATGCATATGACTAAGATCACAAAGTTTTGGAGTTTTACATCTGTAAATTTCTGGTAAAACTTCTCATATTTATCGTGACACCATTCAGTGAAGCCCCAGGAAAATAAACATTATTTGTCTTATAACTTGCACAATAAATCTATGAAGAACATAGTAATATGACATCTTAAGTCTCATGTATTTTGATTCTTTTTCAGGTACAGAAAGATTAATTGGTGGAAAGCTTTTGGTAAGAAAAATGCTACACTACCAATGTTTCTATAGTAATCAAAATCATTTTGAATGAATTTATTGATGTGTAAACTAGATTATTCACTCACAAATTGAATAAAGTCCTTTGGAGTGAGTGAGTCAGCAAGTTCACAATTTCAGTTTTCACTCTTAACTTTTGATTGACTGATCCTTGTTCACAGTTCAGCAGCTCTGTTAATATTTGTTAATTTTGTGTTCAGTATGTATCTGTGATGCTATTAAAGACACACCATGGTTTTTTATGCCCCCTCCATGATATGCATGTATGGGGCATATGTTTTATTCCTGTCTGTATGAAATTCTTAGTTTTTCTTAGCAACCATAAATGAGCATGATTCGAAATTTGGTAGGGTGGTTCAGTATGACAAACTGTATGACCTAAGCGACTTTCAGACCTGCTTGACTTCTACTTCCTGTTTGGGACTGGGCCAATATAAAAATATATGTGAAAAATTCCATCAAGCTTTTCTCAGAAACTGCATGTAAGAAGGATTTGAAATTTGTTAGGGTGGTCCAGTATGATAAGCTATACATGTATATCCTAAGTGACCTTTAGACCTTGCTTCTACATTTTGTTGGGGCCTTAGGCAAGGATATCATGTGTAACATGGACACATTCTTCTCTTTGTTTTTCAGGTAAATGTCTTATATATGAAGGTTACCTGTCAGAGGAGGCCATCCAAGGATGTTATGGTTCTATTGTTTGTCTATCTGCTAAAGGAATGAAATGGCTGAATAAACCTGGACAGCCATTAAAACTAGTACCTTCATCAGATATGTTAGCCTCAGAGACCAAGAAAGTCATCATTAAAGTAGTGTATGTGGTTTTAGCATAAGAATTAGATTCCATTTGGCAGTTTATTGGTCCCTGAATTTCTTTTGAATTCTGATTTTTATCAGTTTCAGACATTAAAAACTCCCTTTGAGTTGGTTTCTGGGTTGTAACCAATGCCCTGGAAATTTTCAGAGTTGATTTCGGTCATTTTTCCCAAAATTTTAAATGTTCAATGACCACTCCTTATGCAATGTCATATAATATTGTCTCCTCCCTATGTTTAAGACTCATGCCCCCCACCCCCCTTATCCTCCTTTAAATCTTATGTCAATAAAGAATTAACTAAATAAGTACTTGCTTTTTTGAAATATTTTATAATAAGTTGAGGATGATATCCTGATCCTGTTAACAAAGGTTGTTTAAAATATTCTTGATGGTTTATTAAAAATTGCTTGATTCACTTGATAGAAAAGATCGTTCGTGTAAAAGTGAAAGTGAAAGTAGAAGTAAAGTGGAAGTTGATTGGAATGATGACACATACATGACATACAAAAATAATATTTTGTTAAAAAAAAAAACCAAATTAACAAAAAAAGTGTTAAGAAATGCAAATATGATATTCTGTTCAATGCAATTGATCACAATATAGGTATCTGGTAATTAATTACATGTATTATTTGGTTATATAATTTCAGAATTTTTTTTTATCTTGCACGTGCATAATTCCATTATGTAAACAAACTCATTTCTAATGTACAAACACTCTTTTGACCTATTGAGTGTGTTTTTCTCAATTTTTAATGGCGATCTGATTTGTAAATAAACAAAACAAACAACTTGGTACAGTTTATCAACATTAATGATTTAATTATCTACAGGTAAATCTTTGTCAATATGCGCGTGGCCATGATCAGACAGGTGTGACCGATTACCTAATTAGCATAGCCCTGTGGCAATTCACACCTGTGTTTGACACCACTGTCAGACTTAATAATGAGATTAAATGACCAGCCGACCGGATGCTCAGCAGGACAAATAATAAATTTTTGACCGACTGACAAAAAACATTGTGCAAAAAAAATTTGAAATGTCCGATTTGGGGAATTTTTGATCGGTCATTTTGGACAAAATTTCGGACATGACCGGCAAATATGACCGTTTCCAGGGCCTTGGTTGTAACACTTCAGTCTCTTTTCATACAATTTACATTTAAACATATGAGGCATTTAAAATTTTATCAATTTTGGTGGCTGTCAGCCAAGCAAATATGGTCACTGTTAGACAGACTATCTAGGCTTTTGCTAAGAGAAAAAAAACCCATTTCTTTTCTGCATCAAAAGCTTTACAAAAGTCGGTTGACAAATTACTTCTTATAAAGTTTATGGCTCTTTAAAGTTAGACAATGTTTTTTCATGTTTGGACTATAGATTGAAAGCTTTTGCAGATAGAGAAAAGTTGTTGCTTGTTTGAATCTTATTCTGACAGTTTTTTCATCTACAATAGACTTAATAGGGGCACTCAAGCAGAAAGGTAAAGGTCAATGATGGTGTAAAGTTCAAATTTCAGCTAGATAGACTTTAACAAAATTGAAGGCTTAAGTTGAATAATAATCCCAAAATTTAGTCCTTTTTGACATCCATCTATTGGTCATTCAATTAAGGTTAGTGATTTAGTCGCTTGTTATTATGTTGAAGTGATATCCAATCATATCACCACTGGGTCATACTGCCTACATATGTATTACCATTAGATAGCCGATTGTAAAGCAGGCAATGGTTTTGTTCTCTTGGTATCAATACTAAACTAATAAACACTAGTAAATACCTTTATAATAACCTGACGTTTTTGTACACCTTTTGTAGTGGGTCTTCACCAAGCAAAGCCACCACCTCATCCTGGACTCCATCAAATTACCACTACACTCCCCCAGACAAGAAGTCACCACCAAAACTACAACCTCCTGTAGATCAAAGAGTCTTAAAACTGGAGGTTTGTCTTATATAAGAAAATGTCTGTCCTTTACATTCACTACTCACTCAGAAAAAAAACAACCTGAACAATATCTATATATAAGACAAAGTAAATAAGTTAAATAATGAGTGGTAAGATAATTCCAACTTCTAGAGATGCTTTAAACAGGGTTTATTGTCCATGTCTCGGAAAAGAAGGAAATTATAAAATTAGGCTTTTTATTCATCTGTCCTTCTGTTCATCTGTCATTTCATTCAAAATTGGTTTCCTGACCGTAACTTTTGAATGCCTTGATAAAATTTATGGACCTTACAACACATTTGATATATATAGAGAAAGAGAGAGCTGTTGATTTTTTATCAAAATGTCAAGGTGAAGGTCACAATTTGAAAAACCAAGATTTTATCCCAAAACTTCATTTTGCCTTGATCTTAAACACGTTAAAGTTAATGAGGTAAGAAAGAAGCCTATCAATTTACAGGATAATTGGTCTAAGGTCACAAGTTATGCCAGGTGGGGAACCTCAAATCATGATCTTGTGTTTATTAGGTAGGTTTTGTGTGAAAGAAGATTTGAAAAACTTCAAAATCTTGTTTTTGCATTTTTTTAAACATGAAAATAAATAACACTTTGAATTTATCTTTTCAGAGTGCATTGTACAGTGAATTATTAAGAAAAAGAAATGAGGTTGCCAGTGACATGGGATATACTCCTCACTCCATAGCTAGTAACAAGGTTCTTCTAGACTTAGCTAGGATCAGGTAAATTGACCACATCTAGGATCAGTTTACTTAACCACATCTAGGATCAGGTAACTTAACCACATCTAGGATCAGGTAACTTAACCACATCTAGGATCCGGTACATAACCACATCTAGGATCAGGTAACAACCACATCTAGGATCAGTTTACTTAACCACATCTAGGATCAGGTAACTTAACCACATCTAGGATCAGGTAACTTAACCACATCTAGGATCAGGTAACTTAAACACATCCAGCAGCCAGGATCAGGTAACTTAACCACATCTAGGATCAGGTAACATAACCACATCTAGGATCAGGTAACTTAACCACATCTAGGATCAGGTAACATAACCACATCTAGGATCAGGTAACTTAACCACATCTAGGATCAGGTAACATAACCACATCTAGGATCAGGTAACTTAACCACATCTAGGATCAGGTAACATAACCACATCTAGGATCAGGTAACTTAAACACATCCAGCAGCCAGGATCAGGTAACTTAACCACATCTAGGATCAGATAACTTAACCACATCTAGGATCAGGTAACTTAACCACATCTAGGATCAGGTAACATAACCACATCTAGGATCAGGTAACTTGACCACATCCAGTAGCCAGGATCAGGTAACTTAACCACATCTAGGATCAGATAACTTAACCACATCTAGGATCAGATAACTTAACCACATCTAGGATCAGGTAACTTAACCACATCTAGGATCAGGTAACATAACCACATCTAGGATCAGGTAACTTAACCACATCTAGGATCAGGTAACTTAACCACATCTAGGATCAGGTAACTTAAACACATCCAGCAGCCAGGATCAGGTAACTTAACCACATCTAGGATCAGGTAACATAACCACATCTAGGATCAGGTAACTTAACCACATCTAGGATCAGGTAACATAACCACATCTAGGATCAGGTAACTTAAACACATCCAGCAGCCAGGATCAGGTAACTTAACCACATCTAGGATCAGATAACTTAACCACATCTAGGATCAGGTAACTTAACCACATCTAGGATCAGGTAACATAACCACATCTAGGATCTGGTACATAACCACATCTAGGATCATGTAACTTGACCACATCTAGGATCAGGTAACTTAACCACATCTAGGATCAGGTAACTTAACCACATCTAGGATCAGGTAACTTAACCACATCTAGGATCAGGTAACAACCACATCTAGGATGAGGTAACTTAACCACATCTAGGATCAGGTAATTTAATCACATCTAGGATCAGGTAACTTAATCACATCTAGGATCAGGTAACTTAACCACATCTAGGATCAGGTAACTTAACCACATCTAGGATCAGGTAACTTAAACACATCCAGTAGCCAGGATCAGGTAACTTAAACACATCCAGCAGCCAGGATCAGGTAACTTAACCACATTCAGTAGCTAGGATCAGGTAACATAACCACATCCGGTAGCTAGGATCAGATAACCACATCAGGTAGCTAGGATCAGGTGACTTATCAACATCCAGTAGCCAGGATCAGGTAACTTGACCACATCCAGTAGCTAGGATCAGGTAACATAACCACATCTAGGATCAGGTAACTTAACCACATCTAGGATCAGGTAACTTAACCACATCTAGGATCAGGTAACTTAAACACATCCAGCAGCCAGGATCAGGTAACTTAAACACATCCAGCAGCCAGGATCAGGTAACTTAACCACATTCAGTAGCTAGGATCAGGTAACTTAACCACATTCAGTAGCTAGGATCAGGTAACTTAAACACATCCAGTAGCTAGGATCAGGTAACTTAACCATAGCTAGTAGCCAGGATCAGGTAACTTAAACACATCCAGCAGCCAGGATCAGGTAACTTAACCACATTCAGTAGCTAGGATCAGGTAACCAAACCACATCCAGTAGCTAGGATCAGGTAACATAACCACATCCGGTAGCTAGGATCAGGTAACTTATCAACATCCAGTAGCCAGGATCAGGTAACTTGACCACATCCAGTAGCTAGGATCAGGTAACATAACCACATCTAGGATCAGGTAACTTAACCACATCTAGGATCAGGTAACTTAAACACATCCAGCAGCCAGGATCAGGTAACTTAACCACATTCAGTAGCTAGGATCAGGTAACTTAACCACATTCAGTAGCTAGGATCAGGTAACCAAACCACATCCAGTAGCTAGGATCAGATAACATAACCATAGCCAGTAGCTAGGATCAGGTAACTTGACCACATCCAATAGCTAGGATCAGATAACATAACCACATCCAGTAGCTAGGATCAGGTAACATAACCATAGCCAGTAGCTAGGATCAGGTAACTTGACCACATCCAATAGCTAGGATCAGATAACATAACCATAGCCAGTAGCTAGGATCAGGTAACTTATCAACATCCAGTAGCTAGGATCAGGTAACTTAACCACATTCAGTAGCTAGGATCAGGTAACTTGACCACATCCAGTAGCTAGGATCAGATAACATAACCATAGCCAGTAGCTAGGATCAGGTAACTTGACCACATCCAGTAGCTAGGATCAGATAACATAACCATAGCCAGTAGCTAGGATCAGGTAACTTATCCACATCCAGTAGCTAGGATCAGATAGCATAACCATAGCCAGTAGCTAGGATCAGGTAACTTGACCACATCCAGTAGCTAGGATCAGGTAACTTATCCACATCCAGTAGCTAGGATCAGGTAACATAACCACATCCAGTAGCTAGGATCAGGTAACATAACCATAGCCAGTAGCTAGGATCAGGTAACTTGACCACATCCAGTAGCTAGGATCAGGTAACTTATCCACATCCAGTAGCCAGGATCAGGTAACTTGACCACATTCAGTAGCTAGGATCAGGTAACTGAACCACATCCAGTAGCTAGGATCAGGTAACTTATCCACATCCAGTAGCCAGGATCAGGTAACTTGACCACATTCAGTAGCTAGGATCAGGTAACATAACCACATCCAGTAGCTAGGATCAGGTAACATAACCACATCCAGTAGCTAGGATCAGGTAACATAAAAACATCCGGTAGCTAGGATCAGGTAACATAACCACATCTAGTAGCTAGGATCAGGTAACTTATCCACATCCAGTAGCTAGGATCAGGTAACATTACCACATCCAGTAGCTAGGATCAGGTAACATAACCATAGCCAGTAGCTAGGATCAGGTAACTTTACCACATCCAGTAGCTAGGATCAGGTAACCAAACCACATCCAGTAGCCAGGATCAGGTAACATAACCACATCTAGTAGCTAGGATCAGGTAACTTATCCACATCCAGTAGCAAGGATCAGGTAACATAACCATAGCCAGTAGCTAGGATCAGGTAACTTATCCACATCCAGTAGCCAGGATCAGGTAACTTGACCACATTCAGTAGCTAGGATCAGGTAACATAACCATAGCCAGTAGCTAGGATCAGGTAACTTAACCACACCCAGTAGCTAGGATCAGGTAACTTGACCACATTCAGTAGCTAGGATCAGGTAACATAACCATAGCCAGTAGCTAGGATCAGGTAACTGAACCACATCCAGTAGCCAGGATCAGGTAACATAACCACATCCAGTAGCTAGGATCAGGTAACTTGACCACATTCAGTAGCTAGGATCAGGTAACATAACCATAGCCAGTAGCTAGGATCAGGTAACTGAACCACATCCAGTAGCCAGGATCAGGTAACATAACCACATCCAGTAGCTAGGATCAGGTAACTTGACCACATTCAGTAGCTAGGATCAGGTAACATAACCATAGCCAGTAGCTAGGATCAGGTAACTGAACCACATCCAGTAGCCAGGATCAGGTAACATAACCACATCCAGTAGCTAGGATCAGGTAACATAACCACATCCAGTAGCTAGGATCAGGTAACATAAAAACTTCCGGTAGCTAGGATCAGGTAACATAACCACATCTAGTAGCTAGGATCAGGTAACTTATCCACATCCAGTAGCTAGGATCAGGTAACATAAAAACATCCAGTAGCCAGGATCAGGTAACATAACCACATCCAGTAGCTAGGATCAGATAACCACATCCGGTAGCTAGGATCAGATAACCACATCCGGTAGCTAGGATCAGATAACCACATCCGGTAGCTAGGATCAGGTAACTTATCCACATCCAGTAGCCAGGATCAGGTAACTTATCCACATCCAGTAGCTAGGATCAGGTAACATAAAAACATCCAGTAGCTAGGATCAGGTAACATAACCACATCTAATAGCTAGGATCAGGTAACTTATCCACATCCAGTAGCCAGGATCAGGTAACTTATCAACATCCAGTAGCTAGGATCAGGTAATTTAACCACATCCAGTAGCTAGGATCAGGTAACATAACCACATCTAGTAGCTAGGATCAGGTAACATAAAAACATCCAGTAGCTAGGATCAGGTAACATAAAAACATCCAGTAGCTAGGATCAGGTAACATAACCACATCTAGTAGCTAGGATCAGGTAACTTATCCACATCCAGTAGCCAGGATCAGGTAACTTATCCACATCCAGTAGCTAGGATCAGGTAACATAAAAACATCCAGTAGCTAGGATCAGGTAACATAACCACATCCAGTAGTTAGGATCAGGTAACTGGACCACATTCAGTAGCTAGGATCAGGTAACATAACCACATCTAGTAGCTAGGATCAGGTAACTTATCCACATCCAGTAGCTAGGATCAGGTAACATAACCACATCCAGTAGTTAGGATCAGGTAACTGGACCACATTCAGTAGCTAGGATCAGGTAACATAACCACATCCAGTAGCAAGGATCAGGTAACATAAAAACATCCAGTAGCTAGGATCAGGTAACATAAAAACATCCAGTAGCTAGGATCAGGTAACATAACCACATCCAGTAGCTAGGATCAGGTAACTTAACCACATCCAGTAGCCAGGATCAGGTAACATAACCACATCCAGTAGCTAGGATCAGATAACCACATCCAGTAGCTGGAAATTCATATGTACTGATATATCATTACATGAAAAGTACTGTAGAAAGTCCATCAATTTTATTTGATTTCATTGTTAACTTTATTCAAAAACTGGATGGCATGTTAACTCTCATTCAGATGTATTAGGTTTTCCCTAGACCTTATAGAACATGATACAAGATTTTAATAGCAGACCCAGTTCTGGCTTCCAAGTTTTATTTTCTTTGGACGAAGTTATGATAGTAGTTCTAAATGACATTGGCATTCTAGGGGCTAAGCATAATAAGGCAAGGTTTTGCTTAATACATGTGATTTATGTTAGTTTAGATCTCTTATGTTAAAAGAAGGATAACTCAAACTATATTTGTAATTATCTTCCCTTGTATTTTCAATATGGCTGTCTGTAGTTGGAGCCAAAAATAAAAGTGTTGATTTATAGTGTTTATTGAAAGACTAGGGCCAACAAGTGGTAGCAAATAGCGAGGTTCCGATCTGAAGTTGAAGAACTATAAGTGTGCTACATATTTGAAGTGAAACCAGTGTTAAATTAGCCATGTCAACCAGAATTAACCCCCCTCTGTTCAATCCCAAAGTAAAAACCTATGAACTCTATAAGCAAGAACTTTTAGCTTGGAGAGAAGTAACAGACTTAGACAAAAAGAAACAAGGTGTTGTAATAGCCCTTTCCCTTCCAGAAAATGATGAATCACAAATCAGAGAAAAAGTCTTTGATCAACTGAGCCTAGATGATTTAAAAGAGGACACAGGTCTAGAATCACTGATAACATTTTTAGATAAACACTTAGCAAAAGATGATCTTGGTGACAGTTTAGAGAAATTTGAAGATTTTGAGGACTTTCAAAGGTCTGAGGGTCAATCCATCAATGAGTACATTTCCATATTTGATGCCAAATATCGTAAAATTGAAAAGAAGAACATGAAATTACCACCAGAAATTTTAGCATTTAAACTGTTAAGGAAGGCACATATCACCAAAGAAGAAAAGATGGTGGTACTAACTGGCATGAACTATGATAACAAGCCTACTTTATATGAGGAAGCAAAAAAGTCTCTCAAGAAATTCAAAGGTGAAACTTGTGAAAACAGTAACAATGTTCCATCTGCAAGTATAAAATTAGAACCAGCCTTTTTAGCTGAACATGAGGAGGCACTATTAGCTGCTGGTTATGCTAGAATGAAAGTAAACCCAGGTCGTGGTCGAGGCTATAACGTACGAGGGAGAGGATCCTATAACTCGAACAGAGGACGTGGCGGACACATGAAAAGTGAAAGCGTAACAATGAAAAAGAGCATCAATCCAACTGGTTCTGATGGAAATCTACTGACTTGTAAATCGTGTGGGTCATATCGACATTTAATGGCCAATTGCCCGCATAGCTATGAAAATATGTCTAAAGTAAACGCATGTTCAGTAGAGGAAGAAGTTGTTCTTTTTACTGGGTTTCAGAAAGATGATATAAGCAATTTAGGAGTGGATGCAAGGAACTGTGCAGTGTTAGACAGTGCATGCACTAGCACGGTCTGTGGCAAGACCTGGATTGATGGTTATATTGACTCATTGAACAGTGTGGACAAAATGAAAATAATCAAATCAAAAGGCGAGCGAATGTTTAAGTTTGGTGGTGGCACACGTTTAAAGTCAATAGCGGAGTACACGATTCCAGCATATATGGCCGGAAGAGATGTTACAATTAAAACAGATGTTGTAGAATCCGACATACCACTCTTGCTTTCGAGAACTGCAATGAAAAGTGCCGGGGTCAAATTGAACCTAGAAGATGACACGGCAGAGATTTTAGGAACTAGCATGAGCTTAAATCTAACATCATGTGGGCATTACTGTATCCCTATAGACAAATCAGAAATAATATCAGTTGAAGAGGTTTGTGCTGTTAAAATTGACTCTCTAGATTCCAAACAGAGGTATGCAACTCTTCTAAAGTTGCATAGACAATTTGCTCATCCTCCAAAACAAAGATTAACTTCACTTTTGAAAGATGCAGGTGTATGGCAGGAAAATTTTGACAGTGACATTTCCGAGATAGAGAGAAAATGTATTGTTTGTAAACTGTATGCTAGAACACCCTCAAGGCCTGTTGTATCAATGCCCATGGCGTCAAGGTTTAATGAGAAGGTAGCCATGGACCTAAAGAGTTGGAAAGGAAAGTGGATTCTACATTTGATTGACATGTGGTCAAGGTATACTGTCTCTGTTTTTATTGAGAGAAAGAGAACAACAGATGTTATTGAGAAGATTATGACAAACTGGATTGGAGTTTTTGGTGTAATGGGTGCAATAATGACCGATAATGGAGGTGAATTCAGTTCAGATGAAATGCGAGAAGTTGCATCAATCTTAAATGTCAAAGTCTGTACATCGGCTGGAGAAAGTCCATTTCAGAATGGCCTATGCGAAAGAGTACACGCCATCACAGACATGATGCTTGTCAAACTAGAACATGATTATGGAAACGTAAATGAACAAAGTCTTCTTTGCTGGGCAAATATGGCAAGAAATGCACTTCAGATGTGGAATGGTTTCAGTAGTCACCAGCTAGTGTTCGGATGGAATCCAAATCTTCCTAATATAATGACAGACAAACTTCCAGCACTTGAAGGCAAGACATCGAGTGAAACATTTGCTAGACACCTAAATCTGCTACATGAAACTCGAAAAGCTTACATCGAAGCTGAAGCAGATGAAAGGATTAGACGTGCATTGCTATCTAAGGTTAGGGCATCAGAAGTAGTCTATAAGAATGGAGATGAAGTCTTTTATAAGCGAGAAGGAAAAGATAGATGGCTTGGACCAGGAAAAGTTGTATTCCAAGATGGTAAAGTTGTATTTGTACGACATGGCGGAGTTTTTGTAAGGGTATCTCCGAACCGATTACAGAAAGTACACTTAGACAGTGAAAGTGAAACTGAGAAACAGGAAGTAAATGCCGTCAAGTCGTCAGTACTTGAGAAAGATAAACAAATAAGTAATAGAAGTACTAGTGAAATGCCACCAAATGAACAAAACATTCAAGATCAAAGTGCCGCAAAGGATATGAAAAGTCCCATAACTGAAATATTGTGCGATAAAACAGCAAATAATCAGATTATTGAAGATCAAGACTGTACAAATGAAAACATAAAGCTAAAGCAAAATGATAACATTCAGTATAAACTTCAGAATGAAAATGAGTGGAGAAAAGCAGTAGTGTTCGGTAGAGCAGGAAAAGCAACAGGAAAGAACAAAAACTGGTATAATGTTCGAGACAATGAAAGTAATGAAGAGAAAAGTATAGATTTAGGTAAACTATCTTGGGAGAAAATTCAACTTGATGAAGCAAATCTAACAATATCAGAAAATCTTGCCGAAAAGGATGTTATTTACGCAAAACAAGTGGAATTGGAAAAACTTCAGGACTTTAAAACATACGAGGAAGTTGAAGACTTTGGACAAAGGCGTTTATCAACACGTTGGGTCATAACCACAAAAGAGGGGCAAGTTAAAGCAAGATTGGTGGCACGCGGCTTCGAAGAAGAGTTCTTTGTTCAAAGAGATAGTCCAACTATAGGAAAAGGGGCAATGAAGTTATTCTTGTTCATTACTGCAAGTAAACAATGGACCATAAAATCAACAGATATAAAGTCAGCATATCTACAAGGGAAAGAAATAAACAGAGATGTTTATCTGCAACCACCAAAAGAAAGTAAAACTCCTGAAGGCATGATCTGGAAACTTAAGCATTGTCTGTATGGACTGAAAGATGGGGCACGGCAGTTCTATCTTAGTGTGAAAGAAGAACTCTGTAAACTTGGTTTCATTCAATGTACCATTGAGCCAGCAATGTTTTATCTTCACTACAAAGGAAAGCTGGAAGGTATAATCTGCTGTCACGTTGATGATTTCTTACATGCTGGTGGAGATCACTTTGAACAAGCTATCATTAAATTTAGAGAGAGATTCTATGCTGGAAAAGTTTGTGATAGTAATTTCAGCTACATAGGATTTGAAATTAAACAAGATAATGAGGGAATTACTTTGGATCAGACAAACTACATGAAAAAGTTGAAGACTGTTGAATTAGACCCGAAAAGAGCTAGTCAGAAAAAAATGAGTCTTGAGTCAGATGAACAAACAATGTATCGCCAAATGATAGGACAACTGAACTGGGCTGTACAGGGCTCCAGACTTGATCTTGCGTTTGAATTAATTGACCTTAGTACAAAATTAAACAAAGCAACCGTTGGAGATCTAAATAGAGCAGTGAAGACTATTAACCGACTCAGAGATTTTAAAAGCATTGTGCGATTTCCAGCTCTTGACTTGAGTACTTTGAAAATTGTAACATTCACAGATGCCTCACTTGGTAATCTTAATGATGGTGTTGGTAGCACACAAGGAGCTATCATTTGGGTCATGGACAGCGAAGGAAAATGTTGCCCACTTTGGTGGCAGTCAAAGAAAATAAAGCGAGTGGTTCGTTCAACTTTGGCAGCTGAAGCTTTAAGTTTACAAGAAGGCTTAGAAGCTAGTTATTATTTTAAGTATATGATTGAGGAAATTCTAGGATTACCAAAAGGGACAATATCAACATATGCCTTTGTGGACAATAAAAGTGTAGTAGAAGCCATTTATTCTACAAAACTAGTTGATGATAAAAGACTACGCATTGACATAGCTGCTTTGAAGGAATCGGTCGCTCATGGTGATGTGAAAAAGATTATGTGGTGCTCTGGGAAAATACAATTAGCGAACTGTTTGACAAAAGCTGGAGCAAGTGGATTTGATGTTCTGGAGGTTCTACAGAGCGGACGAATGATGGAGGATTTTGTGTTTTGAAGAATTTACAAACTCTTTTGCCTCGTTAAACTTTTGTTCATTTTTCTATATTGTATTTTTTTAAATTTTTTTAATGTAAATATATTTTTTTCATTTTTCTTTGAAAGACTGTCATAGACACACAAAAAAAAAAGTAGGATTAGTGTTAGTTTAGATCTCTTATGTTAAAAGAAGGATAACTCAAACTATATTTGTAATTATCTTCCCTTGTATTTTCAATATGGCTGTCTGTAGTTGGAGCCAAAAATAAAAGTGTTGATTTATAGTGTTTATTGAAAGACTAGGGCCAACAATTTATGTCATCCTTTAGTGTCAGAGCCTTAATGTTAAGAGTTATTACATTACTAATGAATCAAAATTATTATACCCCCTGCAAACAAAGTTTGGAGGGTGGGTATTTTGGAATCACCCTGTCTGTCTGTTCATCTGTCCACACACCTTGTAAGCACTTCTCCTCCTAAATCCCCTTTTTGGGGGGAGTATAGAGTCCAATATAAAGCTGGGGGAATCCTTTTATGAGCTTGCTCACAGTATTACTTGTTATCTTCAGGCCAAGTTCCAAGGAGAACCTTCTAAAGATTGAGGATTTCCCAGAAGTCAAAGTTGAAAGATTTGGCAAGACTTTCATTGATATTATTGTATCCTTTTCTGAGGAGAATGATCTGAAACTGAACAATTTACCAGAGATTGATCAACCCACAGACACAGTATGTTATCATATGAAGAAGTACCATCATTTTCGTGTGAAACAGAATTTGTCTTTGTATTGCTTGAACTTTCATTTTGTCACCTATAGAAATGAAATCTAATAGAATTTTGGTTATATGTACAAAAAGAAAAAAACATTTTAAAATTGGATCGTTAAAAACCCATGACAAGTATTTGTAGAAAAAAAGAAATTTCCCGTCGCAAATGAACCACAAGGACACTTAATTGAAGCATAAAAAGCCCAATCAATTCAATAAATATGTGTTAAATGCTCCAAGACCACTAATGTTTAAATATTTATATAGAAATATGTTTCAGTAATTTTGCACAAGGCATGCAGATTTGGTTTAAATGTCTAATTGTCTTTTTATGATTCCAGAATTCAGTAGATGCTTCAAGTCTGATCTGGAAACTAACAGACACATGTAGGATATCATATGTTATGTTTCATCAGCAAAACCAACCAGTGGTTAGTATTTAGGTAGCATATAGACACCTAATCCCAAGATTGTAAATGAAATATTCATAAAGATGTTTATATTCGGGGTCAGTTGAAATGCACTTTGGCCAAAGGCACAAAGTATTATCCTCTTATTGTTCAAGATCTAGAGCAATGGGCAATTTTTGAGAGAAAATACTTGAACCCATTTTCAAGTTTAAAGACATTAGAAACTTCACTTATGATTAGTAAAGAAATTTTGACTGAGTCCCGATTCTATGTAAAAAAAATCTGTGTTCTACTGGAGTTATTTTTCTGGTCTTACACCATATGTTTGTTTGGTTATAGGAGGAGGTAGCATCGCGTAGAGGTCTGAAAACAACCACTATCATAGGACACATTGCTGAGGCTATCAGTGCTGGTTTACCTGCTGATATAACCAGACTAGGAGTTACCAGTAAAATAGAGCAGCTAATTATCAGTGTTATAAGGGGCCCAGAGATCAACTCAGGTGAGTGATATGCATGCACATGATTATCTTGTGAGTTAAAACATTCAAGATTGATGGTAGTTTTTTCGTAAAGATTATTCAATAAGATTTTACATTGTTAGTTTATCAAGCATGTACATGTAAGGTTGTACAGTGGATTCCACTTAATTGACTAACTCTTATTAGAATAATCCTCTTTATTGAATATGATTTTTAAACACCAAACCCTTTCCTATATTTTTAATGTTAAAAACTCCATTTAATTGCATTGAAAATCTAAGAAAAAGTACAAAATTCCTGTTAATGGACTTAAAATTTTCAAAAATCACCTTGATACCTGTCAAAACCATATGTTTTCTTAACGAGGTCTTTGAAGTGTGTTTGGTAAAAGTTATAAAAAATGTTTTTACAACCTTCATTTATGTCACATTTGTTTATACAAGCATTAGGATACAATAAAAGTGTCACCTGGGTGTTCTAATTACTCAATACATTTGATAATTAGACAAATTTATATAAATTCTTTGTATTTTCTGCTTAAAATTGACATTTCACTTTATGAGGTAATTCGGTTAATTGCATAAATTTCTCTGACAAATTGCTTATGCTAATAAGAGGAATCCACTGTATTTATAATGCCTAAAAGATTTGATAGATCACTAGTATTTACATCTTCATCCAGCCAATCATCTTCACATTCAGGTTCAGGGGCAGATCCAGAAATTATCGAGAGGGGGAGGGGGGTACCACATACTGGGTTCTGTGGGCCAAAGGGGGGGGGGGTTCCAGACCATTTTTGCTGAAATTCTACACAAAAATTAGAAAATTTCGGAGGAAACGGGGGGGGGGGGGGGGTTACAACCCCCGGAACCCCCCTGGATCCACCACTGAGGTTTTTGTCTCGCCTGCGACTTTAGTCGCTGAAGGCGAGACATAGGTATTACTTTCCGGCGGCGGCGGCGACGGCGTAAACTTTTTTGTAAGACTTTTGTGGAAAATGAATTACAAGAAAAGTATAATAGCTAGGCATCTGATATTTGGTATACAGACAGTTTAGGTTATGGTCTACACAACTGGCACCATGCCGTTTGACCCTGACCCAAATTTCATGGTTCAGTGACTCTGTGAACTTAGATGTTTTTTCGGGCCAAAAAAACCCTTTGTAAGACTTTTGTGGAAAATGAATTACAAGAAAAGTATAATAGCTAGGCATCTGATATTTGGTATACAGACAGTTTAGGTTATGGTCTACACAACTGGCACCATGCCGTCTGACCCTGACCCTAATATTATGGTTCAGTGACCAGGGGTTCAAATTAGCACTGGTCCAAGGTCCCAGACCCTCAATTTTTGATGCAGGACCTTCTAAATTTCAGGGACAAAGGTCCTGGACCTGTCAGTATTAATAACAACTCTTATTGGGGACTTTTCAATATCTACATGTACAAGAGGACCTTCCATCCTGGGCTTCCAAAAGTCCTGGACCTTTTGTCCTCAAATGTTAATTTGAACCCCTGGTGAGTCACCAGAACTTAGAGGTTTTTCCTCATGTCCATCCTTTCATACATCTGTGTGTCCATAGAAATTCCTGTCAAGCTTTTTTCAGAAAAAGTACATTAGAATATTTTAAATTTGGCAGGGTTGTTCAGTATAACAAACTGTGTTTCCTAAGCCACTTTTAGACTTGTTGGACTTCTACGTCCTGTTTGGGACTGGGTTGATATAAAAATGTCAATTAAGCTTTCCTCAGATATTGCACATGAGAATGGTCTGAAACTTTGTAGGATGGTCTATTATGACAAACTGTGCGTCCTAAGAGACTTTTAACCTGTCATACATCTACTTCCTCTTAGAGGTTTTTTTGGGCCAAAAAAAACCCTTTGTAAGACGTTTGTGGAAAATTAATAAAGTGAAAAGTATAATAGCTAGGCATTTGATATCTGGTATACGGACACTTTGGGTTATGGTCTATGCAACTGGCGCCATGCCATTTGACCTTGACCCCAATTTCATGGTTCATTGACTCTGTTAACTTTGATGTTTTTTCAGGCTAAAAAACCCCTTTGTAAGACTTTAGTGGAAAATAAATAAAGTGAAAAGTATAATAGCTAGGCATTTGATATCTGGTATACAGACACTTTGGGTTATGGTCTATGCAACTGGCGCCATGCCATTTGACCTTGACCCCATTTTCATGGTTCAGTGATTCTGTGGACTTAGATGATTTTTTGGACAATTAAAACTTTTGTCGAAAATAAATTAAGTTAAAAGTATAATAGCTAGGCATCTGATATTTGACATACAGACATTTGGAGTTTCGGTCTAAACAACTGACACCATGTGGTGTGACTCTGACCCCATTTTCACGGTTCAATGACTTAGTGAATGTTGGTCTTTTTTCATAGTTTCTCAATAACTATGGTATCTACAACAAACTTCAGACATTTTTGTGATGGTTAGGAATTCTGTCATCTGTCTGTCACATGACCTTGACCTTAACTTTTCTGAAGGCCCAGCTAGACCTTCAATGGGTTCTGTGATGGTGCCGACAGGCGAGACATACTTTAGTGTCAACTCTTGTTATGCTTCTGTGTCACAAGTTTTACTCATGTCCATCCTTTCATACATCTGTGTGTCCATAGAAATTCCTGTCAAGCTTTTTTCAGAAAAAGTACATTAGAATATTTTAAATTTGGCAGGGTTGTTCAGTATAACAAACTGTGTTTCCTAAGCCACTTTTAGACTTGTTGGACTTCTACGTCCTGTTTGGGACTGGGTTGATATAAAAATGTCAATTAAGCTTTCCTCAGATATTGCACATGAGAATGGTCTGAAACTTTGTAGGATGGTCTATTATGACAAACTGTGCGTCCTAAGAGACTTTTAACCTGTCATACATCTACTTCCTCTTTTTGTCCCCCGATGCAACACGTCGGAGGGACTTAGTAATGGTCTCCGTCCGTCCGTCCGTCATGTTTTTTGTGGGTGCAACTCCTCGGACACTACTGAACGGATGCTGCTGAAACTTTACACACTGATAGGGTACAATTAGTAGATGATCATCCCATATTTGAAATTTTCAAAATGGCCGCCGTTTCCATGGAAACGGAAGAAAGGTCAAAATATAGGACATTCAATATCTCAGTTACCTAGGTGCACAGGGTTCTGAAATTTTGTAGGCTGATAGAGCAAAAGGTACACTATAATAATCCGAAAAAAAATTTTGAAACAATATTTACAGTTTTCGAGTTATTTACGAATTTGTGATTTTCGGTCCGAAAAATGGGACTTTGTCATGTCAAACATTTTTGTGGGTGCAACTCCTCTGATATTAATGAATGGATGTTGCTGGAACTTTACACACTGATAGGGTACTGTTAGTTGTGATCATCCCATATTTTGACAACCAATTTCAATTGTTGCTCAGAAAATATATCTCTTGAATTGACATACCACATAACTTTTATGCGGCGGCGGGGGACACATGGCTACGCGTAGCAATCTTGTTGGCTTAGCAGAGGCATCTGTGTCCCATGAACATATTCCAACTTTATTTTCATATGAATTCATACCCTAACAATTTTATACATAAGGATCAACAAACTTGGTATATGGTACTGTAGTAGATAAACCTGCAGATGGAATTATTAGGTGGCTCTTAAAATAGTTATTTCATTGCTCAATGAATTTCTTACTGAATTGAATTGTGAAAAAGAAGAAACCTTTGTATATGAAGTTGAATATATACAGAATATTATTAAAAGTTTTATTTATTGTATTCTGTATTTCTAGAAATTGGGAGATTGACAAAAATCAAAGATGCTTTACCAGAGCATATTGAATACAACCATATAAAGGTAGTTATAGCAAAGATGGTGCAGAAGTTTGGCAAGGAGCTGAGCTCCATGGGAGAACTCATAGTCTGTCCTTCATCACAGGAGAGTGATAGTCAGGGGGCATCATCATTACAGGAAGATCTTCCTCAGGTATTTGGTAAATGTTTATATTCTATGCATATATACACATATATTTGTATTTGCAGATTTCAAGAAGTAACCTCTCATCAACAGCATTTAATTAAAATGATTGGAAGGCCAAAAACCCAAAGTCTTGGACTTTCCGAAAAAAAGTTATGTATATGCACAAAAAAAAGGGTTTCTGAAAATATTCTTTTGAAGCTTGTCAATAAGGCTTAATTGAGATAAAATGAACCTTATAACAACAATGTCAAATAGTTTATTCATATTTCATCTAAAAATAAACCAATAATTTGTCTTCTTTGAAATTTGGCTATAATTTATGATCTAGAATGTATATATTTCAGGTTATAAAGATGAATACAGATTCAAGTGGCAGTAACCAATCACTACAAAAGTCATTATCAGACTGCTCCAGTGTTCACATTAAACAGGGACAGTCTTTACAGAAGTTCTCATCAGTGGGCAGTTTAAACCAATCACAATCATTGAATCAAAACATATCATGTGACAATCAGAATAGCCAATCAGAGACTCTATCTCAGTCAGCAAGCATTAAAAGAAAACTACCTGATTGGATGTCAGGCAAGAAACCTTTGATGAGTAAAAAGATGAAGTCAAACAGTTTGTTTAGATAAGTTATTTAATAAAATTTTAATCCACTTTCTTTTACCCTGTAAGCCAGTTGCTGTAGCATCAAATTGTGTGGAAATGAAGCCTGACTATTAGAATTTTCACATATTGATGCCCCACCTATAAAAAAAGAGGAACACATAATTTATTGATCTGTTAGTCTGATCTCTTCCATGTGTTTGCTTGTCCCTCTGTCACAGTCACTGCATCATTTAAAGTCCCATTTAATGAAGGATTGATACCAGGTAATATGCAACAGATATCATTATAGAATTATAACCCAACATTAATTATTGATAGCTTAGTGATTGAGAAAAGGCGACAACTTGTGAGGTGGCTCAGCAATGTGTCTTTTAAACATATTTTTTTGTTTAAAACATGGATTTTGTTTTGTAATCTATGCTTGGCAGAAGTGAAAAATGATATAGTCTGTTTGACATTGGGCTTTTTTAGCTAGATACTTTTTCTCATGTAAATGTAAGGTGTATAGCCAGGGTATTGATGGAACTACCTATCTACTTAATGTATACTCGACCGGCGATAGATGTCCATTTTTGGATTGAGATTTAAGCATTTTCAATGGAAAATTGCACACTAAAGTCTATGATAAACGTGATGACTTTTCTTTCCCAATTGTAAACTTGCCTTTTCTTGAAGGTGACGTACCTCTAGCTCCATCTTACGAATGTACATTTCACAGTTAGTCAGATATGCGCGAATTTGCGGTGGTGTTTCTGATTTTAATGACAAAAACCGTTTCATTACAGAAAAATTGCTAAAACAAGGATATCGATACCACAAATTAGTCAAATCTTTTACTAAATTTGTTCTTAAATATGGGTATCTTATTGAAAAATTTAACTGTACACGTCGTTTTTTTATTGTAAAAGGAATATCACATCCCGAATTCTTTGTAAATGTAGTTTATAAGGCACGTAAATTCAAAAACAATCCTCTTGACATGGTAATTTGGCTTAAAACCTTAATAAAGAAAGGATACAAGTTGGAAGTTATAGTAAAATCTTTAAATTTGGTGTTTTTAGCTCACCTGGCCAAAGGCCATGTGAGCTATTGCCATCACTTGGCGTCCGTCGTCGTCCGTCGTCCGTCGTCGTCGTCAGTCGTCGTCGTTAACTTTTCTTCAAACTTCTTCTCCTCTGAAACGGCTGCACAGATTCAAACCAAATTTGGTCTGGTGGTACTTTAGGGTATCCCCCACAGAACTGATGTGGGGATTTTTGATTCGTCGAAAAACATGGCTGCCGTTGCTAAAAATAGACCAGGGGGGTCAGACTACTGTTTTTGGCTTGTAAATCAAAAAGTATAAGAGATAGATGAAATCTGATGCCACGCTACTGCTTCAGCATCAAAAGCTCTACAAAAGTCTTCATTGAGTCGAAGTTGTCAGATGACCCCTTATGGGAGTTACGGCCCCTTAAAGGTGAAAAATAGCATTTTTTCATGTTTTTGGCCTATGGAATGAAAACTATTGCAGATAGAGAGAAGCTGTTGCCTGCTTAAATGTTCAGCTCATTTAGCTCTACAAAAGTGTCTATAAGGTCAAAGTTGTCAGATGATCCCTTATAGGGGTTATGGCCCCTTAAAGGCAAAAAATAGAGTTTTTGGCCTATAGAATGAAAACTATTGCAGATAGAGAAAAGCTGTTGCTTGCTTAAATGTTCAGCTCGTTTAGCTCTACACAAGCCTCCATAGGGTCGAAGTTGTCAGATGACCCCTTATAGGGGTTACGGCCCCTTAAAGGCAAAAAATAGTGTTTTTGGCCTATAGAATGAAAACTATTGCAGATAGAGAAAAGCTGTTGCTTGCTTAAATGTTCAGCTCATTTAGCTCTACAAAAGTCTCCATAGGGTCAAAGTTGTCAGATGACCCCTTATAGGGGTTATGGCCCCTTAAAGGCAAAAAATAGAGTTTTTGGCCTATAGAATGAAAACTATTGCAGATAGAGAAAAGCTGTTGCTTGCTTAAATGTTCAGCTCATTTAGCTCTACAAAAGTCTCCTATGGTCGAAGTTGTCAGATGATCCCCTATAGCGGTTACAGCCCCTTATAGGCAAAAAATAGTGTTTTTGGCCAATGGAATGAAAACTATTGCAGATAGAGAAAAGTTGTTGCTTGCTTAAATGTTCAGCTCATTTAGCTCTGCTAAAGTTTCCATAGGGTCAAAGTTGCCAGATGACCCCTTATAGTGGTTACGGCCCCTTAAAGGCAAAAAATAGTGTTTTTGGCCTAAAGAAAGAAAACTTTTGCAGATAGAGAAAAGATGTTGCTTGCTTAAATGTTCAGCTTATTAGCTCTACAAAAGTCTTTTTAGGGTCGAAGTTGTCAGATGACCCCTTTAAGGGGTTATGGCCCTTTAAAGGTGAAAAATAGAGTTTTTGGCCTATAGAATGAAAACTATTGCAGATAGAGAAAAGTTTGGTAGAAATATTGCTAATTTGATAGTAACTCTAAAACATTAATCTTTTACTTTTTGACTATTGTATTGTTTCGAAGCATTACAGCGATCAAATATGTCGGTTTTGTATGATGATATAATACTAATTCATTTGTTGTTTGAAGTGTTTTGTTGGATTTAGAATCGATATGTTTGATTTTTTTACATCAATCGATAAATGCTTCTTAGCTAGCTGTCAGTAACTGTGAGTGTTCTCAAGGGAGTTCCTTTACGTTTCGTTGTTCTCGTATAGTACTTTTGTCTCAGGTTCTCTCTTGGTGAATTGAACTTTTATCGATTTGATTTTTAAAGTGTGTTATTTTTTGTGCTTTGTACAAGATAAACAATAGGGGGAAGGTTGGGCCCAAAAAACTAATTTAACCCCGCCACATTTTATATGTGCCTGTCCTAAGTCAGGAATCCTTGTCAAAGCTTTTGTTTGTCCTTGTCTACTATCTGTATTTTTTGTTTTATTTCCAGAAATGGGTCTTTTTTTGATATTCTAGGGATTTGTTTGAATCTTATGTATTGTATGTTTAGTCTTGGGCCAATGCAAGACGGCGAGCAGTGACCTCTGGTCATGTTGAAGACTGCTGGCTGTTTTCCATTGTGTTTTTTTTAATTGCAGTTTCTTTAATGTTGGTTGTGTCGTGTACACTTATTCCACATCTCTTTATCGTCTCTGAATATAACATATTTATCCATGTTTATTTAATTTCTGGCCAATATGGTAATGTTAGTTGTATAGAATTTGATGAAACCTTCATTGTGTTACAAAGGCATTTAACAGATTGCTTTGACACTATCCCTCTTCAAAGATCTACTTCTTAAGAGCGTGTCTATGAGTAAATCGTGTAATTTCGTCCAGATGCAATAGTTTTGAAAATCATTATTTCCATTACCCAGCAACCGTAGGGGGTATTTTCAAAATTCTTCAATAACATAAAAATGTTCCATTTTAAACATATAACATTTTTTAAAATATGAATTATGGCATCTCTGTAAGTCCACATAATACGGAAGTGGAATCATCTGCAAGGCCCTCCAGTGCACCGTCTTGCAAAAAAATGTGCAACGGCCCTACTGTGCTTACCTGGTTTGAAATAATAGTATCACCGGTTTTATAAATGTGTTTCATGTCCCTTTATGCACCATACGGAGGCGTTAAAAAAACTGGACTTTTCAGAATTTTTAACGTTTGCCCCCCCCAAGTCAATCCTTAATCCTCCCCCGTTTGGAGCATGCCCCAGTTTTGGAAAGCAATCCAATATTTTCAACAACTTTGGCAAAAGAATGAAAGTATTTTTTGAAAATCTTTTTTCTTGAAAGCTCTTTAACTTTGTGTACTTGAGCTTAAGAGTTTTAGCTCACCTGGGCAAAGGCTTATCACAATAGACTGGACACACTGTATGGACTATTCGCAACTCCAGGAGTGTGCTATAGCAAGCAGGAACTGCTTACTCTTCCAGAGCACCTGAGTTCACTCTCCTTCCAACTAGAGTTGCTGATTGATATTCAGTAGTTGTTGTGTTTCCGTGTTTTATATGTTGTCTGATTTTTATACGACCGCAAAATTTTTGCAATGGTATGATGTTATTTTGTCCTGTTTTATCGTTAGTGATTACTAGTTTTGTCTCTGCCTTTTGACATTCTATGCCTCATTGATAACTATACTTCTTTTAATCTATGCAAAATTCGTTGAGTCCTCTGACACCATAATAAGTCCAATAACAACCAAACTTTGTACAGTTGTTTATTGCCATGGGTACTTGAAAACTATTGTTTGAATTATTGATTCGTAAATAACATGGCTGCCAAGGCAAAAATAGAACATAGAGGTATATCAGTTTTTACCGCAAAATATTTGCGATTGTATAATGTTATGGAGATGTTGTCGTCGCCTGTGGACATTTGGTTTCTGTGCGATAACTTGAGTAAATATTGATCGATTGTAATGAAATTTTGATATGATGTTTGTGACCACTGAAAGAAGATTGGTATTGTATTTAGGGTTTGTGGCCCCTACTGTTTTAGCAAAAAAGGGCTAGAACGGGTGTATTGACAAAACTGTTGTAGAATGTTTATTATTCATTCGATTTTGAAAATTCTTTTTTTCATTTAATTCATCATAAAATTCTGTCTTAATGTTTCAATGGTTTCGATATATATTGCTCTGTTAAATTGCTACAGGGGTCAAAAAGGGGCCACACCCAAAAAATTGACTTTTTTATTTGTGGTCCGATTTTCAAAATCTTTTTTTGGAATCCTTGTGAAAATTCCTGCCTCAGATTTGCAATATCTCTTACCGTTTTTGAGAAATTGGGGGTCAAAAGGGCCAAAAACACCATTTTTTAAAGTTTGTCAAGGCAAATAGTTTTATACCAAAAATTAAGTTGTAGTGGGCCAGCCAATTGTTATGAGGTTTAAATATGATGATTATATCCACTAAAGGAATGTTGGTATTGTATTTGGGACTTGTGGCCCCTATCGTTTTAGAAAAAAGGGCCACAACCTGCCAAACCGGGTGTGTTGACAAAACTGTTGTAGAATGTTTATTATTACATATAATTCAATTTTGAAAATTCTTTTTTGTTGTTGAATGGCTCATGAAATTCTGTCAACTAAATGTGTCAATGGTTTTGATATGTATTTCACTGTTACATTGCTACAGGGGGCTAAAGACAGGCCACGGCCATAAAATCGACATTTTTCATTGGATTCCTTGTGAAAATCCCTGCCTTATTTTGCAATCAGATTTGCAATATGTCTTAGATTTTTAGCTCACCTGACCCAAAGGGTCATGTGAGCTTTTGTCATCGTTAAGCGTCCGTCCGCCGTCCGTCTGCCCGTCCTTTAACTTTTCTTCAAAGATCTTCTTCTCTGAAACCACTGAAGGGATTGCATTGAAACTTTGTACACTTGATCTTTAGGATGTCCTCTACCAAGTTTGTGAATTATATACATGTCGGCAAACCAACATGGCCGCCGTTGCTAAAAAAAGAACAGGGGGGTCAGACCATTGTTTTTGGCTTATAACTCGAAAAGTATAAGAGATAGAGAAAATCTGAAGCAACCATTATTGTTCAGCATCAAAAGCTCTACAAATCTCTCCATTGAGTCGAAGTTGTGAAACGACTCCTTATAGGAGTTATTGGCCTTTAATCATCAAAATTGACCATTTTTGCAGTTTTTGGACTATATCTTGAAAACCGTTATAGCTAGAGGAAAAGTTAGCATTGCAGAATTGTTAAGTTCATTGAGATCTACAAAAATGACATCAGGATCAAAATTGTCAGATCAGCTGTTTAAGAGTTATTCCCCTTTAACTGTTTTTTTCCATGAATTTAAACTGATTTTCAAAAATCTTCTTCTCTGAAACCACTGAAGGGATTGCATTGACACTTGGTATACTTGATCTTTATGATGTCCTCTACCAAGTTTGTGAATTATATACACGTCAACCAACCAACATGGCCGCCATTGCTAAAAATAGAACAGGGGGGTCAGACAATTGTTTTTGGCTTTTAGCTCAAAAAGTATAAGAGATAGAGAAAATCTGAAGCAACCTATCATGTTCAGCATGAAAAGCTCTACAAATCTCTCCATTGAGTCAAAATTGTGAAACGACTCCTTACAGGAGTTATTGCCCTTTAATCGTCAAAATTTACCATTTTTGCAGTTTTTAGCTCACCTGAACCGAAGGGTCATGTGAGCTATTGTCATCACTTGGCGTCCGTCGTCCGTCAACTTTTTAAAACGTTAACTCCTCTGACACCATACGTCCAATTGCAACCAAACTTGGTATGGTTGTTCATTAGCATTCGGTGCTTAGAACTGATGTGGGGATTTTTGATTCGTCGTAAAACATGGCAGCAATGGCTAAAAATAGAACATAGGGGGAAAATGCAGTTTTTTGCAAATAACTCAAAACGGCTACAGATATCAAAATTCTGGCATAGGGTAAAAGTGATCAGCACCTCAAGATCTACCTACCCTGAAATTTTGAAGAAAATCCAACGACTCATGTAGGAGTTATTGCCCTTTTTGTGGATTTTTTGCAAATTTTGCACCTGTTTAGCTCAATATCTTGAAAACTATATTAGATATTTGAGAAATTTAAATTGCATATTGTTAAGCGCATCAAGATCTACAAAATATGTAACAGGGTCAATGTTGTAGGACCTTTCCTTTTAGGAGTTATTGCCCTTAGAACATCAAAATTTAGCATTTTAACAGCATTTCCTCATTACATTGAAAACGTTAACTCCTCTGACACTTTATGTCTAAATGGAACCAAACTTGGTATACTTGTTTATTAGCATTAGGTGTATAGAACTGATGTGGGGATTTTTGATTGGTCGTAAAACATGGCCGCTGTGGCTAAAATAGAACATAGGGGTAAATGGCAGTTTTTTGCAAATAACTCTAAAACGGTGACAGATTTCAAAATTTTGATGGGGAACAAAATTGATCAGCACCTCAAGATCTACCAGCTCTGAAATTTTGAAGAAAATCCAACAACCCATGTAGGAGTTATTGCCCTTTTTGTGGATTTTTAGCTCACCTGGACCGAAGGTCCATGTGAGCTATTACCATCACTTGGCGTCCGTCGTCGTCGTCTGTCGTCTGTCGTCGTCTGTCGTCGTCGTCGTCTGTTAACAATTTTTCAAAAATCTTCTCCTCTGAAACTACCAAACAGAATTTAATGAAACTTGGTATGAATGATCCTTAGGGTGTCCTTCACCAAACTTGTGTTTTGATTTTTGATCCGATAAAAAACATGGCCGCCGTTACTAAAAATAGACTAGGGGGGTCAGACTACTGTTTTTGGCTTATAAATCAAAAAGTATAAGAGATAGAGGAAATCTGAGGCCACGCTACTGATTCAGCATCAAAAGCTCTACAAAAGTCTCCATTTGGTCAAAGTTGTCAGATGACCCCTTATAGGGGTTACGGCCCTTTAAAGGTGAAAAATAGCATTTTTTCATGTTTTTGGCCTACAGAATGAAAACTATTGCAGATAGAGATTAGCTGTTGCTTGCTTAAATGTTCAGCTCATTTAACTCTACAAAAGTCTCCATAGGGTCGAAGTTGTCAGATGACCCCTTATAGGGGTTACGGCCCCTTAAAGGTGAAAAATAGCCATTTTTCATGTTTTTGGCCTACAGAATGAAAACTATTGCAGATAGAGATTAGCTGTTGCTTGCTTAAATGTTCAGCTCATTTAGCTCTACGAAATTCTCCATAGGGTCGAAGTTGTCAGATGACTCCTTATAGGGGTTACGGCCCCTGAAAAATAGCGATTTTTCATGTTTTTGTCCTACAGAATGAAAACTATTGCAGATAGAGATTAGCTGTTTCGTGCTTAAATGTTCAGCCCATTTAGCTCTACAAAATTCTTCATAGGGTCGAAGTTGTCAGATGACCCCTTATAGGGGTTACGGCCCCTGAAAAATAGCCATTTTTCATGTTTTTGGCCTACAGAATGAAAACTATTGCAGATAGAGATTAGCTGTTGCTTGCTTAAATGTTCAGCTCATTTAGCTCTACAAAATTCTCCATAGGGTCGAAGTTGTCAGATGACCCCTTATAGGGGTTACGGCCCCTGAAAAAAGTGATTTTTCAGGTTTTTGGCCTACAGAATGAAAACTATTGCAGATAGAGATTAGCTGTTGCTTGCTTAAATGTTCAGCTCATTTAGCTCTACAAAATTCTCCACAGGGTCGAAGTTGTCAGATGACCCCTTATAGGGGTTACGGCCCCTGAAAAAAGTGATTTTTCAGGTTTTTGGCCTACAGAATGAAAACTATTGCAGATAGAGATTAGCTGTGGCTTGCTTAAATGTTCAGCCCATTTAGCTCTACAAAATTCTTCATAGGGTCGAAGTTGTCAGATGACCCCTTATAGGGGTTACAGCCCCTGAAAAATAGCCATTTTTCATGTTTTTGGCCTACAGAATGAAAACTATTGCAGATAGAGATTAGCTGTTGCTTGCTTAAATGTTCAGCTCATTTAGCTCTACAAAATTCTCCACAGGGTCGAAGTTGTCAGATGACCCCTTAGGCTTACAGGGGTTACGGCCCCTGAAAAAAGTGATTTTTCATGTTTTTGGCCTACAGAATGAAAACTATTGCAGATAGAGATTAGCTGTTGCTTGCTTAAATGTTCAGCTCATTTAGCTCTACAAAAGTATAGGGTCAACATCAAGACCAGGTGAGCGATTCAGGCTCCTGGGAGCCTCTTGTTTGTAAATTTTGCACCTGTTTAGCTCAATATCTTGAAAACTATACAAGATATTTGAGAAATTTAAATTGCATATTGTTAAGCGCATCAAGATCTACAAAATTTGTAACAGGGTCAATGTTGTAGGACCTTTCCTATGAGGAGTTATTGCCCTTGGAACGTCAAAATTGAGCATTTTAACTGCATTTCCTTATATTGAAAATGTTAACTCCTCTGACACTTTAAGTCCAAATGGAACCAAACTTGGTATTATTGTTTATTATTATTAGGTGTATAGAACTGTTGTGGGGATTTTTGATTGGTTGTAAAACATTGCCGCTGTGGCTAAAAAAAGAACATTAGGTTAAACTGCATTTTTTGCAAATAACTCAAAAAGGGTGACAGATTTTTAGATTTTGATTGAGAACAAAAGTGACCAGCACCTTTAGATCCACCATATTGTCAGATGACCCCCTTATTAAACTTATGACCCTTTCAACGTTAAATAGATTTTGCCTTATAACCTTTACTTCAGGCACATATGTCAGGTGAGCGATTCAGGCTCCTGGGAGCCTCTTGTTGGACTATATCTTGTAAACTGTTAGAGCTAGAGGAAAAGTTAGCATTGCAGAATTGTTAAGCTCATTCAGATCTACACAAATGCTTTAAGGGTCAAAATTGTCAGATCAGCCATTTAAGATTTATTCCCCTTTAACTGTTTTTAGCTCACATGTGAGCTTTTACCATCACTTGGCGTCCATTGTCGTCGTCGTCGTCTGTAAACAATTTTTCAAACGTTAACTTGTCCGACACTATAAGTCCAATTGCAACCAAACTTGGTATAGTTGTTTAGTGGCATTATGTGTACAAAACTATCGTTCGGATTTTTGATTCGTGAAAAAACATGGCCGCCATGGCTAAAAATAGAACATAGGGGTCAAATTACAGTTTTTTCCAATAACTCAAAAACGGTAACAGATATCAAATTCTGGCATAGGGTAAAAGTGATCAGCACCTCAAGATCTACCTGCCCAGAAATTTTCAAGAAGATCCAACAACCGATGTAGGAGTTATTGCCCTTTTTCTGGATTTTTTCAAAATTTTGCACTTATTTAGCCCTATATCTTGAAAACTTTACAAGATATTTTAAAATTTTAAATTGCATATGATTAAGCAAGGATGATCAAGATCTACATTTCATGTAATTAGGTCAAAGCTGTAAAACCATTTCTTTAAGGCGTTATGGCCCTTAAAGCGTCAAAATTTACCATTTTTTGTCTCGCCTGCGACGAATAGTCGCGGAAGGCGAGACATAGGTATTACTTTCCGGCGACGGCGGCGGCGGCGACGGCGGCGGCGTAAACTTTTTTGTAAGACTTTTATGGACGATGAATTGCTTGAAAAGTATAATAGCTAGGCATCTGATATTTGGTATACAGACAGTTGAGGGTATGGTCTACGCAACTGTCGCCATGCCGTTTGACCCTGACCCCATTTTCACGCTCCAGTGATTCTGTGAACTTAGGTTTTTTTTTCAGGCCATAAACATTTTTGTAAGACTTTTGTGGACGATCAATTGCTTGAAAAGTATAATAGCTAGGCATCTGATATTTGGTATACAGACAGTTCAGGTTATGGTCTACGCAACTGTCACCATGCCGTTTGACCCTGACCCCATTTTCACGCTCCAGTGACTCTGTGAACTTAGGTCTTTTTTCAGGCCGTAAACTTTTTTGTAAGACTTTTGTGGACGATGAATTGCTTGAAAAGTATAATAGCTAGGCATCTGATATTTCGAATACAGACAGTTCAGGTTATGGTCTACGCAACTGTCCCCATGCCATTTGACCCTGACCCCATTTTCATGCTCCAGTGACTCTGTGAACTTAGGTCTTTTTTCAGGCCGTAAACTTTTTTGTAAGACTTTTGTGGACGATGAATTGCTTGAAAAGTATAATAGCTAGGCATCTGATATTTAGTATACAGACAGTTTAGGTTATGGTCCATGCAACTGTCACCATGCCATGTGACCCTGACCCCATTTTCACGCTCCAGTGACTCTGTGAACTTAGGTCTTTTTTTTCTTAATTTAGACACCCAGCAGAGGGAACAGGGGAGGTAAGTCTTATATGGACAACGCAACTGTCACCATGCCATGTGACCATGACCCCATTTTGACGCTCCAGTGACTCTGTGAACTTAGGTCTTTTTTCAGACAGAAAACTTTTTGTAATACTTGTGTGGACAATGGATTGCTTGAATAGTATAATAACTAGGCATCTGTTATTAGGTATACTGACACTTTTTGTGTTTATATCAAGAAATGAAAGCTTAGGTAGTTGATTTTAGCGATGGTGCCGGCAGGCGAGACATACTTTTAGTGGCCACACTTGTCATTACTTTTACCCTGAATTTCAAAGATTAACTTGTCTGACACCATACATCCAACTTCAACCAAACTTGGCACAGTTGTTTAATAGCATTAATGCTACAATTCTATCGTTCGGATTTTTTATTCGTAAAAAAAAATATGGCCTCCATGGCTTAGAATAGAACACAGGGGTCAAATTACATTTTTTTGCAAATAACTCAAAAACGGTAACAGATATCAAAATTCTGATGGGAGACAAAAGCGATCAGCATCTTAAGATCTACCTGCTCTGAAATTTTCAAGAAGATCCAACAAACGACAGTTATTGCCCTTTTTCTTGATTTTTTCAATTTTTTAGCTCACCTGACCCGAAGGGTCATGTGAGCTATTGTCATCGTTAAGCGTCCGTCGTCCGTCGTCCGTCCGTCGTCCGTCGTCCGTCCGTTAACTTTTCTTCAAAGATCTTCTTCTCTGAAACCACTGAAGGGATTGCATTGATACTTGGTATACATGATCTTTAGGATGTCCTCTACCAAGTTTGTGAATTATATACATGTCGACCAACCAAGATGGCCGCCGTTGCTAAAAATAGAACAGGGGGGTCAGACCATTGTTTTTGGCTTATAACTCAAAAAGTATAAGAGATAGAGAAAATCCGAAGCAACAATCCTTGTTCAGCATCAAAAGCTCTACAAATCTCTCCATTGAGTCGAAGTTGTGAAACGACTCCTTATAGGAGTTATTGCCCTTTAATCATCAAATTTGACCATTTTTGCAGTTTTTGGACAATATCTTGAAAACCGTTAGAGCTAGAGCCTAGAGGAAAAGTTAGCATTGCAGAATTGTTTAGCTCATTGAGATCTACAAAAATGAATTCAGGGTCTAAATTGTCAGATCAGCCGTTTAAGAGTTATTCCCCTTTAACTGTTTTTTCCATTAATTTACACTGATTTTCAAAAATCTTCTTCTCTAAAACTACCGAAGGGATTGCATTGATACTTGGTATACATGATCTTTAGGATGTCCTCTACCAAGTTTGTGAATTATATACATGTCGACCAACCAACATGGCCGCCGTTGCTAAAAATAAAATAGGGGGGTCAGACCATTGTTTTTGGCTTATATCTCAAAAAGTATAAAAGATAGAGAAAATCCGAAGCAACCTTCCTTGTTCAGCATCAAAAGCTCTACGAATCTCTCCATTGAGTCGAAGTTGTGCAACGACTCATTATAGGAGTTATTGCCCTTTAATCATTAAATTTGACCATTTTTGCAGTTTTTGGACAATATCTTGAAAACCGTTAGAGATAGAGGAAAAGTTAACATTGCAGAATTGTTTAGCTCATTGAGATCTACAAAAATGATTTCAGGGTCTAAATTGTCAGATCAGCCGTTTAAGAGTTATTCCCCTTTAACTGTTTTTTATGCCCCCGCGACGACATGTCGGGGGGCATTAAGTTTTACTCATGTCCGTCCGTACGTACGTCCGTACGTACGTCCGTACGTCCCGTACGTCCGTCTGTACGAATTTCCGTCAAGCTTTTCTCAGCAACCATACATGAGAATGACTTGAAACTTGGTAGGATGGTTCAGTATGACAAACAGTACGTCCTAAGCGATTTTGAGACCTGTCGGACATCTACTTCCTGTTTGGGACTTAGGCCATGTGAAAATATGTGAACATGACTATGAAAATTTCCGTCAAGCTTTTCTCAGCAACCGTACATGAGAATGACTTGAAACTTGGTAGGATGGTTCAGTATGACAAACAGTACGTCCTAAGCGATTTTGAGACCTGTCGGACATCTACTTCCTGTTTGGGACTTAGGCCATGTGAAAATATGTGAACATGACTATGAAAATTTCCGTCAAGCTTTTCTCAGCAACCGTACATGAGAATGACTTGAAACTTGGTAGGATGGTTCAGTCTGACAAACAGTATGTCCTAAGCGATTTTGAGACCTGTCGGACATCTACTTCCTGTTTGGGACTTAGGCCATGTGAACATATGTGAACATGACTATGAAAATTTCCGTCAAGCTTTTCTCAGCAACCGTACATGAGAATGATTTGAAACTTGGTAGGATGGTTCAGTATGACAAACAGTACGTCCTAAGCGATTTTGAGACCTGTCGGACATCTACTTCCTGTTTGGGACTTAGGCCATGTGAAGATATGTGAACATGACTATGAAAATTTCCGTCAAGCTTTTCTCAGCAACCGTACATGAGAATGACTTGAAACTTGGTAGGTTGGTTCAGTATGATAAACAGTATGTCCTTAGTGATTATAAGACCTGTCGGACATCTACTTCCTGTTTGGGACTTAGGCCATGTGAAAATATGTGAACATGACTATGAAAATTTCCGTCAAGCTTTTCTCAGCAACCGTACATGAGAATGACTTGAAACTTGGTAGGTTGGTTCAGTATGATAAACAGTATGTCCTAAGCGATTTTGAGACCTGTCGGACATTTCCTTCCTGTTTGGGACTTAGGCCGATTGGAAAATATGTGAACATGACTTTAAAATTTTCATCAAGATTTTCTCAGGAACCATACATGAGAATGATTTGAAACTTGGTAGGATGGTTCAGTATGACAAACTGTATGTCCTAAGCGACTTTCATGTCTGTCAGACATCTACTTCCTGTTTGGGGCCTAGCGGGGGCATCCGTGTCCCATGGACACATTCCTTCTTTATTTTCCATTAATTTACACTGATTTTCAAAAATCTTCTTCTCTAAAACTACCAAAGGGATTGCATTGATACTTGGTATACATGATCTTTAGGATGTCCTCTACCAAGTTTGTGAATTATATACATGTCGACCAACCAACATGGCCGCCGTTGCTAAAAATAAAATAGGGGGGTCAGACCATTGTTTTTGGCTTATAACTCAAAAAGTATAAAAGATGGAGAAAATCCGAAGCAACCTTCCTTGTTCAGCATCAAAAGCTCTACGAATCTCTCCATTGAGTCGAAGTTGTGCAACGACTCATTATAGGAGTTATTGCCCTTTAATCATTAAATTTGACCATTTTTGCAGTTTTTGGACAATATCTTGAAAACCGTTAGAGCTAGAGGAAAAGTTAACATTGCAGAATTGTTTAGCTCATTGAGATCTACAAAAATGATTTCAGGGTCTAAATTGTCAGATCAGCCGTTTAAGAGTTATTCCCCTTTAACTGTTTTTTTAGCTCACCTGACCCGAAGGGTCATGTGAGCTATTGTCATCGTTAAGCGTCCGTCGTCCGTCCGTCGTCCGTCGTCCGTCGTCCGTCCGTTAACTTTTCTTCAAAGATCTTCTTCTCTGAAACCACTGAAGGGATTGCATTGATACTTGGTATACATGATCTTTAGGATGTCCTCTACCAAGTTTGTGAATTATATACATGTCGACCAACCAACATGGCCGCCTTTGCTAAAAATAGAACAGGGGGGTCAGACCATTGTTTTTGGCTTATAACTCAAAAAGTATAAAAGATAGAGAAAATCCGAAGCAACCTTCCTTGTTCAGCATCAAAAGCTCTACGAATCTCTCCATTGAGTCGAAGTTGTAAAACGACTCCTTATAGGAGTTATTGCCCTTTAATCATCAAAATTGACCATTTTTGCAGTTTTTGGACTATATCTTGAAAACCGTTAGAGCTAGAGGAAAAGTTAGCATTGCAGAATTGTTAAGCTCATTGAGATCTACAAAAATGATTTCAGGGTCAAAATTGTCAGATCAGCCGTTTAAGAGTTATTCCCCTTTAACTGTTTTTTCCATTAATTTTAACTGATTTTTAAAAATCTTCTTCTCTGAAACCACTGAAGGGATTGCATTGATACTTGGTATACATGATCTTTAGGATGTCCTCTACCAAGTTTGTGAATTATATACACGTCGACCAACCAACATGGCCGCCGTTGCTAAAAATAGAACAGGGGGGTCAGACCATTGTTTTTGGCTTATAACTCAAAAAGTATAAAAGATAGAGAAAATCCGAAGCAACCTTCCTTGTTCAGCATCAAAAGCTCTACAAATCTCTCCATTGAGTAAAAGTTGTGCAACGACTCCTTATAGGAGTTATTGCCCTTTAATCGTCAAAATTGACCATTTTTGCAGTTTTTGGACAATATCTTGAACACCTTTAGAGCTAGAGGAAAAGTTAGCATTGCAGAATTGTTTAGCTCATTGAGATCTACAAAAATGATTTCAGGGTCAAAATTGTCAGATCAGCCGTTTAAGAGTTATTCCCCTTTAACTGTTTTTTCCATTAATTTTAACTGATTTTTAAAAATCTTCCTCTCTGAAACCACTGAAGGGATTGCATTGATACTTGGTATACATGATCTTTAGGATGTCCTCTACCAAGTTTGTGAATTATATACACGTCGACCAACCAACATGGCCGCCGTTGCTAAGAATAGAACAGGGGGGGGTCAGACCATTGTTTTTGGCTTATAACTCAAAAAGTATAAAAGATAGAGAAAATCCGAAGCAACCTTCCTTGTTCAGCATCAAAAGCTCTACAAATCTCTCCATTGAGTAAAAGTTGTGCAACGACTCCTTATAGGAGTTATTGCCCTTTAATCGTCAAAATTGACCATTTTTGCAGTTTTTGGACAATATCTTGAACACCGTTAGAGCTAGAGGAAAAGTTAGCATTGCAGAATTGTTCAGCTCATTGAGATCTACAAAACTGATTTCAGGGTCAAAATGGTCAGATCAGCCATTTAAGTTATTTACCTTTAACTGTTTTTTCCATTAATTTTAACTGATTTTCAAAAATCTTTTTCTCTGAAATCACTGAAGGGATTGCTTTGAAACTTGGTACACTTGATCTTTAGGATTCCTCTACCAAGTTTGTGAATTATATACACGTCAACCAACCAACATGGCCGCCATTGCTAAAAATAGAACAGGGGGGTCAGACCATTGTTTTTGGCTTATAACTCAAAAAGTATAAGAGATAGAGAAAATCCGAAGCAACTTTTCTTGTTCAGCATCAACGGGTCTTTATAGGAGTTATTGCCCTTTAACTGTTTTTTTTCTATTAATTTAAACTGATTTCCAAAAATCTTCTCTGAAACCACTGAAGGGATTATTTGCAACTTTGTGTAGTTGAAAGTTTGTGAAATTTATTCAAACTTTGGCATAAGAGATCAGGTGAGCGATTCAGGCTCCTGGGAGCCTCTAGTTGGACTATATCTTGAAAACCGTTAGAGCTAGAGGAAAAGTTAGCATTGCAGAATTGTTAAGCTCATTGAGATCTGCAAAAATGATTTCAGGGTCAAAATTGTCAGATCAACCGTTTAAGAGTTATTCCCCTTTAACTGTTTTTTTCCATTAATGTACACTGATTTTCAAAAATCTTCTCCTCTGAAACCACTGAAGGGATTGTATTGATACTTGGTATACTTGATCTTTAGGATGTCCTCTACCAAGTTTGTGAATTATATACACGTTGACCAACCAACATGGCCGCCGTTGCTAAAAATAGAACGGGGGGGTCAGACCATTGTTTTTGGCTTATAACTCGAAAAGTATAAGAGATAGAGAAAATCCGAAGCAACCTTCCTTGTTCAGCATCAAAAGCTCTACAAATCTCTCCATTGAGTCGAAGTTGTGAAACGACTCCTTATAGGAGTTATTGCCCTTTAATCATCAAAATTGACCATTTTTTCAGTTTTTGGACTATATCTTGAAAATCGTTAGAGCTAGACAGGAAAAGTTAGCATTGTAGAATTGTTAAGCTCATTGAGGTCTACGAAAATGATTTCAGGGTCAAAATTGTCAGATCAACCGTTTAAGAGTTAGTTTTTTTTCCATTGATTTACACTGATTTTCAAAAATCTTCTTCTCTGAAACCACTGAAGGGATTGCTTTGAAACTTGGTACACTTGATCTTTAGGATGTCCTCTACCAAGTTTGTGAATTATATACATGTCGACCAACCAACAAGGCGGCCATTGCTATGGTCCTTATAGGAGTTATTGCCCTTTAACTGTTTTTTTTTTTCTATTTATTTAAACTGATTTCAAAAAATCTTCTCTGAAACTACTGAAAGGATTGTTTTGCAACTTTGTATTCTTGAAAGGTTGTGTAATTAATTCAAACTTTGGTGTAAGAGATCAGGTGAGCGATTCAGGCTCCTGGGAGCCTCTAGTTTCCATTAATTTACACTGATTTTCAAAAATCTTCTTCTCTAAAACTACTGAAGGGATTGCATTGATACTTGGTATACATGATCTTTAGGATGTCCTCTACCAAGTTTTTTAGCTCACCTGACCCGAAGGGTCATGTGAGCTATTGTCATCGTTAAGCGTCCGTCGTCCGTCGTCCGTCCGTCCGTTAACTTTTCTTCAAAGATCTTCTTCTCTGAAACCACTGAAGGGATTGCATTGATACTTGGTATACATGATCTTTAGGATGTCCTCTACCAAGTTTGTGAATTATATACATGTCGACCAACCAACATGGCCGCCGTTGCTAAAAATAGAACAGGGGGGTCAGACCATTGTTTTTGGCCTATAACTCAAAAAGTATAAGAGATGGAGAAAATCCGAAGCAACCTTCCTTGTTCAGCATCAAAAGCTCTACGAATCTCTCCATTGAGTCGAAGTTGTGAAACGACTCCTTATAGGAGTTATTGCCCTTTAATCACCAAAATTGACCATTTTTGCACTTTTTGGACCATATCTTGAAAACCGTTAGAGCTAGAGGAAAAGTTAGCATTGCAGAATTGTTTAGCTCATTGAGATCTACAAAAATGATTTCAGGGTCTAAATTGTCAGATCAGCCGTTTAAGAGTTATTCCCCTTTAACTGTTTTTTTCCATTGATTTACACTGATTTTCAAAAATCTTCTTCTCTAAAACCACTGAAGGGATTGCATTGATACTTGGTATACATGATCTTTAGGATGTCCTCTACCAAGTTTGTGAATTATATACATGTCGACCAACCAACATGGCCGCCGTTGCTAAAAATAGAACAGGGGGGTCAGACCATTGTTTTTGGCCTATAACTCAAAAAATATAAGAGATGGAGAAAATCCGAAGCAACCTTCCTTGTTCAGCATCAAAAGCTCTACGAATCTCTCCATTGAGTCGAAGTTGTGAAACGACTCCTTATAGGAGTTATTGCCCTTTAATCACCAAAATTGACCATTTTTGCACTTTTTGGACCATATCTTGAAAACCGTTAGAGCTAGAGGAAAAGTTAGCATTGCAGAATTGTTTAGCTCATTGAGATCTACAAAAATGATTTCAGGGTCTAAATTGTCAGATCAGCCGTTTAAGAGTTATTCCCCTTTAACTGTTTTTTTCCATTGATTTACACTGATTTTCAAAAATCTTCTTCTCTAAAACCACTGAAGGGATTGCATTGATACTTGGTATACATGATCTTTAGGATGTCCTCTACCAAGTTTGTGAATTATATACATGTCGACCAACCAACATGGCCGCCGTTGCTAAAAATAGAACAGGGGGGTCGGCCATTGTTTTTTGGCTTATAACTCAAAAAGTATAAGAGGTAGAGAAAATTTGAAGCAACCCTCCTTGTTCAGCATCAAAAGCTCTACGAATCTCTCCATTGAGTCGAAGTTGTGAAACAACTCCTTATAGGAGTTATTGCCCTTTAATCATCAAAATTGACCATTTTTGCACTTTTTGGACAATATCTTGAAAACCGTTAGAGCTAGAGGAAAAGTTAGCATTGCAGAATTGTTTAGCTCATTGAGATCTACAAAAATGATTTCAGGGTCTAAATTGTCAGATCAGCCGTTTAAGAGTTATTCCCCTTTAACTGTTTTTTTCCATTGATTTACACTGATTTTCAAAAATCTTCTTCTCTAAAACCACTGAAGGGATTGCATTGATACTTGGTATACATGATCTTTAGGATGTCCTCTACCAAGTTTGTGAATTATATACATGTCGACCAACCAACATGGCCGCCGTTGCTAAAAATAGAACAGGGGGGTCAGACCATTGTTTTTGGCCTATAACTCAAAAAGTATAAGAGATGGAGAAAATCCGAAGCAACCTTCCTTGTTCAGCATCAAAAGCTCTACGAATCTCTCCATTGAGTCGAAGTTGTGAAACGACTCCTTATAGGAGTTATTGCCCTTTAATCACCAAAATTGACCATTTTTGCACTTTTTGGACCATATCTTGAAAACCGTTAGAGCTAGAGGAAAAGTTAGCATTGCAGAATTGTTTAGCTCATTGAGATCTACAAAAATGATTTCAGGGTCTAAATTGTCAGATCAGCCGTTTAAGAGTTATTCCCCTTTAACTGTTTTTTTTCCATTGATTTACACTGATTTTCAAAAATCTTCTTCTCTAAAACCACTGAAGGGATTGCATTGATACTTGGTATACATGATCTTTAGGATGTCCTCTACCAAGTTTGTGAATTATATACATGTCGACCAACCAACATGGCCGCCGTTGCTAAAAATAGAACAGGGGGGTCGGCCATTGTTTTTTGGCTTATAACTCAAAAAGTATAAGAGATAGAGAAAATTTGAAGCAACCCTCCTTGTTCAGCATCAAAAGCTCTACGAATCTCTCCATTGAGTCGAAGTTGTGAAACAACTCCTTATAGGAGTTATTGCCCTTTAATCATCAAAATTGACCATTTTTGCACTTTTTGGACAATATCTTGAAAACCGTTAGAGCTAGAGGAAAAGTTAGCGTTGCAAAATTGTTACGCTCATTGAGATCTACAAAAATGATTTCAGGGTCTAAATTGTCAGATCAGCCGTTTAAGAGTTATTCCCCTTTAACTGTTTTTTTTCCATTGATTTACACTGATTTTCAAAAATCTTCTTCTCTAATACCACTGAAGGGATTGCATTGATACTTGGTATACTTGATCTTTAGGATGTCCTCTACCAAGTTTGTGAATTATATACATGTCGACCAACCAACATGGCGGCGGTTGCTAAAAATAGAACAGGGGGGTCAGACCATTGTTTTTGGCTTATAACTCAAAAAGTATAAGAGATAAAGAAAATCGGAAGCAAATTTTCTTGTTCAGCATCAAAAGGTCCTTACGGTAGTTAATTCCCTTTAACTGTTTTTTTTCTATTAATTTAAACTGATTTCCAAAAATCTTCTCTGAAACCACTGAAAGGATTGTTTTGCAACTTTGTATACTTGAAAGTTTGTGAAATTTATTCAAACTTTGGCATAAGAGATCAGGTGAGCGATTCAGGCTCCTGGGAGCCTCTAGTTTCACTTATTTAGCCCTATATCTTGAAAACTATACAAGATATTTCAAAAATTCAAATTGCATATGATTGAGCACATCAAGATCTACAATTCATGTAATAGGTCAAAGCTGTAGAACCATTTCTTTTAGGAGTTATGGCCCTTAAAGCGTCAATATTTACCATTGTTCATTATTTTTCCCCTGACTTGTCTGAAACGGTAAGACCAACTGCATCTTAACATGACACACTGTTTGATAGCTTATATGCTACAACTCTATCGTTCAGATTTTTGATTCGTAAAAAAACATGGCCACCATGGCTAAAAATAGAACATAGGGGCAAATTTCATTTTTTTGCTTATAATTCAAAACTGGTTTCAGGTATCAAAATTGTAAAAGATCTGACTGCTGATGTGGGAGTTATTGTTTTTTTTTTTCCTAATTTTTGCCAAATTTGCACTTATTAAGCCAAATATCTTGAAAACTAACCAAGATATTTCATAAAATTAAATCGCATATGGTTAAGCACAATAATATCTACAAATATATGTTATGTATCTGTGTAGTTCAGGTGAGCGATTCAGGCTCTTGGGAGCCTCTTGTTTCCATTAATTATACCCCCCGCAAACAAAGTTTGGGGGGGTATATAGGAATCACCCTGTCTGTCTGTCTGTCTGTCTGTCTGTCCGTCTGTCCGTCTGTCCGTCTGTCCACATACCTCGTAAGCGCAACTCCTCCTAAACCCCTTGATAGATTTTGATGAAACTTTACACAAAGGATGTACACCATATGGAGATGTGCATGAAGAATTTTGGTTGCTATCAGATATCATTCAAGGGAGATAATTGGACTTAGACTTTTTAAACTTGGTGTTCAATGGGAGACCTCGTAAGCGCAACTCCTCCTAAACCGATTAATGGATTTGGATGACACTTTACATGAAATATGTACACTATATGGAGATGTGCATGAAGAATTTTGGTTGCTGTCGGATATCATTCAAGGGAGATAATTGGACTTAGACTTTTTAAACTTGGTGTTCAATGGGAGACCTCGTAAGCGCAACTCCTCCTAAACTGCTTGATGGATTTTGATGACACTTTACATGAAGGATGTACACTATATGGAGATGTGCATGAAGAATTTTGGTTGCTGTCGGATATCATTCAAGGGAGATAATTAGACTTAGACTTTTTAAACATACCTCGTAAGCGCAACTCCTCCTAAACCCCTTGATAGATTTTGATGAAACTTTACACAAAGGATGTACACCATATGGAGATGTGCATGAAGAATTTTGGTTGCTGTCGGATATCATTCAAGGGAGATAATTAGACTTAGACTTTTTAAACTTGGTGTTCAATGGGAGACCTTGTAAGCGCAACTTCTCCTAAACCGCTTGATGGATTTTGATGAAACTTTACACAAATGATGTACACCATATGGAGATGTGCATGAAGAATTTTGATTGCTGTCAGATATCATTCAAGGGAGATAATCGGACTTAGACTTTTTATACCCCCCGCAAACAAAGTTTGGGGGGTATATAGGAATCACCCTGTCTGTCTGTCTGTCCGTCTGTCCACATACCTCGTAAGCGCAACTCCTCCTAAACCCCTTGATGGATTTTGATGAAACTTTACACAAAGGATGTACACCATATGGAGATGTGCATGAAGAATTTTGGTTGCTATCAGATATCATTCAAGGGAGATAATTGGACTTAGACCTTTTTAAACTTGGTGTTCAATGGGAGACCTCGTAAGCGCAACTCCTCCTAAACCGCTTGATGGATTTTGATGGCATTTTACATGAAGGATGTACAATATATGGAGATGTGCATGAAGAATTTTGGTTGCTGTCAGATATCATTCAAGGGAGATAATTGGACTTAGAATTGTTAAAGCGGGGGGTATCCTCCGTGAGCTCGCTCACAGTATTCCTTGTTTTAACTGATTTTCAAAAATCTTCCTCTCTGAAACCACTGAAGGGATTGCCTTGAAACTTGGTACATTTGATCTTTAGGATGTCCTCTACCAAGTTTGTGAATTGTATACATGTCGACAAACCAACATAGCTGCCATTGCTAAAAATAGAACAGGGGGGTCTTTGGCTTATAACTCGAAAAGTATATATAAGAGATAGAGAAAATCCGAAGCAACTTTTCATGTTCAGCATCAAAAGGTCCTTATAGGAGTTATTGCCGTTTACCTGTATTTTTCTATTAATTTGAACTGATTTCCATAAATCTTCTCTGAAACCACTGAAAGGATTGTTTTGCAACTTTGTGTACTTGAAAGTTTGTGAAATTTATTCAAACTTTGGCATAAGAGATCAGGTGAGTGATTCAGGCTCCTGGGAGCCTCTAGTTCATTACTTTTAGCCTGAATTTCAAAGATTAACTTGTCTTACACCATACATCCAACTTCAACCAAACTTGGCGCACTTGTTTAATAGCATAAATGCTACAAATCAAATATTCGGATTTTTGATTCGTAAAAAAATATGGCTGCCATGGCTAAAAATAGAACATAGGTGTAAATTGCAGTTTTTTGCTAATAACTCAAAAATGGTTACAGATATCAAAATTCTGATGGGGACAAAAGTGATCAGCATCTCAAGATCTACCTGCTTTGAAAGTTTCAAGAAGATCCAACAATTGATGTAGGAGTCATTGCCCTTTTTCTGGATTTTTTCAAAATTTTCACTTGTTTAGCCATATATCTTGAAAACTATAGCCATATATCTTGAAAACTATACAAGAAATTTCAAAAATTTAAATTGCATATGATTAAGCACATCACGATCTACATTTCATGTATTTAGGTCAAAGCTGTAAGACCATTTCTTTTAGGAGTTATTGTCCTTAAAACAACAAAATTTACCATTTTTCATTACTTTTTCCCTGAATTTCAAAGATTAACTTGTCTGACACCGTAAGACCAACTACATTTTAACTTGGCACACTTGTTTAATAGCTTATATGCTACAACTCTATCATTCAGATTTTTGATTCGTCAAAAAACATGGCCGCCATGGCTAAAAATAGAACATAGGGGTAATTTTAATTTTTTTTGCTAATAACTCAACAAGAGGCTCCCAGGAGCGTAAATCGCTCACCTGGTCTTGATGTCAACCCTATATTTTGTAGAGCTTAATGAGCTGAACATTTAAGCAAGCAACAGTTTTTTCTTTATCTACTATAGTTTTTATTTTATAGGCCAAAAACACAAAAAACCTTTATTTTAGGGGCCGTAACCCCTATAAGGGGTCATCTGACAACTTCAATCCTATTGAGACTTTTGTAGAGCTAAATAAACTGAACATATAAGCAAGCAACAGCTTTTCTCTATCTGCTATAGTTTTCATTCTATAAGCCAAAAACATGAAAAAGGTTATTTTAGGGGCCGTAACCCCTATTAAGGGTCATCAGACGACTTCGATCTTATGGAGACTTTTGTAAAGCTAAATGAGCTGAACATTTAAGCAAGCAACAGCTTTTCTCTATCTGCTATAGTTTTCTTACTATAGGCCTAAAACATGAAAAAACATCATTTTAGGGCCGTATCCCCTGTAAGGGGTCATCTGACAACTTCGACCCTATAGAGACTTTTGTACAGCTAAATGAGCTGAACATTTAAGCAAGCAACAGCTTCTCTCTATCTGCAATAGTTTTCTTTCCAAATGCCAAAAACATGTAAAAACATTATTTCAGGGGCCGTAGCCCCTATAAGGGGCCATCTGACAACTTCAACCCTATGGAGACTTTTGTAGAGCTAAATGAGCTGAACATTTAAGCAAGCAACAGCTTTTCTCGATCTGCAATAGTTTTCTTTCTATTGGCCAAAAACATGAAAAAAACGTCATTTTAGGGGCGTAACCCCTATAAGGGGTCGTCTGACAACTTGGACCCTATGGAGACTTTTGTAGAGCTTAATGAACTGAACATTTAAGCAAGCAACAGCTTTTCTCTATCTGCAATAGTTTTCATACTATAGGGCAAAAACATGAAAAAACGCTATTTTTCACCTTTAAGGGACTGTAACCCCTATAAAGGGTCATCTGACAACTTTGACCAAATGGAGACTTTTGTAGAACTTTTGATGCTGAAGCAGTAGGGTAGCATCAGATTTCATCTATCTCTTATACATTTTGATTTACAAGCCAAAAACAGTAGTCTGACCCCCCTGGTCTATTTTTAGCAACGGCGGCCATGTTTTTCAACGAATCAAAAATCCCCACATCAGTTTTTTGGGGGATACCCTAAGGTACCATCAGACCAAATTTGGTTTGAATCTGTTCAGCGGTTTCAGAGGAGAAGATTATCAAAGAAAAGTTAACGACGACGGACGACGACGACGACGGACGCCAAGTGATGGCAATAGCTCACATGGCCTTTGGCCAGGTGAGCTAAAAATGGTTTCAGATATCAAAATTTTGCAAGAATCAAAAGTGATCAGCATATTAAGATCTACCTGTCCTGAAATTTCGGAAAAGATCTGACTGCTGATGTGGGAATTATTGACCTTTTTAGTAACTTTTGCCAAATTTTGCACTTATTATGCCCAATATCTTGAAAATTAACCAAGATATTTCAGAAAATTAAATCGCATATGGTTAAGCACAATGATATCTACAAAATATATGTATCTTTGTAGTGCAGGTGAGCGATTCAGGCTCCTGGGAGCCTCTTGTTATTTGCAAATAACTCAAAAACGTTAACAGATATCAAAATTGTGGCATTGGGTAAGAGTGATCAGCACCTCAAGATCTACTTGCTCTGAAATTTTGAAGTAGATGTAACCACCCATGTAGGAGTGGTTGCCCTTTGATTTTTTTTCTGATATTTGCGCTTCTTACATGTATTAAGCCTTATAACTTTTACAAGAAATTCATGATATTTAAGAAATTTAAAATGCATGTTGTTAAGCACATCAAGAGCTATCTGAGAAAATTAATTATCTCAGGATCTACTAAAGGTGACACAGAGCAAAGTTGTAGAACCATTCCCTTTATGAGTACTAGTTATTCCCATTAGAATATCAAAATTGACCATTTTCACAGCCTTTCTCATTGTATTTGCAAACTAAAAGAAGGAGAAATATTTTATTAACACAAAGGTGTTAAGTTAGTTGAGCCATACAAAAACCATAATTAGATTGAATTTTTAATGTGTCCCCTTATAGGAGTTCTGATCCCTTACTAATGTAAAAGTAACTATTAATGCCTTATAGCTGGTAAAGTTTTTGATTGCTACATTGTTAAGCTAATTGAGAACTTGGGTAGAACAGGCCAGTCAGCCATCACATATACGATCGGGGCACTAAAGGCAAGCACTGGATTTGAATCTTCGAGGCATTAGAAAAAGAGGTAGACGACAACCACCTTGAGAGGAAGCATAGACGTATAGCTGAAGACTTGCAATATCACCTTGGCAGAAGCAAAAAGAGCTGCACAGAACGACCAGATGGATGGATGTTGTGGATGCCCTTTGTCCCACAAGGGGATGCAGGATTAAGTCAGGAAATTTAGCTCTACACTTTATGCATTAGGTTAATCCATGTTGTCAGACGAATCTTTATTTAAGGGTCCTATAAATGTAACAAAAATGTCCTTATAGCCTAAATCAGGCCAGCAATTCAGGCTCCTGGGAGCCTCTTGATAATTGGTCCCCCGCGGCAACGCGTAGCGGGGACATAGAAATGCGTCCGTCCGTCCGTCACACGTTTTGTAAGCGCTCTCGAGGCTACAAATTTTGTCGGATTTTCATGAAATTTATACCAAATGTTTATATCACTAATACCTTGGTCAAGTTTAAAAATCAGCATTTTTCAATCATTTTTGTAGGAGTTATGGGACTTTGACCATAAAAAAAACTGGGTTTTTTTTTGCAAAAAAGACCTTGTAAGCACTCTCATCCCAACAGATAATGGCGGATTTACATGAAATTTATACCAAATGTTTATATCTCTATATGGAGAAAAGCTTTATTATATAAACTAAATGAAAATGGTATTGACAAAACTATGATAGATATAATAAAAAATATGTACACTGATAGCATGTCATCCATAAAAGTAGATGGCTGCCATTCATTTTATTTCAAAATAGATAGAGGTGTTAGACAGGGAGATTCTTTAAGCCCCACATTGTTCAATATATATGTAAATGATATTCCAAAACTCTTTATAGATAAGGATAATTTTCCTTTGACTCTAGAAAAATAAAAAATTGGAAGTTTGCTTTTTGCGGATGACCTTCTTATTCTCTCTGAAACCAAAGAAGGTCTACAAAACAGTCTGAAAAAGTTATCAAACTATTGTGATAATTGGCAACTTACAGTTAATGTACAAAAAAACCAAAACTATGATATTAGGGGGGAAATATAGAAAGTCAAGAGACACTATACAATTCTATTACAAAAATGTTTTAATTGAAACTGTTAGGGAATCTAGATTTTTAGGAAACTATATAACGGAAAATGGAAGTCTGATCCTTTCTGCCAAAATTTTATCACAGAAAGCTATGAAGGTATTATATTCTTTAAAGGGCCTTACTAGCCAAATAAACCAGCTTCCAGCAAAATTATCCTGTCATTTATTTGATTCACTAGTTTGTCCAGTTCTTACATTCAATGCAGAAATTTGGTATATGGAAATTTATCAAAAATACTTTAATTCGGACAAAAGGGCATCAGCAAAAAATGAGAAACCAGACTATTTTAGTTTTTTAGATAAATCAATTGTTGATAAAGTTCACACCAAATTTTGTAAATACACTCTTTCTGTTAAAAAATCCTCGAGTAATATAGCAACTAGAGCAGAGTTGGGTAGAGAACCAATAGATAGTTATGTTAAAACTCAAAGTCTTTAATATGATATACCTATTTTGAAAGAATGATACGATGTCTCGAAATTTTTACATTCCAAAGGGATTTATACTTGGTATTCTTATGTTCAACATGTTAGAAAAGATTTAAGATTGTCATATGATTTATACACAAATAGAAATAAAAATGTAAATTTCAAATTAAACAAGAATTGTTACAAAAGGGAGTCTAGCAATCAATACCAAGAAAAATTTAGAGAAAAAATTGAAAAATTAGACGAAAACAGTAAACTACAAGTATTTAAATTGGTAAAGAATGAATATAATTGTGAAAAGTATTTAGATAGTTTAAATTCCGAATATAGAAAAATTATTTGTCAAATGAGAATAAGTGATCACCCATTATTAATTGAAAGAGGCAGGTATACAAAAATACCTAGAAATCTTAGATTATGCAATTCATGTAACGAAATTGAAGATGAATTTCACTTTATATTAAAATGCACTTTGAATGAAAATTTACGTAGATTTTTTAAAAGCCTTAGATATTTTTGATCAAATGAATGAAGAAGATAAACTGAAATATATATTGAATCCGGATTCAAAGGAACATGTGAGATTGCTGGGCTCCTTTTTGAAACAGTCTCTTTCACTGAGGACAGGGGGCAATACTATTTCTTAATTGTTTCTTTGTTTTGAATGTTTGTTTTGTTTGTAGCTATTGACCCCTTGGGGTGTAATTTGCTCAATAAACTTATGACTTATATCACTAATACCTTGGTCAAGTTCGAAAATCAGCATTTTTCAATTATTTTTGTAGGAATTATGGGACTTTGACCCTAAAACGACTCTTTTTTTTGCAAAACAGACCTTGTAAGCGCTCTCATCCCTACAGATAATGACGGATTTTCATAAAATTTATACCAAATGTTTAAACCACTAATACCTTGGTCAACTTAAAAAATCAGTCATGTTCAATAATTTTTGCTTCAATGGCGGGGACCCTGGAATTCCATTCTTTTTTCAGTATTGTTATGATAGTAAAGCTGCATGAAATGAAGATGCCAGATAATTTCTAATAGGAGATTTAGCACTTTAAACGTAAAAAGCTCTTTCGTCTTAGTCTGAAAAAAGTAGATGATTAAACGAACTTATGATTGCTTAAAGTTTTAACTAATTTATCGATGTCTATACTAAGCCCCAATGCACCGATTGGCAGCGCGACGGGTGTGCTATAGCAGACAGGAACCGCTTACTCTCCCGGAGCACCTGAGTTAACTCTTGTTAATTGATATTCAGTAGTTTTTGTGTTTCCGTGTTATAAATGATGTCTGTTTCTTCGTCCTGTCATTGTTTGTGTTTGCTGGTTTTGTTTCTGCCCTTTCAGTCTTTGATATTCAGATGCCTCATTGGTACCTCTGCTTCTACCAATTTGTCAGATTAATCTTTCAAGTAGGAGTTCTGTCCCCATAAACTCAAATTTTTCGCAAAGAATCAAAAAGTTTTTGCGTGCATTACTCTTCACATAACTGCATTCAGTCGATATTTTCAGATGACTTATCAAACTTACTGTCCTTTAAATGTTTGAGGTTGTTTTTTTCTCATGACCTAAAAATTCGGCTCCTGTGAACATCTTTACCTTTTATTGCTTGTTGCATTGCACTCCATGACAATACACGTTGCATTAATACTTGTATAATTCTAATGACCAACGCCGGTATCACTTTGCATCCGTCCTTCTCCATTGTCTTAAATTGCCGTGTAGAGGCCAATAATGGTAAAATATCCTACTCTATTGATTCAGTTTATATATATTTCTGTACTTAATATATTAATTTGTAGTCAAACTGTCAGTAAAACATTAAAAAAATAATCAAATCACTCCTTACACGTAACATGTGGTTGTAGGCGATAACACAAATGTAGATATGGTTAGGACAAGAAAGGGATAGTTAACTGGCGAATTCAATTACATGTAGTGCTTTATACATCATGGGATTTCGAGAACAATCTTAATCCCAGATACATCATAAGACTAAATTGTGAATGAGTGAATACAGCATATACTACTATTTAAATGCGAAATTAACTTCCTGCTTATACATCGTAGGAGAAAAACGCATCAGTTTAAATTGGAAAATCATTATTCTTGCATCCAGGAAATGAACTTGCTTCATAGGAAAAGAGCACGATATTTTAGTTGTGAATTTGCTACTTCAAGATGGAGTATTCCCAGAACATTGACCCTGTACAAAAGTACAAACTGTAGTAAGTTATGTGGACAACAAGGGACTCAATACTTCTACTTATCAAGGGTTGTATCTTACTGGTAATGTTCAGTATCATTCGGGATCTTTTTTCATATGGGATAAATGGTAAGATTATATGAAATGCATTATGTTTTACTTGGATGAGAATATTTCTTGTAGAATTCTAATCATTGTGTGACGTTTACTCTTCCCTTCTATCCAGTAGATTTCTGACCTCTGCCCGAGTGATCTTTTAAAATGGTTATTTTGGCGTTAGCGGTCTGTATTTAATAGAATTGTTCCTCTTTTTCTTGCCAAAAGGTTGATAATGAAATAATGGAGCTAACGATGTCATCAATTTCGAAACGATTTTGTCAGTTATGTGCATGTCAATTGGACTCTGATTTCATCCAGCCGTAACTGTGTTGATATATATTGCTACCAGACTTCAAAATCGCCAAAAATCATGTTTAACACACAATTTTCTTAAAAAGGCAAATACGAAGTTTAAACTATTGCGGTTTTTGTTGTTGACATCCTAATATCATTGTATCCACTCAGTCTCGATAACTCAGTGCTAAATAATATTGTCATCACTCCTAAAAAAATATTGTTTTCCAAAAAAATTCTCTGACCTTAAGAAAAACAAGCGTCCCTTCAAGTTAAATAGTCGGTCCCTTACTTATATTTAGAGTGGTTTCTTTTAAGTCGCCTAACAACAGCCTGTTGGAAAGTGATATGTAGAAGTCACTTTGGCTTTATCTGTTCTTCTTGGCGCCACTGTTTTCCATAAAAAGTACATGCCACGTCCTCTAGATTTTCGGCATGTATCTTCCTTAAGCATTTGATGCTCTAAAGCGATTATTGACTGTTACTCATCTATCTCCCGGTAACCGACACTAAATTCAATTGATAATTTTCTATTGGCATTTCCAGGCAACTACTCGATATTCGGAAAGCAAACATATCTTTAAGTATACTTCATAGTGAAATGCAATTAATGCATGTTACCCATCTACTTCCTGTTTGCTAATTACTTCAACTTAAAGAATATTGGGTCTTAGCACAAAATTTCTGTAACAGTTTTTTTTCAGCTCATACATGCGAGATACGCATTCCTTTCAAGATTGCAATTCAAGTTATTTATGAATTGTATATGTCTCTTTGTAGGCTTCCTAAAAGGTGAACCAAAAGACACAAGTCCGAGTCTATGTAATGCCTGGAGACAGTTTTGTATAAAAGACAGCTATTCATCATTCATGAAGAAAACTTGCCCAATGACTTGTAAAGATGTGTAGCTTTGCAACCTATCATTTCAATAAATTATAATGATAACACGGATCTAGACTGCAATTCAAGATGTTTTACTACCTTTTTCTCACATTAGATTTCCTTTACCTTGTTTTCCCATTGGCAACATTAGAATAGAAAGAACACAACTCTTTAATCAAAATATATGCCCAAGTTGTTAATTAAATTGTCTTAAAACTATACCCAATTTTATATAAATTTCCCCCAAAAACCCACCCATATTTTTGGCACATCCACGTACACCTTTATATAGGAAGTTACCCCCTGGGAAATCGGCTGTGTTTTTTTTTCTAGGAAATGTATATCACAAAATTGCAGACTTTATTGTAAATAAATAAAATAAAAAAGATGTATGATGCAGAAATGTTTATTTGGTATATATAGACAGAGAAAAAATAATTGAGGTTGTTTAGTCCTTATATGTGGCTCGAATGTCGTTCTTCAGTTTCTACAAAATATTAAAACAATATTAGTATTTTTTTTAAAAATAGCCACAAATAAGAACAATACAAAATAACTAGGTCTAATTGTGTTGGAATGCCACCACATAAGTCGCCAAAAAATCGCCGTGGATTCGTTTTGACCGTTTTCGACATCTTGGTTATACATGTATATCGTAAAGCTTCGCTTGTTCTAAAGGCATGCACACATGCGATATATAATTTTATTATTCTTGCATATCCTAATGCATTTTTGTATAAAGATATACGATGATCATCATGATGTCATATTTACTTCATCAATCACAATATGCCCCGCACGTATACTTTAAATTTCCGTGACGGTGCATAAAAAGAAAACAGTAGCATGTAAAGCATATGTGGTTTGTATATATGTAGAATCAAACTTAAAATACCATAAGTCCTTCGAATGAATACAAGGAAATGCACAAGAACTACACATGATATATACATCTTGTGGTGCAAGCAAAAATATTAAAATGATAAAGGCAAAAACGTTTATGAATCTTTTGGATATATTCGGAATGTAAATATAGCTTGATCATCTCGATTTCAGTAGTTCTTTTTTTATCTTTTTTGTCTCGCCTGCGACGAATGTCGCAAAAGGCGAGACTAAGGTATGGTGTTTCCGGCGGCGGCGGCGGCGGCGGCGTCCACAATTGGTTAAAGTTTTTGCTTAAGTCTGTTTTGTGTGAACTAGTTATGTTACATCATTGATATTTGGTATGCAGTTGCATAAGCATCAGTACAGATCAGTTTTAAAAGGATTTCACCTGTATGCTCCTGCAGTCACGGTCTACTGACTTTGAAGTTTTACACTGATTTGGCCGAGGTTAACCTTTTTTCTTAAGTCTGTTTAACATGAAGCAGTTATGTTACACCATTGATATTTGGTATGTAGTTGCATCAGCATCAGTACAGATCAGTTTTAAAAGGATTTCACCTGTATGCTCCTGCAGTCACGGTCTACTGACTTTGAAATTTTACACTGATTTGGCCGAGGTTAACCTTTTTTCTTAAGTCTGTTTAACATGAAGCAGTTATGGTTCACCATTGATATTGGGTATGCACTTGCATAAGCATTAGTACAGATCAATTTCAAAAGCATTTTATCTGTATGCTTCTGCAGTCACAGTCTACTGACTTTGAAATTTTACACCGATTTGGCCGAGGTTAACCTTTTTTCTTACGTCTGTTTAACATGAAGCAGTTATGGTACATCATTGATATTGGGTATGCACTTGGATTAGCATCAGTACAGATCAATTTAAAAAGTATTTTATCTGTATGATCCTGCAGTCACAGTCTACTGACTTTGAGATTTTACACTTTTTAACTTTTTACTTATGTCATGAGTGTTTTATATAAAGCAGTTATGGTTCACCATTTATATTTGGCATGCAGCTGCTTAAGCATCAGTTAAGATCAGTTTAAGGAGGATTTTTACTTCATTTTATACTGTGTCCAGTTGTGACAGGCGAGACATGTCTCTGTGTTAACAGTTTATTTTTTTAAAGGCGGAGCCTTTTAACAAAAAAAAGTTAAAATTGTCATTCTTTAATGGTTTAGTTTAATGAATAAATAGAATGGATACTTACAGCAGGCTGGAATATCACAGTTTTCCCATCGTTTGTTGGGGTCTGTGGTATAACACCAGGGAGACTTGTGGTTATCTGGGTTCCGACAGTAGTTGCTTTCACTAGCATATGCCTTAAAGCTGTGCTTGTTTGGTGTCTGGCTACCCCATGCTTGGCATATTCTTCCAGACGCAGTCGTACTTTTGTGGCCATTGTATGTTATTCCTCTTTCGTCAGTTCTACATTCTTTAATTTCCGCAGCCTCTGTGAGAAAAAAAATGTTTTTCTTTAATATCCCGAACATTGAAGCCATTCAAATAAAATTATCTATTATATTTACAAACTTCGTTATTAAACATACAAAAAACTCAACCTGAAAGGAGATTTCGATTTTAGATGCATGCAGCTGGAATATTTTTTTAATATTGAACATATGCGAATTGCAATAAATTAAGTTAAATGACTACATACCACACATAGAAATTTCGCAGTAATCCCATCTTTTCTTTGGGTCCATTGTATAACACCAGGGTTTGTTAGATCCGTCAGGATTCCTACAATAATTATTGGCTGAACCAAGCCTCTTTCCGTATCTTTGTTTGTGTGGTGTATTGTCTGCCCATTTCTGACAAGTAAGGCCGGACATTGTTGTATTTGTACGTCCATTATAGTTTCTACCAGTTTTGTCAGTGGTGGCTATGCAATCGACTGAAAATGAACATAGTTAACTAAATTAAAAATTCTGTTTCTGAAAGACATTTCTTTTAAATCAAAGTTTAAAATTTACTTTTAAAAGATTGGTAGGCAAGGAATCGAAAAAAAAGAATTATAACAGTCCAAAAAAAAAGGATATACATAACTGGAAACAGGATGCAATACGAAAAAAATGTCGAAATCGGTCCTGTATATGTCACGTTACCTTCACCAAATGCAGGTATTCTATTATAAAGCAGATTTTGCTACACATTGACTAAATATAAGCTTGAAAAATCCGTTGGTTCCTTTAAATGATTTTTAAAATAAAAAAAGTTAACATGGATTAAAAGTTGCACTGTAAGCTATTCTATGGAGTATTGTTTAAGTTATTACATGGCAGTATATCACAACAATTTCAATCTTTCCCTAGGGGAGTGTCTATAAACTCAAACCATGTGGTGGTATGTCTTAGTTATCTCCTCGTTTTCTTGAGACGTGTCTATAAACTTTCTTTGTGGGACGGTATGTCGCAGTAATACTATCCACTTGAGAGGTTTGTCTTTAAATTTGCTTCATGGTGTAATATTACCGTAATAGCATCGTTTTTAGGGACGTGTCTATAGTAGTTTATCACAATAATCCCATCCTTTTCCAGGGGCGTGACTTAAAACTTAATACATGGAGGTATATTACAAAATCCAATCCTTACTTAGGGACAGGTCAAAAGTACCACATCGTTGTATATAACAATTATCCTATCCTTTTCTAGAGGGCGTGTCTATAAACTTACCACATATCGGTATAACACAATTATCCCGCCCTTTTCTAGAGGGCGTGTATATAAACTTACCACATCGTGGTAAATTACAATTATCCCATATTTTCTGGAGGGCGTGTCTATAAACTTACCACATAGCGGAATCTCACAATAATCCACCCTTTTCTATGGGCATGTCTATAATTTTACAAAATGGTGGTTTATTACAATGATCCCACCCTTTTCTATGGGCATGTCATGGTGGGTTATCACAATGATCCCACCCTTTTCTAGAGAGCATGTATAAGCTGACCACATGGTGGTAAATCACAACCATCCAGTCCTTGTCTTTAAACTTACCACCTAAGGGTATATCACAAACCCACCCTTTATAAAATTTTCCACTTGATTGGTATACCACAATAATTCAATCGTTCTCTATGGTCGTATTCTAAAACTTACCACATGGCGGTATATCACAATAATCCCATCGTTTTGCTTTATCTGTAGTATAACACCATGGCCTACTGGATCTGTCTGGGTTCCGACAATAGTTAGACTGGTCACCATACCTTGTTGAATATTTATGTTTATGGGGTGTACTGGATCCCCAGGCCTGACATGTATAACCATGTTCTGTTGTGCTGGTCTTTCCGGTGTAATCACTGCCGTCTGCTTTGTTAAGACAGTCTTTAACCTTAACTTCAAGGACAGAATAAAATACATGAATGTTTCATGTAAAAAAACAACATAATCTAACTGAAAACAAATTCATAAAATATAAGTTCGGTCATTTTGTTATTACCTTTAGCTCAAAATAACACAAAATACATATTGATTTATACGAAATATTCTTTTACATGCACTTACAATTCGTATCAATATGCGTTTATGTTTTAAGGAAATTAATCAGAGGATGTTTAGCTCTACTAAAATGTCGGTGTGAACTTCAATTATAGTTCAACTCCGGAAGTAGCTAGAATTTTCAATTGGTGCTTTAAAACCTTGCTTTGTCTTCGATTCAATAGAATGGGGTCCTAGAACCCAAAATATGCCACAACATGTCAAGTTGATGTTATCATGATTTCTATTCATAGATTTCCAAATATGACCCATTGCATGAAAAATTGAAACTAAACGCACACCTTTAATGATATCATGAAATTTTCGTCTGAGAAATGTTGATATGTTTTCAATTAACCACAGTGATTAATTTCATTCAACTCTATCCACTAATAACAATTCTTTACTAGATTTTTATACACCGCAAAAACTTTGGAATTTTCCATTTGCACCTACCCATGTACAAACAGACAGTTTCCCATAGCATTTAATGTATTTTCAACGTCAACGTTCTCAAAATGGTGTGAAATATTTTCTTCAATTCTTTTGCATCAAAGTTCTATTTTGATCTAGTTACAAATCTTGAATTTGCAAAACATATGGTGCACTGGGTTAGTGTTTGACCTTTTCCAGATATGACTTGAACTATTGATCAAACTACGTTCATTATTACCTTTACATTCGTCGACTCCGTCACCCTTATGTGTGTCCTTGCAGCGACACTCTCTGTCCCCTTCAGAGTTCAATGTGCATTCCCCGTTTGCGTGGCACTTTACAGTTTCTTTCTTTAGAACCGCTGTGCCATTCTCACGTTCACAAGTATAAGACTCCGAACAATCATCTTCCATGATTTTATCACCAATCTTTAAAGTATAGACAAAAGACTTGATTATTTAGAAATTTCTTTTTACGAAAAGGTTTGAGAAATAAATAATTGTCAATCTAAAACGAAAGGAAAGAAATCATAATGAAATTGTAACAGTTGTAAACAATGCAAAACATTGAAACATTACAGAAAATAAAGTATGAAAATTGTTTTCCACATGGTTAACGAAAGACATCATTATACAAGAAAAGCGAGGATAAAATAAGTCAACGGGGAGTTAGGGCCGAGAGGACAGGGAGCGAATGGATGTAGCATAGCAGGAATACTGAAAGATCAGAGAGGCGGACGAGGAGCGGGGACTGAAGACATAAATGTCCATGCAGCCTACCGGAATGTATCCTCATGTATATATTCTCTGCAGAAAGTAATCCGACCATGTCTTACCGGAATATACCCCCGAGGGGAATCACATCCACAATCTTCCTCTTTCACACAAGTAGTTCCACTAAGTATATAACCTTCTTTACATTCACATCCTCCTGTAAACGGCAGCTCACACTCCTCCTCCTCATTCTTGTTGACACATGTTCTTGGACATCCACTGACTTTGTCAGAATACACCATGTTATCACCACAAATAATGGCTAAAAATTACAGATATACAATTTTAAATTATAATGGATAGTGTTTCTCAATCATAACGTAAATATATTTTTAAAGAATCAGACTATTACAATAAACATAGAGCCTCTGGTGAGACCACTACACGTTTATGTAAAATGTAAAAGTCTATCAATATTTTTCTTCCTTTTTTGGAAGATGGAGGGATTGGTATTAAATATGTTTGATTCGCAAGTTTTGCCGTTCTAAATTACGATTAATACGTTTGCAATATTTAATATACTTACGGCAAAACCCAGGTTTTCTCCATTCCACAGCAAAGTCGTTTTCTGCACACTTTAGGGACACAGCCTCTAAATTATCACAAACCCCTTTCTTCAAAACTTCAGGTTTTTCATCAAATAAGAGTGCAACATCCTGAACACACATATCATATTGTATCTCAGCATCCATATGCTCACTGTCCAAGCATTCTTTGAAAGGACTGGTTTTATTTTCTCCTGTTTTCAGGAAGCCACAGTAGTCGTTTTCAGCAGCTATGGCTGCTACTGCATCAGAAACATCAGCCAGGTCAGCAACATCAGATTCTTCTCTGTATATAGAAGTTACATGTTTTAGTTATAGTTTCCCTTCACACAGGGAAGTTTTCTAGTGTGATAGATGACGGAGAACCAGGGTAGATATTTAAATAAGACCTAATTTATCTCAAAATACATCTTTGATTATCTTCAATTATAACCATTTGCGTTATCTTTTGTAAACTGGACCACCTGTTGTCGATCGCTTATCAGTGCTTATTATTCAATGCATCAGAAATTCAGCATCAGAAATTCAGTTTATATCATTATTAGTTTTCATTTCTTCTTTTTTTCTTCTTTTCTGTTTAAATGATGCATGTTTATAGGAGCATGTTTATTAAGATTCGAATCGGTAGAAGCAACAAAAAATATTTTAATAGAGTGCAGATAAACACCATTATGGATGTGGCTCCCGCAGGGTTAAAAACGACCTGCGACCTGAGGGCTTTTTAAGGGCGACTTCCGACCTACACTTCGTAAAATCGACCTATGCCAAAAAACGACCTGCGACCCCCGCCAAAATATGCCTTTTAAAAGTGACCATGCAACCTCAGGCCCCTTTTAAAAGCGACCTTGCGACCTGAGGGGGATACCCTGCGGGAGCCCCATGGATTACTCACGGGGATTACTGTAAATTTGCTATTCATTAATTTTGAAATTGCGTGGTGTTTAATCCGATATTGAAAATAACATCTTACTCAGAGTCCGAAGCTAAAAAGAACTGTTCTCCGAAAGCTTTGTGACTTATGGTTTCAGTTTCATTTCCTTCACCAGTCTGAAGCTCGTTCTTGATTTTGTCACACTTGCCACATACTCCATTCATCTTGTCAGCGAATGTGTCCAGTACGACAAACTCGGCGATTTTAGATCCATCCCATTCTATGTCAACATTACACGTGGTTTTGACACGCACATATCTTCCGCTGAGAAATACTTCAATTGCTTTGTCCTTAGTTTCGTAAGGTAGATGAACACGAGCGCCATCAACCTAAAATGTGAAAAAGAATTCTTTATCGCAAAAATAACTGTTTTTGTCGATTTTTAAACTGTGTGGTGGTAGGACTAGGGGTAGGGTTGGGCAAATTAGATTTAAACTTAATCCAATAAACTTATTTTGAAACGTCATTGTATTATATAAAGTGCAGATTACACCAATTTATTCTTTTTAGTTTGCTAGTTAATACTTTAAAAATAATTTCTTTAGACTATGATTTACATTTTATTTTGTCAAAGCAAACGACCAACCATGTACATTTTCTTGAGCGTTTATGATATCCTTTTTTTCCGATCACAGGTATGAAAATACCGTAATAAACCTATCAAATTATTAAGTAGCCGTCTCTGTAAAAATCGTGCAAAACGCAAAAATAGTGGCAGATGCATATTTTTGAAAACTGGTTCTTTTTATCGGAATTTGATCTTTATGATGAGAAATGAATGTAAATTAAATTTTAGCCCAATTGGTTCATTAGTTCTCGTTTAATACACAATACAAATTTGGTTACATTGTGTATGAAAATAAGTACGGGAAAAAGTCCCGCCAATTTTTTTTTTCTTAACAAACCAACCAAAAATATCACTTTAAGTATCCGACTGATATTTTTGTTGAAATTCAACTAGAATGGCCTACTTTTTCAGAAAATATCAACAATTTTTACAGACCCTTCCGAACTTTTGAGTAAAGAGGCCAAGAAAATTGGTTGGGTTGTGTATGAAAAAAGTTCGGGAAATTTTCCCGCCAAAATTTTTAATGTCAATTTGCAGATAGTCTAATGGACCAATTTCACTTAAGTTGATATTTTTCGCTAAAGTGGTCCAAGATGAATAACTAGCCAAAAAATTGTTAAAACCTAAGATAATAAGTAAATCACCTTTTGCATGATTTTTACTGAGACAGGCTCTTAATTTCAAGTTTGTTGCTAGATTATCGTGTTTTATAAGGTTGCAGTTTGGATGGCAAAGATGTTCTCAGTTTGGAACAATACCGATTGTTTCCTTGTGTTTAATGGCTAACTTAACTTACCAGAACTTTTTTATCAGGTTGCAGAGTGACCTTCATATTCTGAATGGTAAACTCTATTGAGCGTTTGTATGGTAAATCTTTTGTCTGACTTGCAGCTTCATTAATAACATTAATAGAAAATGGACACGTTGTCTCAGTGGAATCAGTTTTGGCCATTTGGAATTGACCTGTGCCGAGGAAATGGATCCATTCCCCGTCAAATGTTTGGTAATGACTGTCACCAACAATGCTACATTCACAGTATTCTAAAAATGAATCGAAAGTAAGATACAAGAAATCGGGGGATAAATAAATAGTAAGATGGATCCACACAACACTTAGGTGACAAAAAAGTGAGATGGTTTGTTATTAGGTTTCAAAAGATCTTAAAACTGAAGTTACTCAAGCCATTTTTGCTGATGAATAACATTTGTGACATGTTTCTTCTTCAAAGCGGCCGTCCGTTTCATTCTGTACGTCCGATCAATTTTGTAACATAAATCGATATTGGCTTCAACAAAAGAGATGGACTTCACATGAAATGTACAACTTAAGCACAAACAGTTGTACTCTAGTCAGCAGGACACACACTTCCTGTTTTCAGAGCAGACTTAGATTATGTTAAGAGTCAAAAATAGGACATTTTCGCAACAAGTTTCTCGGCTTCTATTAAAGGTATTGATTTCAAGTTTGTTACACATCTTTTAGCAAGATAAGTTGTACCGCGCCTCCCAGGGAAGACAGCCCATTAATGCCTGTTTTTGAATCGTTGAATGGAAGTATGCTTAGCTCAACTGAGTACAAACCTCTGTTTATATTAAAATGAATATTTTGAAATCTGATACCAAAAAATCATAGTCAAAAAGACCAGTTGTCCTTGACTGTTAATGAACTTGTTAATTCTATTGTTATACCTGGACATTCTACCATGTTGCATTGTTAATTCTATTGTTATACCTGGACATTCTATCATGTTACATTCACTTTCCTCTTTCTCTACTTTGTCCCCCTCACATTGTGCTCCTCCATGTTTAGGCTCTGGGTTGGTACACGTTCTGCTGCGTTCTCTGGTTTTGATTCCCACGCCACAGGTTTCACTGCATGTCGTATAGTTCGTCCACTTTGTATACTCTGACCAGCCACCATTAACTATTATTGAAAGAAAATGATTTTACTTAAAGTTCTTCGGTAATTTAGTTTGTGAGTGAGAAGCCGGGTAAACACATCGATCAATTCTTTCAAAAGGCTCCTCATTAATCAGATTAATAGAAACCAGAACGGAATGTATTTATGTCGGATTTTAATATCCCTGTATTATAATTTGCAACTTATTGTTTTATATGTAAATTCAAAAGGAACTGCCTTACTTCTCCAACTATACATCATTTACTGCATTGCATACATTATTTTAAACCTACGAGGAGTTATCACTCGGTCTAGCAGAAGCTATACTACTAGTAGTATTTTATTATAGCCTGGCTGGCCGAATGGTCTAGGGCGCTGGACATTATGCTGGCGGTGTTGCAATGGATGTTTCAGTATTGGTTCGACTCCCGCTGAGGGAACAATAAAAACTTTGCAGGTGCAAATTCGTAGTTCAGATATTGTGGGGAAGATCTTTAATCGTCTATAAAATAGTTTTTCAACCCTGCATCACGTCAAAAATGGATTAAATTCGATAGACAGGATAGACAGTCACATTGTAAAGAGTTTTAGACGTATATATTAAATTTTTAAGAATACATACTTGGACAAGGTTCAAGGTTACAACTAGCTGTGATTTTCTGTTGAGCTTCTCCTGTGCATTGTTTACCACCATAGGCTGGTGCTGGACTATTACATGTTCTGGTTCTATATTTGGTTTTAGTTCCCAATCCACACGAACCATCACAGCTACTCCAAACGCTCCAGTTGGAAAATGCACCCCATCTCCCGTCAACTATAATAAATTAAGGTACATAATGAAGGGCACGAAGGGGCAATTATAGCAAAGGTAAGATTTATTAGACTTTATTGAAGAATTTACCTCGAATTTTAGCGTTCGACCTTGACATGGTTATGTCGCATATACGTGTACTTTCTTAAAATATACAATTGCATTTTATCTACTAGAAAATCTTAATAATCGTTTACATATTTAATTATATATTACAGTATTATGAAAACTAGATACATGTAGGCCGGGTCCATCTGCATTATGAGTAGTTAACTGTCGTGACCACTGAGCTTCAGATGTCACTGAACGTTCGGGTATCATAGAATCTTGTTAAACGATTGAAAAATATGATCAGATGCACTGCGTGAAATATCAATTCAGGTCAAACTGGAGGTACCGCGAAAAGTTCACGAAAAGGTCTCCTGAAAATTTATGTCATATTATTTTTCTTTTACCAATCAACTTGAATGCTTGTCTATCTGTATATGTGACAAAATGGCAATAATTCAAAACGTCTGAGACTAAAGCCCGGGCCGCCCGCCCTCCCGCTTTGTCATCACAAGACATTCGAGTTCTATTTTGTTACAACTCGGCAAAAATATATAATTACCTGCGCAGCTCCGAGTATTACAGCTCCTTGTCTGGTCATTATAGTTATTTCCCGAACAGGTTCTCCCGTTGTTTCTTTTTGTTGGGTTGTTACAATGACGATATCTACGTCGGTATTGGGTGCCGCCTCCACAAGTCTTTGAACAAGAGCTCCAACCACCGTAGCTACCAAATGAACTCCAACCTCCATTTACTGTTACACAATAATAGGATGTAAGTAATGGAAACAATAGAAAGCTTAAGGATTTGTCTATGTCTTAAGCTCTTTTGTGCGATAAACTTTTGGAACTAGATGAACCAGATTTTTTTAAATAGAAACTGTGAAATGTTGCGCCTTTCGGTGTTTTATGAGAGATACTTGTTGTGTTGTGTCACTTGTTTTGTTTTTGATTTTGTTGTTGTTCGGTTTTTGGGGTGTATTTCTTTTATTTGGATGGACTTGTAATTGTACTCGCCGATCAATAATGAGTAGAGGAATTTTTTGAATTGTCACAAATGGTATTTAACAATTTAAATAACAATATACTAGCAAACAACTTACTGTCGGGGCATTTATAGCTGCAAGTTTTATATGCTGTTCTTGACTTTGTCCTTTGATGTAAAAATGTAAATTTAGAAATAATTTCACATAATATTTAATGTTTATGCTGGCGTCACACTGTCCCGATTTTGACATACGATGGACACACGAATGTGAAAATTTCAATTTCGTGCGAAGTTAGTCCCGAACTTGCTGAAAATCAAAATCAAAACCGAAGGGTATACGATTAGAAACGATGGCTAAGCGATCGGAAAAGTAGCACATACGAATAGCTGCGAACCGATTACGAAGTTGTTACGATGTTATCAAGATTAGTCTAGAATTAGATCCGAAGGAGACACGAATTTATACGACGGCTGTACGACGTCGTGTTTAGCATACGATGGGTCTACGAAGCATCACGATGGGTATACGAAGTATGAAATATAATAACGCGATTTGCAATAAGATTATATAATTTAGTCTATATAAATTGTCCTTTGCAGCCTCTAATTAGTATTTTTGGATAACAAGTTCAAACGATGGCTCTCCAAGCAAACCCCTGCTGTCCCTGATGTCGATCAGTAAGAGTAGATAAGACATTTGATCTAAAGCTAATATGTCGACCCTGTTAAGATAGAACAAAAAAGATGACGCTACTTTGTCTAGTTTTGTTCGTGTGAGTTGACCGAAGCACACATAATCTGAAAACAAAAAGAATATGCTGTAACTATGTAGAAAGTTCAACAATTTTAGCTGTTGCGATCGATTCTTGAACAAAGCGTGTCCACCTTATAATACATAACTTCCTATACCGGTATCTAAGTCCAAAGGTCCCGTAAATATTTGCGGACCGAAACGGAATTAAACTTGATCTCAGTAACCCGTAATGGTGGACTGGCATACAGTACATACCAAAAAGCAGTTGAATAACTATAATTAAGGGTTTTAAAAAAAGTGTGGGAAACGGATTTTTCAGTGAAATTCCAAAGTTCAAAGGGTCCTAACTCTGTAAAAAAAATGCAGACCGGAGCAACGCGTTAACTTGATCTTTAACTCATCATGGTAAGACTCACATACCAAAAAAAAACAGTTTAAAGTTTGATATCTATATAGAAGGTTTAAAAAAGTGCGAAAAAGTTATTGTGACAGCCGGACAGACACACAAACGGGTAGACGGAGTGAAAATCTAAAGTCCCCTTCGGCTTTTGTCGGTAGGGGACTGATAAAAACTAAAGTAAGTTTAAAATGTTTAAACCTTTATTTCTGATATTGAAAATTACAAATACCAAAATGTGGGTATAAACGGTTAATTTAGATATGCTATATATCGATATTTCAAGGAGTAACCTCTCATCAGTAGCATTTAAATCAAAACATTGGAAGGTCAAATTCCAAAACTGTTGAAAACGAAAAGTACTCAAAACCAAAACGTTCGAACAAGGAAGCTAAATCCAGCACCGAGGATGAAATTTAAGTATTAAAAGGTGCCACAAAAGCCTGGACGAGGACGCGAAAGAGGGAATCGCCTGGCTGGAAAGAACAGGACGAAAAGAAAAGAGTCAGAAGATTCTAGATCCAGACTGTCTTCGCTTTGTTTTGTCTTTTCTTCTTGTACTTTTGAGAATGATCATTCTAGTTTCATTTTTTTTTATTTCCTTGATCAATTTTTCGAAACTAAAAAAATATGAATAAAGAATTAATGAGGATACTTGTATCATAAGCTGCTGTCTTGTAAGTCTTCCTCCTGCTGCATTTTAATTATGAGGGGGAAAACAGGGCTATATACATGTACTAACTTTTCCTTTTTTCTAAACGATTTATTGTAACACGCCCCTAACTGAAATGGATTAATAAATGTCCCTATAAGGCACTTTTGACACGTTTGATATTTTTTTTTACTTCAGAAATCGTACTGCTTTGACCAGTGCCGTGTTTCCATCTCCATGCCATTACTCTATGCCATTACATTAGTTTCGACGGATATACGAATACAAAGCGAGGTCTTTGCGACGCCGTGTTTCCTTCGCACCACCTTCGCAGAGCTTCTTGTTTTATTCGTGCCGCCATTGTAAGATAAATTAAGCCGACGACACTTAGAAGGCAACACGAAATCAGAAGATGCTTTCACGAAGGCATAACGATAGAAAGGATGGATTAACGAACACAACACGAACAAGGACCTTCGCACGAACCTTTGGGAGTTTTTTAACATGTTAAAAAATTAGGAAGGCATTACGAAGTTGCTCCCGAAGTTGGAATATTTCAGCCGATGGTGCTACGATGGTAAAAGATGGCAACACGAATAGCGCGATTTGAATACGATCACTCCCGATTTTGAAAATATCCATAATCGTGTTTCCATCGGGGTCAAAATCGGGATAGTGTGACGCCAGCATTAACAATGTACAACAATGCATTTTCTGACCATTTTCCGTATTGAGAAATTCAGTATTCAGTTTAACAAATGTTGTTATCTATTATGCGAACAACGTTAACAAATCATATAATTTAAAGTAAACCGAAATCTTGTTTTCATTTCTGCTCAATACGGGTATCACAAAAAATGATGTCGGTCTGTCATAGTGGACTTGACTTTCCCTAAAATGTTTCGCCGACAACTCGAAGGGTTATTACCCGTCCAGATTACAGAATTCACCCTCGTTATCATATGTTGAGCCCAGATATGCGGTGGTGGGTATATAGCGTTTGGTTCGTCTGTCCGTTTGTTCGTTCGTTCGTTAATTTCAACGTACAAATTGTACGTAATGGTTCTTGTTTATGCCAATTACTTAGCAACTACACATAATAGAGGGATGATATTTGTATTTTGAGATGTTTTGTAGTTTAAACATATCTATTTACCCTGGATTGGGAAACAAGCCTAATGCTTATATTAATTCCTCCCATCTAGCAGATTGCGAGTGTTACCTTTGTAGCGGCCCCCATTGAGCCTACTCTTATCGAACTCTACAAAGGGGTTTTTAACGTGCATGGGGTATTTTACACACCAATAAAATTACAAAATATTGCATTCAATGTAATTGATTGTATAAATTCATTTTTAGTTGTTTCATGTCACCTGCCAGGTTCTACGTTAAATGCTTACCGTGTTTTCGGACACCTGTCCAAATTCCACCATCCGCATGCTATGTAGTACTTTTCTGAATAGTACTGTGTGTACGAGCATCTCTCATAGTAGTAACCATTACAACTACAGGGAAAGAATGTAGACAATAATTATTCTGGTGGAAATTTTGATTAATTAAAAAAAACAAAAAAAAAAACAAAAACACACACACACAAAATGTTTTTGCCATACCGCAATCACATAACAAATGCAAATACAAGGTCTCTTCTCTAGTTTTCAAAAGCTCCATTTGATGAGGTAATATTGGACCATACATCCCTCTACAAGATATTAAGCACTTACTAGTAGAGAGTAAATACAGAATTCAAGATTATTAGGTTAATTCACGTTTCTCCAACATTTGAACATTTGATAATTAACAATTAGAGTAGGAATCGGGGGCCCTAATAACATACTTTGGGATTTCTTTAGAAAACTGTGAAATATTTTTTTTCAAAAAGTTAAATTAATTTGGCAATTTGTAAGACCCCACCCCTAACAATTCCAGCCCTCTCAGACCGTTCCATAATATTACGATCATATATAGTCATGATAATTGCTGTTATTTTGTTCCTATTCCTGATAAAACTATATACTAAATCAATTAAACCCATACAAAATTCATACAATTTTTTATTGAAACTGCAACAAAAAGCTGTCTGCAAAGAACTCCATCATGCTTTGTGTTTCAATCAGCTTGTATTTTCTTGTCAAGATATAGTAACGATTTGACTGCCCCAACTGGTGCTTCTACTTACTGTTTTAAGCTTTCCACGGTTACAAACGTTGTTACCAAGGAGACAAGAACCAGACTGAGTGCTCCCATCGTGGCAGAGGTGGAATGCCACGGTACTCCTTCTGACCTGGTATTTATACTTAAACATCGACAAAGCTGTCGTAATTTATGGGAGTCTTAATGTTTCATGTATTAGAAAGGTTTCAATTTTAAACAATGATAAATGAACACTTGTTAATCGAAAGTTTTTTAAGTATAGGCTTTGTATAGTATCATACACCTGTTTCATAGACAATCTAGGAACATATCATAGTGTAGTCTATTTTATGTAAATAAGATCATGATGGGACAAATATCGTTCATTCACAATCAAGTTGCCAGGTTGGGCGTCAATAAAACAAAGTTTCTTAATGTTAATTGTATATGCATATTTCAAGGAGTCACTCTCATCATCACTATTTGAAAGACCGAGATTCAAATGTACTCCATTCCAAAAGCTCTCATATTAAAGGAAGCCTGGTATTGTATTCGAACGGCATTGGAGGAATATACCAGAACAACAAAGAAAGCGCTGGAAAAGAAAACTGAGCTGGTGGTTTTCTATTGTGTTTTTTTTTCTAAATTACCACTTGTTATGTGAGCTGTGTTGCGTACTTTTATTGCACGTCTCATTATTTTCTATTTGTTTTTTTTTATATATCTTTTTAAAAAATCATAGATATTTACCCTCTTTCCGTGTTGACAGTAACTTGAAAGACCTTTTTCCGTAATTTTGACAAGTTATCAGTAATCTGAAACTTTGTGCAGGTGACATAAGATATTAAATCTTAAATATTATATTTTCTAATGCACATAACTGGTTTAACATTGGGTTGAAATAAAATAACAAAATGAACAAGTATTTTATTAACAGTGTTACATAATTGCATAAATGCATATTTTTAGGGTAAATCGGCATTGCGTATTTTGGAACCCATATCAGGAATAATTACTCTAAATAATGAAAAACACCTGGGGAATCTATCACAGATCAAAAAAGTTTGAATGGTATGTATCCACTTGGAAAATTTCGAAATCTTCCGCCCTTTGGCTATTAGATTTCTAAGCTATCAGCAAAACCGTTATGGAAAGAAATAAGCGATTGAATTCGACTTTGTTTGAAAACTTTTCCTTTAGAAGATAAATGAGATAATATCGGTTTCTTCCACCATCAAAAACATCTGAAAGATAATTCTTTCGTGTTTATGCTATAATAAAGACCGAGTTGGGATGACCCACCCCATATGTCAAGGAAAAAACGAAGACACACCGTAGAATTTGCATGAAAATTTCAATACTTGGTACAGGTACGCTAGACATAACACATAAAAAATACTTATAAATCTGAATAATTCACTATGCCATCATGCTTCTGAACTAGATTTGAAAATGGATTTTATTATGGCCCGACCACGTATGTGGATCTGCAATATAATTTTAACCTTGTCCGTCCGTCCGTCCGTACGTACGTACGTACGTCAGTAACACTTTGGTTAGGTTCTTAGTTAAGGTCCATTACTGGATACTAGATGATGGGAGTCGATGATATTTCACTACTAGATGTGTCTTCGTAAGGTGACAAGGTCACTACTGTGACCTATAATTTACGCATAAATGACTTTGGTTAAGTTCTTGGTGTCGCCGACGGGACACTAAGCAATTAACAATCAATCAATCAATCAAGTTCTTGGTTAAGGTCCATTTCTCGGATACTAGATGTTGGGGGTCAATGATATTTCACCACTAGAGTCGTGGGTAGTATTTTACCACCCATTAGAAAATAAGTCACTGTGACCTATATTTTATGCATGAACGACTTTAGTTAAGTTATTGGTTAAGGTCCATAACCCAGATTATACACATTGGGGGTCAATGATATTTCAAGAACGGGAGGGCCATCCTGTGGCTCATAGACACATTTTCTAGTTGTTCATGCTTTTATGCATAGTCTATATTTGTGAAGGGTTTAATGATAATAACACACGTGTACTATTAAATTTCAACATATTAAGGATATGCTAAAGAAGCTGAAGCACCTTTTATTCAGTTAAAAAGGGATAGTTATATGTGTTTTGCTTCACATAGCCAAACCATGGTCATAAATTGCTTCGCTTGTGGAAAAAGTGGAGTCTTATTGTTTCCCTCGGATACGCGATGCTATCTCGAGTGAACGAGGTAATCATCTTAAGGGAACGCGAAAGTTATCTTGGGGTTAACGAGATAACTATCTCAGTTGGGGGAACGTGAAAATGATCTTGAGTGATCGAGAGAAGCAAAGAGGCACCAATGGGGTATTCGAATGTCAAAAGTCCGAATGGGCAACGACGAAACCGTTAAACACAGAAGAAACACAAAACACAAAATCAAACGAACGAAAATCAACAATTAACGAGGTGTTATAAAAATTATTGAGGCAACGTGATAATTGTATCATTTACACTAGTCCTTCCTTCAAATCCGTACATTTTTCGTATGTAATAACTCACTGTGTGTTCGCTGTTTTTCTAGTAATTATGCTTCATCGGTTATTTTTCTTTTGTTTTATGCTGATTTTTTAAGGATAAATAAATATGTCCCAACACAAATATTCAATGATTTAAATTTTTACAACAATAAGTATTAAAAAGGAAAACACTCACAAAATTATGATGTTTAATGAGCCATCCATGTCAGTAGAATAGACAACATGAAATATCAGTACAGAAAAAAAAACCCGCGAAATACCATGTCTCTCGCGGACAGCGTTTACCTAGTGTGGATATGGTATCTTAAGGGAACGTGATATTATTTTTTTCTCATGGCCACATTCTGCCACCGTACTGGTTTTTTTTCAAGGAATACCTTTGTACGTGATAAAGTAAATACTTTAATTAATAATTGGACAGAGAAAAAGGCTACACACGTTAAAACATAAAACAGAGCTGTTTCAATGGATTGACAAAAACATAAGATAAAAATAGTCAGTCAATACACATATCAGGTTTTAATTGATAATGAGGTAAATGATATATTATCATATAGTTTTTCAAGTTAAAACTAAAAGTTAACGTCAAATTATTATTGATCATATTTACTTTTATAGTGCGTCAGATGGGGAGATAAGATAAGATCACGTGTACTATGCATATTTGTATTTTGGGGTTATTTTCATGATTTTGTAAACATAATTTTAAAAAAAAATAAAGGTACCACAGGTCGGTACAGGCCAAGACAAGACGAAAAACAAAAACGTACAGCATAACAAACAATCCAACATTAAAAGAACTTTAGAGACTGCAATCAGCAACGAGAACTTTAGTTGAAACTCAGGCGCTCCGGCAAGAAGTGAGCAGTTGAAGGTGCTCCGGCAAGAAGTGAGCAGTTGAAGGTGCTCCGGCAAGAAGTGAGCAGTTGAAGGTGCTCCAGCAAGAAGTGAGCAGTTGAAGGTGTACGTGTTATGCTTTCCCGTTCGGAGCAACTCCTGCAGTTAACGTTCGTTTCGAGTTCGTGTTGCTGATTGCTGTTAAGTTGTTTAGCGTGGTGTTATTTGTTTTGTTTTGGTTTGGTTATGCGTTTCCCCCCTTTTTTTTGTCTGCAGATTTCGTATTGGGCTTCTCATACTCATGCAAAATTAAATGATACTAGGATGACTAATACTAGTAATCAATAACAATTATTCCTTCTCCAATATCTTTAGAGACCCCAAGTCGACAATTCAAAGATTTTTTTTCAGTTTTCTGACAGGTATATACAGGTATGTCTTCTACATTTCTTCAATTTGTTAGACGTCGCGCACGATATTGGTACCACTTTCCGTAACGTCGTCAAATTGACGTTATACAAACAAATGCGATTGTGCTTATATAAATGCCCTCATAAATCTGTTTTGCTTTTTCCGATATTATTTGATATTTTTAGGTATGACTTTTTTTCCATTCAAATCGTTTTAGAATATTTATCAGAATTCAGTTTTATTTTATATTTTGCTTCTCGTGTCATGTTTGTCATTTTCTTGTTTTATTATATAATACTAGTAATTACGTATTTATTTATAAGTTTTCTTTGTTTATACTTTGCATATATTTAACTTTTTTTTATATAAACACACACCAGTATGTCCACGTCAAAGAGGAATGAACCTTCCCACAAATAAAGATAAAAGGATGAAAAAAAAAAATAAACCAAACGCAGACAGTTTGTTAAACGTGTATGATAACGTCGTTTTGAATATTGAAAAACGTCAAAAATGAGCAAGCGTGACATTCAAGTGCGAAATCGTAAAAATCCGTTGGTTTTGATAATTTTTATCATAAGATTCCGAAGCTAGGTCTACAACAAGTTGACCAAATGCACATTTTAAAAATGGTTTCAAAGTTTTAATCCAGAACTGTTAAACAAAAGATACATTGTCTCAAAAATTGAAGCAAACGTAAAAATAGTAGTATTTTGTCTTGCCTTTCGGACGTGTGACATTTGTGTGAGAAATCGGAAAAATGTAGGTGCGTTTAAATATGAAGCAGTACATTTTCAAATTTTAAGATACATCTACTTGAATAAATGCACATTCGAAAAATATGAGCAAAAATTTGTTTTATTCGTTCGCCTTTTTATTGGAGTTATGATAATTTTGACAAAAAAGATTTCCGACGCCAAAAACGGCCATTTCTACGTCGTGTGACATTTGACTTGCTTGTACTAAAACTGAGATCTTTACAAGAAGGAACCCTTTAGATGATTTTTTATTTCTTATCTGAAAAGGAATACGCTTGCAGAAAAACATATCTTAAAGGCGAAAATAATAACATTCGACTTCACCTGATAAAGTTATATAGTTCATAGACTAAAAAAACTTGAAAACGTCGTTTTTCATTTTTGTGACATTTTCGTATTTCTTTGTTTTCCGCGCCGGTTGAAGGAAATTTACACATAAAAAGTCAAAAAATGGTCTAAGTATCTAGAAAAATGTCTAAATGTTTTGTACGTTTGATATCAGAACTATTGTCGTTGGTTTAGTATTGTACTGATTTTTGTAATTTAATTATTGATGTAATATAATTCAAATGAATTAATAAATAAATTCTTGATTTCAGGTAATTTTGTATATATATTATTACGTATTTGTTATTGTAGTTATTAAGTACATCTTAAAGTGTTTATCACCCTTATCAATTCCTTATTCTAAATTTATCTAATTCTCTGGACAATGGTCAGCTGGTCCTAAATTATCATGACTAGTAGCGCTTCAAGATCACGAATTCTTAAAATTATCTTATCTCACATTTTCGGCCTTAAACTATATAAACAGGATGAAATTAAGACCAAATCAGTTTTGGTCTACTTCTAATTCTAGGTTGGTAAACATTTTATTTGTCTATCTTATTTATTGTTTTATTACTCAATTGCATGTTTATTTGTGTTTCTTTTATTTACTTCAATTTGCTAAAGTTTAATTTCAAATTCTAAATTATATTTCTGTTGATTCTCATTGTTATTTATATTATATATTTAAATTTTAACAATATAACTAAAGTTTGCTTTCTCGTTCCAGATTCATTCGGAACACACATTCGGCTAAATTTAATTGTATTTAATAAAAGTTTTGGTCTACTTCTAATTCTAGTTGGTTGTGCTTGGCCTGTCTAGACGATCCCACGTGACTAGTTCCGCATTGGGTTCCAGGTATCGCACCTGTACCTGGAACCTGGAACCCAATGAGTCCGTCCAAAACTCAAACCAAAACTCAAACTCAAACTTGCTGCAAACACCACACCAACACAAAACGTCAGCATAATAATATGGTGGAGAAACTTCTCTAGAATTCAGGCCAACACAGACGAAATGCGTCAATATTTGGTTCACCGACTGCGAAGAGCAGAGGAAAATTCAACTTTTAAATAGACGAGATGCGTCAACTATAAGTTTACCGACTGCGACGAGCAGAGGAAAGTTCATTTTTTAAATAGACGAGATACGTCACCTATTGGTTCACCGACTGCGACGAGCAGAGGATTGTTCAACTATTGAATAGTCGAGATACGTCCCCTATTTGTTCACCCACTGCAACGAACAGAAGTATGTTCAAATATTATTAGTGCGATTCTTCTTATTCCTGATACTTTGTCACGTATCGGACGCTGATGTATTCTTACTCGATTATGGAGTTATCCATGTTATCAGTGAAGGATGTCAAACATTGATGTTGCAACGTATATATTAGATTAGTAGTGTAAAATAGTGAGTAGATTAGTAGTGTAAAAAAGTGAATACAAGGTATTACTAAGTTAAAGAATATGATGTTAAACATGTATTTCAAATCCCACGTGGGAAGCAGCTGCCAGATATTAAAATAAAAGGTGTTTTTATTTTAATGGGTGAACCCCAATTTTTAACCCTTATGGGAAACAGAATTGTTTATTGTCAATAAGAAAATGCAATGTAAATGCAAGTCTTACGATAAATGATCGGGGCAATTCAATAATGTTAACGGTTTTACGTTCTTAGCTAGCTTTATTATTGGGTACATCTTAATATCATTTACAATGATATTATTATAGTGCATGCATTTGTATATAATCATTTCAAAGGCCTTCATTCATTTTATTATTATTTTTTTTCATATTTTCATATCATTTTATTATGGACATGACAGGAGATGCCTGGTCTCAATTTCATTTTTCATTGTATATATCATAGAACTTGCATGTTCTTATATGAATTTTCATATCATTTGCCTCTATTTTTCACTATATATATATTGTTTTATAAATAACAAATAATTCTCATGTTTTATTTCATGTTGTTACTTCTACATTTTCATTTTCCTCTTTCATACAAAAAAATACAAAAATCTAAATACAATAAAAATTATATAATAATATCTATTTACTTTCAGAAAATAAAAAAAAAATTCATATTTTTTTTTTTTGGTTAACAAGGGGGAATTATTGTACTGATTTTTGTAATTTAATTATTGATGTAATATAATTCAAATGAATTAATAAATAAATTCTTGATTTCAGGTAATTTTGTATATATATTATTACGTATTTGTTATTGTAGTTATTAAGTACATCTTAAAGTGTTTATCACCCTTATCAATTCCTTATTCTAAATTTATCTAATTCTCTGGACAATGGTCAGCTGGTCCTAAATTATCATGACTAGTAGCGCTTCAAGATCACGAATTCTTAAAATTATCTTATCTCACATTTTCGGCCTTAAACTATATAAACAGGATGAAATTAAGACCAAATCAGTTTTGGTCTACTTCTAATTCTAGGTTGGTAAACATTTTATTTGTCTATCTTATTTATTGTTTTATTACTTTATTGCATGTTTATTTGTTTTCTTTTATTTACTTCAATTTGCTAAAGTTTAATTTCAAATTCTAAATTATATTTCTGTTGATTCTCATTGTTAGGCCACGCCGAATTAATTACTTGTTCGTCGGACCGCCCGCATGTGAAATTGTTTCCTTAAGAAAAAAATATAAATTTCTTCCGCCCGCATTTACCGGAAACCCGCCCGCGTCCGGAGCCGGAAGTTGTATTCAAATTTTTTTTTATCTCCGCGTTTGAAAAATATTTGTCTTTTGCAAAAGTAAACAACCAAAAAATTGCCGATTTTCAACCATGTACTCTTATAAACTTGACTCTGTTTTGTCTAATCGCTTGTTAGTTAAGTTTAGTGCTCCAATATCATGAATATTGGAGATACATTCAGGATAAAAGACGTTAAACTTAAACGGTTGAAATTACGTTTCAATCCCCTCAAACAAAACACCCAGATGAAAACAATGAAATCTGTTGCCACCCAAGTAAATATTGTTACAAAATACGGCAATTGCATGTTAAATGGAAGACTCTTACATTGATTTATTTAGATACATTCATAACATTCAAAGAATGCCATGTACGATGTATAGTCGACCCCTTTTATTGATAAATTAAAGTTCCTGTGGTATTTTTCCTCGGATGACCTGGTTCAAATTGAAAACATTAAGGAAAATCCCTAACTTATGTGTATGGACAATAATGGGATATTAATGACCATCTATGAACATCCAATTCACCATTGACCAAAGATAGTTTTGTAATATTTTTTTAAATAAATATTTACAAATTGTTGTTGTTGTTTTATGTTTTTTTTTGTGAATAAAGATAGGAAGTTGTTTTTCTTTTTAATATTTTATCTTAAAATTATGCCTTGCCTTGGGACATAGTCATACTTGTTTGGTGTAATTGACTTTCTCTTGGTCTGTTTGTGGCTATTGATAAAAAGCCAAGACAGCAACTCTTCAGGGAAAAAAAAACAACTAAAGACAACTATTTCCTGCTTGAATAATATATCAATCAATTGGAAAAGCCATAAACCACTGAGAACAAGCATTTGTTATACTTTAAATAGAAGTTTTTTAATATTTCACTTATTTTCTTCAAAAATAAAAATAATCGCTCGCTCGCCTCACTTTTACATTAAAAACCAGAAAAAAAACTTTTTAAAAATTTAAAAACAAGTCGCTCGCCTAAAAAAAAATCAGTCGCTCCTAAAAATCAGATTTTCAGGAAAAAAATTAATAAAAATAATTTCGCTCGCTCGCTCCTTTTTTTAAAAGTCAAAATCCAAAGAACAAGAAATTAATTCTGTGTGGCCTTATTTATATTATATATTTAAAAATTAACAATATAACTAAAGTTTGCTTTCTCGTTCCAGATTCATTCGGAACACACATTCGGCTAAATTTAATTGTATTTAATAAAAGTTTTGGTCTACTTCTAATTCTAGTTGGTTGTGTTTGGCCTGTCTAGACGATCCCACGTGACTAGTTCCGCATTGGGTTCCAGGTATCACACCTGTACCTGGAACCTGGAACCCAATGAGTCCGTCCGAAAACTCAAACCAAAACTCAAACTCAAACTTGCTGCAAACACCACACCAATACAAAACGACAACACAATATTAGTATGTTATTTAAATAAAATCGCTTGTCGAAAAATAATTTGGTGGGTCAATTTTCGCAGCGTCTACATACTTTTTTCAAGTGAAAAATAGCGATCATAACAATATTGCGCTTTATTTTGATTTTTTGTCAGCCAAAAATATTTTTAGTTGTTCCACAAGTCCCGGTTTATAAAATATGACATGAATAACTCAATTTTTAAAAAAGTTACACCCAAAAATGCAAAGATGTTTGGTTGATTATGTTACGCGTCTACAGCACGAAAATGACGTCTTTTCAATTTTCTAAAAACGCGCCTGTTTTTCTGCGTAAAAGAATGAGGAAAAGACTTATCAAAATCTATTCTACAGAATCTATACTTTAATTTGATATAATTTTCTTATTTGTTATGTTTTCGGCAATTTTTACAAAGCGATTTTCTTTTAACTTGGGTGACATTTTGAACGATAGTATAAACATCATGCGCGAAGTTGTCCACTAAAGATAGAAAGATAGATAATATTGGAAAAAATTTTAATTAGATAGACTTAATTCTTTTGAGAATCCAGTTTGACAAAAAGAAGCAGAGGTACCAATGGGGTATCCGAATGTCGAAAGTCCGAAAGGGCAGAGACAAGATCAGTAAACACCAACAAGAACGGGACAAAAACAGACAACATGTAAAACATGGAAACACAAAACAACTGAATATCAATCAACAACGCGAACTCCAGTCGAAACAAGAGTGAACTCGGTTGCTCCGGAAGAGTAAGCTGTTCCTGCTTGCCTTTTCTTGGAAGCATTCTAATCTGCAACATCTGAAAGATTGTTACAAAATGATTACTATAATTCCGGGCTATAATTATGCTGTATAATTATTGAAACATGAAACATGAATCAATTTGGTCAAGACAAGTAACTTGAAAATGCGCGCCGGCTACTTTTTAACCAATCAATCTTTCGAACATGTAACGTGACATTTTACGTAATACTATCTCTTGAAGCGAGAAGGGATTTATTGACAACAACAGAAGGTCAGTTTTCATACATTGTACGTGCGTATTTATTTTTCCTAAGTAAGAAAAATAATTAATTATTGATGAACAGATTTTTTTCTAAAACGAATTTCTCTTTTATAATTTGATTAATTGATTAAACAATAGCATAATTCTACTTTCGTTTTCGTTTTGTTGTTTCTGCTTCATTTCAATGTAAAAATTAAAAAAATACTCGTATTGAAAATCTTTTTCAATTAAAATTGAATTTCCCTTCCTACTTGCATGACTTGTGTATCATTTTTTAATAAATCATCATTTATAAAATTTTAGTTTCGTTTTCGCCTTGTTTTACCAGTATAAATATGCCTAGTGTTAGTCCATCTGTTAATTACTTTAATGTTCTCAAAACTTAAAGGTCACAAGAGGTTTGTTGGTTGGCTCGTTATTCCTCTGTGTTTCGATGTGTTTGTTTTTTTTTTTTTTTTTTTTTTTTCGCATATATATTTATTCAATACTCATTTCTTTTAAATATCTTATGTTCCAAAAATAGAACATCGTCATTTTAAAAAGATTAAATGGACCAATATAGATCTACGTCTGCTATTTTCTGAAAATTTTAAGTTTGTTGAAAAACCTGTATTAATAAAAAACCGATACCAGAATTTTCTGTTGGGGAAATCATTCCTGTTAAAAACCCATAAGCATGATAAGCAAAGCCGGATATTGTAGGTAAGTGTGAGAAGTTTTTGCGGTCATATAACTATATATATGTACCTGCTTTGGGTTAAAGTGTGTTTCCTTATTATTGTAGATAAACGCCAACCATGAGTGACTTCAAAGGAACAATAAGTATGACTACTTCTCAGTTAAAACAGAAGTTTCTATGCTGCTCAGGATGCAGCAATGAGTTTGACGAAGCTGATAGGTTTGCTCGTCTACTTCCATGTCTTCATTCCTTGTGCAACCAATGTGTCCACAATCTAACCAAAGACAAGTCCATCACCTGTCCTGACTGTGAAGTAAAGCACCAAATCAGTAGTGATGTATCTGTCTTCCCGCGTGACACCACGCGATTAGATTTGATGGACTTCGTTAGAGTCAAAATGGCACCTGGGGCAATACTTTGTCAAGTTTGCACCGATACCAAGCAGGCGTCATACAGATGCAAAAATTGTTCCGAGTTCCTTTGCGATGAATGCCATTCTGCACATAAGAAGACCAGTGTGACAAAAGACCACGAGGTATTGGAATTACAGTCATTACAGAAAAGAGAGGATTTGGATGGTTTCAGCCACAAACAGAAATGTACCAGCCATGACCGGGAACTTGAGCTCTATTGTAACAGTGACGGCTGCAAAAAACCTGTCTGCTTCATGTGTGCCCTTCTCAACCACCGACAAGATGCAGGTCATGATCTTCAAGAAATAGCATCAGTAGATAGTGCCAAGAAAGACAACATGCGACAACGAATTGATGACACCAACAAAAGTGGAAAAGAGGTCAAACGCGTACTTGAAGACATCGCTGTTGAAATAAATGACGTCAAAGGTCTTGGAAAAGAGGTGGAGTCACAGATCGACCAATCATTTCAAGCGTACATTGACACGTTAGTGCAACGCCGTGATGAACTAAAGAAAGATGTCAACAAAAATGTACAGATGAAGATTAGTACATTAGAAAACCAACTGCGAAACCTGAAGATTCACCAGAAACATATTAACGAGGCAACAGAATTCGCCGACCAAACATTGCTTTACAAAAACCCGCCAGCCTTCTTACAGATAGAAGGCGTGGTGACGGAAAGGCTTCAGAAGCTTACAGACGAACCATTTGACAAGGAACCGCATGAAATCGCGACAATAGGTTTCAATAGTAAAGGACTTGCACAAGAAATAGAAACCAAAAGTACAACAATGGCAAAAGTTTGGTCTTCAAATGCCTACAGACCGAATACAAAAATTGTAGCCAGACAGGAAAAGGCGTACCAAGATGAAGGTGTTACCTTCATCGGAACACTCAGAAACTATGCCGGAAAACCTATGATTGAAGACCTAGGCCACCTGAAAGCTTCGATTACTTTTCCTGATGGTAAGTTTAATGATCAGATTAAGATACACCATGTCTTCGGTGAAGTTTGACAAACAACTTATTTCAAGGTTTGATTTGTAAGTCGAACAGTTCGTGCATTAATTAAAAGCAATAAGCATGTATAAAAATATACCATGTTTAAAAGCGACAGATCTTTCAGGTGAACCAATTGAAATTGCTTTCAGCTTTTTAAAAATTGATCCCGTATAGATTAAATCTAATATTATAACAGGGAACTTTCGTTTTCTTGGCTTCATACAATGAGTTCATGATTCTTAGAATGCTCTCATTTCAGATTCAAAAGTAGATGCCAAAGTCTTTTCAAATGGATCGGATGAATTCCGCATAACTTTTGTTCCATTTCAACCTGGGAACTACAAGTTAGAGATAAGCATTCTGAACAAAAACTTGGGTGAACACCAGTTCCAGATTTTTCCAAAGGAAAAACCAAAGAGTAAATAATAATTCTCTAATCAAATTGGAAATGCGTATATGACTGATTTAATAATTTAATTAAAGTTTTATCAGGACCTTTAATTTAACTTGCTGAAGTAACCATATAGAAAAAAATGTAAATAACTTCAACTCAATGTAATGTTTAATCTCCTTACATACGTTGTTGTCTTATCTTGTCAGGGTTTTTTTTTTGCAGAACTGCCGATTTTAGGTTAAATCTCGTGAAAATTTTGGTTCAAAGTCCATTTTCTCAAAAATGGTCCGAAGTTGAAAGAAATTACAGGTAATTCTAGTATTATAGATTATACTGCTCGACAACGTTCACTTCTTTTTTTAAACATGAATATAACCAAATTAAACGTTTTTGCTACCAATGTTTACTTTATATTTTAAGGTTCAGGAATTGATTCAAGTCAGTTGGATGGAGCAAAAAGTAAGTTTTAACATTAAAGTGAGGGCAAGTGTAGGAAATTGTAAACGTGTGGATTGAATCTTCATCAGTTTTCAGCAAATGGCACATTGTGAACCGTTAGACCGGTAAAGATATAAATCTGTTATTTTCATATCTTCAGCTCATTATGCCTTATTACTGCTAATCAAGGACTATAATCCCCGTGTTTATATTGGTACTCCTTAATGAAATTAGGTAAACTACAACTTAATCCCTCTATTGAAATTTGCAACAATGGAAGATGATTACCGTGATCAGTTAAATTGACATCTATACAGAGGAGATTAACTTGTTATGGGTATGATTTTTTTTGCTTGAAGGAAAAAAAGTCCTACACTAAGGAAAAAACTCCTACACTGTAGGAAGAAAACTCCTACTCTGAAGGAAGAAAACTCCTACATCAAAGATGGTAATATGACCATCAATTTGATAGTTATTTACTTTTCAAATCAAAATCTGTTTAATATAATGATACACTAAGGACAAAATCTTTTTACTTATGCATCATTTACATTTTACACCATCAAAGACCATACCATTTGATTCACATAGAATTGAAAATATATGTATAACATGAAGCAAATATGGAATCAGCTTCTGCTCATATTTTATTAATGGGAAATTTCAATCCTGATATGGGATATTGGCAAACACTTTTTTTCGGACTTGGAATATTTGATAAAAGATTGGGGGGGGGGTATGGAATATTGGTACCCACTTCTAAACGAGCCCAAAAACTATATAGCTATATATACAGATAGACACTTAAACAGTCAATGTAATCTAAATTCATTAAACAGTATACTTTCGATAACAATGACCTTGTTTATGACTACAAATGACTTATGTATAAGAAATCTGAATAATCAGTAATATCAGATATATCTGAGGACAAACTATGATGAATAGAGTTGTAAAAACCATAAAAAAATTTGATTATTAAAGCATTTCATAAAAAAAATTATTTTTAATATGCTAAAAGTACACTGATATAAAAAAAAAATTTTTAATAACAAGTATTTCCTAAAAAAACATGTAACCTAGTACAGGTACTCTGTATAGCATTTCATTAGTTCAGTTCGTACTATTCAATTTCTACAGGTAAATTTTTCAAACAGGTAAAATTTTCATACAGGTAAATTTCTCTTTCCTAAAACAAGATAATCTTGTTTGTATAGCTGTTAATTTAACTGATCAAAGAGATCAAGTTTCATTGTTGCAAATTTCAACAGAGAGATTAATCTCAAGTTTACCAGAGTTCACCGGGGTCATGCAACCCAAGGTCGTGGATTGTTTGACTTTACTTGCTATAATTAATCTGTTCTTTATTAGCTTGAAGTCATCAAATGAACCTTCTTGTGTGTTATTACGCCCTTTTTATGGCCCGGCCACGTATGTGGATCGGACATATAGTTTTATCCTTGTCCGTCGGTACGTACGTTCGTAACACTTTGATTAAGTTCTTACTTAAGGTCCATCAATCGTATACTAGATGTTGGGGGTCAATGATAATTCACCACTAGATGGGTCTTGGGTAGGGCTTCACCATCCACTAGAAATAAGGTCACTGTGACCTATATTTTATGCATGAACGACTTAAAATATCGTTCATGCATAAATATAGATCACAGTGACCTAATTTCTAGTGGGTGGTATCATGTTACCCAATACCCATCTAGTGGTGAAATATCATTGACCCTCAACATCTAGTATCCAAGTTATGGACCTTAACCAAGAACTAAACCAAAGTCATTCATTCGTTATATATAGGTCACATGTACAGTGACCTTATTTCTAGTGGGTGATGTCACATTACCCAAAACAATATCTTTGACCTTAACCAAGAACTTAACAAGTTAAGTTAAGTTCTTGGTTAAGGTCCATAACTAGGATACAAGATGTTGAGGGTCAAAGATATTGTTTTGGGTGATGTCACATTACCCAAAACAATATCTTTGACCTTAACCAAGAACTTAACAAGTTAAGTTAAGTTCTTGGTTAAGGTCCATAACTAGGATACAAGATGTTGAGGGTCAAAGATATTGTTTTGGGTAATGTGACATCACCCACTAGAAATAAGGTCACTGTGAATGAATGAATGACTTGGTTTAGTTCTTGGTTAAGGTCCATAACTCGGATACTAGATGTTGAGGGTCAATGATATTTCACCACTAGATGGGTATTGGGTAACATGATACCACCCACTAGAAATTAGGTCACTGTGAACTATATTTAACGCATGAATGACTTTGGTTAGGTTCTTAGTTAAGGTCCATATCTCAGATACTACATGTTGGGGGTCAATGGTATTTCATCACTAGATGTGTCATGGGTAACAATACACCATCCAATAGAAATTGGGTCACTATGACCTATATTTTAGGCATGAACACTTTTGATTATTTCTTGGTAAAGGTCCATATCCAAGGTGATGCACACCGGTGGTCAATGATATTTCAATAACGGGAGGGCCATCCTGTGGCTCATAGACACATTTTCTAGTTGATCTATAAAGTATTGCAATTAGAGAGAATTTCAAACTGTTTTGTATTCAGTCTCCATTTGCTTTAATTTCAATCTGAATAAAATTAGATCTATCAATTGCTCCCTACTGTCTCGGCATGGTAGCTCTGAATACATCCCAGTGGCGGAGTGTTCTAAGGCGCTTGTTTAAATACCACAATATTGATCACTAGCCGATCACCTTGCAGGTGGTGTTCGAGTCCCGCATGTAATTTATAAAAAACGGGTCTTCCCCACTTGTATGTGATTAAGTTTCTCAGTTACCTGCCCAAGGTCGGTGGTTTTCTCCGGGTACTCAATAAAATTGACCGCCCTACATGGACCCGGTTTGTCGATAAAGGGCGTTAAACACTCAGCACACACATACACTGAATACACCCACTATTAATTCTACATTCTCTTCTGATGACCTTTTTCGAAATCCTCTTAATTAATCATAAGACGTAATGCTTCCAAAATCTTGGAAGCTGTAATCTGATTGGCCAATTGAAAAGGTCATGAGAACAGAAAGGAGAATGGATGTCTGTAGATCTATCAAGCAGAGACAGAAGGGAACAATTGATAGATTTTAATCCAATTCTTAGTTGTCATGTGATCCCTTACAGGGTCTTTGTCAGTAAGAATAACAAATAATGCAAAAACTTAATAATTATAGTATATTGTATTACATTATTCACCGCTTCCCCAAACCCGCTTTATTACTTTGTAATATAAATAATTAGTTACTTGACAGTTGTAATTCCAACTGTGATTTTATTTTTTAAGAAACAACCTTTAGTCTAGAGCGTAGACGGGCGCATCGTGATGTCACTGTGACACCTGATGGAAAAACCTTTATCAACACACCGTCTGGAACTCTGACCGAAAGCGTCAAGGATAGGTGGGTAAAGTATATGGTATACAGCATATCCTCAAAAGAAGGCAGGACATTTTACCAAGTTTGTTGATTGAATTCGCGCTTAGTTTTCGGACATAAGACAATGCCGATTCCCATTTGTTACTTCTTTGTTTCTTAAAAAAAAATCCAAAAAACTATAAGATAGAAATATTAGAAATAAGTCCTTGATGAATTGGAAGACCAATGCAATGTTAGCTCCATATACATGTAATACATTTTAGAACATTCTAGATTCCGATAACATTGGTGAACAATAGTGTTCGAGTGATTTTATTGTCTGTCGTAGTGATATAAGATTTATATATTAGTGTATCATAATGTGCATTAATTACATATTTATTTTAGGCTTCGCAAATTCAAAGGAACGTACGGCATTCGGCCATTTGAGACACCAGGCTTATATTTTTATGAGGTTAATGTACGCTATAAAGTCAAGAATCAGTTGGAGAAAAGCAACCTGGTATTTGAACTAGGAATTGCACATAAAAGTGAAATAGACCAGAAGGTCGTGGTCGATGGTCAGCCTCATGCCTGGTCAATGGTATGCTCTCAGCACGTGGATTGCGATGCCTTGTGTCTTCACGTTGCACGTCACGGTAAATGTTTGTACCATGAGACTCTTTCCAAGAATACGATTGGTTGTACCATGGAGAAGACCTTTGGTTTTCTTTTGGATGCCCCAAATAGATTGCTGAAGATTTTCGACAGCACCAAAAACAAAATGGTTGTCAAGATTGAAGACGTAGAGTTTTCTGATGAGCTTGTTCCAGTAATGTCGGGTTATAATCCCAACCAAGTGGAGGTCACCATGACCATTGTTGATGAAGAAAACTAATAACCACCACCTGTATTTCACACATTTACTGTTTGTTACATATCACAAACTACAATATAGCTAAATGTAATATTTTAGTTCTGTTATAATAAACCACTCATAATGTTGAAAGTAAATTTCCGCGACCAAATGTTATAATTAACTGGCTTCTCAGAATGTTAATGAAAATATTGTATATTTTTATATATTTTAATATTGTAAGAGTTATGATAATTAATAATTAATAACTTGAAAATTAAGTGTAATCCATAATTTCGCATACTTGGTATTGTAAAGCAATTTCTTTTATAACAATTGTATAGCAACAGAAACTGTGTGTTACATATCACGAACTACAATGTAGCTTAATGTTGTAATCAATATAAATCACTCATAATGTTAACAACGTACATTTCCACGTCCAAATATAAAAATTATACTGGCTTTTCAGAATGTTAATGAAAATATTGTACATGTATATTTCAAATATATGACAATTAAGTGTAATCCAGAATTTTTCATACTATTATCACTGTAAATTGTATAGCGACATAAATTTGCAAGTAAAGGTTGAAAAATTACTATGGTCAGCATTTCCTCTGGACCTTAATCCGACTAAAAACTTTTGAAAGGACCATGGCTGATAAGGCCTGTTTTTGGCCTCAAAATATGGCTGAAAATTAAAAGTTCTAGTATTCTACATTCACTGTGTTATTTTCTTAGGCAAGGGTTAGGGACATAATAAACAATGAAAATTATTTCAATCCATTTAATCTATATATAGAAAATGACATTAAAAGTTGGAAGATATTCAACATTTGGTAAAAATTAGCGGTTTTTACATTATTTTCATGCTTATTTTGTTTTCAATAGTAGTGTGTACAGCCGTGTACCAAATAGATACTTTGGGAAAATATTTTTCAGGACCAACTTAATTTTTTACCAAAAGGATTTTGTGGTACATGGGTGTTGCGGTCACTTCCCAGAGCAAAAATTATTGAAAATATGCTAAAAACAGTCGATTTGGTCAATTTTGTGCAATTTGTTCAATTTTGACGTCACTATGTCGTCACAGTATGGTCAAAAATATTAATTTGTCTATGAAGCATAAAAGTACTGACATTTAACTAAGTCTTGTCACAATTTTTACTTCAATTCAAACAAAAATAATTTTTGGGCCAAAAATGACCCTTTTCAACCCTAGTCCTTTGCTTGATTCTGTTGTCGTTACAAGAACTTGAACAGGCACAACAGTGAGTGGTTCGTGCACCATTCCCCGGTGCAAGATCAACGCTAACGGTAAATAAAAATCAAATAATTGTTAAACTCTGTTGGCTACAACGACTTTTGATGGATAAAATTTTAAATAGCAGACTGTTAAATTGATTTGTTGTTTTTGTCTCGCCTGCGACTTTAGTCGCTGAAGGCGAGACATAGGTATTACTTTCCGGCGGCGGCGGCGGCGGTGTAAACTTTTTTGTAAGACTTTTGTGGAAAATGAATTAAAAGAAAAGTATAATAGATAGGCATCTGATACTTGGTGTACAGACAGTTGTGGTTATGGTCTACGCAACTGGCACCATGCCGTTTGACCCTGACCCAAATTTCATGGTTCAGCGACTCTGTGAACTTAGATGTTTTTTTCGGGCCAAAAGACCCCTTTGTAAGACTTTTATGGAAAATGAATTACAAGAAAAGTTTAATAGCTAGGCATCTGATATTTGGTATACAAACAGTTGGGGTTATGGTCTACACAACTGGTACCATGCCGTGTGACCCTGACCCAAATTTCATGGTTCAGTGGCTCTGTGAACTCAGATGTTTTTTCAGGCCAAAAGACCCCTTTGTAATACTTTTGTGGAAAATGAATTACAAGAAAAGTTTAATAGCTAGGCATCTGATAATTTGTTTACAGACAGCTGGGGTTATGGTCGACACAACTGGTATCATGCTGTTTGACTCTGACCCCAATTTCATGGTTCAGCGACTCTGTGGACTTAGATGTTTTTTTCGGGCCAACAAACCCCTTTGTAAGACTTTTGTGGAAAGCGAATTAAGTGAAAAGTATAATAGCTAGGCATCTGACATCTGGTATACAGACACTTTGGGTTATTGTCTATGCATTTGGCCCCATGCCATTAGACCTTGACCCCATTTTCATGGTTCAGTGACTCTGTGCACTTAGATGATTGTTTGGACAATTAAAACTTTGGTGGAAAATAAATTAAGTTAAAAGTATAATAGCTAGGCATCTGATATTTGGCATACAGACATTTTGGGTTTTGGTCTACACAACGACACCATGTTTTGTGACCCTGACCCCATTTTTCATGGTTCAGTGACTTTGTGAACTAAGATGATTTTTGGGTGGAAAATGACTTAAGTGAAAAGTACAATGTATGATATTATAGCTAGGCATCTGATATTTGGAGATCATGGTATACATAACTGATGTCACCATGTAATGTGACCTTGACCCCATTTTCATGGTTGAATGACTAGTGAATGTTGGTTTTTTTTCATCGTTTTTCAATAACTATGGTATCTAGAACACACTTCAGACATTTTTGTGATGGTTAAATGGAATTCTGTCATCTGTCACATGACCTTGTCCTTAACTTTTCTGAAAGCCCAGCTAGACCTTCAATGAGTTCTGTGATGGTGCGGACAGGCGAGACATACTTTAGTGTCAACTCTTGTTTAATATCATTTGCTTTATTATTATAACAACAGTTTAACTACCCCCATGCGGAAAATAATTAATATGCGTTTCTTTTTGTTTTGTTTCGTTGTGATCTTATTTGCTTGTTTATTATGTCTCCCCCACTTTTGTTGGGAGACATATTGTTTTTGTCGTGTCCGTCCGTCCGTCCGTATGTCCGTCACAAAGTTTGTCAGCGCTACTCCTCTGAAACTACTGAACTGAATTCAATGAAACTTGGTATATAGGAAGTAAACCATATGTTGTTGTGCATATTACCAGGATATTTTGATCCTCAAATTTTTATGGAAGTTATGGCCCTTTGAACTTAGGAATTTGCTTTAAATCCTCATTTATCATCTTATAAGGGCAACTCCTCTGAAACTACTTAACCGAATTCAATGAAACTTGGTATATAGGAAGGACACCATATGCAGTTGTGCCTATGATCCTCAAATTTTTGTGTGAGTAATGGCTGTTTGAACTTATAATTTTTTGGGTAAATGGGGGGAGACATTGTTTCTGTAGGCAAAAACTAACTTTAATTCTGGAATAGTTTTGTTAACTTTTTTGTGAACAGTTGAAAGATTTCCAGCATGAGGATAGTTACAAAAATATTGTGTTATTATATTACTATTTTTTTTAGATGAAATGAAATTTACGCAACAATGGATCTTGTGTTTTCCTGATTGCTGTAACTGACAGCACAGGCCCGCCCGAGGCAATTTTAATGTAGAATGAACTTGATCTTTTATATAGGCTTATATCACCATCATCATTATTTTTTAAGGCTTTTTGACTTAATGAAGGTTATTTTTTTTATTTATCAAATACAAATGAAGTATAATCGTGTTCAATGCTCCTAGTAATGATCCGTTTTATCACAGAGTGGAATAGGTGTTTATCATTAATGTTATTGTTGTTGTGATATTCTGTCTAAAATTACCGACTGGATATCATTTTTAGCTCACCTGGACCGAAGGTCCAGGTGAGCTATTGCCATCACTTGGCGTCCGTCGTCGTCGTCTGTCGTCGTCTGTCGTCCGTTAACAATTTTTAAAAAATCTTCTCCTCTGAAACTACTGAACAGAACTTAATGAAACTTGGTATGCATGATCCTTAGGGTGTCCTGCACCAAACTTGTGTTTCGATTTTTGATCCGTCAAAAAACATGGCCACGGTTACTAAAAATAGACCAGGGGGGTCAAACTACTGTTTTTGGCTTGTAAATCAAAAAGTATAATTATTATTATTATTACAATTCTTATATAGCGCTCCATCTATACATATGATACTCAAAGCGCTGTACAAATTCATTTAAATAAAACAACAAAAGAAACAATGATGTATAAAGTTACAATAATACATGTTTACATTAAAAACTATAAAATGTATATACCATGGATGAATACATAGGTGATAGGTAACTTTAAAAAAAATAATAATAATTTATCAGATATCCATTAAAAAAATGATCGAAATAAAAATATAAATTAATAAAAATTTAAAAAGGATCGCAAATTAAAATATAAATGAATATTTCAATGCTTATTAAATGAAAGTGAAAAAGGAAATTAAAATATTGAGTAAAAATAATTATTGATTACCACTTTAAAAATCACAGTGAAAATGATAATTATAAAAGAAACAGGATAACTGTAGATTAAAAGAATATTAAGAACTATTTACAATAAAATTAATGACAAGAGTTAAATAATATGGTATAATATATATATCACAGTTTCAAGACGAATCACAGTTTCAGACTAATCATAGTTTCAGGCGAATCAAAGTTTTAGACCACAGTAAAAGCTTTAGTAAAAAGATAGGTTTTGAGCTTTTTCTTAAACACATTGACAGATAAGTTAGTGTCACGCATCTGATCCGGAAGATCGTTCCAAAGAACAGCAGCCGCCCTGTCAAATCTTCTCTCTCCGTGTGTTTTCGTTCGAACAACTGGTGTCACCAATAAACATTTCTTTCCTGATCTCAAGGGTCTAGAGGGATGGTATAGTTCTACAATTTCTTCTAGGTAAGATGGTGCATTCCCAGTAAGGGCTTTAAAGACGTAAAGCAATAGTTTGTATTGGCATCGATAGGATATGGGAAGCCAGTGAAGAGACTTTAGCACAGGTGTTATGTGATCTGATTTTCGTGTTCTTGATATAACCCTCGCAGCAGTATTTTGCACTCGTTGTAGTCGTTGTAATTGACAACTGGGCAGTCCAAAAAGTAGAGCGTTTCCATAATCGAGACGGGAAGTAACCAATGAACACATTAATGTCTTACATGCATCTGTCGTGATATATTGTCGAATACGACCGATGTTCCGAATCTGATGATAGCATGACTTTGAAATAGAGCTTATTTGTTTAGTCATTGACAGAGACTGGTCAAAGTAGACTCCTAGGTTCTTTACGCATTCAGCACTGCTGACGATGCTACTACCAATTTGAACTGAACAGTGCTTGAGGTCTTTTATTCGATGCTTTGGGGCGAAAAGAATCAGCTCTGTCTTATCTTCGTTAAGTTTAAGCATATTTGCGCACATCCATTTACTAATGTCAGATAAACAAAGTTCAAGACGCTGCGAGATGTTGTTCCAGTTGTCTAGCGGCTTCACGACTAAATACACCTGTGTGTCGTCTGCATAACAATGATGATACATATTATGTTGTCTACATATCTCACCAATCGGCTTTGAAAAAATACAATATAATTTAGGTCCCAAAACTGATCCTTGAGGAACTCCAAAATTTAACTCGATCTTGTCGGACAAAGTGTTTCCGATAGCAATTTGCTGAGATCGACTTCGTAGATAAGAGTTTAACCAAGACAGGGCGTATCCCGTTACTCCGAAAGACTTTTCAAGACGCACAGCTAAAATGTCGTGGTCGATTACATCAAATGCTGCAGACAGGTCGAGCATTAAGAGTACGGCACAGCAATTGTTGTCAAGAGCTACGGAAATGTCATGATGTACGCGTAGCAATGCTGTCTCGGTAGAATGATATGCCCTGTAAGCTGACTGGACAGGTTCATATAAGTTATTTGATGTAAGGTGATTCTCCAGACGACTCTCAGCAACCTTTTCTAAAATTTTGGAAACAAATGGTAAATTTGAAACCGGTCGATAGTTCTTCATGACATCTTTGTCAAGTCCTGTTTTTTTCAATAAAGGTCTTACAATAGCGCCTTTGAAACATTCCGGAACCGCACACTCATGAAACGATGTGTTAACGATATTGGTTATGGCGAAAGACAGATTGCCAACGCATGATTTTAGCACTGATGTTGGAAGTGGATCTAACTCACATGACTTGCAAGGTGCCTTTGAAATGATTTTCTTAATCTCCTCAACAGACGCTGGTGAAAAAGAAGTTAGAGCGTTGCCTTCGAACGTAGTGTCAGCAGAGAAAGGATCAACAGCATCAGATTCCTCGTTCGCTTTTGACAAATTTGTTCTGATCGTTTCTATTTTACCATGAAAGAAGGACCCAAAACGGTTGGCTAATTCGAATTCACTCCTATGCGTAGGTAGAATAACCATATTTGTGTTGCCAAGCAGATTGTTGGTTAATTTGAAAAGGCGTTTATGGTCGTTTCCAAGTTCATCGATTTTATTAGAGTAGTATTCAGCCTTTGATTTTTGAAGAAGGCGACTGGTTTTGAAACAATGTTCTTTGTATATTTGTCTATCAACATGGAGTCTAGACTTTCTCATCTTCCGTTCAGCTCTGCGGCGTTCTTTTTTAGAAGCCCGGATTTCATCCGAATACCATTCAGTGTTTGGGCGTGATGTAACCTGCTTCGTTTGTACCGGGGCATGTTTATCAAGTAACTGATGCAACACAGAGTTATATTCACATACTTGGGATTCTGTTGAACTTGATGTACTTAGCTCCACAGACAGAGGAGAGTCGTTTAAGTCGGATATAAAGCTATCGATATCGATGTCATTACACTTGCGGAATGAAAGAGTCTTCCTTGGCTTTGGTGGTTTTACCGTATTAACAGCGCATTTTATCGCAAAATGGTCTAGTGTGGAAGTACCATTTGAGTCACAGATTGGTGTGTCTTCGATAACAAGCGGCCCCCAAATTATATGGTTGTCTCCTCTTGTAATGAGAACATCAAGAGTGTGACCGTGGACATGTGTCGCTCCAACAACGTGTTGTTTCAAACCATGATCGTGAATAGTCTCTAAAAACTTTCGGCCATCACTATCGCCGGGATCATCAATGTGAAAATTCAAGTCTCCAGTGATAATTATATCTTCCGTGATATTACCAACATGGTCGAGAAAATCTTGCCATTCGTCAAAAAATGTGGAAGTTTTAAGTTGGTTCCGTTTGGATGTTGGAGGACGGTAGATGACGAAAAGGAGAAATGTGCGATTGCTAGCTGTAACCATGCACTGTAGCATTTCAAAATGTGTGATGGCGCTTAATCCTTTGCATTGAAATGGTTTGACGGCAATGCTGGATTTATGAATGACGGCGACTCCTCCACCTCTACGATTAATACGAGACAAATGTTGAATATTATATCCTGCGGGGACTAGTTCTGATATAACTGAATTGTCAGTAGAGTCCCCTAGCCATGTCTCCGTAGCTGCAAATATATCCGTGTCGCTTGTTATTAAATAGTCGCTGATGGATAATGTTTTGTTTCGCAATGATCGTACATTAAGGACAGTAAGAGATAATGATTTAGAATTATCTAGGTTTTGTTCCTTTTTCAAAAGTACTAAATTCTCATAGTTGGTATATCTCTGGGGTTGACGAACCAAGTGGAAACGTTCCCTCGTAACGGTACTGATAGTCTCATTTGCCGTAGTCGACATTGTTGTTTTGACATCTGGTGGCAGTAAATTAATTAAATTGTTCTTGTTCACTTCTCTGTTGTCAAAGTTGAGTTTCGATGAACGCATTCGGGAGCTGATAAGAGTTTGTATTGGTCTTTGGACCTTTCTTCCGCCTCTGGTACCGCGACGTGTAGCTTTTCCTGGTGTGGCAGTGCGAGAACAGAAGTCCGGGCAAGTTGGTACTTTCGTAGCATTGAATAGTGATAGAAAATATCTTTTTAATGAAGAAGTCATGGTGACAGTCTTAAGTAAGTAGCGACTCGACTTGAAACTGCTGAATAAGTCAATGTTACTTCGATTATTCCGTAGAAAAGTCAAATATCACCTTACGTAGTGGGAGCCGCTACTCAGCGCTAACCACGAACACAATAAATCACAGGTTACTTCGAGTTACATTTCCGAACGCACCTTGTCTTAAAAGTTTAAAAGGTTAATATCTAGGACGTTCTGAGTGACATCGGTTTGCACGACGCTAAAAGCCTATGTGAGAGGGGCCTGTTAGTCACCCTCTCCAAAATGTGCGCATTAAGACGCGCTCAATAAAGTAGTTCTAAAATGGTATAACAAAATACCCAAAAAACGAAAACAACATCGGAAACCAAGTTCAAGTTCAAAACGATAAACCATTTGTGGTAAGAATTTTTATGATGTATCACAAAAGACCACTTACTCATAAATATTTAAGGATCGTCCAATAAGATATGTTGCAACATGCTGATTTTATTTTGCGAGGATCATTTTTGGGCACAAAACGAAGTTAGACCTGAGATAATTAAACTAATTTTCTCAGGTTAGACTTAATATAAAAGATCCGGCATAACCTTGAAGATTATATTCAAGCATAAGACATAAAAGTATATTCATATCATAGTAGACTATTTATGAAGGGACCTGTAGGTGTCTGGTTAATATAATGAAAATGTCTGCAAGTCACACTGTTCTTGGTCAATATTATGAAGGTGCCTGCAAGTCACACAGTTCTTGGTCAATATTATGGAGGAGCCTGCAAGTCACACTGTTCTTGGTCAATATTATGAAGATGCCTGCAAGTCATACTGTTCTTGGTCAAAATTATGAAGGAGCCTGCAAGTCATACTGTTCTTGGTCAATATTATGAAGGTGCCTGCAAGTCACACTGTTCTTAGCCAATATTATAAAGGTGCCTGCAAGTCACACTGTTCTTAGTCAATATTATGAAGATGCCTGCAAGTCATACTGTTCTTGGTCAAAATTATGAAGGAGCCTGCAAGTCATACTGTTCTTGGTCAATATTATGAAGGTACCTGCCGGTCATACTGTTCTTGGTCAATATTATGAAGGTACCTGCCGGTCATACTGTTTTTTAGTCAATATAATGAAGGTGCCTGCAAGTCACATCACATTGTTCTTAGCCAATATTATGAAGGTGCCTGCAAGTCACACTGTTCTTAGCCAATATTATGAAGGTGCTTGCAAGTCACACTGTTCTTGGTCAATATTATGAGGGTGCCTGCAAGTCACACTGTTCTTAGCCAATATTATGAAGGTGCCTGCAAGTCACACTGTTCTTGGTCAATATTATGAAAGTGCCTGCAAGTCACACTGTTCTTGGTCAATATTATGAAGGTACCTGCCGGTCATACTGTTCTTGGTCAATATTATGAAGGTACCTGCCGGTCGTACTGTTTTTTAGTCAATATAATGAAAGTGCCTGCAAGTCACATCACATTGTTCTTAGCCAATATTATGAAGGTGCCTGCAAGTCACACTGTTCTTGGTCAATATTATGAAGGTGCCTGCAAGTCACACTGTTCTTGGTCAATATTATGAAGGTACCTGCCGGTCATACTGTTCTTGGTCAATATTATGAAGGTACCTGCCGGTCGTACTGTTTTTTAGTCAATATAATGAAAGTGCCTGCAAGTCACATCACATTGTTCTTAGCCAATATTATGAAGGTGCCTGCAAGTCACACTGTTCTTAGCCAATATTATGAAGGTGCTTGCAAGTCACACTGTTCTTGGTCAATATTATGAGGGTGCCTGCAAGTCACACTGTTCTTAGCCAATATTATAAAGGTGCCTGCAAGTCACACTGTTCTTGGTCAATATTATGAAGGTGCCTTTAAGTCACACTGTTCTTGGTCAATATTATGAAGGTGCCTGCAAATCACACTGTTCTTAGCCAATATTATGAAGGTGCCTGCAAGTCACACTGTTCTTGGTCAATATTATGAAGGTGCCTGCGAGTCACACTGTTCTTAGCCAATATTATGAAGGTGCCTGCAAGTCACACTGTTCTTGGTCAATATTATGAAGGTGCCTGCGAGTCACACTGTTCTTAGCCAATATTATGAAGGTGCCTGCAAGTCACACTGTTCTTGGTCAATATTATGAAGGTGCCTGCAAGTCACACTGTTCTTATCCAATATTATGAAGGTGCCTGCAAGTCACACTGTTCTTGGTCAATATAATGAAAGTGCCTGCAAGTCACACTGTTCTTGGTCAATATTATGAAGGTGAATTATTATGACAATGTGGAAAGGTTATGCGATCATCATTAAGGTTAGAAAGTCATTTTACTGAGAAATACATTTATTTTAAGTTTGTGATCTTCTTTTACTTGACAAGTCATATTCTTAATCATTTTTACTCATTTATGTCCAGAAGAAGTAACAAGAGAATGTCTTAGAAAACCAGACGATGATGAAGCAGGTAAACCAGATGACAGTAGACCAAAAAAAACTTTATATACTGTACATGTAAGATTTATAAATTATTTGGCTAAATGAAATTGATTACAAGTACGTGTGTAAAGTAATCATTAATATATACACCTCGCCAAAAGTTAAGCAACACCAACTTTTTTCAACCATAATCATTTTATGGCTTGAAATATTCGCATAATACAAAATGATGGAAAATCAAAAAGTAATCACTTCAATGTATTGACTCTAATTGTGTAATGGACTAAAGATGTTTTATCAGAAATGTTTGCAAGTCATGAAAATCCAACTTTTCGAAAATGGTGTAAAATTTTAGATAAAATAGCGTTTAAAAAGTTTATCTTTCAATATCAATTGTAAACTTATAACAACTTATTAATGCATATAAAGTTTGCAAACATGACAAATTACCACTATGCAAACAAAAAATAATGGTTTCAAGCTCAAGTTGCATCTACTGCAGTCAACAAAGGGACTTAATCAGTTTTCTGTGAGAAAAGGATTGCAGCTTGATCTATTTTTTTTACTGGGTAAAGATTCATTAAGACATAGTTTAAATGATAGAAATATGTAAAACGTATATTATATGTATCCTAAATATATTTCATATCAAGTCGTAAACCATATTATGATTTAAATAACCTGTTTGTTTGGCAATAGGTCTCAGACTGGTAATGGTTTTCGTATATGTGGCCCAAGAGTAACACGTCATTATTATTTGAATTCTCACTGTGTATCCATATCAGGCTTTCCTCAAGATTTGCGCCTGGATTACTAGTAAAAACCAATATTTCAGTTTTAAGAAAAGATGCCACAGCCATCACCATCACATGATCAGCCCACTCGCCATTTCTTGACATTTTGTCCAGGAATTTCGTCAGATCACCACCTTCAACAAAGTCTTTCAAATTGACTAATCCATCATTTCGCTGTAAGTTTACATTATATAGCATAAGCTTAAAATGAATAAGGGTAACTACAATATTACATTTGGTTAGTTATTCTTGGCCATATGAGTATTTTATACTTTACCTTGACAAGTCATCGTCTTGCTGCAAAGCCTCATACATGAATCTGTTCTGTTTTGAATTATATAATGGTTTAGATTCTGAAGTCTGGTATTTTTCAGGCTTCAAGACATAAATTTTGCTATCCATTAAATCAAAATTTATAACCCATTTGAATCAGCAATTATACAAATATGGTTCAAATAATAATAATTTTGTCTGTAATACAAAGAGCATTTAATTTGTTTTGTACCTTGATAGTTCACAACTTCAATTTAAATTTATGTCCCAGAGTCTAGAAGGTCTTTTATTTCACTGAACCTTTATTAATTATTTCTAGAGACCAAAGGACAAGATATGATAAGAGCCCAATTTTGCCCCCCAATTTTGAAATTATTAAAATGAGCTAAAAGTATGTGATGTATACTTTAGATTAGTTTAACTTTACTATATCAGCATTATTTTGTTAAAAGTGATCCATTATGATGTGAAAATAGGTTCCCAAAGTGGCTTTAAAATCGTGATTTGATGAAAAACTGCAAAAAACCTGCAATTTTGATGTGGTTTTCAGCAAATTTAAATATGAGCCACACCGAGTACCACTACAATAATTTATGTAGATAATCATTTTTAATATAGACACAAACCACAAAAATATCTTTGTGGTACTCGGTGTGGCTCATAGTTATCTTTACCAAAAACTACTCCAAATTTGCATGATTTTAACACTTTTTTACAAAAATGTCTTTTTCACATAATTTGATGACGTCACTGTGACGTAATAAACAAGATTTAGTTAAAATTAATGTTATTTTACTAAACCTTGTTTATCTAAGAATTGATCTAGAATAATCCAACCTTAGTTCAATCATTTAAAAAAAATGGTAAATTAGGGGGCCAAATTTAGCACTTATCATATCTTGTCCTTTGACTGTGTTTTACCTTTAGATCACCTTAGGTTGCTTTTACAACATTTCGAGCTGTTGTCTTTTTAATACACTCCCAATTTCCATTCAAATTTCTAACCTGTATAACTGGATTTTGTTTACAGTATGCCACTGAATTTCTTCGGAGGTCAGCAGCACTTTGCTTGTTATAGCCTAGTCTTTCGAGCTGATCGCTTATTGCCTCAAAGAAGCAGTTCCCATTGCCTGGTGTGGGTGTGCTGTATTCTAGACCTAACAATAAGATGTGATCCAACAGGATATCTTTTGAGCTTCTCTGGTCATCTTGTGTACGACATTTTGATAGCAAATTACGGTAGCTCTCTGGATCACTGCATGCATGACCTGCATTATATAATGTGTTAGATGGACAATATTTGGTTTAATGCATCTCCTAATTTAAATTGATTCATAGTTCTTCAGACAATATTTTTAAGGGGATGTGGTGAGCGATATTCTTTTTCATAGGTTTTTACTCAATTTGAATTTTGTGAATCGGACCTTAAAATTTGCTAGGAAAATGATTTTTTTTTAATTAAAAAATAAAGAGCAATCTTTGATACCGTTTGAAGTGAACCTTTTTTTAATTAACATTAGTTTTAATAATGTATATCCCTAGTGTTTGTAACAATACGTAATTATATGTTAAATATTACTACTTTTAAAATAACCAACTTTACCTGTAGCCTTTAACAGTGAATTGTGTATTTGCAATACTTGGTCTAAGGCTTCATCTATCTGGTGATTGAACTTTCATTTTCCTGAGGAATAAATATTTCAAGCTATTATCATTCTAATTCTTTGTCGGTCTATTAAGCGTAAACTGCCTAAAATCAATTCTATAACCTGGTCAAATATTAGAAACATTGCTTAAATTTCATGGATTTTTATTACTTTTTTTTCTAAAATGTAAATCCAGAGACTGTGTATATACGGTCTCTGGTAAATCGTATTTGGGTTTTATGTCCTCCAAATATTTTTACTTGTACAAAAAAAAACTATGAAGTCAATCAGGGAATTGACAATAAAAGTGTATCTTAGTAAATACATTTAAATTTTAGGTCTGTTTCGAAATTGCATTTTACATTATTTGCAGCAAGTACACCTTTAAACATAAACGATGAAAAGAATTGTTTATGAATATATAACTTCACCTTCATTGTTTGAGAATATGTGTTGGGGTTCTGCAACACGGCATGTAGACTTCAAAAGCTGAAAAAGGCCTACTTTTTCTTCTGCAGGCAAGGCATGTAAATCTGTTGTATCCAGATCTCCCAACAGATCTGTAAATAAAAAAAGTTATATAAAGTATTCAAATTCTTTGAATATGCAGGGAATATGCAGAAATGAAATATGTATAGGGGTATTATACGTCTATGCATGGATCTATCATCATGATAAATTGATACTTAAAGATGTGTGACTGAATGTGATCTTGTTGTCAACACTGTTTAATTGTCAAATGTTGTTATGTGATATTACAAATCAACTTGTACCTTTAATATCGTCCATGTATGCTTTAAAAGTTTCTTTTAACCTGAAAATATAAAATAATTTATAAATATTGTTATACACAATAGATCGAAACCTGCAGGCACCCTTCATTATAATGCTATAAAGGTAAGGGTGACCTGCAGGTTCCCTTCATTTAAGCTAAACATAACGAATGATCTGCAGGAACCATTCAAAAAATGCTATAAAGGAAAGAGTGACCTACAGACACCTTCATATAATGCTATATAGATTGCGTGAGCTGCAGGCACCTTTCATATAATATTATAAAGGAAAGGGTGACATACAGGTACCTTCATATAATGCTATCCAGAACGGGTGACTTGCAGGCATCCTTCATATAATGCTATAAAGGAAAGGGTGATCATATAATGTTATGCAGACCCGATGACCTGCAGTCACCCTTCATATAATGCTATCCCGAACGGGTGACTTGCAGGCACCCTTCATATAATGCTATACAGGAAATGGTGACCTGCATATAATGCTATGCGGGAAAGGGTGACCTGCAGTCACCCTTCATATAATGCTATACAGGAAAGGGTGACCTGCGGGAAAGGGTGACCTGCAGTCACCCTTCATATAATGCTATACAGACCCGATGACCTGCAGTCACCCTTCATATAATGCTTTATACAGACCGGGTGACTTTATCATGCTATAAAAGAAAAGGTTACATGCGGGCACCTTTATATAATGCTATATACGGTAAGGGCGACCTGCAGGCACATTCATATAATACTTAACCTTAGTTTTAATTTGGCAGTCTGTTTGGTATTTTGGATTTTCATATATTGCTCTTCATATTCATGTTTATTTTGGCATTTCAACTTTTCGATTGAGCGTCTCCGATGAGTCTTATATAGACGAAACGCTCGTCAGACGCAGTTTTAAAATTTATTGCCTGGACCTTTTTTTTTTATTTAAAAATCCCGTGATGGTTGGCTCTGCTGATGGCCTTTGCCCCGAGATTAACCCGCTCCGGCACAAACACACTTTTGTGTTTGAGATAGACCAAAGTCTAAATTTTCCGTTTAAATTTCTAAATTGTTGAAATGCTATGGTTATCGCTATCCTACTCCCAGGCATAGTTTAACCTTAGTTTTAATTTGGCCGTCTGTTTGGTATTTTATTGGTTTTCATATATTGCTCATCAAATTCATGTTCATTTTGGCATTTCAACTTTTTGATTGAGCGTCTCTGATGAGTCTTATATAGACGAACCGCGTGTCAGACGCAGTTTTTAAAATTTATTGCCTGGACCTTTGTAGTTTTTTTTTAATTTGACCTGCAGGCATCTTCATGTAATGCTATATAGAACGGATGCCTGCAGGCACCTTTCATATAATGTTATAAAGGAAAGGGTGACCTACAGTCACCATCATATAATGCTATCCAGAACGGGTGACTTGCAGGCACCCTTCATATAATGCTATACAGGACATATAATGCTATACTGACCCGATGACCTGCAGACACCCTTCATATAATGCTATATACAGACTGTGTGACCTGCAGACACCTATTTATCATGCTTTAAAGGAAAGGGTGGCATGCAGGCACTTTTATATAATGCTATACAGAATGGGTGACCTGCAGGCACCCTTCATATGATGTTAAAAAGTTCATGACGTGACATAATTGAGTTCATATTGCACGGCGTGCAATATGCGATAAATATTGCACCCTGACGTCCCATTGCTTTCTACGGGGAGATAATATTACTATACAATTAAATGATATACAGAACGGATTATCCGCAGGCACCTTCATATAATGCTACACAGAACGAGGGACCTGCTGGCACCCTTCATATAATGCTATCAAGGAAAGGGTGACCTGCAATTGTAAAGATCTGTATAGGCTTGTCTCCCAAGCTGAAGTGAAACTTCTTTCATTTTCTTTGATATACAGAAACTGCATGTTTCATAAATAAAAAACGAGTACAAAATAAAAGTGTTGTGAACATGTATACACAAAATAATTTGAGTAATTGCTGTAAAAATATGAAATCATTTCTACATGTATACATGATAAAGCTTCATCGTTCCTGATATTCCCACGAAAGCAATGATCTTATTAATTACAAAACTTTTATTTATTATTAGTTGTAATAAAAGAATTTAATGACACATAAAACAAAAGAAAAATCAGTTTTAAATAATGAAAAAAAAATGTCATAAAATTAAAATTCCACTGAAAACAAACAGAACTATATTTATTGCACAATACTGATAAAACATTAAAAAAATCCATATTTCAATGTTTTTTTCAGCTTTTTATTTTTTTATCTTTAAGTTGTTTATATTCCACAAATAGACTATTTTATGTCGCATGGGACAAATTGGTCAAAGTCAGGACAAATTGGTATAAAAGTTGGGACAAATTGGTATAAAAGTTGGGACAAATTGACTTGTATTCGTTGAATATGATGCTATATATACAGACCGGATGACCTGTAGGCACCTTCATATAATGCGCTATACAGACAGGGTGACCTGCAGGCACCAATTTATCGTGCTACAAAGGAAGCGGGCACCTTTATATAATGCTATACAGAACAGGTGACCTGCGGGCACCCTTCATATAATGCTATACGGTAAGGGTGACCTCCAGACACCTTCATATAAGGTTATACGGTAATGTTAGCCTACAAGCACCTTCATATTATGTTATATAATGTAAGAAAGTAGGTTATTAATATTTAGTTTTGACATGCGGGCACAAGAGTGATACAAACAACTAAATATGAATATGTAAGAAATTTCTCGTTTCCTCAGATTGTCGAAACTGAAAATATATTCTAAGGATGAAGACCATGCAGATTGAGCGAAATGAAGAATTGTCTTGAAAAAGACATTACATTTATTTGAAAGTATGTTTATGTCCATATTCCGTGTGTTTTAGTATGAAAGTGTGTGAAAGATCAAGAAAGGCACAGGAACAACTTACTACATTAATTCTATATATTTGGGAAAAAAACTCGTCCAATACTTTTCTCTTCCCATACACTCAATTTTTCCCCCAATTTCAAGTAACTTTCAATGTCAACAAATAATTCTTGGTGGTGGTGTTTTCTTTTTTTTTTTTTTTGGTATTATGTAATACCATTTGGGAACTATTTTAATACCGCGCACAGTGATGCGGTTTTTAAACGGGTGACTGGCAGGCCCCATTCACATAAGCTATTAGCGTCGTGCCAATCCAAGAGTTTGTAATAAAGCATATTTAAATGCACAGACCTGATCAGGAGAAATTATAAATCCTATCACTAAAATTTTTTGGTAAAAATCCAGCTTGAAAATAAGAATTTAATTGTTATTTACACCATCGCTAAGCACAGTGATCATGTTCCGTATAAGAGATAGATGAAATCTGATGCCACGCTACTGCTTCAGCATCAAAAGTTCTACAAAAGTCTTTATTTGGTCGAAGTTGTCAGATGATCCCTTATAGGGGTTACAGCCCCTGAAAGGTGAAAAATAGCTTTTTTTCATGTTTTTTGCCTATAGAATGAAAACTATTGCAGATAGGTTAAAGCTGTTGCTTGCTTAAATGTTCAGCTCATTAAGCTCTACAAAAGTCTTCATAGGGTCAAAGTTGTCAGATGACCCCTTATAGGGTTACAGCCCCTTACAGGCAAAAAATAGTGTTTTTGGTCTATAGAATGAAAACTATTGCAGATAGAGAAAAGCTGTTGCTTGTTTAAATGTTCAGCTCATTTAGCTCTACAAAGGTCTCATTAGGGTTGAAGTTGTCAGATGACCCCTTATAGGGGTTACAGCCCCTAAAAGGCGAAAAATAGTGTTTTTTGCCTACAGAATGAAAACTATTGCAGATAGGGAAAAGCTGTTAATTGCTTAAATGTTCAGCTCATTCAGCTCTACAAAAGTCTTCACAGGGTCGAAGTTGTTAGATGACCCCTTATAGGGGTAACCGACCCTTAAAGGCGAAAAAGGGTGTTTTTTGCCTATAGAATGAAAACTATAGCAGATAGAGAAAAGTTGTTGCTTGCTAAATTGTTCAGCTCATTTAGCTCTACAAAAATCTCCATAGGGTCGAAGTTGTCAGATGACCCCTTATAGGGGTTACAGCCCCTTAAAGGCGAAAAATAGTGTTTTTGGTCTATAGAATGAAAACTATTGCAGATAGAAAAAAGCTTTTGCTTGCTTAAATGTTCAGCTTATTTAGCTCTACAAAGTTTTTCATAGGGTTGACATCAAGACCAGGTGAGCGATTTAGGCTCCTGGGAGCCTCTTGTTTGGAGATCCATTCTTTTTTTTTATAATGTCATTTTATGTTTAATTGAGGTGGTACAATACTGAAAAATTTGTATGATAGAATATCCTCTAACTTTGACAAAAGTAGTATATTTAATGCATATGTTTGAAAAATAGAATAAAAAATAATGGGTCACGAAATATGATGTTTGTAGAATTTCACCCAACCACTGCTCGAAATTGACTGAATTTATATATTGTATAATAGTGGGAGGAAACGGGTTTTTTTTTTTAGCTCTTGCCGAGCTATTGCCGTCACTTGGCGTCTGTCGTCCGTCCGTCCATCGTCCCTAAACTTTTTCAAACGTAAACTCCGCTGACACCATAAGTTCAATTGCAACTAAACTTGGTACAGTTGTTTATTGGCATATGTTCTTCAAAATTACCGTTTTGATTTTTGATTCGACAAAAACATGGCCGCCATGGCTAAAAATAGAACATAGTGTTAAATTGTAGTTTTTACAAATAACTCAAAAACGGTCACAGATATCAAAATTCTGGCATAGGATTAAAGTGATGAACACCTCAAGATCTACCTGTGCCCTGAAATTTTGAAGACGATCCAACAATCCATGTAGGAGTAATAACCCTTTTTCTGGATTTAAAAAAAAAATCACACTTTTAAACCTCAATATCTTGAAAACTATAAAAGATATTTGAGAAATTTTAATTGCATGTTGTTAAGCACATCAAGATCTACAAAATCTATTTGGGGTCAAAGTTGTATGACCCTTACTTTTAGAGTTATTCCTCTTAGAAATAATTGTCCATTTTCACAGCCTTTACCCATTGTATTGCAAACCATTTAAAGCTAGATAACAACTTTTAATTACAATATTGCTTAGTTAAGCCCTACAAAAATTCAATCTGATGAAAGTTTTTTATTGACCCCTTATATGAGTTATGGTCCCTTAAATGTACAAATAACTGTTTATGCCTAATATAGCTGGAAAAACTAGAAAAATAATAAAAAGCTTTTGAATGTTAAAATGTTCAGCTAATTGAACTATGCACTTTAATGCATTAAGTTAATTGATGTTGTCAAATGACCCCTAATATTGAAGTTATGGCCCTTTAAGTGTAAAAAAGGCATTTAAGTCAGGTGAGCGATTCGGGCTCCTGTGATCCTCTTGTTTGTAATTTTTTTGGTTTTAGGTACCAAAATTGTAGAATCATGAGGTCATAGTTCATTTTATCACAAAATATGGAAAACTTGATTTTTCTTCTATAAATTACAAACTTCATAGCATGGTTGCCGATCATAATTATAAGAGTTATGTTTTTCTTTCATTTTCTGCAACTGTATTTTAATCACCTTGATATGCCTAATATTTCATATTTCTATCACTTTATCTTTTTTTTTTGGATAATATGTGTTATTTGTTATTTGACCAATAATTCATGAAATAAGATTGTTATTTATTTCATAATTATTTAGTAGTCTGAATTTATTTGCCACACAAAATCATATTGACGAAAGTAATACTAAATCGGAAAATTAAAAGAAAATAAATTGGACACAAACCGGACAGGCATTTAGCTTAAAGAGGTGTATTCTTGTTGAAAGGGGCACTTACGATAAGACACCCGACAGCTAGGTCGAAATGACGCGGTCGAGTCGACTGGGATCAGATATGGGTAGAAGTTGGGAAGTTAGGGTCAGAGGTAACTTGGTGTGCGAGATCAGGACCTTCTGTCCAACTTCAAAAATCAAATGAATATTTTTCTACTAGATACATTCAAATCGGAGACGTATTTAAGCTTTAAGGAATTCTCGTTAAAATATAAAAAGCGTAAGAACATAAATAACAAAATAACCGAAAACAGGACTGATCAACCTCACATGTCCAAATACAAGAGAAAACGAAGATCCATTGGTTCTGACTTTGGACATTTGTACAACATCAACATAATGGATGGGTTGACAGGGATCAGGATCACCACAGTCCAAAATCCAAGGGTGGTGCAAGACTGACAATAAGACTTTTCGCCTACTGATAAAATTTTTGAGTTACATTATTGTAATTCATAATAGTGCTATAAGTCTTGTTTTTTGCTTTTCTAGTTGTGTTTTGGCTATAAATCACCAAATGCATACAATTTCTATTAAAAAAACTATTATTTAAAGGAGTAAAGTCAAAATTTAATGTGGAGCTCAAAATTCAAGAGTGGGGGAAAGAAATTCAAGAGTGGGGGAGCACCACCCTTGAATAGCCTGTGGTGAACCCTGGAACTTGAGTCAGAACTTATGGCTTAAACCTTACATTGCCGATCTAGGGATAAGGTTCGGTGGTAACACAAAACATAACACTGTTGTGAGGTGATCATCACAGTTCAACAGCATGACCAAACAAATAATCACGAACCAGATCATCTGACTGATTTTTTAAAGTTTTTCTACAAAAGGCTGATATAAAAAATATTAAGAGAGAGCCGTACGATACGTACTTTCTTATAACATTAATATAAGGGACAGATTCATTCTTGCTGAAAGGATAGTTACAGGAACAACATGGGTTCCAACCAAGACAACAATATCAAATGTGGTCCAGTATCAAAACCTCGACATATTTCGGTACCCAACATTAGAACTAAGGGACAGCAGACCGAGGTTTCACGATTCATATGTTCTCTTGTCAAAAAAGAGAACATATTAAGGACAAAAAAAAATATATGCATTCGCTCAAACTGAAAGGGTGATTAACAAATGTACTGAGCTTAATGTGACATTTACATATATACTCAAGCTAAAAGGATATAATAGGTGCATTGTGGTCAAAAGGAACATTATCCGATGGACTGAATTCAATAGGGACATTGACAGATTGAAAATTGGTCACATTGTAGTCATCTGACTGTTTTCGATTGTGGAATTTAATGCCCCCACTACGACATGTCCGTACGTCCGTCCATACGAATTCCCGTAAATTTATTCTCTGAAATCGTACATGAGAATGATTTGAAAGTTTGTTAGGTTGTTCAGAATGACAAACTGTACGTCCTAAGTGACTTAAAGACCTGTTGGGCTTCTACTTTCCTGTTTGGGACTGGGCCGATAAGAAAATTTACATGAAATTTTCCTTCAAATTTTTCTCAAAAACCGTAAATAATAATGATTGGAAATTTGGTTGAATTGTTAAGTAAAACAATCTGTTCGTTCTAATCGACTTTCAGACCTGTCGGATTTCTACTTCCTCTTTTGGACTAGGCCGATTTAAAACGTTCCGTCAAGCTTTTTCAGGGCTATTTCAGGGCTGGATTTGAATTATATGCATATTATTTAGACCATGGGCCAATTGCAGAACCGCAAGCAGTGCCAAATGGCCTCGTTGAAGGCTGCTGGCGGTTGTCCATTGTGGTTTTTTCTAAATTGCCGTTTAATTGTGGGCTGTGTCGCGTACACTTATTCCACATCTCTTTATTTTCTATTTCTCAGAAATTTGATTTGAAATTTGGTAGGGTGGTTCAGTGGACAAGTCTTATGCGACTTTCAGACTTTTTGGACTTCTACTTCCTGTTTGGGGTTCTTTTGAGGTGGGGGGACATCTGTGTCCCATGGACACATTCCTTGTTTTTATTAATCTTATAAGTAGGCTGTGTCGCGTACACTTATTCCACATTCCATTATGTTCTATGTACTGAATCTGAAAAAGACAACCACAGAAAGATGTATTCAATATGAAAGATACATTTTACAGACGAATTATAGCCGAGATACATAAACATATGCATGCTAGCCGAACTATGTATATTAACAGGTGTATTTCACCCCAAATATATATAAAAACAATATAAAACTACATTATTATTGACAGAAATTTAAAGAAATGGCTGAATGTTATCCGAAAAAGAAAATAGAAAATAAAGAGATGTGGAACCGGGATTTTGGATTGACCTCAATTTTAAGCATCAGACACTCAAAGATGAAACACTGAATATCCAAATTCACAATTCTGGTTAACTCGTAACCTTTAAAAATGTGAAATGACTAAGAAGACAATCAGGGTCCCTTTAAATTATTTTTTCTGAAATCAGGGGTGATGGAAATTGCATGAGAATTTAATGAATTCTTGTTGATTTAAATAACCACTTCCGATTGCGGTCGGATACCTTGAAGTAGTCTCGAACCCAAACTCATACTACCATTGTAGTGAGTCTGGGAAAACACCTATTGATTTCTCGTAACCACTAGGTGGCGATCGTTATACCTTTTAACCTTTACCACGTGTGTATATGACGTGTTCAGCATACAAGACTCATTTCAATCTAAAATGAACCAACTTTGAAAACTCAACGTTTCATTGGTCTTCCTTGGTTTTTGACAACTGGTTCTGCAAAATCGAGAATCGGATTGGTCAAACGTGTATGGTTCTGTAATCAAGAATGTCCCAATTTTTTACTCCAATAAACATAAACAATTTCCAAAACCAGGTAGACGCCCGTGAGTACAATTTAACGATAAAACGAATTTTTTTATTGTTAACAAAACCAACTTGTGTTCAAAAATGTAAATTAGGATGTCATTGTTACAAATGGAGAAAAAATATGTTGTTTTTTTGTTTGTTTTTGTTTTTTGTTTTTGGATGATGATGTATTTCAAAAGTCTATAAGTTTCATTTGGCGAGTAACAATAAGGGGGTAATCCTAATTTTTTTCTTATTGTTACTCTTCAAATTCCGGACGAAAAAGGTGCCGTATCCGGAAACCGTTTCCGATTTTAGTGAAGGGGGTAACAATAAATTTTTTTTATTGTTACCCGTAAGGGGTAATCGTAGCCGCAGCCTAACAAAATAGGTAATGGGACTGTCCCAGACTCTTATGATCTATTGATAAGCGTCTGGGTGTTCGAGACTAACCTTGAAGTCCCCACTAACCGGAAACACTAGTGTATCCGAATAAAATTTTTGTTCCGAATCTACCCAATACTACGGACAAACGAAAGGAAAAAAGGTTTTCTTTGAAATCATTTCTTCAAATGAAAATTAACACTCAGTCAGAAAGATGGTCAGAACAAGACAAAAGAATATCACCCTACCTAATGTACAATTGATATTTAATCGTGAGTTGTTCGCCAATGGCATAAATTAGGACGCCTCAAACTTTGCAAGGTAAGAAAAACATCATTATGAAATGATTATTTATAATTTTGTTGCACAATTCGGGGGCCTGTTGATAAAGCTATATTGCAGTACTATTCTTTTTAAATTTGGTCCAGTCATTTTTTCGTTGGACGTGTTTTAACAAGATAAAAGGGGGGTGTCTTGAGGGTAGACATTGCATTTTCTATGTTGTTTTTCAAATAAGGTCGTGTTCTTTTTATCTTATTATTTTTTTTTTAAATGTTGCTTTAACAATTGTTCTTATTAAAGATTTAACTTGCTTAAAAATATGATTTTCGATGAAAAAATTAGGAACACACAATTTGCATATGTGTAGATGAAGAACACGCAATTCCGTTAGGAGGTTGTCCGTTTCCTTAATTGGTTACAATTAGTGTAAGACGATTGCGACTTTCGTTTGCGTTCCCGAGGCGTCTCGGACTTAACGGCTTGTTTTTCTGATACATATACATATATGTATTATTTCTAATACGTGGAAGATGGAACAAGTGCATCTTCGAGGTTAGGCTTTACAATGAACTGCGTGGTTGAAAAATGAATTGTCGAAGGTTTGAGTATTTTAATTTGTCTATTGTTATCTCTTGTTGATTTAGTGTAAACGTTAATTGAATTGATTATGATTGTACTATGCTTAATTTGTGCTTTATTAAGGATTATTAATAGGTGGAAGGTTAGGATCACAAACTAGTTTAACCATCTGACTGTCCTAAGCCATGAATCCTTAGCAAAGTTTTGTCGTATGCAGTTGTTTTTATACGACCGCAAAAAAATTGCGGACTTATAATGGTATGATGCTGTCGTTGTCCTCGTCGTCGTCGTTGTCGTTGTCCGCAGCGTCTGTTAACTTTAGTGTTACCACAAAAACTTAAGTTCAAATTATTCGATTGCTATGAAATTTGACAAGGATGTTCCTTACCATAAAAGGATGAATGGGATTGATTTTAGGGTCCCCCTAATTTTTAGTTTCAAAATTAGGGGCCAAAAAGGGGCCAAAAATGCTACTTTTAAGTTTGTTGGCATTATAACTTTAGTTCTAGTTATCCCGTTGCTTTGTAATTTGGCAATAATGTTCCTTACCATAAATGGATGAATTGGATTGATTTTTGGGGTCACCCCGTTTTTCATTTCGAAAATAGGGGCCCAAAGGGGCAAAAAAAAAAATCAAATATTGAATTTGTTTCCAATATAACTTTAATCCTAGTTGGCCCATTGTTGTGAAATTTGTCAAGAATATTTCTTACAATAAAAGATTGAACCTGATGAATTTTCGTGCCCCCCCCATTTTCCCCGTCATGTAATTTGGGTTCAAAAGGGGCCAAAATCGAAACTTTTTTATTTGTGGTCTGATTTTGTAAATTTATTTTGCATGTTTGTTCTTGTCAAATAGCGGATACAAAATTGAGAATTATTTTTGTGACCCCTTTTTTCTCACCTACTATGTAATAAATGGCAAAAATTGAAACTATTTACTCGTTCAAACCTCAACAAAAAATTCCAGTAATCAAAACTCATCAATCGACAATAGGCTTTTAAAATGTGAGTGGAAAGTCCACCAAAAGCTGCATGTGTCAAAAACCTTTGTCAGTCCACCATGGGCTGCATGTGTCAAGAACAATTGACTATCCACATTGGGCCTAAAACGTACAGGGCTCAACATGTTGCGGTCGTATCATGCTGCGCTCGGTGAAGTTTTTTTTATTTGATTAAGATTTGGTTTTTATTTGACAATTTCAGGACTGAATTTGAATTGTATGCATTTTTATTTTTACCTCGAGCAAGAAGCGCCTACTGCTAGGTTTCGTTAAAGGCTTCCGGCTGTTGTTTTATTGTGATTGTTTTTTTTTTTTTTTTATATCTGCTTGTTTATGCGGGTTGTGTCATGTACACGTATTCCATATTGCATTATCCTGTAATATGGAGGGGTGCTGAAGACCAGAGACAGTTATTAATGTACGAACGGTAACGATTGAGGGAACGTTTTTTTATATCTTGGAGATGAACAGTACAAGAGAATTCTAGGAGCATGCATGAATCTCTAACTTGGCCCTAAGCCATAACGGTCTCTTTTATATGGGGCTATCTGACAACGAGCCATATGAATACTTTATTAGAGCTTATTGTGCTGAAATTTTATACTACCAACAGCTTTTCTTTTTCTGTAATAGTTTTCATTCAAAAGTGCAAGAGCATTAAAAAAACGCTATTTTACCTTTAACCCCTATAAGGGATCATTTGCCGACTCGGACCCAACAGAGACTTTTGTAGAGCTTTCGAAGTTCTGACGAGCCTTCTGTCATATTCGCTAGGTTACGAGCCAGTTTAAGTGATTTTACCCTCCCTATGTTCTATTTTAGTACATGTTATATCATTTATTGAATCTCTTAAAACAAGGGACAGTTTGTTGACAACGTCAACGTCTATTTTTTCCTTCTATCATAGTCGCTGATAACAATCCAGTTTAAGTGATTATACCCTCCCTATGTTCTAATTTAGTACATGTAATTTATTGATTCCCTTTAAAAAGGGACCGTTTGTTGCCAACGTTATACAATTGGTTCAGAGGAGAAGATTTTTTAAATTGTCTACATACGACGGCGGACGAATAGTGATGGCATAGCCTTTATGTCCAGGTGAGCTTAGATTTAACATGAAATGATAATCAAGTAGGATTTGGGTCCTTGAAAATGGGGAATAGTATAAGTCGGACAACCTAGCTAACTTCAGAGGGTCCTATGATTACATCTGCATCAGCGTTTAACGTACAGGGAACATGTCATTTTTAAGCTACAGCTCTATGTGTAGTTTAAGCTTACAATAGGCTGGAAAATACACTTAATATCTAAAATTCGAAGATTAGCCACAGCTTCTTGTTGCCTTGAAACATACTCTGCTTCTCTTAATAAATGCACTTCTATGTCGTTCTTTATGTTTGTTAACCTGAACCAACCTCTCTATCTATATTACGTGTTAGAGACAACACTCGATCACTTTATAGTGTATCGTTAGAACTCTTACTTTTTTACCATTTTATCCTGTAAATATTATGTATTGGCATTCTGATTACATCTTTATAATATCTATATATAGCAGGGCAATATTGAGCAAGATTCGAAGTGTTCTGAAAGTTTTAGACCTCGTCAACATCCAGTGTACCTGTACATGTACAGGTTAAACACGTATAACTTGTTTATATCCAATCTAAACTTCCAGCATGTGTGGCAATAATTTTGTGCATAGTTTTCGTTACCGAATGAGCTATATAGGTTTTATATTTATAATTCCGATAATAAGAAAAAATAAACTTTTATTGAAGAAAAAGTGAAACTCTTAATTAAAAAGTGGTGTTCTCGACAACACATTGTTCACATTGGACAGGGTGAATATGCGCTCTTCAGTAAATAAGGTAGAATTTGATTCGGGATGTTTACGTAGTAACTATGGGCATTAAAAAGTTGATTAGAGCAACTTTAAAAATAAAATGTGATATAAAATATGTAAAATGAAAGTAAACAACACCGAATTTGCCTTGGTTTATTAAATATGCAGCGTGAAAAGAGCACATTTCACATGTTAAGTGATATTATGGGGTCTGATTTCCTTTGTGACAAATAAAACATCATGCTTTTAAAAATCTGAAAAAAATATATCCAACAGATAAGACTCCATTCTTTCTGATAAAAAATTCCTGAACCCGTCGCTATAGCCGTATTGATAAAAATGATTGTCAAAGTTGTGCTAATTTCATAAGTTATTTGTGAATCCCCCTTTCTAAATATAGAAATTTCATTCATAAAATAAATAAACATTGAGAGTATCTCATACCCAGCTAAAGATAGCAATGGTCTACTCGACTTCCTAACATATTTTTTCTTTAACTCTGCAATATAAGGCCTTAACTGGTGAAACTGTTTAAATTTTACTTTTTATTAATATAATGCATGTCTTTATAATAAAATGATAATAAGCAAATGTAAAATGACGTTTTAGAAGGGGGAGGTCTATTAAGTGAGGTTTGTTCGATTTGTAAAACTGTAATCGTTAGTTAATACGTATGCTCCAAATATAGAATCAAATAGAAACACCTTCTTTAAGAAAATGAATGATTTTGTGAATAACAATGCAATCGGAGCAATAATAATAGGCGGAGATTTAAACCAATCCCTTACGTGTCAAGATAGAAAATCATCGAATCAAAATAAAAAACTAAAACCGGTTTTCGGACTAAAACAACTTATCAAGAACATTGACCTTATAGATATTTGGAGACACTTAAATCCGCAAAAAACTCAATATACGTGGAAAAGAAAAAACGGAAACCAAGCAAGTCGAATCGACCTTTTCTTGATTCAAAAAGACATTTTACCAAACGTGAAAAGCAGTGATATAAGACCTATACTAATACAATATACCGATCACCAAGCGGTATCGCTAAAATTACAAACTGCTACGGCAAAAAGTAAAGGTCCAGGGTATTGGAAAATAAATAATTCCATCTTAACCGAAAACGAATATGAAAATAATATCATAAAAATAATAGAAAAATATAATATTAATAAACTAAAGGATAAAACAAAGGATACAGGAACCGCATGGGAATTGATGAAGATAGAAATAAAAGAATATAGTATTAACTATTGTAAGCAAAGAGCTAGAAAAAAGAAAAATGATCTAATATCAAAAGAAAGAGAGTTAATCAAATTAAATGAAATAGATAATCAAAATAGAAATGTAAATTTGACAAACAAAATAGAAAAGTTACAACAAGAGATAGAAAAAGAGTACGAATACAAAGCAGTAGGAGCTCAAATTCGATCAAGGCAATTGTGGATTGAAAAGGGAGAAAAAAATAATGCCTACTTTTTAGGATTAGAAAAACAAAGACAGAACAAAAAAACAATTATTAAACTAAAAGACGAAAATGGAACAATAACTACTAATCAAGATAAAATAATTGACATAGAAAGAACATTTTATCAAAATCTTTATTCTAAAGAAAATAATATTAACCAGAATATAGACGATTTACAAAAGTATGTCAGTGATACTAAAACACCACATAAATTAACAGCGGATGAAAGTAAAATTTGTGACGGATATGTTAGTTATGAGGAAATAACAAATGCCGTAAATAAACTAAAACCAAATAAAAGTCCGGGAATGGATGGACTCAGTACAAACTTTTATAAACATTTCTGGAAAAAAATCGGGCCGATAATTCTTAAAGTTTTCAATGATAGTTATGATAATCAAACTTTACCCCACACCCTAAGACAAAGTATATTAAATCTTATATATAAGAAAGAAGACCCTTTAAATCTCACAAATTATAGACCTATATCACTTCTAAATACAGATTATAAGATATTATCTTATGCACTAGCAGAAAGAATGAAACAAGTTTTAAACCTGATCATAAGTTCGGATCAATCAGGTTACATTCAAAATAGATTTATAGGGTGCAATCTAAGACAAATTCAAGATATAATAGACTATGCCGATAGATTTAACATCGAAGGGGCAATACTATTTATTGATTTCTCTAAAGCGTTTGACACTCTTAACTGGAAATTCATGTACGAGACTCTGAAACATTTCGGATTTAACAAATCTTTCATCAATTGGATAAAAACATTGTACACAAATATAACGACCCATATTACAAACAATGGATGGGTTTCCGCACCAGTGAACATCCAAAGAGGTATTAGACAGGGATGCCCGTGCTCCGCGTTAATATTCGTAATCGCGGTAGAAATAATGGCAAATCGATTGAAAAACGAAAAAGGTATAAAAGGAATTGAGATAAAATTTGATAACAAGCTACATAGCATGAAAGTATCGCAATTAGCAGACGACACAACCCTATTTCTAAAAAATTCAAATGAAATCAAACAAGCACTAAACATTATTGAAATCTTTGGTACGTTTTCGGGTTTAAAACTGAATAAAAATAAGACGGAAGGCATATGGATAGGCAAATTGAAACACTGTAGAGATAAAGTAGATGAAATAAGTTTTTCAGGGAAGCCTATAAAAGTTCTAGGATTGTATGTCGGTATAAATAAAAAAGAATGCGAAAACCTAAACTGGCAAACAAAATTTGATAAAGCATTAAAACTTTTGAAAACTTGGGAAAAAAGAAAACTTTCCTTATTGGGGAAAATACTGATAATAAAAACCTTTATAGTCCCACAATTCACTTTCATGTCTAATATGATAAGCCTAGACAAAACGAAAATAAAACAATTAGAAAGTGAAATATTCAAATTTTTATGGGACAATAAAAAAGATAAAATTAAAAGAAAAACAATTATAGCGGACTATGAAGAAGGTGGTTTAAATATGATTGATATACAAAGTCAATTAGATGCACAAAAAATTAAATGGGCGATAAGACTCATGAACTCAAAAGATAGTGAAAATTGGTCTATAATACCGAAACTATACCTATCGAAATTTGGTAAAAATCTACTAATATTTAGAATGAATTTAACTATTAATGATTTAAAACACCTGGAAAACATAGACCTTATTCCAATGTTTTATAAAGAAATATTAAAAAGTTGGGTACAATTTGTCAAAAAACCACCACCCCCAACTAATTTCAGAGAAATCCGAAAAGAGATAATTTGGGGAAACAAAAATATCAAGTTAAACCAAAAACCCTTAATATTTCATAACTGGATTCAAAGTGACATCATTTACGTTAATGATCTCCTCGATGAGACTGGAACCTTAAATTTATCAGAAATAGTGACCAAACTTAAAACTAAGCAAAACTGGATAAGTGAATTATCAATATTAAAAAAGTCAATTCCAAAAGAATGGATAAAAACATTAGAAAGTGAAGCCTCCAAAAAAACTGTATTAAATACGAATAAAACAAACAAAATAATTATTGCTGGAAACAAAGAGATAAATAGCGAGAAGCTAGTAAGTAAAGATATCTACAAGATTTTAATAAAAACAAAAATAGAAAACAATATCGGATTTGAGAAATGGAAGAGACATTTTAAAATCGAACCATACCATCTCCGAAAGGCTCTTCATTTTATTCATTTTAACTTACAATTGAATAAACTTAAATGCTTTAGATGGAAACTTTTAAGTGGCATACTTGTTAACCAAGAAAATCTTTTTAAATGGAATATAGCCAAAGATCCATATTGTATTTTATGCAAATGTATTGATAACTATGAACATTTCTTCCTTAAATGCGAAATGGTAAAACCGTTTTGGAAGATTATTAACAACATTCTAGAACAATACGGATTTAGTAAAGAGATTAAACTCGAGTATTTAGTAATTGGCTATAAAATATTAGATCCAGGTTACAAGGACTTCAACACTCTTTTCACACTTTTAGGTTTTTCTATCTACAAAACCTATTATGTTTCGGAACAACGTACAAAAACAAAGGACATTTTCAAAATCTTCAAACAAGAACTTTATCAATATCTTTCTATAAAAGATCAAGTAAATCAAAATAGCATTGTTAACTTCTTTAGAATGATGCTATTTAACTAAATCCTACTTACCCAATATTAATTTAAAATCCAATCAAACTTTTAACTATATGAATGTGACACACCTGTACCTAACCTTCAATCAATAAACTCCCCATTCATAATTTTAAACCCACGTGACTTTTATTGAAAACCAGTAAAGCGTAAATAACGGAATTTAAAAGTACAAATTCATTTGAAATTAATCGATACCAAAAACTGACAGAGTTTGTTTATGTTCTAATTTCATTAAGATTATTATATCACAAAAATAGAAAAAGAAAATACTATGTTTATTTATGATGATATTGTATTCTTAACACTTGATGTATTTGAACTAACGAATTGTTAATTATTGTCTATATAATACCCAGCTTATATAGACACTAATATTACTGGGTACATCATCTATAAAAGCTGTAATATTTGATGTAATTGTGAACAGCTATAGTGCAATAAAATGTTATATTTTGAAAAAAAAAAAAAAAAAACTGTAATCGTCTTCCTTCATTTGCCTAGCAACGTTTTAGACTTGCTTGTGACAAAAAAAACCATTTTTTCTCCGATTTCCTTAAAATTTTGTCAACAAAAAAAGCATAATATTGGTCGTCATCACAGGGACTTGACTACAAACGATTATTAATAAATTTACTAACATATATATGTATACTATCCATGGCCATATACTAAAAAATCAATAAATTTACTAACATATATATGCACTGTATGGAAAGAGCGAAAGGGAAAAACGGTTGATTTCTGTGCCCCGGTGTAGTTTACTCCTGTGTCATTGTGGTATTGTGGGTAAAACAGACGATTGTAAACATCCGAAAGACGAAAATATGTCATTTAGGTAAGAAAAATAGATATACTAGTGTTGTTAAGGTTCATTTTTAGTTTCTTACTTGTCACGCTATTGTTTTCTAACCAGTTTTTAACCAACAGATAAATAACTTTATAAAAATCGCAATGAAAAAACAAAAAGTTAAAATGTTGAAAATCGCATAATTCCATGGCACATCTGTGAGCAATTAGTAAGTGTAAATATACTTTATAATTCTTAAGAACATATTCTACTGTCGAAGATTAGAAATTGTCTTCTCAAGTGATGTTACAGTGGTGTTTAACTTATGAGGCGAATGTTTATTGTGTGCCCTGCTGCTGTTAAGTTCTGTGCACGCTGTAGTTTATTTGAGAGCAGTTTTTAAAGTAGCGAAAGTTTATTTATGTGTTTTGATAAAACTTATCAAAATAGAAAAAGCCTTTTATTTATAGAAAAACTCATTTCTAAGTAGCAGTGTGCGTTTTTAATCCTTATTTGATAGAATATCTCATGAAAAGTTAACCAAAAACCTACAATAGATAACTGATTTGTTGTTTTGTAAACACTCAATAAAATGGGTTGAAAAATGCTGTCGTTTATTTCCGAGTTTACGAATGTTGATTTCTGTGCTGCAAAAATTGTTGTAGTTTATTTTTGTGCTATTTATTTTTATTATTTGATGTAATAACATGAATGTGCTTCAAATTAAGGCTAGAAGCAATGATGGATAGAGTTTTTTTTTCAATTTCAGAAATCTAAAAGTCCTGTGCGGGGCCCGGGTGGCGAATAGGCCCGCAGCAGAGCTTAGCTTGTCGTAAGGGGCGACTAAGGGCCTTGGGATTCTGACGTCGGGTCAGTGCTCAACCCACAGAGCGACCAAGTGTGTACCCTAGGTGGCTGAATAGGGTAACCCTCGTCCGCGGGGGTTGTCAGGTCTATAATACGGAAACCCTGACCGCCGACCATAGTGGGCCAACGTGTGTGAAGAGTGCCACGCTTCATGCACGTAAAAGACCCCTTTGTGGACCGCCAAGTAGTGCACCACATAGGCTAAATTTTCCGCCCTACCCACCTCTCCCCTTTTCCTGTTGTTCTTCAAAATTTACCGGTCCTTTGTGTCCCACCCCATTCCCATATTTCATTTATCATCATCATTTCATGTTCATTTTATCATCCTTTTCATGTTCATTTTATCATCCTTTTCATGTTCATTTTATCATCCTTTTCATGTTCATCGCCTGTAAATAACCTATATAGCGTTGCACGGGCGTAAAACACCAACTCACTCACTCACTCACTCACTCACGCACTCACTCACTCACTCACAGAAATCTAAAATGGATTAATTTAAATGCGAATATTGTGAATTTTCTTCTGGCATATTGGACGATACTATTGTAAACATTGTACCAGATGAAAAAAAATTACAATAATCGTTTTTGACTTCGATAATGTTTTGGAACCCCTATTGTCTATTGAAGTTGGGTATAAACTGTTAGTTTAATTGTGCGGAAATATTATTTTGAAATGTTATCATAAAACAAATCGTTTACTGTAAACCAGGAAATTATCGAGACAGCGATAATTGCGATTTTCGCGCTGTCATTGCTGCACCTAAATTGAAAAAAAATACACGGCGAGAAATGTGTCCTCCATTGTAGTCTAAATGGACAATAAGATTACGGTGCAATTTTAAAACTGTGTGAACTAAAGCTCAGTATCCTACCAGGAAAAGCAAAGATGGTGCCAAAAAAATATCCTAGGTTTACAAAATACAAAAAAATATTCAATTAAATAATCTGGCCACAGTTTGCAAGAAAATAAATAATCTGTCCCAAGATCCTAATGCTCAATTAAGTTATTGTATGCAGATATTTTTGTCGAGTAGGGGCGAAAAATAAATATTCTTGCCCGCAAAATTTTGAAAATAAATAATCTGTCTCGACCGCAACTGCCATCCCCGCTCAGAATCAAATGGTTGTCCCCTTATCACAAATAAATTTTGTCGTGCTTTGTTTAAAAGAGTTTAATATATTATTTTTGTAAATTATAGAATAAGTAAAACATAAGATGGTTTAGAAAGGAATTGTAATTGAACACTTGTTTTAAAATGATCCTGGTTTGGAGTTAGAATTTAAGTTATATTTCCATTATTTGATCTGATTTTCTATGGCCAAGTATTTATAGCTCAGAACGAAACATTCGCAACCACACAAATAAACTTCCGCAGGCTCTGAAATATACATTCGCATGTAGAAAATCAGCACAGAAATATACATTCGCGGTGCAAATTTTAGCACTTACTTTTATTTCACCGATCTGTCTAGAACCGTTGCATTATTAAACTTTATTTATCAACAATAAAATTCTATATATACTTAACTACACGATGAACACTTTTTGTTCAATTTATTTTCATCTGCAAGTGTTTTATTGATGTAATTTGTCAAAAAAACGTGTTTTATTTATAAATTTATGACTTTTTGTGATAAAAAATAGCTTATGACATAAAAATGCAAGTAAAACTTGAATTAACTAAATCGTTTCTATCTAATGTTGAAATCACCGATGCTGCAAGATATTTAGTTATTCAATAATTAAGTAAAAAGGCAGAAAAAACAGACGACTTCATTTTGTGCACAGCAATAAACTACATCGGGGCACAGAAATCAACCGTTTTTCCCTTTCGCTCTTTCCATACAGTGTATATGTATACTATCCATGGCCATATACTAAAAAATCACGTGATTTTTTAGTATATGGCCATGGATAGTATACATATATATGTTAGTAAATTTATTAATAATCGTTTGTAGTCAAGTCCCTGTGGTCGTCATCTGTCAAAGTATGTAACCCGTCGCACTTACCATTATCTTTTAAATTTAACATGTTTATCACCTTTATAGAGTTCCGGTTATTCCTAAGAGATAATAAATTCCTTTTTTGTCACAAATTATTATTCTATGCGTAAAACATCCTAACTAAGAAAAAAGAACACTTGAAAATAACCATGACCTACTTTTTATTAATCAAAAGATTAAGTTGGTGATTTCAGCTCATCGCGTCATTCAAAATAATGTGTTTTTTTAATCAGTTAGACATACAAATTATTTACAAGGGAGATAATATTTTGTCACCACCTGTCTGACTGCACTTACACTCTCCGCCTGACAATATCAACTTTCTGAAAAATGTTTTAGACAATGGGTGTTTTCTTTCAACTTTTCGGAAAAAAAGATTGAATCTTCGATACATATTTTCACATTTATTGGATTTTAAGAAAATCCAAATGTCGGCTTCTTTTTTCACCATTTTCAACTTTTCCATGATAAACATCGGTAAGGATACGTTTTTTCACAATAAAATAAGTAAATGACAAAAAAACTTTAAATGTTTCTGATTGGCATTAATTTTCGGGGTGTAACGTTTCTTTTGTCCATGAATATATTAACCGATGTATTCTAACAGAAAGATATACTTATTGCTGTATAATAGCAGAAAAATGAACTAACAGGTGTACATATTCTTAAGTTTGCCAAAGATACACGAACAGATGCATTAACAGATGTATTTTAGCCGAGGGATACATTAACAGATGTACTCTAGCCGAGAGATATTCTAGCCGAGGGATACATTAACAGATGTACTCTAACCGAAAGAAACATTAACAGATGCACTGTAGCCGGAAAATACACTAATAGATGTACTGTTGCCGAGGGATACATTAACAGATGTACTCTAGCCGAGGGATACATTAACAGATGAACTGTAGCCGAAAAAATACACTTACAGATGGATACATTAACAGATGTACTTTAGTCGAAGGATACAAAAACAGGTGTACTCTAGCCGAGGGATACAATAACAGATGTACTCTAGCCGAAAAATACACTAATAGATGTACTGCAGCCGAAATATACACTAACAGATGTACTGTAGCCGAAAGATACACTAACAGATGTACTCTAGCTGAAAGATACACTAACAGATGTACTCTAGCCGAAAGATACACTAACAGATGAATTTAAGATGAAATATAGGCTTATGTTTGCCTAAATATACACTTTAAATATATAGATCGCGATGTATGGGACCGAAAGACAAACACTGGCAGATTTACTAATTGAAAATGAGCACGCATAAGCAATGCAACTAAATTAACTATGGGTTCAGTAATAATGCAAGAAAGTAATATGCAGTAGTAATGGTGAGGTTTATTTCCTTTTTTCGCTTAGACTTTAGTAATTTTTATCCAACTATGTTTTGACTTCCGCAGATACCTTGAGTACAAATAAAGGGACCTTGATAATTTCCAATGCCCACACAAGTACAAGTATTACAACCGTCTCTCGCTTCCCACAATGCACCAAATCTATACCATCTCTCATTGTCATTGCATTCGCCATAGATAGGGGTTTTACTTGGTTTGGCTGAAAGGAGAAAGAAAGCAACCAAATAAAAGTATGAATGTACAATGTGTAACATATCCCATACAGAAGTTATAATGTACAGGCGTCAATGAGGCATATGAATGTCAGAAGTATGAAAATCTTATGAAAACATCAGTAATTGACACAAAAGACAATAACACTTAGAAAATAATAGCAGATGTTGCACTGTGGTTATAAGGTAAGAAAATAGAAGAGTAATGTGAAGTGAATCAATAAATAAGGCCCAACAAAAATGTATGTCTGTTTAGCGACTCCCTACCTACCAAATTTTCCTGCCTATTGTAGTGCATTTTATTGATATTTTGGAGCAAAACTACCCTGAAAAGCTACGGTCATGAAAATTTCTCCCATAGGGTACTATATAAAATTATTCAATTTGCCTATACCTGCATACCCTAATTTTACCATCATTGACACCTTAACAGACATATATATTTTATTTTGGCCTAAACGATAAAAGTGTAAATCTAGAGTCTAAAGAAAATGTTAGATTGCTGGGATTCTTTTTAAAAAAAAACTCCTTTCCCTGAGGATTGTGGGTCAAAATGTTTCCCAATATGTTTCTTTGTTTTCTGCACATGTTTGCTGTTTGTTTTGTTGCTTTTGTTATTGGCTCTTCGGGGTGTAAATGCAAATAACATGTATGATTTATGACTTTAAAAATTCAACATAGAACATGTCTTACCAAATGCCATATTAGGACAAGGCGTCTTTGTACAAACTGCTCCACGACTTGTACATCTACATGTATTACATCCGTCAGCAGTTGTAATGTTCTCGTTTGTCAGGTATATCGTAGTTTTGAACGCATAACCATAGATACAAACAAAGTCTCCATTGTGTAGTGTGTGTCCTATATAATAGTATTTGAATAGAAATATAAAGTCAAACACAACATTGTTTTGTTGGTGTTGTTTTGTTGTTGTCCGGCTTTTGTTGTTGTTGTTGGTGTTGGTGGTTTGTTTATCTATTTATTATATTTTTGGTCTGTTTGCATGCCAAAGCAGGTCATTTTGTAGTTATGTATGCCAGTATGGGCAATGATCTAATCAAATTGAATTGTCTCTGCCAAAATTTGATGTTTTCTTCATTATTTTATTCTTTTGTCGGCAGTAAGCACTATTTGACTTGAATAGACGATATTGAGATGTGGAATAAGTGTACGCGACACAACAAACATAAACAAACAGCAATTCAAAAAAATCACAACGGAAAACAGCAAGCAGCAATGACTGGATGGGAACACCGGTACTAATAAAGAACTTTTACTGCATAAAAAACCATAAAACCTATTTTAACCCACCATTTCTTTTAATTGGGATTCCTGTACTTTTCCCCTGTGTTGCATTGTTTTGTCTTTCCCTTTTTTTGACCTATGAGATTGATCCTCCCGACCACTTCGAAAGTTCTGGAAATAATTTTATTGTAAAGAAATACATAGTAAGTCTTACCAGAAGCATCACACACTCCCTTTCTGTTGACATTGATTTCAATACTTTCATGATATTCGTTTACAAGGCATACATGGCAGCCATCTCTACACACGTGACCAGTACTTGGTGCCGACTGGGAGTATCCAAGCACATAATATTTCAGGATCAGACAAAAACCTTTATAACAGTGAGGAAAATCAAATGCACTATAGTGTTGAAAGGATGAATAATCGAAATGCTGCATCTGTGGCGGATCCAGATATTTTCAAATGAGAGGGCGCGATTGAAAAAAACAAAATCTTCTGGGACCTCTTGCTTCGTGCAATATTCTTAACCGACTTTTCCTGTCAAACGGGAGGGCGCGCGCCAAGAACGCCGGTCCTAAATCCGCCTTTGCAGCAGCATGGGTGTGTTAATTACAACAAATTGTCATTTACTTTGTTCTTGAAAAAGAGCCAACGGTACACATCGACGTGCATTTTAACGTAAATGGTTACATCTTTAGATGGTGAATACTAAGACATTAATTGCATAAGCGCTGTTCAATTTCTGTTCTGTTTTTGATGTCCCTGTAATGACATGTCGAGGCATAAAGTTTTGCTCAAGTATGCAGAAACATGAGCATGATTTGAAATTTAATACAAACTGACAGTCCCGTGCGACTTTCAGACCTGTCGGACTTTTGCTTTCTAGTTTGGACTGGACCGACACTTACATTTGCATGAAAATACATTTGAAAACCGTACACGAGAATGATTTGAAATTTGGTGGCGTGGTTCAGTATAAAATATGTACGTCCTAATTAAGCGACTTTCAGTACTGTCGGACTTCTACTTCCTGTTTTTGGCCAATTGACATATTCCTTATTGTCCTATGCTCTTTGATAATGTTCATAAATATTTTTTTTGTATATATGTTTAATCTTTTGGCTAAGCTTTTCTGATTCAAGAGTCTTCAATAGACAAAACGTTTAATGTACTGCCTAGAACATTTATATTTTTGTCATTAGATGGCTAATTCATTTATTTCAAGATTGTTGTGAATGTTTCTTTTGACCCTCTTGAATATTTCCTTATAATAATTTATTTTAGACTATGTTTAAGCATTTATATTACTTCGATATGTTGCTAGTGCACAACTGGCACACTCAGTGTAATATGACCATGTAACTATTATATCTGGAGCAAAACCCATGTGGCCGGCACTGTGACTGTCTCAGTCTATGTGTCAACTCGTCCCGAAGTCGCAGCGATCATGTTATCATGATGTTTACCCCCTGGTGTTGGGCTTTGCTTCCTTTTTCGATTTGATTTGTAAATGATTTTCTCGTTTGTTGTATTTGGTATTATAAAATTAGATCTGACCCGCGAGGGTTCCAAAGAATGGAACCAGGAGGTGAATAGGGCCGAAGCAGAGTATATTCTCAGCTGACCTTGTCGATAAAAGTTTACTAAGAAGCACCCCAACTGAGATGTGTACCCCAGGTAGTTGTATGGGGTAGCCCTGTCATAATGAATGCTGGGTTCGTCAGGCGGAATACCTGACCACATACCATACCAGTGCACCGTGTTATGTCATGTTTCTCGCACGTTAAAAAATCCTATGGCAGGCCTCGATAAAAGAAGAACCCATATATAGGATATTACACAGAAGGCTAATTGCCCGATCCTACCCATTTCTATTTGTTTCATTGGCCCTTTGTCATCATTTCTTGTTCATTTTATCACCCCTTTCATGTTCATGTATATCCTTGATTTAGCCGAATTTGTAGTAATGCTTGGGAGTAAAGCAATAACCGACCCTCTCATTGTCCGGGTAAAAATGTTTTTGTCGAAATTACTACGCATATTTTGCATTTTTTTCGTAGAAGTTAATCTTATCATCACTATATGGATACATCTGAGCTTCTGACATTTAAATTTTCTTGTGCTCTGATAAATAGTGTGAAATCAAAGTTGTTCATGTTCTACGCAGGGATTCTATGATTTCTTTATGGGTATATTAAGATTTAAGAAGACTTGCCTGTCAAATACAAAACATGGCGGACCATTTTGATTTACATTTACATTATTACTATGATGATTCTTATCAATATTACTACATGTACATGTAACTACAAAGGGTCGCCTATCTTACAGACTGTGATCTTACATTTACAATTTAATGTATAAGTAAACTAATTAAGGCCATCCTATATCTATTATGTTTTTTTTTTATTTTTGCATGTCTGAATTTCTTAAAGTAAAGGGTTTTTTTCTTTCACAGCAATTGTACTGTTATATGTAATAATTTGAGAAAGGATATGGAGTTAATGAACATGAGACCATGCACAACACATATGTTAACTCAAACTGCAATTAATTTTTATGAGCTGTATGACCATTTCGAAAAATTATTCCTCATCAGCAGCACTAGAACCCAAACAAAGGAAATCCACAATTCAAAAGATGTTCAAAATGCATTAAGCAAAACGATATGTACAAGTACACTATATCTAAAAAGTAAAGAGCATACATCTTTAACACGGGGAATTGTTCTACTAACTCCACGCGACATAAAAGACAAACTCTGGTTATAATTTAAGAAAGGATATGGAGTAAATGAACATGAGACCACAACACATATGTTAACTCCAACTGCAATTAATTTTTATGAGCTTTTTTTCAAGTTTCCAGGCACCTAATGTTGCTCGTGGGTTTACCGATTGGTACAGCTTGGAATATTGGATTCACCCCCAACACCCACACACACACACACTAGCGACCATGCAAGGGCCTTATTAGCAAACTCAGTGACGATCAAAAGCTTTTCAGAGTGTTTGGCTGTATACATATCGCTGATGTGTATTCTCTTACCTTACCTTCCATTCTTTGGAAAATAAAATGTATATTCAAACAAACTCATGGTTTGAATTTTTCACCCCCTCTATCATTATGTTTGTTTGATTTTTTTTGTTTTTTGTTTTTTGTTTTATGTTTTTTGTATGCAGCCCCTAAATTACGTTTTTCATGCTTTTAGCCTATGAAATGAAAACTATAGCAGATAGACAAAAGCTGTTGCTTGCTTAAATGTTCAACTCATATTTAGCTCTACACTAAGTCTCCATTGGGACGAAGTTGTCGGATGACCCTATATAGGGGTAACGGCCCCTAAAATAAGTTTTTTTTTTATGTTTTGGGCCTACAGAGTGAAACTATATTAGATAGAGAAAAGCTGTTGCTTGCTTAAATGTTCAGCTCATTTAGCTCTACAAAATTCTTTATAGGGTGGAAGTTGTCAGATTACCCGTTATAGGGATTTTAGCCCCTTAAATGTGAAAAATAGCGTTTTTAGCTCACCTGGACCGAAGGTCCATGTGAGCTATTGCCATCACTTGGCGTCCGTCGTCGTCCGTCGTCCGTCGTCCGTCGTCGTTAACATTTTTCAAAGGTTAACTCCTCTAACACCATAAGTCCAATGGCTTTTAAATTTGGCACAGTTGTTAATTAGCATAGGTAGTATAAAACTAGCGTGGGGATTTTTGATTCGTTGAAAAACATGGCCGCCATGGCTAAAAATAGAACATAGGGGTAAATTGCAGTTTTTTGCAAATAACTCAAAAACGGTAACAGATATCAAAATTCTGGCATAGGATAAAAGTGATCAGCACCTCAAGATCTACCTGCCCAGAAATTCGTTGAAAAACATGGCCGCCATGGCTAAAAATAGAACATAGGGGTAAATTGCAGTTTTTTGCAAATAACTCAAAAACGGTAACAGATATCAAAATTCTGGCATAGGATAAAAGTGATCAGCACCTCAAGATCTACCTGCCCAGAAATTTTCAAGAAGATCCAACAACCGATGTAGGAGTTATTGCCCTTTTTCTGGATTTTTTCAAAATTTTGCACTTATTTAGCCCTATATCTTGAAAACTATACAAGATATTTTAAAATTTCAAATTGCATATGATTAAGCACATCAAGATCTACATTTCATGTAATTAGGTCAAAGCTGTAGAACCATTTCTTTTAGGAGTTATGGCCCTTAAAGCGTCAAAATTTACCATTTTTCATTACTTTTACCCTGAATTTCAAAGATTAACTTGTCTGACACCATACCTCCAACTTCAACAAAACTTGGCACAGTTGTTTAATAGCATTAATGCTACAATTCTATTGTTCGGATTTTTGATTCGTTAAAAAATATGGCCTCCATGGCTTAAAATAGAACATAGGAGTCAAATTACAGTTTTTTGCAAATAACTCAAAAACGGTAACAGATATCAAAATTCTGATAGGACACAAAAGTGATAAGCATCTCAAGATCTACCTGCTCTGAAATTTTCAGGAAGATCCAACAAACGACATAGGAGTTATTGCCCTTTTTCTGGATTTTTTCAAAATTTTGCACTTATTTAGCCCTATATCTTGAAAACTATACAAGATATTTCAAAAATTCAAATTGCATATGATTAAGCACATCAAGATCTACAATTCATGTAATTAGGTCAAAGCTGTAGAACCATTTCTTTTAGGAGTTATGGCCCTTAAAGCGTCAATATTTACCATTGTTCATTACTTTCCCCCCCCCGACTTGTCTGAAACAGTAAGACCAACTGCATCTTAACATGGCACACTGTTTGATAGCTTATATGCTACAACTCTATCGTTCAGATTTTTGATTCGTAAAAAAACATGGCCACCATGGCTAAAAATAGAACATAGGGGCAAATCTCATTTTTTTGCTATTAACTCAAAACTGGTTTCAGATATCAAAATTGTGCAAGAATCAAAAGTGATCAGCATAATAAGATCTACCTGTCCTGAAATTTCGGAAAAGATCTGACTGCTGATGTGGGAGTTATTGTTTTTTTTCCTAATTTTTGCCAAATTTGCACTTATTAAGCCCAGTGTCTTGAAAACAAACCAAGATATTTCATAAATTTAAATCGCATATGGTTAAGCACAATAATATCTACAAATATATGTATCTGTGTAGTTCAGGTGAGCGATTCAGGCTCTTGGGAGCCTCTTGTTGGCTTATAAAATGATAAATATTGCAGAAAGAGAAAAGCTGTTACTTGCTCAAACCTTCAGCTCATTTAGCTCTACAAAAGTCATCATTAGATTGAAGTTTTCTGATGATCCCATATAGGGGTTGTAGTCCCTAAAAATATATTTTCCATGTTTTGGACCTACAGAATGAAAACTATAGTAGATAAAGAAAAGCTGTCGCTTGCTTAAATGTTCAGCTTATTTAGCTCTATAAAAGTCTTTATAGGGTCGACATCAAGACCAGGTGAGCGATTCAGGCTCATGGACGCTTCTTGTTTTTAATGATAAAACTGGGGAAAAAACTAGTTTGATATTACAAAATAAAATTCAAACTTTAAAAATTGTTTTAATATTATTTAAAAAAAATACCAGGAATATTATAGGCATACACCTGTTATATTAAATGTAGGATTTTTAATAAAGAAATGGATTTCGCCGATATTAAAACTGATTTTTAAAAGTATCTGCAGCTGATACACATTTATTTTAATATTCTTTATTTGAAACTTTAACCTATTAGGGTCGTAGAACAAAATTACATTGGTAATTATCACAAACATGTACAACACATACACACATGAGTTAACATATAAGAACAGTAAACATGTATAAACCTTTGTAATATAAAAAAAAAAAAACAGTTAGCTTTTAAGTCTCCTCTCCTCAGTTCTAAATATGACTGTTGCAAAAAAGAAACGACTGTTTTAATTTCCTCATTGACGGGTTTAATATTGTGCTAATTATTTGTATTCTATTTAAGGTATTGCAATTCGGATTTATTTTATAAAAGTTAAATAGTTGTGCGCTAATATTATAATTTATTTTACAATTAAAGAAGAAGTGTTCTTCATCATCCAATTTGTTGCATGTAGTACACAACCTCTTATCTCTTGGAATGTTTTTGTATCTTCCAGTTTCTATTCATGATCATGATCACTTACTCTGAACAGGGATGTCCAAAACAATCAGTTTTATTTAATCCCTGCTCTGAATTTTGTTATAAGTTTTCTATAACTACCTTGTTTGGATGAGTTAAATAAAATGGAACCTTTTTGCCTGTGTTTTTTATATATTTATACAAATATTTTTATTTGTTTCATTTAAATCATTTATTTCATTATTTATCAAAGTTCTATAATAACATGTTGCACTTGATTTTATTTTAGGTTTTAATATGTGTGCTGCTTTTTTGTTTTGTTTCACAATATTAGTTTGAAATTATTTTTTTAATCATTTCTAAATAATTTTATTAAAAAAAATTACTAGAAATAGGCATATACCTAGCAGGAACATTAAAACAAGCGTGTTAAAATGTTCCTGAAGTCAGTCTCTTCTTCTTCTTCTTCTTGCGTTAATCAGCAAAGGAATATTCTCCATCACGCTAATGCCGTGTCATCAAGTGCAGGTGCTCCAAAAAAGTCTATTTACAGGTTAAAAGGTGCAGGTTAAAAACATGGTTTGCTGTGGTCTATGGCATAGGTGTGGCTCTGGTCTCCGGATGGAAGAGAGACCAGAGGTGCTCCTTGAAGCTGGTAGTGTCAGTGTCCTGTACGATGTTGCCAGGTAGTCGATTCCAGTCTCGTATTGTTCTTGGGTAGAAACCGTTCTCGTACACTGATGTATTACACTGTGGTTGCAGGATGTTGAGAGCATGACTGTGTCTGGTTTGTCTGGTTTCTATGAGGTAGTATTGTGGTATCTCTGCGGCTACATGGTGGTTTAAAATCTTATGAAAGAGGATGAGTCTATTAACAGTTCTTCTTATTTCCAATGTTGGCCAGTTCAAGTTGTTGAGGGTCGATGTTATTGACCCAGGCTGGTAGACATAGTTGTTCGTTACGAAGCGTGCCGCTCTATGCTGGATCATTTCGATTCTTTGTATGTCCTTCTTCCAATGTGGGTCCCATGCTGGGCTACTATATTCTAAGTGTGGTCTCACTAGGGTTATGTATGCATGTTCTTTTATGGATGGTGGGCATCGGTAGAGGTTTCTGCGGATGAAATTTAGTTGTTGTGAGGGTTTATTGACTTTTGCTGTTATGTGGTGGTTCCAGTTGAGTTTGTTGTCAATTTCTACTCCCAGGTATGGGTTGTGGTCTTTTACTTCTAATACAGTTCCATGTAGAGAGTATAATGTTTCGATTTTGTTAACAGTGTTGTTCGTAGCTTGTAGGACATAGCACTTCTTCGGGTTGAATGTCATTTTCCATGCTATTGACCATCTCTCCAACCCAGTCAGATCTTTTTACAAAGTGTTTGCATCATTAGTTTTTTGGATGCTTCTATAAATCAAACAATCGTCAGCAAAGAGTCTTATACAGGTTCCTGTCGATAGGTTGTCTCCGATATCATTGATGAAGAGTAGGAAGAGCAGTGGTCCAAGGACCGTGCCTTGTGGAACCCCTGATTTTACTGCTGCTGGTTGTGACTTGCTTCCATCCAATAATACTGTTTGTTTCCCATTCTGTAGCCAATGTTGGATCCAAGTGACGGTGTTATGGTCAATGCCGTTGTTCCTAAGCTTGTGTACTAGGTGTCGATGAGGCACAGTATCAAATGCCTATAAGTACATCAGATTGGCCTTTCTGGTCTCGTATTTTGGCTAGATCTTTAATAGTATTGATGAGCTGTTGTTCGCATGAGTGTTTCTGTCTAAATCCGTATTGGTATTGTGATAAAAGCTTATTATTGTCCAGATGTTTCATGACATTACTATAGATAATATGCTCTAGGATCTTACTTGGCACTGAGGTAAGGGAAACTGGTCGGTAATTCGCAGGGTCGTTTTTTTTCCTTTCTTAAAGATAGGGATGACATTTCCAATTAGCCAGTCTGAGGGTACTATTCCGGTCTTCAGAGACTTGTTGTATATAATCTCTAAGTAAGGTGCAATTTGTTCAGCAGTTTTCTTTAATACTCGACACGGAATTAGATCGGGTCCTGTGGCCTTGTTGGGATTTAATTTTTGTAATTGTTTCACAATTCCTGGTGTTGTTACATTGATTCCCTTCATATTAGTCATAGATGGCTTAGATACTTTTGGCAGTCCATATTCTTCGTGTATGTGATATCGTATGTCTATAAATTGGTAAAAATCAATACCCGAAAAGACAGATTCATACTGTTGGTTGAGTATATTTGCTTTTTCTTCTGGTTGAATTATATCTTTTCCATTTTTGTTTAACATGCTGATAGTACTACTGTCTTTCTTCATTCCCTTTATGTAGGACCAGAATTTCTTCGTTGTGGTGTAGATTTGTTCTCGAGAGCTGTCTGTGTGTGGTTTTGACGGTTCTTCTGGTGTTCCCTTGATGTAGTCGTCACGATCTTCTTGTAGTTGTCCTTTCACTTTCTGTCGATATTCCTATTTGGATCTATTTCTCGAAATTGACACACAAGGAAGGCTTTGTACAAGGCTTTATGACAAACGTGATGACTTCAACTTTCCAATAGTTAACTTTCCCTTTCTGTGTAGCAACATTCCGTCCGATCCAGCATATGGAGTTTACGTATCACAATTGATTCGTTATTCCAGAGCATGTGGGGAGTACAACGACTTCCTTGATCTATAGAGCTACACGGCTGACAAGCAAATTGTTAACACAGGGGTACGTTGCTCCCAGGTTGTTGTCATCACTCAAGTACGGACGACATCATGTGCTTGTTTACAACTACGGGATTTCTATCTCTCAGATGAGCACAGATGTTGGTTTGACATAGAGTTTTGTAATGTCATCCTTTCCGGATTTGACCAACACTTAATCGATCTTTGGCAACGTGACGGGTGTGCTATAGCAAGCAGGAACTGCTTACTCTTCCGGAGCACCCGAGTTCACTCTCGTTTCGACTTGAGTTCACGTTGCTGAATGCGGTTTTGTTGTTATGTGTGTGTGTGTTTTATGTTGTTATGTGGTTTGTTTTGTTGTGATGAGTTTTTGTCTCGGCCGGTTTTGTCTTTGTCTTTACGGTTTTATGATACTGATTACCCCTTAGGTACAACTTTGCTTATTCCTTAAGGTGGAGAAGGACAGTGGTCATGTGACTTGCCCAAAATAAAATGAAATTTGAAAAATATTTTGAGATTTTTGTGTTTTAAGAATCTTTATACCTAGTTTCGGCACATTTGATCAAATATGATTAAAATTTGCATTCTAAAAGTAGTATAAATTCTTAGGCAAAGTATGGTCAAGGGAGGTAATTTGTCAAAAATCATGAAAAATTATCGTTTTTGGGACCTATCTCTGCTTGTACGTAAAAATCAAGGGAAGAAACCCCACTTTAAATTGATTTAAGATGATGAATTTGTGCAAGATCTATAAAATGTCAAAAAATGAGGGAAATCTATTGACAGGAAAAAAAGTATTGGAACATTTTTGTGTGTTTTTATGGCTTTTCCTATATAATTCATAGTAAAATATTGATACTTTAACTTGATATAACTCGAAAAGTAGGGAAGAAACCCACGAATTTTGAATCAAATTATGAAAGAGTACATCATTTTGGACATTTATGCCAATTTTGAAGAAATTCTATTGACAAGTTAATTTTTGACCTGAGTGCCACGCTCTACCTTAAAATCCTGCCAGTGTTGTTTTTTTATTCGACTTTTTGGCCTTGTTATATATAGTCGTTGTTTTTTTCCTTATCAACTGCTTCGCTTTCGTAGTTATCCATGGTAAGTTCCATCTAGTAGTTGTCTGATTTGAGGGGATATATCAATGAGTTCTTTGAACTTTGTCCATAATGTTTCTACATCTGTCTGTATGACAGAATTTTCGAAATAAATCGGGGCTGTTGAAAACATTTCAATTAAGCATTTAAATCAAATGCCTATAACCATCATTGTAGACGAGAGTAAACGTTAGAGGTATTTGTATCTCAAATCTCCTTCGGATTCACCAGGAATAATTCCGAAATTTCGGGTCCACTCCCTTCATTGTTTTACAACTAGTGTAGCAAAATATGGCGGACTTTTGTTGGGAAGGTAAACAATTTTATCTGGTGTTAATTTTAAACAATTTTATCAGAGTAACTTCATTAGTTTTGGAGTTTAGCTTTGATAATCGAGTGAGGCAATCACCTATTTTATTTCCGAGGGGCAGTATCTCAAAAAAACCGAAAGTAGATCATAATTACAAAGACATTCAACAACAACTGCATGAACAACTGATTTTAAACATGTGGAAATGCACAGGGAGTACAAAATTTCATGTTTTTAACAATATATATTCGGAGTAATTTGATTTAAAAAAAAATAAAGTTAAACTTACCTCTTTCACATAAATATACCTAAGACAACATGATGAATTTATACAAAATGGTAGAAATATTAATAATTTGTGTAGTATTACTAGCTACAATAATGTAGCTCCTTTGACATCTTTGATTAGGCGGAGCTACAATGCGGTCCCATTACTCGTAACGGAGCAACGCCGAAGCGAAATAACACCGGGCGCTATTCAATTCATTAGACGTCAAATTCGGTATTAAAATATCGCTTATAGTATTTTAATGACAAATTCAATTTAAATTTTCCGACATTTAACGCAGTTTAAAAGATTTTAGTAAAAATATCAATTTTTGAAGTATCATGATCCTGAACTTAACAATGATATTCAGGATCAGAATTTTGAAAATGTTTGATTTCTAACAAATTATCATTTCTCTATGACTCTTGACCAAAATTTTTAGTAACTAAATGTTTTTCAGAGTGTTATTGGTATTTTTGAACCAATTTGAAGCTTTGTTTGAGTTGGAGAAAGAAATTCGATTTGCTCCATTGCGAGTAATGCGACCGCATTGTAGCTCCGCCTAATCAAAGATGTCAAAGGAGCTACATTATTGTAGCTATAGTACTACAAGCTGAATTTTCCATCAATGTCCGGTTTAAAACGTTTGTTTTCCGGAACTTTCAGTGTCTTTTTAACGCTTTATGCTTTGAAAATTTCATACATCATTAAGCTCACATATGACCTACAAAATAAGCTAGTTTGGTTTAATTTTGAATATGAATTATTTCAATTCATCACATTATACTCTCCCCTCAGGATGTCCATGTCAGGAGCGATTATGGTAGAAATGTCAATATTTTAGTTGTACTAAATTTTCTTTCAACTTCCGGTTTGTTTTTCCGAACTTTTGGCATCTTTTTAACATTTTTTTCTTTGAAATATATACACATGCTTAACCTACACCATTGTACAAAAAAGCTAGTTTTATTTTAATTTCGAAAAAAAGTTAATTACATGTAAATTAATTGTATCTTCCGGAGCATTACAGGTTTAACCTGCCTCATATTATCAAAAATAGAAACACCTGCAGCTACATTGTAGGGAATATTCTCAAATCAAGAGACAATCCCCTGATCAGGAGACTTTCCATTTATCAGTCATATAAATCAGAAGATTCTATCTTGATTAGGAATAGGAGACAGTAATCATGGAATCCGCTGTGTGAAAAAAATGGGTTCATTGGCACATTTAAAGACTTGCTGTTTCTTTTAGAGGAGGAAATCTTTCATCAATATGCAATATTCTGTTTTTAGATCGCCTCGGGACGAAACATTTTTGGCAATTAATGGGGTAGTTGAGATACAGTGATATTGTCCAGGCATGCCGAAATACATGTAGGTGTTTACCCCAAAAACACATACCTGGTACACACACACATGGTCAATGGGTGTGTTACATGTTTATGAGACTCCTTCAGGGTCACTGTGACCTCAAGAGTTTTTTTCAGTGCAATAAGATTCTAGCCTAGGCTCCATTTGGTTAAATGAATTAACTTGAAAATTCATTGACCTTTGACTATAGTGTTAATATGCTTAACAATCAATCAGTCTCAATGTTTCAAACACCACCTACATGAAATTCAACCTTAGAGGGTCATCCAATCGGAGCCCTTTATATATGTAATAATTTACAAATGTATTATCTTTTGACTTCATCCATTCATCAACAATTAACCATTTTATATACATGTATATAGACTTTAGGGCACATGATTCTTAAATACATGTATATGTTCATTTTGCAGCTAAAATGCCTCATTCTTAATTTCAGATTGAAAGATTTGATAGTTTAAACTATATAGCCAGCAGATAAATGAACACACCAATATGGCAGGACCACTAAAACAGCCAGATCCTTTTATTCACCAATACACATCCCATGAAACAGGTATAAGAATAAAGAAAATTATGAATCAAATCAGATTTATTGTCATGTAAACATCTTCACATTATCACATACATGACATACTGATAGTTTGTGACAAAAGGAAACGAAACCATGAAACAACTTACTTGTACATATACATGAATATATAAAACAAAGCAATTCATCAATATTTTGGGTCCTCTGTGTAGATTAATGGTTATAAATTATATAGTGACATGCTGACCCTGTATATATTTACATATCATTCATTCTCACTGGCAGAATATGAAAAAATGTCCATTAAGCTTTCAAATGTATATAAATCAATTTAACAGTAAGAGAAAACGGTTTCACAAATATGAGTGATAATGATATTGATTTTTATCACACTCATTGATATTTGGCAAGAAACTTGTAGTATTGTATTTGCTTGATTCTAGATTTTATGGCAAATATCTTAAGTAGATGTCATAAAAACTGGTATCACATTGCTTATTGACGTATTATTTAACCTGCATAGCATATTTAGCGTATCTGGGATTTTTTTTGTTTTGTTTGAGCATATGCCGAAGTGAGACATACATGTACATGTGGGTAGTCTGCAATTGTAGGTAAAATATCAGCCTTCGTGGCCTTCAAATCAGAATTAATTAAGTGATAAGCAATGCTTTCAAAACCATACATACATATGTTTTCAGATTGACTAGCTACAAATGTAGCCTATAAAGAACTTTATTTTAAATTCACATATTTTTTTTAGATAAACTTGTTACTAAAGCCATCAACGGAGTTAGAAGTAACAAATATAAACCTGTAGATTATGACAAGTTGAGACTTCTGGCTGCAGAGAAAAAGTTTGCTGCGCAGAAATCATTGTTAAAAGTCAAGAAAATAGAACAACTCTCCAAGCAGAGCAAGGAAAACAACTTACTTAAACAGCACAGACTTGTGTGGAACAAGGAACTAATGAGACTTAACAACTTACGTAAGAGACTTCAGGCAGACATTGACAACCATCGTGGTGTAAATCTTGCTGTAGGAAATGCATGTACCTCTTTATATGAAGACTTTGAGGATTTTGAATCTTCTTTAGATGTTGAGTTTGCAAAGTTTAAATCAAACACAACTGAACCAGTTTGGAATCTCAGGTAAAAAAGACCTTCAAAATTTGGTTGATGAGTCCATTCAAAAATTTGGTAACTAAATGCACATGTATGCAATAGTTATAGTGTTTTGAGAGTGTCTTGAATCTTGAACATGACATTGTAGTCATAAGGGACATATCTATCAGCAACAAATAAATATTTAAAAATAAGAAAAATAAAAATTGACAAACATGTGATTCTCCCGCCGGGAGACGAAATCTCCCGACTTTTTAGTTCATCTCCTGTTCTCTCGACTTTTTGTGTAATCTCCCGCTTTTTCAAGACATAACAGAATGTTAGTTTTATAGACATTTTAATTGTTGAATCATAAAACATTTCCGGTGTTTAGGGGTTTGTCGATTAGACAGACTTTAATATAACAGGTGAAGGTCTTAATTAAAGGTTTATTCCATAAGTGACCTGATAATTGTATAAACAGTTGGAGATTAATCAGTGAAACCATGTATATTTGGCACACGCAAGTTTCCTCAATAGACATTGAAATGCAATTTTAATGAGCATTGAAAATCTCCCGCTTATTTGTCCAATCTCTAGCCAAATAAATCAAAATCTCCAGCTTTGTCATCATGGATCCGTCACATGTATGAATTGAAATTTTCTGAAAGAAGCAAAGGTGTAGCAAAGGTTTATCATAAAACAGTAAAGACAAAGACAAAACCGGTAGACAAAAAATTATCATAACGAAACAAACCACACAACAACATAAAACACACACACACACACATAACAACAAAACCGCATTCAGCAATGTGAACTCAAGTCGAAACGAGAGTGAACTCAGGTGCTCTGGAAGAGTAAGCAGTTCCTGCTTGCTATAGCACACCCGTCACGTTGCCAAAGATCGATTTAGTGTTGGTCAAATTTGGAAAGGATGACATTACATGTACAAAACTCTATGTCAAACCAACATCTGTGCTCATATTAGAGATAGAAATCCTGTATTTGTATACAAGCACATGATGTCTTTCGTAAAATTTCTTTAGTGATGACAACAACCTGGGAGCAGCGTACCCCTGTGTTAACAATTTGCTTGTCAGCCGTGTAGCTCTATCAAGGAAGTCGTTGTACTCCCCACATGTTCTGGAATAACGTGATACGTAAACTCCATATGCTGGAGCAGACAGAATGTTGCTACACAGAAAGGGAAAGTTAACTATTGGAAAGTTGAAGTCATCACGTTTGTCATAGAGCTTTGTACAAAGCCTTCCTAGTGTGTCAATTTTGAGAAATAGATCCAAATATGAAGCAGACCTCCTAGAATTTTGAAAAAAAAAAACACATCCTCATTGCAATTAGGTGCATATGGCATTTACAGTCAGGACAACTACTGAAAGAAGTGATATGATTTTTTATAATCACTTAAATAAGTTATAATGGATGAATTACCAAGAGTTATTCCTCTTTTAAGAAGATAAAAATTACTTATTTAAGTGATTTTTAAAGGCTACAAAATCACTTTGAACAGTGTTTTTTTAAATTATTTCATGAAATACTCAAAAACAACTATTAAGATAGAGTGTAAAAGAAACTAGCGCACTTCTTAAGATGTTAACTGTTTATTTAGATTGAATTTATTGAACCCAATTAAAATATTAAGCAGATGAAATGAAATCACTTAGATCAGTGATTTTATGAAATTTTAAACTAAAAAATCACTACAACAAGTGATTTTCAACTTTTTTACTCCCTGACTCGGCCATCACGATCATTCAAATTTTCATCAAGAACATACCTTTTTTATTTTAGATAACCAAAGTTAAAAGATTAAATTTATCAGGAAAATTATAGATTCCTATGGGAAAATTATAGATCCCCTGAATTCAACCATAAAAAATTAAGGAAAAATGTGAAAAAAAATGCATTAAAATGGTTATAGTTGAAAAACCTTTCCTTTAACTTGTCATTTAATTACATAAATGATGTTGCTGTCTCAATTGGCATCAAAGGGACATATTACTTCATGATTTAGCAATAAGGATTAATTAAAAAAAAAATAAAAATCTGTAATATGTCTGTCATCGATAAGTATTTCCAAAAATCACTTATTTGAGTGATTAAAAAATCACTTGTTTCACTAGTCTCCCTGACTGATGTACATGTAAAGTTTAAGACTTTTTCACATCTACCAGTATTTTTTTATATTTTTAATTGCCTCCTTGTTCTTTGACTGAATTGTACATGTACATGTATTATATGTGTATATTAGTTGAATGTTAGAAAGGAAAAACTCATATATTCTTGTGTACCATGCAGTCATTTGTAGAAAAATTCAAAACTTTATAGCACTAGAAGATGACAAATGGTTTGTGTTATTTATAGTAGATGTATGTTTTTTTGTTTCCTAGTGTACATGATTTGTCGTTTCAGAGAAGATCTACAGTACTGGTTGAAAGAGAACATGGAAGATTTAAGGATGGGATCTCCAGACACAGTCATGAAACATAGTGAAATTCAGTGTACTATAGACAATGTAAAGCAGCAACAAAAACAAGTCTTAGAAAAGTTACATCACCAGCAAGTTTGTTTAGAACAAGAACTTAATTCTGGTGAGTTATTTCTATTTCCCTTTGTAAGACAAAAATGCCAAATTGTAAAATCCTTCAGTACACTTTTGTTTGAATATGGAAATTGGTTATTTTTGTAAGTTATAGCATTTCATATATCATGTATATGTACATTGTACTTGAGGCATGAGCAAAGCCTGCAGGATTTGTAATTGAATTGAATAGTTGATTGAAAGGGACATTTGTACTGGATATACATACATGTACAAGCAATAGTCACTAGTGAAATAAAGTAAGATGGGGAATAAGTGTTCATATTTAAACATACTAATAGATTGAAATAAACAATTTAAAATTTTTGAAAGTTTTTCAAGGTTATAATAAAAGATTAGACTTCTGAAATTGCTTTATAAAATATTTACAGTATAACCTTCATCTGATTTCTTTCATGTCTTTAGACCTAGATTTTTTACCTTTTTATTCAATAAACAACCAAATATCAGAATACCAAAGGGAAATTCAAATATTTAAAGTAATTGTTTGTGGATGAAAAAGACAAGATGAATAAAAAAACAAAATGCACATCATATAAAAAACAACAAAACTGCAATCATCAATGTGAAAGTTGAAACAAGAGTGGACTCAGATGCTTCAGAATAAAAAGCAGTTCCAAGATTGTTGAGATTAAATCATTCTTAATAATTTAATGTATGTTTTGATCTTATGATTTTGTGTTTTGATGTAGTGGTATTTGTTTTTAGGGTTTCTAGCTTCTATTACCCCTAATGATGACAGTCAGAAGGTACATGTAGAGCCAGGTATCCCAGAGGAAGCCTACGATCTGGAATGTTCTGACTTTGACCTTAAAGTTCAGGTCCTTCAAGAGTTTATTGTCATGGATGACAAGTTCAGAGAGAGATTGAAATACCTTGATGAAGAACATTCTAAAATTGTCAAGTATGTTACAGCAGAATGTTCATAGAAAACTGTAGAACTGGTAGTAAGAAGTTTTACATTTAATGAGTGTTTTTTTCTTCTTTCTATATATTGATTTTGGTTTCAGTACGGTAAAAAAAGGTGTAAAATAAAAGATAAGTATTTACACAACACAACGTACATAAATCAGTCACAATTTAAAACTTCACAATGATAAACAGCCTGCAGCCTTTAATTTGGCAAAATGATAAAAAGGTGTTGCATGGTGGCTCTTTAAAAGGTAAAATCCAAATAAGAAAATCACAATAAAAAGTAAAAATTGGGCATCTTTTATTATTTTATCAATTTTTACCTTTTATTGTGATTTTCTTATTTGGATTTTACCTTTTAAATGTGGTTTTACCTTCTAAACTATTCTTTTGTTTACCTTTTATTAGCTCACCTGGCCAAAGGCCATGTGAGCTATTGCCATCACTTGGCGTCCGTCGTCGTCGTCCGTCGTCGTCCGTCGTCGTTAACTTTTCTTCAAACTTCTTCTCCTCTGAAACGGCTGCACAGATTCAAACCAAATTTGGTCTGGTGGTACTTTAGGGTATCCCCCACAGAACTGATGTGGGGATCTTTGATTCGTCGAAAAACATGGCCGCCATGGCTAAAAATAGAACATAGGGGTAAAATGCAGTTTTTTGCAAATAACTCAAAAACGGCTAGAGATATCAAAATTCTGGCATAGGGTTAAAGTGATCAGCACCTCAAGATCTACCTACCCTGAAATTTTGAAGAAAATCCAACAACCCATGTAGGAGTTATTGCCCTTTTTGTGGATTTTTTGCAAATTTTGCACCTGTTTAGCTCAATATCTTGAAAACTATACTAGATATTTGAGAAATTTAAATTGCATATTGTTGAACACATCAAGATCTACAAAACATGTAACAGGGTCAACGTTGTAGGACCTTTCCTTTTAGGAGTTATTGCCCTTAGAACGTCAAAATTTAGCATTTTAACAGCATTTCCTCATTACATTGAAAACGTTAACTCATCTGACACTTTAAGTCCAAATGGAACCAAACTTGGTATAGTTGTTTATTAGCATTAGGTGTATAGAACTGATGTGGGGATTTTTGATTGGTCGTAAAACATGGCCACTGTGGCTAAAAATAGAACATAGGGGTAAATGGCAGTTTTTTGCAAATAACTCTAAAACGGTGACAGATTTCAAAATTTTGATTGGGAACAAAAGTGATCAACACCTCAAGATCTACCAGCTCTGAAATTTTGAAGAAAATCCAACAACCCATGTAGGAGTTATTGCCCTTTTTGTGGATTTTTTGCAAATTTTGCATCTGTTTAGCTCAATATCTTGAAAACTATATCAGATATTTGAGAAATTTAAATTGCATATTGTTAAGCGCATCAAGATCTACAAAATTTGTAACAGGGTCAACGTTGTAGGACCTTTCCTTTGAGGAGTTATTGCCCTTGGAACGTCACAATTGAGCATTGTAACTGCATTTCCTTATATTGAAAATGTTAACTCCTCTGACACTTTAAGTCCAAATGGAACCAAACTTGGTATTATTGTTTATTATTATTAGGTGTATAGAACTGTTGTGGGGATTTTTGATTGGTTGTAAAACATGGCCGCTGTGGCTAAAAATAGAACATTAGGTTAAACTGCATTTTTTTGCAAATAACTCAAAAAGGGTGACAGATTTTTAGATTTTGATTGAGAACAAAAGTGATCAGCACCTTTAGATCCACCATATTGTCAGATGACCCCCTTATTAATCTTATGACCCTTTCAACGTTAAATAGGTTTTGCCTTATAACCTTTACTTCAGGCACATATGTCAGGTGAGCGATTCAGGCTCCTGGGAGCCTCTTGTTTGAAAAGTGGTTGCTGCTTGTCATCTTGCTTCTACTCTCAATTAAAATATTAATCATGTACATTTATGATTCACACCATCCTAAAATTATCAACAAAGACCTCTTTCTAGACATAATACAATTAAGTTGGAGTTGGCCTACATTGTATACAAACAAACTTTGAGAAAGATTGCTGGCCTAGGACAGGCAAAAACATATAAAACATGGCGGAGTTAAACTAGTTTTGTGGTTACAGCCCTTCCACCATTGATAATTTTGATAATTTTGAACAAAGATCAATAAAGATACATGTTATAGAGTTAATAAATTATGATGAAAAGAAATGTGTTTGTTTGTCAGGTTGGGGAGGAATGGTGGTTGGACAGATGAAGATCATTACATATTTACAGTCCTGTATGAACAGTATCCACATGAGATGAAGAACAGACGGAAACTTATTATAGACAGATTACAGCGACATCTTCCTAAAAAGACAAGGGCTGAACTTGTAATTATTAGAGATGAAATGAAGTTTTTTATGCCCCTTTAATGAAAAAAGAGGGGCATTTAGTGTTTGGGTCTGTTCGTCCTTCCCACAAGGTTAACAATCAGGTTTAAGTTACTCTACTGTGAAGGAAGTTTGGTATCAGCATGAAACTTTATACACCAGGATGTGATCAAACATAAATCATCATTAAATTGTTCCTGTTTCATCAACTTAATGGTTGATTGATCACTGAAAAAGGGTGTGTTATACTTAGGTTTACCTCCAGGTTAAAGTTACTTTACCATGAAGGAAGTATGGTATCATCATGAAACTTGATACACTTATACACCAGGTTAGGAACAAACAAAATTCATCATTAGATTTTACCTATCTCATCACTTTCATGGTTGATTGACCACAGAAAAAGGAGGTGTTGTTTTAACTTATAGGTTTAATTAAATTTTCTGTTTAAGATCTAGAATTAGGATATCACAAAGAAACTTTATACACATATACTGTAAACCAATTTTATTTTCCTGACTACTTTATTTCACTTTTCAGTGTCTGCATAATTGCCCACTTTATAATATGACATAAAGAAAAAAATTGTGTTTTTTTCGCAGAAAAATGACATGGTGTCAGTGCAAAAAATTTCTTCAGTATTTAAAGGTGAAGTCTAACTGAAATACTAAAACATGAGGTCTGGTGAATTTCCCCAAAGTCAGTACTAATTATATTGACTACTTAATTAAAAAAGATATGGCCTACCATATTGGAGGTCTGTTATCATGTGGTTGGTTCTGATTGTATATATGAAATCTATAAATGTAGTAGGCTAATTTTTTTTTTTTTTTTTATTAAATTCTTAGTTCTATTACTTAGTCGAAAATATAATTTTACGATAAATTTCAATAAAAGTAAAGTTAAAGACAATTCTGTCAATTTTAGGTCTCACATGAGGATTGGTGTGACTCTAACAAATATTTCCGAGAGAGAAAGAAAGCATTAATGGTAGCATGGCAGAGAGGTCGAGTGGCACTCTATCACAAGGCAGAGTCTATCTTTACAGAAGCTGAAATGGCTGCAGAGTTAGAGGAAATTCAGGCTGAATACAAACGGAAACAGAAACATGTCAGAGATGAACTACATCAAAAGGTGATTTTTAGCCCAAGAAATTTGTTATCTACGCTTGTATTGTTTATGGGTCTATTTTTATAAATGAGTGAGGCTGGGTTTTTTTTGAAAAAAGTGGGAAATATAGCTTCTACCACAAGATTGAGTTGACTATGCAATTTCTAATATCAAGGGACATAAATTTGACTATTTTAATGGTGAGGCTTGCCCAGCTAAAATAATCTAATTAATTTCCCGAGATGTTAGAAATTGCATAATTATAAGGAATTTAGTTGTAAAAGGCTTTTCTCTAATGTCTTGGCAAGCATCGCCATTAAAATAATCAAATTTAATTTCCTTGATGTTAGAATTCCATAATCAACTCGATCACGTTATAGAAGCTATAATTTTCAATAAATGACCAATCAAAAGTTATATAGGAAATTACCATATATTTGGATAAAATAACTCTTTAGTTTTGTTTTGAATGTCAAACTTATACATCTGAGCCCAAAATGCTTAAATAAAAATTTTGCTCTGCTGCCTGTCCTTTATGTAGAATTACTTCTTGATTATAAATAATTTTTCACTTATCCTTTGATGCGTAGGTATATTTCTCTAACTGTTGTGAAACATTATCTTGTTCTCGCACCATGAGACTTTATTTCGTATCACACTCCACACGATGTGATATTTCTAGAAAACCCCGTTTCTGCAATTTTCATTGGCTAACACTTTGTGATACGTAGTTGTTTATTAGGGCCCCGCAACTTTGTTGCGGACGCCCTATAGTAATCAGTCCGTCCGTCCGTCCGTCCGTAACAAATTCAGTTTTCCGGACTTTTTTTCTAAACGCTTATAGATAATTAACTGATTTTTGGTATGTGAGTTTACCTTGATGAGTTACAGATCAAGTCAGAGTTTCGTGCTGGTCCACAAATTTTTATGGGAGTTATGGCCCTTTGAACTTTGAAAATTCATTAAAATTTCAGTTTTCCGCACTTTTTTTCTAAACGCCTATAGATAATGAACTGATTTTTGGGATTTGAGTTAACCTTGATGAGTTACAGATAAAGTTTGAGTTTCGTGCCGGTCCACAAATTTTTATGGGAGTTATGGCCCTTTGAACTTTGAAAATTCACTAAAATTTCAGTTTTCCGGACTTTTTTTCTAAAAGCTTATAGATAATGAACTGATTTTTGGTATGTGAGTTTACCTTGATGAGTTACAGATCAAGTTTGAGTTTCGTGCCGGTCCACAAATTTTATAGGAGTTATGGCCCTTTGAAACTTGAAAATTCATTAAAATTTCAGTTTTCCGCACTTTTTTCTAAACGCTTATAGTTAATGAACTGATTTTTAGCTCACCTGGACCGAAGGTCCATGTGAGCTATATATTACCATCACTTGGCGTCCGTCGTCGTCTGTCGTCGTCGTCGTCTGTTAACAATTTTTCAAAAATCTTCTCCTCTGAAACTACAGAACAGAATATAATGAAACTTGGTATGAATGATCCTTAGGGTGTCCTGCACCATACTTGTGTTCGGATTTTTGATCGGTTAAAAAACATGGCCGCCGTTACTAAAAATAGACTAGGGGGGTCAGACTACTGTTTTTGGCTTATAAATCAAAAAGTATTAGAGAAAGAGGAAATCTGAGGCCACGCTACTGATTCAGCATCAAAAGCTCTACAAAAGTCTCCATTTGGTCAAAGTTGTCAGATGACCCCTTATAGGGGTTACAGCCCCTTAAAGGTGAAAAATAGCATTTTTTCATGTTTTTGGCCTACAGAATGAAAACTATTGCAGATAGAGATTAGCTGTTGCTTGCTTAAATGTTCAGCTATTTAACTCTACAAAATTCTCCATAGGGTCGAAGTTGTCAGATGACCCCTTATAGGGGTTACAGCCCCTTAAAAGTGAAAAATAGCCATTTTTCATGTTTTTGGCCTACAGAATGAAAACTATTGCAGATAGAGATTAGCTGTTGCTTGCTTAAATGTTCAGCTCATTTAGCTCTACAAAATTCTCCATAGGGTTGAAGTTATCAGATGACTCCTTATAGGGGTTACGGTCCCTGAAAAATAGCGATTTTTCATGTTTTTGGCCTACAGAATGAAAACTATTGCAGATAGAGATTAGCTGTTGCTTGCTTACATGTTCAGCTCATTTAGCTCTACAAAATTTTCCATAGGGTCAAAGTTGTCAGATGACTCCTTATAGGGGTCACAGCCCCTGAAAAATAGCGATTTTTCATGTTTTTGTCCTACAGAATGAAAACTATTGCAGATAGAGATTAGCTGTTGCTTGCTCAAATGTTCAGCTCATTTAGCTCTACAAAATTATCCATAGGGTCGAAGTTGTCAGATGACCCTGTATAGGGGTTACGGCCCCTGAAAAATAAAGATTTTCATGTTTTTGGCCTACAGAATGAAAACTATTGCAGATAGGGATTAGCTGTTGCTTGCTTAAATGTTCAGCTCATTTAGCTCTATGAAAGTCTCCATAGGGTCCAAGTTGTCAGATAACCCCTTATAGGAGTTACAGCCCTGAAAAATTGGGTTTTTTTATGTTTTTGGCCTACAGAATGAAAACTATTGCAGATAGAGATTAGCTGTTGCTTGCTTAAATGTTCAGCTCATTTAGCTCTACAAAAGTCTCAATAGGGTCGAAGTTGTCAGATGACTTCATAGGGGTTATGGCCCCTTATAGGTGAAAAATGGTGTTTTTGGCCTATAGAATGAAAACTATTGCAGGTAGAGAAAAGCTGTTGCTTGCTTAAATGTTCAGGTCATTTAGCTCTACAAAAGTATAGGGTCAACATCAAGACCAGGTGAGCGATTCAGGCTCCTGGGAGCCTCTTGTTGGTATGTGAGTTTACCTTGATGAGTTACAGATCAAGTTTGAGCTTAATGCCGGTCCACAATTTTTTATGGGAGCGGGGCCCTTGGAGATGGCTATCATCTCCCTGGTATCTAGTTCATTTTATTCAATGGTTTTGATTGGTTGTTTCTCAGTGTCTACGTCACAGATAGCGTGACATTCCAAATTTGCATATAAATTTATATGTCATAAAAGGTGTGACGTTCCAAATTTGCATAATTTCATACGTCACAATAGGCGTGACTTTCCAAATTTGCATATATTCTGACGTCATTTATTTTATTATGGCATGGGAAAAATTTTCGGAGAGCTTTCAAATGAAAATAATGCAATTTAACAGTTAGAGAAAAAGGTTTCACAACTATGAGCGATGATGATACCGATTTTTATCACACTCGTTAGATATTTGTCAAAAAGAAACTCTCAAATGCTCGTTTCTTTTATGACAAATATCTACTGTAAACGTACTTATTTTCGCGTGGTATTTATTTTCACGGATTTCGCGGTCACCTAATTTCCGCGAAAATAAATACCCGTGAAATTAAATACCATATTTTTGGAAGAAAATATTAACCTTTGTTTTTATGTAATACTATGGGCTAGAGTGTACTCTCGATGTTGAAAGTGACGGTTCTATGTGAATGACAAACATCAAAGGGATTGTTATCAAAACATCTTTACAATCGACCCAAGCTAACCTTGATTTTAATTGACATTTTTATTGTACACAACCTTTGATCTTTCCAATTATGACCCAAGCTGACCATGATCCAAATTGACACCTTTTTGTACCTGATCTTTAACCATTCAATTGTGTGATAATCCGTAACAGATTTAAATGACAGACGGATTAAACAATTGTAGCCACAATAAATTTTGATTGTTAATTGGGCTTCTGAGTAATTAGTAAATCAAATGCAATACCATGTTAAAGAACTTACAAATTCATAGCCTCAATCAATTAGTCAGTTGTCGTCAGTATTTATTTTTAATCACGAATTATTAAGAAAGGACCGTTATTTTAGGTTTATATTAACTTTAAATCATGAATCCGCGAAAACCGCGAATGGTCAATGAGAAAAACCGTGAAATTTAGTACCCGCGAACTTGTTTCAAATACGGAAATCGCGAAAATAAGTACCCGCGAAAATAAGTACGTTTACAGTAACTGGATGTGATACAAATCAGTATCACATGGCTTAGAGTTGTGAAACCTGTATATACCAATGAATAATTTAGATTTTGAATTAGTAAGAATTATTTTAAGGAGTACCAAAAAGGTGTTTGAATAGTCCAGAATGGCCGATAGTTTATATAAAATCAGTAAACACAAAAAACAAAACAAATGAAATGCACAACAACAGAAAGACATAAAAACTAACCAAATTGTAATCGACAATATGAATGAAATGAGAAACAAATTAATTAGGGTGCTAGGTAAGCATATCCTGCCTGTTTTAATACACCCATCACCTTGCCAATGAACAGTCAAATGAAGGTTAAGGAACTCTATGTATGACAACTGTTTCTTCAGATCCGTAGTTGGAGGGAACAACAGATAGAAGCCTTGATCATGCAGCATCAGATGGAGTCAGAGAAGCTGGAGGCAGCCAGAGAGAGAATCAAAATGGAGGCAGAAATGGAGGCAAAGAAGAGGACCAAGGAAAAGGAAGAGGTACATACCTCATATGTCAAGAACGAAATATTTCATGTACTCATTGACTACTTCATGAAAAAGCTCATATTGTTTTTTCTTGCTCAGTTTTCAGATGTTTTGTTATAAAAGGACTATGCATTTGACAAATTCTTATATGATACATTTTCTATCAGCATTTGAAAAGTGAATAAAAATTGATTACTATATAAGTTGGTTTTTTTGCAGTGATTGAATTTTTCTATATTTGTATTTTTCCAACAGAATGCAAAAATTAAAACATGCAAAATATTTTGCAATATGATAAAACAGTAGTGAAAATTAATATACTAGTAAGTGAAAATAAAATTACCTCTATTTAAAACCAAATTGATGTTTTTTCACACAGGAAAAAGGAACATTTATAAATAAAAATGTATTTACTGGAAATTAGCAAAAAAAATTCTTCTTAGCTTTCGAATCATTTGACGTTGAAAATATGTATTTTTGGCGAGATTTCACGCAGTAAAAAATCTTTGGTCGTAAAATGGTGAATGTTACGCGGGTGGGTTGCGTGCGGGCAGGGAAGAAGTTTTTATCACAGCCACTTAATATTTGGTATACATTATCAGGATGGGAATCTGATTTCAGATCTGTTGCTCACCTACTTCCTGATAAATGAAATTTGGCCATTTTTGACTTTGACAGATTCTTTTTTACATTTTTTTTTTAACTTGTTTTGCAGTTAACGTTAAGTATCAATGCAAAGAAGAGTATAGTTTAAGGTAACACAAAACTTCTGTTTTTGATTATTCTTTTTTTTCATTTCTGACTTATCCTAAAGCTTGCAAAGTTTCATGAAGAGATCCAAAAGAAACGACAACTGAAGATGGAAAGAGATCAGAGAATTTATGAAGAAATTCAGGCACGTCTAGCAGAGCAAGCTGTTTTTGATCAAGAAAGGTAAAGATAAATTTATTTATGCAGTGTTCTCCCCAGAAATTTTGGATAGCATCACATTTTGCGTAAATAATATCGAGTAACAGAAATAACAAAATCATGTCGATTGACGTTTCATTATCAATGTATGATACTTATCTAGACCATATATCATGTGGAAGTGTATTATGATACCCCCTCTCCCCTCCCCCACCCAAGTCATCCTTCAAGCTTAGGATATTAAGAAAGAGTTGGAGTAGGACTGATTGTAGCAATTTAACAATTGCTAAAATATGAGTTTGTCTTCTGTTATCTATGAACTCTCAGTCGGAACTGTATCCAGTCACCAAGGATGGAAGAGGAAAAGACAGGCATGAAAGCTATTTGCCTGGGTTTGAAGCAATAGAGATAATTAAATAGCTTTTATTTTTGGCATAGATAAGTTTACCAAGTACAAATGTTTACATTTTATTCACGCTGGTTAAGAGTCACTAAGTTGACAGAATCATAAAGATGCCAATGGTTCTCCTTCCAAAAGGAGAAAATGCTATAGGTAATCTATTTTTATATCGACCTCCTGTTTTGACCAAAGGTCAAACAATATGTCTAGAAATCAATATTTTGGAATATCAAATGTTACAATGGATTTATGTTTCAATAAGGTAAAAAGCATTTTCTTTATTTTGGGTTTGGGTTATGACCGTTAATTTAGAATTCAACGGCTCATGTTCTAATAACACACCTGAATAAAAGCACATGTGCATATGTTTGTTTTTGTTTTGGTCGATTCCTATTGGTCCTGGTTGGTCGTCCAATAGAAATAATTCACTTTGCAAAAGGTGTTCACCTGTAATCTGCATGGCTAATCAGTTCAAAGATCTATATTTCCGTATTAATTGACAAGACCATGATCATGGATTTATTTGTTAATTGGCTTGGGGTTGTAAATGTGTCAATCACTAAATGATCATCAATCAGTCGGTGGCTTCATTAGGACGTCAACTCAATACCTTTGTATTTTTAGCAATTTGAAATAGCGTCTCGGTAAAGACTGATAGCATCTCGGCAAATTATGATAGCGTCTTGGTCCCGAGATGCTGTAAGGGCCTGGGGAGAACACTGATTTATTTAACAAATATGACACTAGGTATTTGAACACATGAAACCAGGTGGACACAACCAACCAGGATAGAGCTGTTGTCAGCTAACAATATCCAATCATTCAATTGGTCAGTTTTGAAATTTGGACAAAAAGGTCTTTGGATGAAGGACTCAAAGATTATGGGTTTTGTTACTCCTACAGTCCTTTTTGTATAATGTCTAAAATTAACCAAGAATGTACATGTATATTGTCAGCTGAAAACAACAAAAGATAGGTATTTTTAATGTTCCACCCAGTTCTGTGTGTTCAAATAGCTGGTGTATAGAATATGTTAGCCCCGCGAAAATATGAGAAGAAGTCATGCCATTGTCATACATTATGTTACAGGTGCCATATGCATGGATAAGTTAATATCTGTGATATCAAATAACAAAATATTTTTAGATAAAAGAATCTTGATACGTATCTAATAGAAGAACTATATAGGCCATAATAAAATAAGTACTAGATTCTTATCCATATTTCTTAAAAATAAGGGGTAGTGGGCGAATTTCTTATTACCGTATTTTCCGGTGTATAAGCCGCTATTTTTTTCCTGAAAAGTTCTGGGTGCGGTTTATACTCTGGTGCGCTTAGTGTGTGTATTTTCTTAAAGTTTTCAGATGGACCAGTGTGAAAACATCGATGTTTTCAAGCAAAAATAAAGACTTCTTCTTGGTCATTCCTGGACTACTGCAATTTCTATTTCAGCTTCATTTATGTGATGTTTTGTTTGTTATTTTATGAAATAAAAAATTAATACCCTGGAATGTGTTTGTTTATTATGTATTTCAGTTGTTTCGATCTTTTTTCTCCATAATCAGCCATTTTTATTTTGATTATGTAATCAGACAGAGGTGTGCCTAAAATATGGAGTTTATTTAATAAATAAAATGCATGCAGTCCCTTTCTTTTCTCTTCCTTTGTTTTATATCTAATACCTTTGAAATTACACAAAATTGTGTGCTGAATATGCCCTTTTTCTATGTTGGTAATGTCCACATTATTACGTTGGTAAGTAATATTTACATCATTTGGACAGATGTGTTCATTTTCTCCCTACTTTTAGACAGAGTTTTGTTCATTTTCTCCCTACAATTTTAAGTAAGTTTCTTATTTGGGTCAGATGAGCTATTGTCATCGTTAAGCGTCTTTGGTCCGTCCCTTCTTTAACTTTTCTTTAAAGATCTTCTTCTCTGAAACCAAAAAAGGGATTGCTTTGAAACTTTGTACAGTTGATCTTTAGGATGTCCTCTACCAAGTTTGTGAAATTTTGTGCATGCTGACCACCAAAGATGGCAGCTGTTGCTAAAAATAGAACAGGGGGGTCAAACCATAGTTTTTAGCTTATAACTCAAAAAGTATAAGAGATAGAGAAAATCTAAGCAACTTTCCATCTTCAGCATCAAAAGCTCTACCAAACTCTCCATTGAGTCAAAGTTGTGGGACAACTCCTTATAGGAGTTATTTCCCCCTTATTAGTCAAAATTGACAATTTTCACAGTTTTTGGACTTTATCTTGAAAGCCATAAGTGCTAAGTTAGCATAGGAGAATCCTTAAGCTCATTGAGATCTACAAAATTGATTTTCAAGGTCAAAATTGTCAGATGACCTCTTATAGGTGAAAATAGTGTTTTTTGTGTACTTGACATATTGAATGAAAGCTGTTACAGATAGAGAAAAATGTTGCTTGCTTAAATCTTCAGTTCTATTAGCTCTTCAATAATATCCATTAGGCTGAAGCTGTCAGATGACCCCCAATAAAAGTTATGGCCCCTATTGTCAAGTTTTTGGTTATTGCCTTGCAGATTAAACCTTTAAAAGATTAAGAAAAGTTTTTGTTTGCTTGAATGTGCTCTACAAAAGCCTTCATTATAAGGTGGAAACTGTATGGTGATCCTTTATTGGGGTTTTTCAATTCGGATACCCCAAATTATTTTCATTCCATCAGTCATTGAACTCAGGTGAGTGATTTAGGCTCCTGGGAGCCTCTAGTTTTTTATTCATTTTTAGCTCACCTGGACAGAAGTGAGCTATTGCCATCATTTGGCGTCTGTCGTCGTCGTCTGTTGTCGTCGTCGTCTGTCGTCGTCGTCTGTTAACAATTTTTCAAAAATCTTCTTCTCTGAAACTACTGAACAGAATTCAATGAAACTTGGTATGATTGATCCTTAGGGTGTCCTTCATAAAAGTTGTGTTTCGATTTTTGATTTGTCAAAAAACATGGCCGCCCTGGCTAAAAATAGAACAGGGGTGTCAGACTACTGTTTTTGGCTTGTAATTCAAAAAGTATAAGAGATAGACGAAATCTGATGCCACGCTTCAGCTTCAGGATCAAAAGTTCTACAAAAGTCTCCATTTGGTCGAAGTTGTCAGATGACCCCTTATAGGGGTTATGGCCCCTTAAAGGTGAAAAATAGCATTTTTAGCTCACCTGATTGAAGGGTCATGTGAGCTATTGCCATCACTTTGCGTCCGTTGTCCGTCGTCTGTCGTCCATCGTCCGTTAGCTTTTTCCAAACATCTTCTTCTCTGATACTGCTTGGCCAATTGCAGCCAAACTTGACATGGTTGTTCCTTAGGGTATTGTGCAAAAAGTTTGCGTTGGGATTTTTGATACGTCAAAAAACATGGCCGCTGTTATTAAAAATAGAACAGGGGGGTCAAATATAGTTTTTAGCTCACCTGACCCGAAGGGTCATGTGAGCTATTGTCATCGTTAAGCGTCCGTCGTCCGTCGTCCGTCGTCCGTCCGTCCGTTAACTTTTCTTTAAAGATCTTCTTCTCTGAAACCACTGAAGGGATTGCATTGATACTTGGTATACATGATCTTTAGGATGTCCTCTACCAAGTTTGTGAATTATATACATGTCGACCAACCAACATGGCCGCCGTTGCTAAAAATAGAACAGGGGGGTCAGACCATTGTTTTTGGCTTATAACTCAAAAAGTATAAGAGATAGAGAAAATCCGAAGCAACCTTCCTTGTTCAGCATCAAAAGCTCTACGAATCTCTCCATTGAGTCGAAGTTGTGAAACGACTCCTTATAGGAGTTATTGCCCTTTAATCATCAAATTTGACCATTTTTGCAGTTTTTGGACAATATCTTGAAAACCGTTAGAGCTAGAGGAAAAGTTAGCATTGCAGAATTGTTAAGCTCATCGAGATCTACAAAAATGATTTCAGGGTCTAAATTGTCAGATCAGCTGTTTAAGAGTTATTCCCCTTTAACTGTTTTTTCCATTAATTTACACTGATTTTCAAAAATCTTCTTCTCTAAAACTACTGAAGGGATTGCATTGATACTTGGTATACATGATCTTTAGGATGTCCTCTACCAAGTTTGTGAATTATATACATGTTGACCAACCAACATGGCCGCCGTTGCTAAAAATAGAACAGGGGGTCAGACCATTGTTTTTGGCTTATAACTCAAAAAGTATGAAAGATAGAGAAAATCCGAAGCAACCTTCCTTGTTCAACATCAAAAGCTCTACGAATCTCTCCATTGAGTCGAAGTTGTGAAACGACTCCATGTAGGAGTTATTGCCCTTAATCATCAAAATTGACCATTTTTGCAGTTTTTGGACCATATCTTGAAAACCGTTAGAGCTAGAGGAAAAGTTAGCATTGCAGAATTGTTTAGCTCATTGAGATCTACAAAAATGATTTCAGGGTCTAAATTGTCAGATCAGCCGTTTAAGAGTTATTCCCCTTTAACTGTTTTTTTCCATTAATTTACACTGATTTTCAAAAATCTTCTTCTCTAAAACCACTGAAGGGATTGCATTGATACTTGGTATACATGATCTTTAGGATGTCCTCTACCAAGTTTGTGAATTATATACATGTCGACCAACAAACATGGCCGCCGTTGCTAAAAATAGAACAGGGGGGTCGGACCATTGTTTTTGGCTTATAACTCAAAAAGTATAAGAGATAGAGAAAATCTGAAGCAACCTACCTTGTTCAGCATCAAAAGGTCCTTACAGTAGTTAATTCCCTTTAACTGTTTTTTCTATTAATTAAAACTGATTTCCAAAAATCTTCTCTGAAACCACTGAAAGGATTGTTTTGCAACTTTGTATACTTGAAAGTTTGTGAAATTTATTCAAACTTTGGCATAAGAGATCAGGTGAGCGATTCAGGCTCCTGGGAGCCTCTAGTTTGCAAATAACTCAAAAACGGTCACAGATATCAAAATTCTGGCAAAAAGAAAAAGTAATAAGCACCTCAAGATCTACCTGCCCAGAAATTTTCAAAAAGATCCAACAACCGATGTAGGAGTTATTGCCCTTTTTCTGGATTTTTTCAAAATTTTGCACTTATTTAGCCCTATATCTTGAAAACTGTACAAGATATTTTAATAATTCAAACTGCATATGATTAAGCACATCAAGATCTACGTTTCATGTAATTAGGTCAAAGCTGTAGAACCATTTCTTTTAGGAGTTATGGCCCTTAAAGCGTCAAAATTTACCATTTTTCATTACTTTTCCCCGGAATTTCAAAGATGAACTTGTCTGACACCATGCATCCAACTTCAACCAAACTTGGATCAGTTGCTTAATAGCATTATTGCTACAATTCCATTGTTCAGATTTTCAATTCGTCAAAAAATATGGCCGCCATGGCTAAAAATAGAACATAGGGGTAAATTGCAGTTTTTTTGCTAATTACTCAAAAATAGTTACAGATATCAAAATTCTTATGGGAGACAAAAGTGATCAGCATCTAAAGATCTACCTGCTCTGAAATTTTCAAGAAGATCCAACAATCGACATAGGAGTTATTGCCCTTTTTCTGGATTTTTTGAAAATATTGCACTTATTTAGCCCTATATCTTGAAAACTATACAAGATATTTTAAAAATTGAAATTGCATATGATTAAGCACGTCAAGATCTACATTTTATGTAATAAGGTCAAAGCTGTAGAACCTTTTCTTTTAGGAGTTATGGCCCTTAAAGTGTCAAAATTTACCATTTTCCATTGTTTAATAGCTTATCTGCTACAACTCTATTGTCAGATTTTTTATTCGTAAAAAAACATGGCCACCATGGCTAAAAATAGAACATAGGGATAAATTGCATTTTTTTGCTAATAACTCAAAAATGGTTTCAGATATCAAAATTGAGTAAGAATCAAAAGTGATCAGCATGTTAAGATTTACCTGTCCTGAAATTTCAAAAAAGATCTGACTGCTGATGTTGGAGTTATTGTTCGTTTTCCTAATTTTCGCCAAATTTGCACTTATTCAGCCCAATATCTTAAAAACTAACCAAGATATTTCAGAAATTTAAATCGCATATGGTTAAGCACAATAATATCTACAAATATATGTATCTGTGTAAATCAGGTGAGGGATTTAGGCTCTTGGGAGCCTCTTGTTATAAAATATCCAGCCATTTTAAAGGAAATTGACCAAAATTGAACATAATTTGCCAAAAAATCAAAATAATTTTGTTCAGGCAGCTGAAAAAATTGGGGCAGGTGGGGGGGGGGGGGGGGTTGAGAATCTAGGAAATTTTTTAAATTGGCCATATTCTTCAGCAAGAAGAGTTCCATTAAAATTTGTGCAAAGACTAAATTTGATTTGCAGTTGTTTAGGTCTCACAATTAGGCCCTTTTGGAAATGAAATAACCACACTATGGCAGACAAAACAATAAAGTTTTTCTCATCTTTAAGAGACAACAATACAATTTGAAAACCTCATTTGTTTTGTTTAAAACTATTAAGTGAGTTAGAAAATAAGGAAAAGTCTGTGCTTAAATTTCATTTGTGATTACACCATGATTTTTCTGTTCAATAGAATAAAATACAGAGCTGAACAACTGGATGCCAAGATCCTGGAGAAAAAGCAAAAAGAGGAAGAAAAACAGCAGGCTGAAATAGAAAAAGAAGAAAGATTGGAAGCTCTCAGAGAACAAGTAAATTCATATCCCTTTTTATTCAATGATGAATTTTTACAATGCTGTGTGACAAATTAAATGATGTCAACTTTCCTGAATTAATTATACAGCAACATTAGTTCTGCTCTTACTTGTAGAGTTTACTTTTTATAACTTGTACCATATTTATGAGTTGTCTCCTTAAACCTAATTGTAAACAAATCTTTAGCAAAGCTACACCAAAAAAATTAATTTTAAAACAATTCGCCAGATTTGACAAAATAAAATGGTACATGTCAGGTAACTTGCAGACAGTACAAAAATACCTGGATCAATTCTAAGCCACTGTTAATCACATCCAATTGATAGTTGATAGGCAGCATCATTATTTGGTTTTATTCCTTGGTGTTTGATGATAGGTCAATCGCTCACCTTCTTCCTGTTAACTGATCCTGTCATATATTTGGCCATTTTTCCAGAAAATATTTTAGAATAATGTACTGTGGTTTCATTATTATTCCTTGTTTATCAATTTAAGAACTTTAGAACCATGAAATTTGAAACCCCACAAAAAGGAAATTGAACACTGCAGATTTTAGAACCATGAATTTAGAATCCATTATTCAGACCACAAAAATTAATAAATCCACAGTAATAACTAATCAATATACATACTACTGTATTGAAGATATTGATTGGTTAGTTTATTACATTATTACATTCGATTGTTGTTAACTGTTTACAGTGAATGGTTTTGTTTTATTTCACAGGTCAGAGTGGTGGCTGAAAGAGATCCTCATAGAATCTTACAGCAAACAGAGGTAAACTAAGACACATTTTGATTACAATTATGCCCCACCAAGAAAAGTAGAGGCACATATTGTGTTGGGGTCAGATTAGTCAGAATTATCTCAGAAAAAGTCCATTTTGGTCTTATCAAGGTCCAAGGGCCTGGTTTAGAAATCAACACTATTTATGATAGTCAATTACCTCTGTGATTTGCTAAAATGGGTCTTCACTTCTTGAATGTGATTAGGTTTTCCAGTAACTTGCCCATGGTGCGTGGTTTCCTTTTCCATTAAATCTGACTGCTCTGTATGGCCCCAATGCCACTAACACACTCCTGTTTTACTTTACAAGATTAGCTGATTTCTTGAAAACTGAAATTTTGTACTTATTAATCATAACAAGGACAACACCTTGCAGTCAAAATTATACAACTGTATGTGCCAAGCAGGTTGACAGGGTCTTTGGAGACAGATTTACTTGTTTTTCTTGTCTGTGTATCAGTTTACCAATTGGAACATGAATATTAAGAATTTTGGGCAACTTTTCTTTCAATAACTTGAAGCTTAGATATTTTTAATCTCAGTATATTACATTGAAAGAGATGATGTATAAGATAATGTACACCTTCTATTGGAAAATTTCATCCAAATGTTTTGGTTTTTTTGTGGGCAGGGATATTTGTATGTGAACTGTGGTCCTCTTTTTTCTAGTTTTTACAAAAAGAAACATCTTGATCAAGTTTACTAAGAAATGTTTTATATTTACAGGCATGGAAAACAGATTTGTAGAGAACGAAGATGATGTGGACATACAGAAACCATTGTTCAATATGATAGGATTTACATCTAAACAGGTATACATTATGATAGGATTTACATCTAAACAGGTATACATTATGATAGGGTTTACATCTAAACAGGTATACATTATGATAGGATTTACATCTAAACAGGTATACATTATGATAGGATTTACATCTAAACAGGTACACATTATGATAGGGTTTACATCTAAACAGGTATACATTATGATAGGATTTACATTTAAACAGGTACACATTATGATAGGATTTACATCTAAACAGGTATACATTATTATAGGGTTTACATCTAAACAGGTATACATTATGATAGGGTTTACATCTAAACAGGTATACATTATGATAGGATTTACATCTAAACAGGTATACATTATGATAGGGTTTACATCTAAACAGGTATACATTATGATAGGGTTTACATCTAAACAGGTATACATTATGATAGGATTTACATCTAAACAGGTACACATTATGATAGGATTTACATCTAAACAGGTACACATTATGATAGGATTTACATCTAAACAGGTACACATTATGATAGGGTTTACATCTAAACAGGTACACATTATGATAGGGTTTACATCTAAACAGGTATACATTATGATAGGGTTTACATCTAAACAGGTATACATTATGATAGGATTTACATCTAAACAGGTACACATTATGATAGGATTTACATCTAAACAGGTATACATTATGATAGGGTTTACATCTAAACAGGTATACATTATGATAGGGTTTACATCTAAACAGGTACACATTATGATAGGGTTTACATCTAAACAGGTACATTTTATGATAGGGTTTACATCTAAACAGGTACACATTATGATAGGGTTAACATCTAAACAGGTACACATTATGATAGGGTTTACATCTAAACAGGTACACATTATGATAGGGTTTACATCTAAACAGGTATACATTATGATAGGATTTACATCTAAACAGGTACACATTATGATAGGGTTTACATCTAAACAGGTATACATTATGATAGGATTTACATCTAAACAGGTATACATTATGATAGGGTTTACATCTAAGCAGGTATACATTATGATAGGATTTACATCTAAACAGGTACACATTATGATAGGGTTTACATCTAAACAGGTACACATAATGATAGGATTTACATCTAAACAGGTACACATTATGATAGGGTTTACATCTAAACAGGTATACATTATAATAGGATTTACATCTAAACAGGTACACATTGTGATAAGATTTACATCTAAACAGATATTCATTATGATAGGATTTTAATCTAAACAGGTACACATTATGATAGAGTTTTCATCTAAACAGGTACATATAATGATAGACTTCCTCAACTGTATGGGATAAGGTTGTCAGTAACCTGCCCAAAGTTGGTGGTTTTTTTCCACCATTAAAATTGACCGCCCTACATGGCCCAGGTGCGTCCATAAAGGGTGATAAACACCAACACACACACACACACACATTATGAAAGGGAGGTACACATTATGATAGGGTTTACATCTAAACAGGTACACATAATGATAGGGTTAACATCGTACACATCAGTTTAACATTAAAAACTAGAAAAAAATCTTTATGCTGGCGTCACACTGTCCCGATTTTGACATACGATGGACACACGAATGTGAAAATTTCAACTTTCGTGCTAAGTTAGTCCCGAACTTGCTAAAAATCAAAATCAAAACCGAAGGGTACACAATTAGAACCGATGGCTTAGCGATCGGAAAAGAAGCACATACGAATAGCTGCGAACCGATTACGAAGTTGTTACGATGTTATCAAGATTAGTCGAGAATTAGATCCGAAGGAGACACAAATTTATACGACGGCTGTACGATGTCGTGTTTTGCATACGATGGGTCTACGAAGCATCACAATGGGTATACGAAGTATGAAATATAATAACGGGATTTGCAATAAGATTATATAATTTAGTCTATATAAATTGTCCTTTGCAGCCTCTAATTAGTATTTATGAATAACAAGTTACAACGATGGCTCTCCAAGCAAACCCCTTCTGTCCCTGATGTCGATCAGTAAGAGTAGATAAGACATTTGATCTAAAGCTAATATGTAGAGCCTGTTACAAAAAAAGATGACGCTACTTTATCTTGTTTTGTTCGTGTGAGTTGACTGAAGCAAACATAATCTGAAAACAAGAAGAATATGTTGTAACTATGTAGAAAGTTCAACAATTTTAGCTGTTGCGAACAATTCTTGAACAAAGCGTGTCCACCTTATAATACATAACTTCGTTACCGGTCCTATACCGGTATCTAAGTCCAAAGGTCCCGTAAATATTTGCGGACCGAAACGGAATGTAAACTTGATCTTAGTAACCCGTAATGGTGGACTGGCATACAGTACATAACAAAAAGCAGTTTAACAACTATAATTAAGGGTTTAGAAAAAAGGTGTGGGAAACTGATATTTCAGTGAAATTTCAAAGTTCAAAGGGTCCTAACTCTGTAAAAAAATGCGGACCGGAACAACGCCTTAACTTGATCTTTAACTCATCATGGTAAGACTCACATACCAAAAATCAGTTTAAAGTTTAATATCTATATATAAGGTTTTAAAAAAAGTGCGAAAAAAGTTATTGTGACAGCGAGACGGACGGGCCGGACAGACACACAAACGGGCAGACGGAGTGGAAACTTAAAGTCCCCTTCGGCTTTTGTCGGTTAGGGACTGATAAAAAACTAAATTAAGTTTTAAATATTTAAACCTTTATTTCTGATATTAAAATTTAAGTATTAAAAGGTGCCACAAAAGCCTGGATGAGGACGCGAAAGAGGGAAGCACCTGGCTAGAAACAACATGACGAAAAGAAAAGCGTCAGAAGATTCTAGATCCAGACTGTCTTCGCTTTGTTTTGTCTATTCTTCTTGTACTTTTGAGACTAATCATTCTAGTTTCAATTTTTTTAAAATTTCCTTAAAAAAATTATGAATAAAGAATTAATGAAGATACTTGTATCATAAACTGCTGTCTTGTTAGTCTTCCTCTTGCTGCATTTTAATTATGAGGGGGAAAACAGAGCTATATACATGTACTAACTTTTTCTAAACGATTTATTGTAACACGCCCCTTTCTGAAATGGATTAATAAATGTCCCTATATAAGGGACTTTTTACATGTTTGATATTTTTTTTTCCTTCAGAAATCATACTGCTTTGACCAGTGCCGTGTTTCCATCTCCATGCCATTACTCTATGCCATTACATTAGTTACGACGGATATACGAATACAAAGCGAGGTCTTTGCGACGCCGTGTTTCCTTCGCACCACCTTGGGAGAGCTTCTTGTTTTATTCGTGCCGCCATCGTAAGATAAATTAAGCCGACGACACTTAGAAGGCAACACGAAATCAGAAGATGCTTTCATGAAGGCATTATGATAGAAAGGATGGATAAACGAACACAACATGAACAAGGACCTTCGCACGAACCTTCTGGAGTTTTTTAACATGTTAAAAAATTAGGAAGGCATTACGAAGTTGCTCCCGAAGTTGGAATATTTCAGCCGATGGTGCTACAATGGTAAAAGATGGCAACACGAATAGCGCGATTTGAATACGACCACTCCCGATTTTGAAAATATCCATAATCGTGTTTCCATTGGGGTCAATATCGGGATAGTGTGACGACAGCATTAAGAAATTTAAAAACAAGTCGCTCGTGTCAAGAAAAATCAGTTGCTCCAAAAAATTTTTTTTTTTAGAATAATTTTGCTTGCTCGTTCCTTTTATAGCTCACCTGGACCAAAGGTATTTGATATTTGGTATACAGCATCTAGGTGGGGTCCCTTAAGGTGGGATTCGATTCCAGGTCTGTCACTCACCTACTTTCTAGTTGACGAAATTCGGCCATTCCTTAATGGCGAAAAATAGTGTTTTTGGCCTATAGAATGAAAACTATTGCAGTTAGAGAAAAGCTGTTGCTTTCAAAAATGTTCAGCTCATTTAGCTCTACAAAAGTCTTCATAGGGTCGAAGTTGTCAGATATCCCCTTATAGGGGTTACAGTCCCTTTAAGGTGATAAATAGTGTTTTTGGCCTATAGAATGAAAACTATTGCTGAAAGAGAAAAGCTGTTGCTTGCTTAAATATTCAGCTTATTAAGCTCTACAAAGCTCTTCATAGGGTTGCCATCAAGACCAGGTGAGCGATTCCGGCTACTGCGAGCCTCTTGTTTTTTAAAGTTAAAGTCAGAAGAACAAGTTAGATTAGCAAAAATATTTCCTAGTTAACATTATATAAAAGTAGAATTTTTATGAAAATGAAAATATTTTTCAGATAACCTCAGACCCTCGAATGAAGTTAGAAGCTAGGTTACGTGAAGCTGGTGTTCACAACTCTGACTATGCCAGACATGTCCTGTCTAAAGTGCCTCCACCTCAACCTCCCAGGAGAGACATGGAATCCACAGTGTTTAAACACACACAACAGTGACAACAATAAATATCCAATGTAATATAAAGGATTGGATAATGTACATCAAATATGATATCAAAATATATCATTTGTCAGGCCACAGAATTCATTTAGATTCAATTGTTTGCGTAATAAAAATTACAAATATGTTCCATAAGTTACGTGCTTAAAAAACTCCGCTGTGGAAAGATTTTTCCAGTGTCAAAACATTTAAACCTTGGTGTCTATTCTTGGAAGATACTGGATTTTATGTGTAAAATCCAAAGAACAGTCTGTGATAATTGTTTATATGTAGAGATATGTATGCAATTGTAAATGTTTTGTTGTATCAAACATCAATGATTAAATAAACAAAAACTTTTATATGGCATCTCTTTCTCTGTCTTAGCATGACTTAGGTTGATGTAAAATACAATACTAAAATGGGTATAAAAACGGTTAATTTGGTTATGCTGTATATCGATATTGAAAGGAGTAACCTCTCATCAGAAACATTTGAATCAAAACATTGGAAGGTCAAAAACCAAAAGTATTGAATGAAAAGTACTCAAAGCCAAAAGGTTCGAACAGGGAAGCCAATCCAGCACCGAGGATATTAATTTAACTTGGTATTTACATACCCCCAGTACTAGCATATACATGTATTGTAGTTCATTTTGTAATATAAATTACAACAAAGTTCCAGACAATTTTGTCTATCTATTCAAGACTCATCAGAGGCGCTCTACCAAAAGTTGAAAATGCCAAACATTATATGAATGTGAAGAGCATAGAACAATATAAATACCAAAAAGGTTGAATGAGAAACCAAATTATGACTAAGAACAACCTATGTCTGGGGTAGGCAGAAACTTAGGGTTTGACAATTTAGAAATTTAAACGAATAATTTATAGCTTTGATGTGTTCCTCAACACAAAAGTGTTGATGCCGTAGCGAGCTAATCTTGGGGAATTAAAATTCCACCAGCAGCACTAACCATCACGAATGTTAGAAATATAAATTACAACAAAGTTCCAGACAATAAATTTTGTTACGCCTGACGTGCATTTCGTCTGTTCAAGACTCATCAGAGGCGTTCTACCAAAAGTTGAAAATGCCAAACTTTATATGAATATGAAGAGCATAGAACAATAATTCCAAAAAGCAAAGCTGTATACCAACATAGGAGATTCAGACCATGTTCTGTCATTTTTACTGGTTCTATGGGCTACTGAATCCTAGTCACTGAACTCTGTAGCAGACGGCAATGAAATTAAAAAAACCTGTCTTTTAAGTGCTAAAAAGTGCTGAATTATTTTGTCTATATCAGAAAATAGTGACCCTACCTGAAATGTAACTATTTTATTTGTTCAATGGTGCAAATAATTCATAAGTACAGAACTGTTCCTTGCCCACTGGTGAAGATTTGTTGTTCAGCCCCGATTTCTTGATGTGACAACATTTTTAACGAAGTAATTTTTGGTCTTCGGCAGGTCAGAACAATTTTTTTCCCTAGCCCCATCGCAAGGGAGGGACCTAGTAATTGTCTGTCACACATTTGTGAGCGCAACTCCTCTGAGACCGCTCAACGGATTTTGATGAAATGTTGTAGGATTGTTTGTCATGATATGTAGTTGATCATATATATCATACCCCAATTTCGATTAGACAAATTTTAGTAAATTTTCAACTTTAGTGAAGCAATCTTGCTTATTTGTTTCAAGAGCAACAGTGGAATTTCATGAAACTTACATACATGGTCACATCAAAGGCTGCTGGCTATTTTCCATTGAGGATTTTTTAAATTGTCATTTATATTGTATGTTGTGTGACTTGTGTCGTGTACACTTATTCCACATCCTCTGATTGTAGGGTCAGTAGGTCAAAAGTAAAGGTCACAAGTTTGATGTTAAGAACATGGAATGTTAAAGCTTAAATTCTGCTCATTGGAGCTTTTCATGCTTTCACAGAATTTCATGACACTTACTTTTAAGATAGGGAATTTAAGACCTAGATAGACATCTTAGAAGTTTGACAGTGGTGATGACAGGCAATACATACATTTAGTGGCCACACTTGTTTATTCAATAAATTTAGTGGATATGATTTGGAATGGTTTTTAAATTTTACACCCAAGGTTCCTTTATCTCTTACCCACTCAATGGATTTTCATGAAATGTTTACAATGTTGTATATGTTCATCTCCTCTTTTAAATAGAAGAAAATGAGATGTGGAATAAGTGGACCCGACACAACCTACAATATAAATGTAAATTTAAAACATCCACAATGGAAAACAGCCAGCAGCCTTCAATGTGACCAGTGGATGCTGCTCGCTGTTTTTTCAATTGGCCCCTGGATTGAAAATAAACTACATATGATTCAAGCCCAATCCTTAAGTGCAATGAAAGACCCTCTTCTTGTCAAAAAACAATTTACATAAATTCGACTAAATACAAACATAAGCTTTGATAAAGATTCCTGGCTTAGGACAGGCACATTAAAAATGTGGCGGGGTTAAACTAGTTTTTTGGCGCCAACCTTCCCCCTATTGATAATCAATAACAAAGCACAAACTAGCACATAGTAAAAATCAAATCTATAGAAGTTCAATTCAACAAGAGAGTATCTGAGACAAAAAGACAACATGTAATTAACGGGACGTAGAGATACTCTATTGAGAACACTCAAAGTTACTGACAGCTAGCTAAGAAGCATCCATCGACTATGTTAAAAAAATCAAGCATGTCGATTTTAAATCTGACACCATTGATATTTGGTAAACAGTTGCATCAGCATCAATACAGATCAGTTTTAAAAGGATTTGACTTGTATGCTCCTGCAGTCACAGTCTACTGACTTTGAAATTTTACACTGATTCGGCCGAGGTTAATCCTTTTTCTTACGTCTGTTTAACATGAAGCAGTTATGGTTCACAATTGATATTGGGAATGCACTTGCAATAGCATCAGTACAGATCAATTTTCAAAGCATTTTATCTGTATGCTCCTGCAGTCATGGTCTACTGACTGAGATTTTACACTTTTTAACGTTTTTACTTACATGTCTGTCTGTTTTATATAAAGCAGTTATGGTTCGCCATTTATATTTGGTATGCAGTTGCTTAAGCATCAGTAAAGATCAGTTTAAAGAGGATTTTATCTGTTTGGCTCCTGCAGTCATGGTCTACTAGCTTTGACATTTTATACTCATTTGGCTATAAATGTTTTTCTTTTTCTTTATATGTCTGTTTTATATGAACAAGTAATGGTACACCATTAATATTTGGTGTACAGCTTCATTTAAATCAATACAGATCAATATCATGAGTAATTGCCAGTACTGTAAAAACTTTACACATTTGCATCTTTATTCTAACTTCATATTATACTGTGTCCAGCTGCGACAGGAGAGACATGTCTCTGTGTTAACAGTTTATTTTTTAAGTGTAATAGACCCTCGTGTAATCTGCTTCTCTAAGAAAGGAATATAACAAACAATGAACATTACAATTTAACTGATTTTATTTCTTATTTTCAAGTGGATAATAGTGTAAATATTGGCACTATATAACTTCATTCAACAAATAAAAATTGTTAAAATCAAACTACATTAGTAAACAATAGTAGATTCTTTTACATTAATCAGTAAACAATAGTAGATTCTTTTACATTAACCAGTAAACAATAGTAGATTCCTTTACATTAACCAGTAAACAATAGTAGATTCTTTTACATTAATCAGTAAACAATAGTAGATTCCTTTACATTAACCAGTAAACAATAGTAGATTCTTTTACATTAACCAGTAAACAATAGTAGATTCTTTTACATTAACCAGTAAACAATAGTAGATTCTTTTACATTAACCAGTAAACAATAGTAGATTCTTTTACATTAATCAGTAAACAATAGTAGATTCTTTTACATTAACCAGTAAACAATGGTAGATTCTTTTACATTAACCAGTAAACAATGGTAGATTCTTTTACATTAATCAGTAAACAATAGTAGATTCTTTTACATTAACCAGTAAACAATAGTAGATTCCTTTACATTAACCAGTAAACAATAGTAGATTCTTTTACATTAATCAGTAAACAATAGTAGATTCTTTTACATTAACCAGTAAACAATAGTAGATTCTTTTACATTAATCAGTAAACAATAGTAGATTCTTTTACATTAATCAGTAAACAATAGTAGATTCTTTTACATTAACCAGTAAACAATAGTAGATTCTTTTACATTAATCAGTAAACAATAGTAGATTCTTTTACATTAATCAGTAAACAATAGTAGATTCTTTTACATTAACCAGTAAACAATAGTAGATTCTTTTACATTAATCAGTAAACAATAGTAGATTCTTTTACATTAATCAGTAAACAATAGTAGATTCTTTTACATTAACCAGTAAACAATAGTAGATTCTTTTACATTAATCAGTAAACAATAGTAGATTCTTTTACATTAACCAGTAAACAATAGTAGATTCCTTTACATTAACCAGTAAACAATAGTAGATTCTTTTACATTAATCAGTAAACAATAGTAGATTCTTTTACATTAACCAGGAAACAATAGTTGATTCCTTTACATTAATCAGTAAACAATAGTAGATTCTTTTACATTAATCTTAAAAATACAAACTACCTATTTTATAAATCTGAAAAAGAAGATTGCATGAGAGGTATATACCAAGTAAGTCCTCCAGTTTGAGTCCTTCGTAAAATAAACTCATTGAAAAAACCTTATTTTTATAATTTTATTATAAAAAAACTATCCTAGCAAATTTGAACCAAAAATGTTTCTGGTCATGTCAAAGATAAACAATTAGCTTTGTTTCAAAGAAAACTTAGTTTCAGAGGTATTTTGAAGATGGAGTAATTAAGATCATTTCAATACATTTTGTATGTATACCTAGCCACTCAATAACTGAATAAAAAACTTCATCTTAATGAAATCTATTTATTATTCAATTTTGTATTAAAAAAAACAAAAAACAAACAAATAACAGGGAAATGTATGTGACATTTTGGAATTTTTTTCTTGCAGTTTAACGACTATTGAATTTCATTTTTAGTTACATTAAAATCTTATTATTTGCACTACCTATAAATTATAATTGTACTAAAATTCTACATATTAATAAATATCATCTAATGATAAAACTTTGCACATATAATACTGGAACACATTTACATTATCACAGAAATGCTAAGTCAGATCACATGTGTAAGATATGTGTCATGACTAAAGGCATGTGTTTAATTTACATCCAGGTTGAGCAGCTTTAGATACACATAGGAGGAGTTAAGGAAGTAGAGGTGCCAGTGGGGTATCCAAATTTCAAAAGTCTGAAAGGGCGAATATGAAACCTGTATAATTCTACACTGAAAACCTGTCTATTAACCAAACCCTGAATGAACTTAAAAACCGGTCTAAACCAAATTGGTTTTGAAGTCCTTCTTTTAATTTATTTACATTTTTAAAAGTGTACAAACTGCCCACCTGTCTATACTGAACGAGTTTGGATTAGAGAGGTTTCACTGAACAGGTCAACTTTCTATAAGAAATAATAGATTCAAACTTAAAAAAACTTCCTATTTATAGTATTTGACTTCTTGTTGTACATAACATTTAAGAAGATTGTAGATGTTGCACATAAAATTAAATTTGGTTCTAAAGTCACCCGGGATATCCTTGGTAGTAAAACTAAACACACCCCTGGACAAATGGATAACATGATCTTTGGGGATATCCTAGGTAGTAAAACTAAACACACCCCTGGACAAATGGATAACATGATCTTTGGTTTCACTAATCTATTGGCAAAATGATATGTTAATATACCAAAAAAAAAGGTAATTTAAAATCGAAGTTATTACATTTCATGCACATGAGTACATGTTCTTTTTAACCAAATAAAAAATATGAAAGAAAATTTTGTCAATTCATTGTATAGTTCTGTGAAATATATTAATATATCTACTTCCAACAGACTTCTAGAACAAGCCTAGTTATTGGTCATTGGCAAGTATTAATTGAATCACATGCAATTATTATCTTCTTTCAGTTGTGTTTGACTATTGCTTTTTACAAAACCAATGATTTAATATCTTATAACTCAATATAAAGTATCTAATAATTTGGACCTTAAACCCTGTGAAATGGTAAAATGATTTCATACAAAGATACAACATTGAGAAAAAATAAATCTACATCTAAAAAACTGAGACTAAAAAGGCCATGTATAACCCGCCTGACCCCTGGGGTATACTTAATGGAAAATCTGTGCCCAATATATTGTGTGGATGTGCATTTTAATGGAAATAAATAAATGGAGAATAAAAACAATTACATAATAAACTGAATAATAGCACCTTTTTAACTAATTAAGATTAACATAAAAATATAAAAAAGGCATAAATAGTAAAATGAGCAATATACAATAATGGTGAGGCAAAATACATTACAGACCAACAAAAAATATCTATTCCAGAAATATTGTTCCTGTCAATGAGAATTTCAATAAAATAAGTTTTTTGTGTGAGGTATCTAATAATAAAAAGATTGGTCCAGAAAATTAGGAGTGGAAATGGTACGGGTCCTAATAATAAAAAGATGGGTCCTGAAAATTTGGAATGGAATTTGTTGGGACCCTGGTAGATTTGGTCATGGATTTGGTTTAGGCCCTGGCAGTAAAAAATAGGTCCCGAAAATTTGGAATGGAATTGGTTTGGTCCCTGGTGGTAAAAAGATGGGTCCAGAAAAGTTTGGAATGAAATTGGCAAGGACCCTGATATTAAAAAGGTGGGTCCAGAAATATTGGAATGATCACTTTAAAGCATTTACAACTGGTATTAGGAATGTATCTTAATGACAAAAATTAAATAAGATTTACGAATCTGAAATATTACACAACTAATTAATTGATACAATTATACATAGTAGTGGAATTCTTTTTAACAATATGCATGATAATTGTATATTAACAGAAACAAAACTCACAAAGACTACAGTATATCCACTCTCATACTGATAACAGATTCACTTCAGACAAAGAAAAGAAATCACAAGTCATATAAAACTTGGTTCACTGAATATAAATATTTATAGCAGTAGCCTTTCGCATTTGAATCAAGACAACTAAAATGTAGAGAGCTGAGAGTAAACAATTAAAAGCACTTACAACTTAAACAAGTTTGAAAAAGTCAGCCAAATCCAGGACCATTTAGTCCAACATTTTCAATATCTTTGATTAGGATTCATCTGATGAGTTTTGAACATGTTGAATAGACCAAATATATATCTGGCAAAGCCAAAAAAATATATTGCCGATAGTATTATTTTACAACACTAGGGAACTTCTTTTTAAATGAGTAGAGCCACCAAGGCCCCAAATCAGCCAAAAAATAATCTTTGATATACCTGCTTGTAATTGCTGATTTGATGTTCATTAGACTCCATATTTCATATATTTCAATATCTTTAGGGTTAACTGTTTATCAAAAAGGAAAGCAGTGAGCTAAAATCAGTCTTTTTTGGGAAAAATCTTCTGACATATTTGACATTTTCTCTTGATTTTCATGTATAGATCAGTGACTATAAAAATGGCTGTAAAAATTCATATTTTTTATATTACATGTTTATCTGTAACAGAGATTTGTATATGATCATTGGAATGTTCTAATAATAAATCAAGCTTTCACGACCATCTAGGTAATCATGGTAATAGGGCCTCTGAACACAAACAAATTGAAATATTTTAGAATTCTTTGCTTTGTCCAACCATTTGCTCATTTATACACCAACACATGATGATATCTACAAAATTTGCACCAAGTTGTTTTCTTTGTAAACCGTTATTGATATATTTAACAACATATATAAACAAGAAAAGTTAGTTGTTTAATGAACCTTTTCTTCTATACATTTATATTCACTTTGGCCACTCCAAATCTATTCCTCATTTGTCTGACATTTTTGGCAAAAAAAAGTTGCGAGTCTGCAATTTTTTTTCTCCCCAAGATCGTCATTTTTATAGGCAAGAGGATTTTCACCTTACTAGCAACAATTTTTATTTCTATTTTAGAAAAAAATAATTGATATCTAACTTCAATTAAAGCCAGTGTTTAATCCATGAAAATTAAGCATGCAGTGGTTAAAAATGTTTCAATGCAATTTTGGACACAGACACTGGGTAATCTCGGCAAGACACAGGGATTTTTATTTTTTGTAGATCTTTTTTTTGCTGACAATTTGAAGACGCAGGAAATCGGAGGAACAAAGAATTGATTTGGAGTGACCTCAAGTTACTTTTTTTATTGATACTATTTTTTTTTCTTTTGAAATTTTACAATTTTTCTAGTAAAACTCATTTTGAAAGGCAACATAATTCTTAAAAGGTAAAGTTCTTTCACTTTGATCAAATTTCAGATTTTTTAAAAAATACATGTCTTTTATTCTTTGAAAATAACAAATCTTATATCAAACTTTTCTTGTCAAAATCTTGTATACAAACTACATGATTACAACATTTAAGACTAAAATTGAGTTTAAAAACATAAGGAAAGTAAAAAGATTACACCAAAATTGTCTACATATAACAATAAATATCTAAGGTGATGCATCATGCGCTTCAATAAAACATGTCCTCAAATTTCTTTGGTTGATACCTTTTCTTGATTTTTTTACCCTGACCCTTGGCGGAGCCTGTGGCAGAGTCAACACTTCTAGATACAGATTCTACACTGTGTTCTCCAGGATCTACACTGCGGGAGACTGTCTTTGACTTAGTTTGGCGCTGATAACGACGTGACGTGAACATGGGCAGACTTCCATTAAATATATCTTTAAGTGGGGGCAGACGGACCGCCAGTCATCTAGGATTGACAGTACCGTTTGCGTAACTAGGGGCAGGTGATTGAGTGTATGACGGAGAGGGTGTGGTGCTTTGTGACACGGAGCCGTGTTGAGAGGTGTGACTGGAGGCATGCAAGGGTGCCTTGGGAGGCTTTTTGGACACTTTAGGCAGCTGTGATGATGAAGCACTGAAATTAGATAAAATAATACTGGATATATCAAGACAATATCAATGTTTGCAACATATCATGCAAGAACTGTACATTGGATTAAATCTATATATCTTTTTAAGTTATTCATATCATGCATGGGTAAACCATTAAATTGACTCTATTGAAAGCTGGTGCATACAAAATTTTGAAGATAAATAACTTTTATCGAAAAAAAAATATTAAGAATTGATTTGAAAAGATTTTGTTTGTGCATGCTATATATATATTGGGTGAAAAATATTAATTTCAATTGCCATGTTCATGTTATATATAAATTGGATTTAAAATACTATTTTTAACATGTTTAAGTTCAGCTCCTGTATTTTCAATAACATTTAATTTTCCCTAATCAATTCTTCATCACTATAGAAATCCTCATCTTCCCACAAGATCGGCCATGACAATGATCGGAGGATGCTATACCTGTGTTTTATTGTTTTGCCGTCCTTGTTCTCTAGGTGTTTAGACAAGGGGGCACTCTGCATCCTTAATTCTCTGTGACTGTTCAAACCATTTGGAGGACTCCACTGTAACAAAATATTTCATAACTTAGTCTTACTACATAGTACAAATATTTCACACACAAAAAAAATTTCTTAATCCTGTGATGTAAGTGAGAAGTAACTTATATATACTTCTTTCAGGTATTTTTATTCAAATTTTTCTTAAAAGATATGTCAGAGTATATGGTACATGTACAAAAACAGACATGGTGATGCTAAAACCAATCTCAATCAACATAAATAATATACCGTAAAAGTTTTTTTTTTTTGGCAGGTATCTAATTTTCACTTTTTCAGCGGTAGTTTGCATCTTGCAAAAATAAATTTTCCTAAATAGTATATGTACTGTATTCGCATATGAGTTATTGCTAAAATTTAATTCTGTGAAATATAGACCATCTGTTTTTTTTAAAACTTGGCAATATTTAGCTCTAGCAAAAAAACAACAACTTGTATTTCAAATATTTATGTAACCATATTATGTTTTCAGGGGTTCAAATTAGCCCTTGTGGAGGATCACGGACCTTCAATTTTTGATTCTATTTACAATAGTCTTGGACCTATATGTTATTAAAGTAAGTCCTATTGAGGACTTTTTATTATCATCTGGTAGACTTTCCACCTAAAACTTTAAAAGGTCCTGGACCTTTTGCTCTGAAATGTTTATTAGAACCCCCGACTTTATATCTTTACTTCTGGGTTTCATCATGAGGATTTTTTTACCATTTTTACAGACTTACCTGATGATTTGGGTTGTATGTAGGGTTCTCAAGACTTACCTGATGATTTGGGTTGTATGTAGGGTTCTCAAGACTTACCTGATGATTTGGGTTGTATGTAGGGTTCTCAAGACTTACCTGATGATTTGGGTTGTATGTAGGGTTCTCAAGACTAACCTGATGATTTGGGTTGTATGTAGGGTTCTCAAGACTTACCTGATGATTTGGGTTGTATGTAGGGTTCTCAAGACTTACCTGATGATTTGGGTTATATGTAGGAATCTCAAGACTTACCTGATGATTTGGGTTGTATATAGGGTTCTCAAGACTTACCTGATGATTTGGGTTGTATGTAGGGTTCTCAAGACTTACCTGATGATTTGGGTTGTATGTAGGGTTCTCAAGACTTACCTGATGATTTGGGTTGTATGTAGGGTTCTCAAGACTTACCTGATGATTTGGGTTGTATGTAGGGTTCTCAAGATGAACCTTATCATCACAGAATGTTTCTAGAAGATGAATTCCTAAAATAAAATAAAAATATAAAAGAATAAATCATTTTGAAGACTCAAATTTGCTTTTTATTTTTTTTACATATGACTTAAAAAGTCTGAAGTGTCACTGAAATTCATAATATTCTTTCAAGAAATTATAACCATATATTTTAAACTTGAAAACTTGTACTTGATGATCATTTTTAGAGATGAACAAAGACTTAAACAAAGTCATTAAGGGTTTATTTAACTTAAATGCATTCTATTAGTTTCTTTAAACACAATTTTATAGACTCAACAAATGTCTAACCTTTTTGTTCCATCCTGTTGAATCTTTGTACCCACTGATCAAGAAGTAAATTGTAATATCTAGCTGACTCAAAGAATCGAAGATATTTGTGCGTATTAGGCGTAGGAAACACTCGCTGGAACCCTCCCTTCCGACTGTCTTCATCGATACTCTCAATCAACACTCTCATGTCATCAGGGGTGATCGTGTCAAATATTGTCTGCATCATTTGCTGTAAAATAAAATGAAACAAACATTCTGCAAATCTGTCTAAGAAGCTTTTACGTAAGAAATAATCCATGACCTATCCACAAATTGATTAAGTTTCAAGGGTGTCAAAAATTTTGAAGAGTATTTTTCCTTAAGCAGGGGTTAGGAACACAGAATATTGAACACCTATAATTTAGCAGACATCATCAATAAATGAATGAACACTAATTTTTTATTACTTTATATTAGTGCATATGCACACCTAGAATGGGTCATAGCAAAATGGCCATTGCATGGTTTATCGTGAGATTTTAAGTCAAATTATCTCCCCATGCATTAGAAATTTCTTCATGTACATCTTGATACATTATGATTTCAAAATTCTATCAAGCAATTTATGATCTATTAAAAACTAAGAAGGCAGACTAAAAGACAAGTTAAAACTTATAGAAATACTGTAAACAAGCTTAAAAGTGTAGTAAATAGGTAGAATTCTAAGGTTTGGCTTTTCCAGAATTCCAGAAGTCAGGGTTGAGAGGAATTTTTTTCAAATAATACGAGTGGTATGTTTCAGAGATTTTATTTTTAGAAGCAACAGGGAAATATCAAATTAAATATAATGGGTGTTTGGGTAGTAAATAAATTGCCCCAAACATTTATGAATTCTGGAACAGCCCCAAGGGAGATAACTCACATCATCCTGGTACCTCTGGCAGTAATAAGCATGCTTAGCTCTCTCATCAGGAGCCATCTGCTGGGTGAACAGTCTTTTATCCATGCAGTAATCATTGGGAGGTCTATAAGAACTGAATTCTGTAGCACTTGTACCAGGAGAACTACTATGAGCTACATCGGTCTTGTCTGGGAGACGGAAACCAGCGATGTTAAACAAGTCCTTAATCATGTTCCCTTTTATATTGATATCCAGCTGAGAGTTGGAATGAAGACTAAAATGAATATTACATCATTGATGAAACTTATGTTACATTACGTCATTTCTAAAAGAAACGTATTACATAACAAGGATGATCAATTGTAAATGTCTAGGAAGAAATAACTGAAGAAAAGAAATATTATTTCATGGTCTAAATAAAGGTAATAACAAAACTACCGAACTTGAATGATCAATCTCATAGTCCAGAGAAAATGACAAAAACGAATCAGTCATACCGGAGAACTGGTGGATCGCAATGGTCCTGACTTGGTACAGGCATTTCAAACGAAATGGTGGGTTAAACCAGGTTTTATGGCGCCAAACCTCCCTCTTCCATTGCGATCTTAGGATCCGGTAATGACCATAGAACACAACATAGTTGTGAGACACAATAGGGATATTGAGGTGATCATCTCAGTACAGCAGACCAGTCAAACAATAATTAAAACAATTAACTATCATATCTTTTAACTCAATTTTGAACTTTTCTACTAGTGGCTGATAACGAAGAAAGAATTTTTTTAGTGATCGTATGAGACATATTTTCTTATAGCCCTGCTTCAAAAGTCGGTCACGAAGAAATGAGAGCCACAGAGACAATAACTTCAGAAAGAAAATGGTAAATTGATACATGTACTGTGAAATATATATACATATTTCATTGTATTTATATTATAGATTTTTGGACTTTTTCAAAGTCAAATTTGATATGAAGTCAAAGAATTATTAGAGCAAATTGAATCAGTGATTTCTTCAATCTTAAATTATGAAGAAATCCTTTGCCAATGAAGTATTGTTGACAGAGAGAACATTTACGTTATACCTTATGTAACTTACCTAGGGGATATGTTGACTTCTAATATCCACGGTTTTAGACTCTCGTCTAACAGGATATCAAACCCAAACAGCTCATGAACACAGTAGCGACTTTTACAGTTTGATTTAATATTACTGTTAATGGGAGATTCAGCACTGCAAAAAATGAGAATTATACTCTGTAATCAATGTTACGTCAATTAGTCATTGACTGTTTTGCTCATTGTTTAAGTTAGCAACAACTAAATTAAGCATACAAACGTTGATTGAAAAATTTCGTACCAAACCAAAGATTTTTAAAAATAGGTAAAAGTATAAATTGCTCATTAATTTCCTTTAAGGTTTTGTACAAATGAAGTTATCAAACATTTATATGCTCCTGAAGGAACAGATAATGCTAGAAAAGTAATTATTATTGTAGTAATATGAGCTGAATTTTCCTTCTACGTCTGGTTAAGCATGCTTGTTTTCCCAACTTTCAGTGTCTTTTTAATACTTATTTTTCTTGTGTAATTAAGCGCAAATGTGATCTTTAAGAAAAGCTAATTGGTTTTCTTGTTTCATAAATTGGTGATAAACCGTTTCAATTTATCTAAAAAATTATTACAAAATTTATTTTAGCATGTTAAATATTTAAAGATACAATGTAACTTTGGAAGTGTCACAGGTTTTTAGACTTATGGTAAAATTTCATATACAGTGCAAGATACTTTTTTAGATGAGTTACCCTGACATACCAAATAATTGTTTTGACGACTAGATCCTTGATACTGTCCCAGATGGCATTTGTATTAATTCCTTGTCTTTTCATGTAATTCCACAAAGCTTTTAAACCCCTGAAAATAGAAACTAAAAATAATCATCATTGGCATGATAGGATACATCTTACATATTGATAAATTAAAATAAAAAAATAAAATATAAGTCATGTTAGTTCTCAACTTCTGATTTTGAACTTAAAAATATTTATATATGTTTAAACATTCTACTTACTACTATAGACTCATGTAAAAACACATTGAAGAAATAAGAAAAATAAATGGCTGTCATACTGTTGACATTGTTTTTATCACTCAAACCAAACTAATACCATAATTTGCACAGAAAACAAAACTGTGAAGTCCTTTTTAAATTGGTGAGTATCAATTTTTAAATTTTTGATGGACCCAGTCCAGAACACCCATTTTTCCAAAAAATATCCAACAGATTTACATGAAATTTTAATATGTGATTCCTCAAATGACACAATTCAAATCTGTTCTACATCTTATAGTTTTTGAGTTTAAGTGTTCAAAAAATTTTAGGATGGACAGACGGACAGAATTAATTCTATAGGGCATGCTGGGCCCACGAAATTGGAACCCCAAGAAGAGTAACTTACCATTTATGTCCCTGACATACCCCTTCATCACCATTTGCCTGGTAGTCAGAGTTTTTCTTGTTTACACTGTAGTTTGTTAAATGCATAAATTTGTTATTCAAGTTCTTCATGGATGAGGAATACCTACAAAATAATATCAATTTGTCCCAAAATCATATTTTAAACAAAGATTTATACAGCAGTAATATAATTTTTTTTTCAGCTCAAAATTATTTGTGACTTTGTAGAATATTCACGGCTTCTTTCTTAATAAAAGTTTATAGCTTTTTCCTTCAATAAACTTTTTTTTTTTTTGATAAAAGTTCTGACAATATTTTCTTTTAATTTATAGAAGATTTATTACATTTTAGTTTTTGCTAGGTTTCTATGTGTTATGTCTATACAGATGATTGTCACCATCAAATTTCTGTTTACTCTCTTAAGCTCCACATTCCTATCCATTACTTACTTGCATGAGGCAAATCTTGCCAGGCCATCCTCAAACACATAAATCCTGAGTGGGTCATAGCTGCTGACGTACACGTATACACGCATGTCAAACTTACTATCATTGATGAGGTAGGGACGTCCAAGATATCTGAAAAATCAAAGTTATTCTATGAAGTTGAACTCGTCTCTAGTTATAATGATGGCAAGCAGGCATTCAAACAATTGGTTACCCCTTATAACACAACTTTTTTTTACCATTACAAATGAAAATTTTGGATAATGCATACGATTTATTTTGTACAAATCTAAGAAAAATGTTTCCTATTCATTTTCAAAATACACTGTCAAGGTCTCAATCATAAAAATAGCAGAAAATATTTATGAAAAAATTCCTGAGTAATTTTTTTTCTAAGTGATGTTTTCATTCCACATGATTAATGTTTGAACATACAGAAGTCCAATCAATGATAATTTGTTTGCACCTGCCCTTCATGTGTACCATCATTACAAGAAAATTTTAATCTTATGGCAATTTCATCTTATTCAACCCATCAAGTTATAATTCATGTCAACAATGTGCAATATACTTTTTTTTACTACAGAACATCTGAAGCCTTCTGAAGAAGGACACCGACCGTAATCTAAAATGACCAATTTTTAACATATTATTATTTGGTAAGTACTCTTTCTTGTGCCTGAATATTGAACCATCTTTCCAGGCTTGTTTTGGAAATAATTATGTTCAAATTTTCCCAAAATTACAATGGATTATATAGGAAAAGTTAAAAAATTGGCACAAATATTATCTCAGAAAAATCCTACAAATTTTAATTCTTTTTTATTTCATAAAAAATAAAGTCAAAATAAATATTTTCAGATAGAACTTTTTAAACAGGGGGTCACCAGCTTATATTTTTGTCTACATTACAAACCTTTGTTATTTTGGTATCAAATTTTAAGTGAATTATCTACCTCGCTTTATTCAAAAACTGTTTTTATTAAAGTATAGCTTATGCATTTGTTTAATAATTAAATCAATTCATTTTCATTGAGTTTTAATTTATAAAACTATTTAAAACAGGTTTTTTTTTATCTATTGCTATTTGCCCTTTTTTCATTTTTAGCTGTATTTGGTCACATGACACCTGCCATAGAGACTTGAAAGCCAGTTTGGTTAAAACAGGTTTCACTATAAATGTAACTTTGTGAAGTATGTATCATATCATGTAACATGCTAAAGCTTCCTTATGTTATAACAAATCAATACTTCACTATGTCTTCGTTTGATATTTTATACCACTTATAATAAGGTAAACACCCACCTCTGTACAATTACAGACTTCTTCCTTGGAATCTGATTCCATTTGTGGATCACTTTAATACCAATCCCTCTGGCTGAGGCAGGCTGAAAATATAACATTACATTGGCAATCATAAACATCATTTATCTAATGTTAATACTTTTAGAACAAAGCAAAATTTCAATAGAATTGATTCAAAAATGAAATAGAAGCTAACAGTAGATAAACATTGCAACAAGAAATCTTATTATTAATGTAAAATAATAATAACTTTCTATCTCCATTTCTAAAAATTGTTATTACAAAGCAGAAAATGACTTGTTATGGGGACTATTTTTTATCAAAGTCTGCATCCCCCTAAACTGGTGTCAGCTTAGCCCAAGGTGTAAATCTAGTTGGTATACTGACTGGTTTAATGATCCACTTCTGTTTGTTTCCACCATCTTCCCAAGCTCGTTTCAGCAGTTTATTATCATAAGGCAAGCAGTAGGTCTGAGGGAAGAAGCCAAACTCTTTTTTGCCGAAATGTAACTGCATTTTGGACAGATTTCTCCACAGTTTGTCTTTCCTGCCGATTTGGAATGTCCCTGGGAAGTGGTTTAGTTTCTGCCATTCTCTGATACCTTTAAAACCCTGAGCTTTCATGTGTTTTCCCCAACATCCAAGCCAGTCGTGATTGCCTGCCAAAAAAATTAAATGATTAGTTATTATAATGCAACAACTTTTGGAAACTTCCAAGTTCTTATGGTACTGCACATTGCAAGGGTTAATGTCAAAATCTTACAAAAGGGGGTACCAATTTCCTGGTAAATTTGGTCAAAAATTTACATTAAAATAATATTTTCAAGGACAGAAGAGATTTTTTCCCTGGAACACCCCTTCGATCTGGACCTATCATTGCCTTGTCCAATAGTTACTGTATGTCAACCATAGGGGTTTTGATTTGGATGAACTTTTCAAACAATTTATAGGGCAGCATAACAATTTTTCATTCCATCAGTCTTCTTTAGTTTGTCTGAAATAAACTAATTATACAATAACACTTATTGCCAGAAAGTATAAAACGTATCCAGGGTATCTATAACAGATTACGTTTCTCCATTGACAAATGGTTACTAGACAGACATATTGATGAGAGTTCTATTTATTGACCCCTGGGGAATCCATCATCCTGAAGGTCTGGTTTAGACTGACCTCTCTCTGTCAGATCCTATTTACTCATTATTATTACTGGATATGAAATCATTTTAACAGAATCTTTCATTGTTTGCTGGGTTAATTGAGCAATGCCTTTATCAATGGGTCAATGTAATTTCCTGAATTATTGACTGTAATTGAATTCTCTCAAACAAATCTTGTCAGTTAACATTTCATTCTGAGAACAACGGCTTAATGAGAGATAAGAACTATATAGACTACATCAAAATGGATTCATTGTCATCAAAAAGAAAGACGAATTATTTGATATCAACATTACATTTAGACAATTCAGGAAGCAATATTCTGTGCAAAACAGCAACATTTTGCCATTTGTTAATAATCTGAGGTCTAATGTGTTTGTCAGAAAACTTATGTTTAATAATTCTAATGCTTTTTAGACTGTGTCAGAAAACTTACGTGTAGTAATTATAAAACCCATGGTTTCTAGACTGTGTCAGAAAACTTACGTTTAGTAATTCTAAAACCTATGCGTGCCAGACTGTGTTTGACGATGTTGGGTGTAATTGGACTCATCCGCCATTTCATCAGTCTTCGATATTCCCATGGCAACTGTTCAACTACAAACAAGAATTAATCAAATGCATTTATTCTTAGAGAACACAAGAAAAAGTGAACTTAATATGATATACTGTATAATCATTTATTTTCGTGGGGATAAAATTTCGTGGTTTAGAGCACAAAACTTAATTGGTGGGGACAAATTTTCGTGGATTTCTAATTTTGATACACATGTCTTTAACTAAATATTTTAAATTCTTGGGGATTTAATTTCATGGTTTTTTCTTACCCACGAAATAAATGAAATTTAATCCCCCACGAATATTTCTGCTTCTACATTATATGTATAAGTTCACAGAGTTTCATTAAGAGCTGACAGATGTTTTACAACATACTAAGCCTTCTTTTTACTACTCTTTATTTGTTTGAAACTCCTTACTAATTTACTATTCATTTGATATTGTTTTTTTTATACCAAATTTATGTTGCACTAAAATACATAGTATCTCTTTGAATCAAGTGCTGAATCTAATAATCTTTTAATAATTCTCTCAAGAATTTAGAAATCTAACTGATTCAACAAAATTAAAAACCAACAACATGAATCGATAATCTGTTCAAGGAGGCTTAACCGTTTATTGAGAAATATGGTCCGTTAAAAGGTGTTTCACGGTTTTTTTGGTCCGTTAAAGTCGCCGTGACAGTCCGTTAAGTAGTTTAATGAAAAAAGAAATTCATTTATTTTTACAAAATTACCTCTGAGGCTAAAATATAGTAAATAAGTGAAATTTGTGATTGGTGTGTCCAAATGGTTTTTATTCACGAAAAACTTCCTGCAAAAACCATTTTGATTTGATTTGACACTTCTTCGCAAAACGAAAAGGCGGAGACCTACCTTCTGCTAAAATGTATCCTCATAATGACGAAAAATGCATTAAAATACGTTATTTCCGTCATTAGAACATTTTTTTTGTAGTAAGTCTTGTGCTACTTGCACAATAAAACAACATAAGAGAAAGATTTTCTGGGCCAAAATATTAATAATGGGACAAAAATGCCAAAATTGGTATTACTTTGAGAAACATGGTCCGTTAAGAGGCACGTGACACTTTTTAGGTCCGTTAATGATGCATGTCTCACATTTTGAAAATGCAGGTCTGATGGAAAAAAACCTTAATATAGCGAATCCCAATTATTAAAATTGGCAAAGTCGAAGATATCTTTGTCAGAAGATCGTAATGATTGGTTTCCCAGATGATTATTGTATTATTTTTAATATAATATAAATGCCTAAAATATTTACACGAGTTTGTGGCAATGGAAATAAATCTGAACAAAATTATTAATTTTATTTAAATGTATTTTATTTGGAAATACTTACATATATGATACAAATAGAATAATATAGTGTTACATCAATGTTGTTAGGTACTGCAAAGTTAATTTTAGCATCCAAAGGGTTATACGAACCATATTCGATAGAGAATTGGCCTGTGTTTTTGTAACCGAACATGAATCGGATAAATTTGCCGTGAAATACAATTTTGCCGAGTGACCAAAACTGTTTCGTTGCCTAGAGGCAACAAAACAGTTTTGGTCACTCGGCAAAATTAGGCAACGAAACACCAAAACTGTTTCGTTGCCTAGAGGCAACGAAACAGTTTTGGTCACTCGGCAAAATTAGGCAACGAAACAGTTTTGGTCACTCGGCAAAATTCTATTTCACGGCAAATTTATCCGATAGCCTCTAGGCAACGAAACAGTTTTGGTCACTCGGCAAAATTCTATTTCACGGCAAATTTATCCGATAGCCTCTAGGCAACGAAACAGTTTTGGTCACTCGGCAAAATTCTATTTCACGGCAAATTTATCCGATAGAGGCATTGAAACAGTTTTGGTCACTCAGCAAAATTCTATTTCACGGCAAATTTATCCGATTATCGCATGAGAGTTGTAGTTGTTTATGCCCAAAATCGTAAATTGTCGCAGAAAGGAGGAAAGTCGAAGGTTTTGTTTGCCACGAGTCGAAAAAATATTTAGAGGTATGCTAAAAAGCCATTGATATCACTTTAGGAAGTAGTGAGTGTATTTCTTGGACATCAGTTTGTATGTATGGAGTTTTAAAATTTCGTCAGTTTCAGTACGGTCTAAAGTTCCAGAAAATGTGTCTGTGGTACCTTCATATTTAGACATTTTTCTCCATTTATATTTTGTATTTCCATAGTTTTTGTTCTTTTTTCTTTTCATTGCTTAAAACCAAAACAGACTGTATTGAACCGTTTTCATTATATTTATTAATAATTAGTAGTTTATTGCTTCTTTCATACATTACATACACATGTATTGTATGTTTTCAATACCGTTGTTTCGTAGAATGATCTAGAATGGTGTTACAAGTAAAGCCTTTTGACAATGGTTCATTTTTAGACGTGCATATTCAAACGTATGTATTTTAGTTTCGATAAATCCACATGAATTTTGTCTTTTCTTTTGTATACTAGCGTTCAGTCCTTATAGTAAAATTATGATATGTCATATCAAACAAAACTATTTTAATCTTCTATCTATTTAGTTATTTAACGGAAATAATATTTTGTCACAGGCACTTAACGGGCCAACTTAACGGACAAAATCATATGTCATCCGCCCTTAACGGACCATATTTTATAACTTTTCCCCTATTACAAAGTTATTATATAACATAGAGCATTGAAAATTAAACAGAATGTTGATACATTGTTGTACTTTCTATGGATATCAACCAAAACATATGTTTTGATATATAAAAAGAGAAATTGATAATAATGAGGTAAACATGTTTACATTTGCGACCTTTAAAATACTAAGGAGCCACACGCCTTTTCATTTTATGAAGTTTTATAGAACTATTTTTACAGAAATGCAAATCGTATCGAACAGTCATTCATTTTCATTTTGACAGATGTAGTTTTTCTAAAATGCCTATTAATTATGATGTAACAAATTAATTACTGACCTTCAGTGTTTTTTTCTCAATTATACCTGGTTAACGGACTGTCACGGCGACTTTAACGGACCACAAAAACCGTGAAACACCTTTTAACGGACCATATATCTCGATAAATGGTTAGGCCTCCTTGCTGTTGCACTAGTTTTGTAACTAGAATACTGACAAAGTCAGAAAGGGCCCCGCGGCAAATATCTAAGTGTTTTCAAAATCATACGAACTTTAATTATAACCACTAAGGCATGTTCCGTGGAATGCATATGAATCTACAGATCTGTATTGTTAATAGCCTTTGAGTTTTATTGTTCACAAAGTCCAATTCTCAAAATCTGTGATTTTCGATAAAAAATGAAGTTTTTTCCAAAAATATTAATCAGATTTGCACGAAATTTTAATATGCAAATCAGGACATGCTACTTAGCAGCTGAACAAAGTTTCAGAACTGTTTTGTTAACAGTTTTTGAGTTTTAGTGTTCACAAAGTCCAATTCTCAAAATCTGTGATTTTCGATAAAAAATGAAGTTTTTTCCAAAAATATTGAACAGATTTGCACGAAATTTTAATATGCACATCATGACATGCTACTTAGCAGCTGTGCAAAGTTTCAGAACTGTATTGTTAACAGTTTTTGAGTTTTAGTGTTCACAAAGTCCAATTCTCAAAATCTGTGATTTTCGATAAAAAATGAAGATTTTTTCCAAAAATATTAATCAGATTTGCACGAAATTTTAATATGCAAATCAGGACATGCTACTTAGCAGCTGAACAAAGTTTCAGTACTGTTTCATTAACAGTTTTTGAGTTTTAGTGTTCACAAAGTCCAATTCTCAAAATCTGTGATTTTCGTTAAAAAATGAAGTTTTTTTCAAAAATATTAATCAGATTTGCACGAAATTTCAATATGCACATCATGACATGCTACTTAGCAGCTGTACAAAGTTTCAGAACTGTATTGTTAACAGTTTTTGAGTTTTAGTGTTCACAAAGTCCAATTCTCAAAATCTGTGATTTTCGATAAAAAATGAAGATTTTTTACAAAAATCTTAATCAGATTTGCACAAAATTTTAATATGCACATCATGACATGCTACTTAACAGCTGTGCAAAATTTCAGAACTGTGGTGTTTATAGTTTTTGAGTTTTAGTGTTCACAAGAATTGTTGACGGACGGACAGACGGACGGACGGACGGACGGACGGACGGACAGACGGACAAAGTGAAAACTATAGGGCGTCCGCATCTTCGATGCGGGGCCCTAATAAAACCTTCAGACTGGAATCTTAACTAACTATTGAAACTTGTAAAGAGATTTTTGCTTCGTTCATCATAGCAGCAAAAACTTGATGCATGATAATGTCTATAAAAGTAGAAGATACAAGATAGAGAATTGAGGTAGACAATCCTAAAGCCATTAGAACCAATCAATAAAGCAAACAAGCTATTTATTCTCATTATAATAAGGAGACATCCAATATAGAAGATTTAATGAAGTGGTGGTTGAGAAAACACGATGTTTAATTTACGAAAGCTTCTGTCAAGTTGTTTTAATGAGATTTCTTGGTACTTTAATCAATCACTAGTTTTAGCAGTACTGATGTACCATATATAGTGGGTATATTGGTAAGGTCCTCATGAACAGAATGAAAATAAAACTTGCTAACATTGAAATAACTAAATGTTTCCATTATTCTTCAAAGAAACTCAAAATAAATGTGTGCTAAAATCAAATACCCCATTGGCATTAAGAAATTTGATCCCTTCAAAAACTAATCCCTTATATGGTATGTAAAAGTGTAGCACATGTTATGATTAATCAGAGGACCTAAGCAGCTACCTATGCAGTTTTGTAATAGCATCCAGTGGTATGTGCAATCTTTTGGTTTGAAATTATAGTATCACATTCCTTTATATGGAATATATTAAAGAAGATTTCAGATAGCATCACATTGCCAAGATGCTACAAGGGCCTGGTGAATACACTGCCTATGTCATGTACTTTATCCTTGTATAAATTCATCATGACAGTGAGATTTTCTATTATGATACATAAGCTGGCACGTAAGTTAATGATAAGGCATAATGACTGTTACTATTCTGACCTTTTTCTCCTTCAATGACAAAGTTGATGGTGGGAGGTACGTGAGGGAAGAGACTTTTGGTGAGAGGTTGACGTATCACAGCTTTGGACACTGCTGTTTGTGGACGGGTGGTAGACGTGGGTCGGACTTCATCGGTACTGACCGATCGTATCGTTGTTTGTCTTGCTGATTTTGACCTTGAAAGACCTGAGGATGACCTTCTAGAAAGGCTGCTTGTAATTGAGTATCCATCTGATTCACCTACAAATAAATAAAAAAATGTTTAATATTACATCTTACATTTAATAAATAAGCTTTACTAAAATCTTAGTTATTTAATCGGGAAAATATGAAGGTATATCTAAATGCCTTAAAAAGGGTCAAAACAGGAATGACTTAGTTGACAATGAGTTGACTATTTAAGTCAGTAGACAAGAAGTGCTTGAGCAACAAACCTTTGACCAAAAATATTATTACTCCTTTTTAAAATAAATTAAGCTTTACACAGGAAATTTTGTTTACATTAATTTAACATTAGAATTAAATGTCCAATTAGTGATAATCGAGCTTTGATTGTTAATTTGACATAAAAGTTTATCATTTGACCTCACACATGATAATTCAACAAAAAAATTAACGTTTAAAAGTAATGTTTATGTCTAACACTAATTTAATGTTATACAATGTATATTCTAACCTTAAATTATCATTAATTTAACATTAAAATAGTGTTTCATTAAAGTTAAATTAGTGTTAATCGAGGTAAACTTTCATTTAAGGTTTAGACAAATTGCCTGTGTAAACCAGAACAAATTTTGGATATAACTATAGTCTAAATTTGAAAAGAATTTAGTAATAATTGATCTTTTAAGTTGAACAATTTTATTAAGTACCATTTCACATTTTCATGTTTTTTCTCTCAGCATTATTGATTCAAAATCATAGACAACTTGTCTGTCTACTCTCGAGACATGAAATATCTGTAGTTAAAATTTTCTAAATGCTATATTCATGAAATAAAACTTTTCCAACAAATCAACTATGCAATATTTTACATCTATGAAATACAAATTTGACAATTCTATATCAAATTATAAATAACCTCAGTGTATTATTTGCATGATTTTATCTGATCAATCAAAGACCTCTCAATCTTTTGCTATTTATTTCTGTAAGACTTGTTTCCAAGAAGATCGGTTCAGTAATAAAATCCATTTCCTTCAAGGGAAGGATAATTGAATGATGCAAAATCAGATCTAGATCATATCTAATAGCATGCAAAGACCATTTATTTCAATGTAGTTATGTATTACACTTGTTAACAAGAATAGCTGAAAAAGTTTAAATTGTTCAAGAGCATGAAGAGTGTTTTAAAATGTTCTCTGTCATATTTCAAATTCATGTTTGCTGTTATGTTGTATTGTGTACATCAGAAGTGCTGTTGTCTATCGATTTATCTATCATAGATTTCAATCTCTATTTGGTTCCTCTTTAGTTTGTTGTGTGTTAACTAGAATGCCCCTTTGGTACCTTTGTTTCTCTCATGTTTTTAATGCAACTCACCTTCTGAGCCACCAGCGATGTCGTCATCTAAACAGTCAATCACATCGTCGTCATCATCATCTAAATCATCGCTAGCCTCACCATCACCTGGATACCGCTCTCTGAAATAAAGTAAAACATTTCTTTTATAAGAAAGATAAATCTCATTTTAGTCTAAAATTATGAATGATTTCTAATGATGCCTCAGAAATAATAAACAAACAAAGTCAGTTAAAGCCAGAGTTTGCCAAAGCTATTCTTGCACTGCCAGTCACAGGGCTAAAGGAACAAATTAATCTGCAAGTCCTTTAAGGATCCCAGCGAGTCCTCTGCATAAGGGGAACTGGAAAAAAAATCAAAAACCCTCTGACATTGGACATGCTTTAACTGTTTGTTGATCTTGAACTGTAACTCTCATTCCCAGCCCACCATTAGTTATGTACATAAAAGTTGCTTGAAAAACGAAGCAATTGCTTTAGTCTCTTTACAAATGATATCAAGAGTAGAATTGTCTAACTAGTCTTAAAAGTACAGTAAAAATATGAAATTCAGCATATGAAATAACTGTATATCAAGTTACTTTGTATTAATTAAATCTTTCATTCCTTAAACTATATATGAATGATCACAGAACAGTGTGACATATGTTAATGTATAGGGAGGTTATCCATGTAGAACAATCTGTTTAAACATTACAAGACAATATGATTAAATCCTACCCTGTAGGACTTAGGAGGGGTTACTAGAGCAAGGACATTAAGATAGGGATCAGATAGAAACTGCTGAGTCAGTTCTGTGGGAATGGTATGGATGACATCTAGAGGGACCAGAACCCTGTGTAAATTTCCTTCCAATCAAGATGAAATAAGACACAAGTAGCCTTTATCTATCACTTTTTTCCTTGACCTTAACAGTTTTATTACCCATATTGATATACCTTTAAAAAATAAATAAACATATAATAGGCACAGAAACAAATGTTCTAGTTGAAATGCTTCTAACATGCAAGTTACAGTGAGCTTATCATTGCTTAACTTGTATATATACATGTATACTCAAAAGTTTTATGAAAGCCAAACTTTATCATCAAACACTAAATTGGTCCACATTTAACTGAAGTGGAACCAGCAAGTTTTAATAGCACTCAATTTTAGACAGCCATAAATTCATGTTTACATAAAGCTCTAAAACATTTGATAAATGAGTAAAAATGGTTGTAAATTTTGAAGTTTGACTTATGTAAGTTAAAGATCAAACAAGCAAGGTATTTGTGCAGGTGACAGACTAGTCAAGATAAATCAATACCTATGTATGGGCACTTCTGATCAATATTCAATTTATTACTGGCAATAAATCAAAGGAAATTGCTTCTATTTAACTTGTATTTTCTGAATGAGGAAAAAAGAAATCCTAATGAAAAGTGTCTGTCGTGGTCAATATATATAATAGAATGAAGTAAGCCACATCAATCTCATTTCTTGTATCTTTGGTACAAACTTTGTAGGCCTTTCATAACGTAAAATTTTAACATAACATGGATACAAGTTATATCTAAGAACCAACGTCCTTTGCAATCTATAATTCTATATCAAAGTTGTTTTTGCCAGCAAATTTAGTGTCTCTCCCCCATCACATTTTACCCAAATATGGTCATAAGTTACTCCCACAAAGTTATGAAGAGTGACATTAATTTCCTGATACCTGGTAAAATGTACAACTACATAAGGTTTAAAGGGACGTACCATAATGGACAAGGTATGATAAGGGCTATTTTTGGCCCCTTTTTTCAAAAGTGAAATTATGCTAAAATATTGATTTATTTGATAATGCAAGTTAATAAATTAAAATGTTTTAAACAAAGAATAGATCAAATTTCATTTTTAGCATTCGATCAAACTTCATGAAAAAGTTGCTTTTCTCAAATTTACTCAAAATTTGGTATATTTTTGTTTGTTTTTGGCTAGAATAACTATGAGTGGACAAGTGGTCCACAAAAATATTTGAACTGTGGATTTGACATACGAGAAATATCTTTGTGGGCAGCAGACCCACTCATAATTTAAATCTCTTTAAAACAGTTATCATTTTAACAATTTTAAGCCAATTTTACTACATTTTATAGTACTATCATTTTGTGCACATGCGTAATTACGCCATATTGTCAAATTTTCAATACAATTTTGTCTGTTCCAAAAAATATAACTTCTGAATCACAAAATCACACCTTTATAATTCTATATTCCAATTTTGGAAAATTTGTCCAATATTATAGGGGGCCAAATCGTGCTCTTATCCCATCTTGTCCTTTGGTTGAGTAGTTTCAGTGGAGTTGAGTGGAATTATTGTGTAACAGACAGATGAATGGATAAACAAGACAAAAACCATAAATTCCCTACCTAAGGGGTGGCCAGGGGACTTAATTTTGAAATCTACACTTAATTTCAGAAGAAAGTAAAATAATACATTATTTTTACATGTGTATTTAATTTATAAAGTAAGCTTGATATCTTTAACATGTATTTGTATCCCATTTTTGTAGTTTAACACCAGTCTAGTTTCTCACACAGAAATTAGATCTATTCACAAATTCAATATTGTTAATGCCTTTTATTGTCAGTACCAAACCCCTCTGGGACCCTCAAAGAACCTTTTATTGTCAGTACCAAACCCTTCGGGTCCCTCAATGAACCAGGAAGAAGCTTTTCTTCATGTAATTTACAGCTCTCCATAGTATTACCTCAGACCTAGACCACTATAAATACAATCACTCCATTAGTTTGTAGATTATCTATCATTTATTCATTTATAACACCTTGGGTCAACTTGTGGGTTAAAAATATCCCCAATTAATAGCAATCTACCAAATTTGTTTAATTATTCATAAAACAGACACCTACAGTAAGGTCAAAAACCTTCAGTACTGTACAACTCATACACATGTCTTAAAGTAATTCCAGCCATGTGCTGAACACATTGACATTCATATTATTGTTACTAATTTTGTCAATTTATTGTTTGTAGCCTTTGGCCCTTCATTGGGTGTAACTTGTGCTAATAAATTTGATTTGATTAATTACACATGTACATGTGAGTCCTTATGTTTTATCTAAACTCTTAATAACAACTATGCATGTACTCAACTGTTATGACTGCATGTTGTTGCATAAAATAACCATTGGAGTAACATGTACCACAGTGATTACTGGCCAAGGTACACGTCTTTTTAAAATCAACAGAACTGTTTACATCATTAAAGAAAGAACCTTAGTGAGCACAGCAGCACACTCCATAACCACAACCGATCCTCTTCCTTAGAGAGATAGCATTCAAGTCCCAATACTTCCTAGACAAAATTAACCCATAAGGATATGCACTTCTTGAAGTTGACATGTTATAAAAATACATTATACCAAATATGAAAGAATTCTTCTTGCAGTCATGTCAGTTATTTAGGAGTTATCAAAAAAAAATTAAGAAAGGTATTGAAAGGGCCATTATTCCCATAAAACTTAGTGGATAAAAAGTTTCATATGATGTACTTCTAGCATAACAAATTTCATTAATTTAGGTTCAATAGTTTCTGAGGAGTTGCATCCACAAGATGATAAAATTGGATGTTCATTAAATTTCTTACTTAAAACAGCTATAACTCCCACAAGTTTTTTAAAGGGTCATGAATTCCTGATATTATACACAACTGCATACTTCCTTCATACCAATTTTCATTAAATTCATTTTAGTTAAGTTTCAGGGGAGATTAGTCCACAAACTTTGATTACAGATGTTCAGACTAACTGACAGACCAGTCAAAAACATAATACACTTTGCAAACTTCATTGCATAGGGTGTAATGATAATTAATTTTTACAGAATGTTTATATTACAAGTAGGCATTTAAGCAATAAAAACGTTCCCATGTTTTTGGTAGTTTTTCCTAACATGTCCCTTAAATTTAACATTATAGTAATCTAAAGGCTCCAAAACCAGGCAAAGATAGGGCCAAAAAGTGACTCTGGATGATTGAATTTCACCCTACTGTATACCTGTACCTACTGTGAAACTATCTAATGCATTGATTTTTCAATAATGGATAAGAAATGAAATGAATATCATTGAATGGATCCTTATTTCATGGTTTTAACAAATTCATTATAGAAATTTTACCAAATTTTCTTCTTCATAAGGAATTAAATTTTGTGATTTGCTTGACCCACAAAAATTAGAACCCTATACCCTATGAACCATTATACCTTCACAGTCCTGTAAAAACGTCGATGTTTTAGTATTTTAACATTATACTTATGTGAATCAAATATTGGACTGGTTGGCTTTTATACAAGAGAAAACGACAATAACTTTATCTTTGCCTGAACTTATCATGACATCACACTAGCATAGCTCAATAAAGCATCATTACAGGCCTTTACAGACCAATAAAAGTAAGCTCAGATAAGTAGAAAAACACCATAACTATTGACCTATCCTTATGTAATCATGTTTTAATGAGGTCTATCACAGAAGCTGTTAAATATGTATGTAAGTAATGTCTTTTATGGAGATACCTGTCTATCATGGAATCTAATACAAGTTGGAATGTCTTTATTACATCAAACTGCAGTCTATCAATTAATTTAACCTTTTAATATTTTAAAGATTTAGTATTATTTGTCTGAACATCAGGACTGTGGCACAAAAATTCCTAGGTTCCTGGTTGTATATTATACCAACTCCTAACCATTATTGTTTATATGTAAGGAAAATTTTCTTCCTACAAAACTTATGTAAATATAAAAAATAAAGGTCCAAGTTCTAAAATAAATACTCAGTGTTCTAGGAATTTTAAAAAAATCTAAATTACCCAGATGTAAAATTGCAAAAAAATCACTTACCCACAATAGAAATCAATGCAAAAAACTGTCAAAGTGACTTAATCCACTTACCCTGGGTCAAATTTCACTTACCCCAGGTAATCCTAGAACACTGAGTACATGATAACTAAAGACAGGCGCATTTCATTTAAGCAACTTTGAAAATGACCCCTGCTTTCATTTGAGCCAATTTGTCTATTTCAAATGAGTGAGTGTGAGTGAGTTGGTGTTTTACGCCCGTGCAGTCTATTTCAAATGAGGTGAGCGTATCAAAATACAGCTTAATTATGAATATCACAAAATAATGTTATATTTATTACAAATCTGTGAAAGGTTTACTTATGGATCGTTACACCAACTAGTTTTTAGATCTATTATAATTTAAGCCAATAACGGAGAAATTATTCTTTTATGAAAGAAGCAAAGGTGTACCAAAGGGGTAATCAATATCATAAAACCTTAAAGACAAAGACAAATCCGATAGACAAAAAATCATCATAACAAAACAACGAAACCACACAACAACAAAAAACACACACACACATATATAACAACAAAACCACATTCAGCAACGTGAACTCAAGTCGAAACGAGAGTGAACTCAGGTGCTGCGGAAGAGTAAGCAGTTCCTGCTTGCTATAGGACACCTGTCACCTTGCCAAAGATCGATTAAGTGTTGGTCAAATCCGGATGAAATGAAACTGTTCATTCATTTTGATAAAAAATGCATATCTCTCAACATGTATTTATAACTTTTTTGGTTTTGTTCTTTAATATTCTTTCAATGTTTTTAAAGTTGTCTTTATTATCAATTTTGCATCCATTTAAAAAGAAAACCTGAATGAAAAATAAAAATCACTCAAATAAAGAGAAGAAAAAAATGAAAATGAAAGATTTTTTTCTGCTCAATTGAAATGCACCTGATGAAGACAATTTGGTTGTTTATAAAAATATAGTACAATTTAGTGATTTCTGATCCGAGGTGTTTTAGGATTTACAGGACTGTGGGACAATTAATATCTTATCTTAAAATTAGCAATAAAAATTCACAGACTAGTTTTAACCCAGGCTTTACCGGGGTATATTATATTTTTTAAGAATTTTTTTTTTATTATTATCATCCATAAGAATGGGCCCACATGGGAGCATATTACAATGCATATAAAATGTGTATAAATACAATAAATAATAAATATTATAGAATACATGAATTCATGTTTGTCTTTAGTTTGAATTTTTGGGCTTCAAATGGGCTTTATTTATTTTCTGGCTTAAATTTTTTTTTCATTATTCATTCTATTGAATTAATTTTTGCCAAACTTTTACTTTAAAAAAATATTAAAATCCACTGGCTATTCATTAAGAAAATTTACAAAGTTTATTTTTTGTAAAGTTTATTTTTTGTGGCCCTGAGTGAAAAAAATACAATCAAGTTACAAGTAGAAAAAGTTTAAAAATGTGAATGAAAAACAGTAAAAAAAAAATGCTTTTGTCAGATAATTGCTATTTTAATTTGCCTACCTGACACAGGATTTGAAAAAGAGTAGAAATCCCTTGCAACTCATAATTTTCTGTTTATCCACAACTGTTTGATTGTAAAGCTTCCATTGTTCACTCAACACTTTAAAGGAAACATTTCATCTATATTTCAGTTTGATTATCTTTATACCCAGAATCCACTGTCTTTATAATTACAATTTAAGTTTCCAATACAACTCTGGCTATATCGGTAAAGACGACCAGCGTGCCTCTATCAGATTCCATCCCTCTCTCATTATAACGTAACAACATGCAATCAACAAATGTCTAGATATAATTATTCTCTCATTGGCTAATAGATACAGACATAAACCAGAATTGTCAAATTTGAAAATCTATGCAATGCCACTCAGCACAATTTACATTTATGAGAATAATCAATTAGCTTCTTGTCAACTAGTAATCTTCTTTTTGTTACATTAACAATTTTTTGCTATCCTTTTATAAGGTATTAGGTGTTAATTAATTACATTTTCAACCCAAAGAAAAAAAAAATTGTCAGAACACTTAATTAATATTGGCCAGTAATACAATATAGAGAAATCAATGATTGTCCAAGTCAGAGGTATAACAAACTGACGACACACGTGGGAAAAGATCTCTTTAATACTAGTATCAATCTGAGGACAAGAGCAAGCTCAGGGAGGGGCTTATAAAAGGATATAACAACTTTATATACATAGTGACATGTCACTAAACGGTTTGCTTTAATTTGGCTTTTTTATGCCATAAGGTGATTTAACAACACATTTTTTCTTAATTATCTGGTTATGTAAACAACAGGAATAAAGTGCTTAAGTAACATAAAAGCAAAGTAACAGCTTCAGTGATCAATCTAAAATGTCCAAGATTGAAGAAGTATGTGGTAATGTACATTTTTCACATGTAAAATTGAAGACTACAATTTGGGTCCCCACATGTGTACGAGGAAACAAAGAACCAAATTGAACACAAAAGAAGAGTAGGCGAGCTTGGTGATCTGACCCACATTGATCAATTTTGAATTTTGGACAAAAACACTATGGGATACAAAAATATGTCTTCTGTGTATCATGGAATGGCAGTCCTGAAATCGTGTAAAAAGAGTTAAAATATCAACAATGTCGGATTATCTAGATCTCTCGTTCCATTTTCTGTGCCCCCTCTGGTTCCATGTGTCCAATACCAGGTATAAAAAGTAATTGTCAGGCAAAAATTTTTGTCAGTCAAAAACTTAAAACAAGTGTGGCCACTAAAAGTATGTCTCGCCTGCCGGCACCATCACTAAAAATCAACTACCTAAAAAGTAGCTTTCATTTCTTGATATAAACACAAAAAGTGTCTGTATACCCAGTATCAGATGCCTAGCTATTATACTTTTCAAGCAATCCATTGTCCACACAAGTATTACAAAAAGTTTTCTGACTGAAAAAAAGACCGAACTACACAGAGTTACTGGAGCCTAAAAATGGGGTCATGGTTACATTGCATGGTGACAGTTGCTTTGACCATAATCTCAACTGTCTGTATACCCAATATCAGATGTCTAGCTATTATACTTTTCCAGCAATTTATCGTCCACAAAAAACTTACAAAAAAGTTTTCGGCCTGAAAAAAAAGACCTAAGTTCAAAGAGTCAATGGAGCGTGAAAAAAGGGTCAGGGTCACACGGTATGGTGACAGTTGTGTAGACCATAACCTCAACTGTCTGTATACCCAATATCAGATGCCTAGCTATAATACTTTTCCAGCAAATCATCGTCCACAAAAGTCTTACAAAAAAGTTTTCGACCTGAAAAAAAGACCTAAGTTCACAGAGTCAATGGAGCATGAAAATGGGGTCATGGTCACATGGCATGGTGACAGTTGCATAGACCATAACCTCAACTGTCTGTATACCCATTATCAGATGCCTAGCTATTATAATTTTCAAGTAATTCATCGTCCACAAAAGTCTTACAAAAAAGTTTTTGACCTGAAAAAAGACCTAAGTTCACATCTAGTCAATGGAGCATGAAAATGGGGTCATGGTCAAATGGCATTGCAACAGTTGCATAGACCATAACCTGAACTGTCTGTATACCAAATATCAGATGCCTAGCTATTATACTTTTCAAACAAAAGTCTTACAAAAAAGTTCACGGCCTTAAAAAAGACCTAAGTTCACAGAGTCACTGGAGCGTGAAAATGGGGACAGGGTCACACGGCATGGTGACAGTTGCGTAGATATCAGATGCCTAGCTATTATACTTTTCCAGCAATTCATCGTCCACAAAAGTCTTACAAAAAAGTTTACAGCCTGAAAAAAGACCGAAGTTCACAGAGTCACTGGAGCATGAAAATGGGGTCAGGGTCACACGGCATGGTGACAGATGCGTAGACCATAACCTGAACTGTCTGTATACTTAATATCAGATGCCTAGCTATTATACTTTTTAAGCAATTCATTGTCCACAAAAGTCTTACAAAAAAGTTTACGAAGCCGCCGCCATGGGAAAGGAATACCTATGTCTCGCCTCATTCGTCGCAGGCGAGACAAAAATAGTACCAGTAATGAGAAAAGTTTTTATTTTTCACAACAGTCAACAATGTTCTCCAGTAAAACTTTATATACAAAGGTACACAACTCAAACACAAATGTGTAGATCAAAACTTTCTCACAAAATGACGACTATACTTCTTTCAATTCTGTTGAGTTAAATTAATCAGTACATGTGTGATTTTCTGGGTTGAGTCAGACAGACAGACACATACCATGTATAAAACAAAATGTCTCCCCTCAAACCTGAAAGACACCATAAAGTTTTTGTGCAAAATAAATTGTAGACAACATAAAATCTACCACAATACATTATTTGATTATTTTACGAAGGGATAAAAACAAATAACATGAAAAAGAGACTCACGTCTTATTTGAAGATTTGATTAACCTTGGTGCCTCGAAGAACTGTGATTGTTCTATATCCTCTAAGGAATCAACTTGTAAGCAATCGTATTCATTAGTCACCTCAATGTCATATACATTATCTGTAATGTCCACGACGGACGTCACACTAAAACTTATACTTTTACTTTTTCCTGAATGTGGTACATGATTTTCTGGAATGGAAGGCAGCGACAACTTCTTGTGAGATTTCACAAATAATGGCACAACAGAATGATGTGAGGATAACTTTGCTCCCATAACTGTTACAACACATTTTCATTAATTAAACACAAATAATAGCTCCTTTTTCAATGACAAAATCCCCAGTGTGTACATGAACTGTACTTGAACACATAGAACTTTTAAAAATAGATCCAACTTTTTTCCTCATGAGAGCTAATGCAAAAGTTTACAGTCAAGTTATTTTGTATTTATAAGTCTTTTTCAAAACTAAACATTGGATAACCAAAATAATAATTTCTTAAGAAATTCAGTCTGTATAAAATTTGTTCTTGTAAAAATGTCTCCTTTTTATATATACTAGTCTCAACATTTTAATCTACATTTCTGACTTTGTGCATATCAACTTCTCTATAAACTATTTAAAAATACATTTGGATTATTCAGTAAACCTCATTATAATTACTTATTAATTCCATTATGTTACAATCTCTATTAAAAATTTGTTCTTTAAAGAGAAATCAAAGCGTAGCAACAAGCCCAATGTTGTTCTGAACCAGTGACTTTGTATGGTCAAACATAAATAAGATCTACAGTAGAACGTATTAAATTCTCTGTGCATATTATTAAGGTCTTTCCCTTTCTGAAGGAAAGACCTTATTGTATTTCTTCTGATTATTATTATTATTATTATTCTTTTCAGTTTCCGACGCCAAAAGAAAAAAAGTCCCTTGACCGATCTTAACGAAATTTGGCACACTTATTCAGTTATGCCTGGAATAGATAAGGTTTACCCTGTGAGCGCCAGCTGTTTATAGTTTTGGCGCAATAGCGCAAAACGCTGTTTACCCTTGTGATCAGATCTCCTCCGAAACGGTAATAGTTATGAAGATTCTGTTTAGTGAAAATGGTAGCTTACATCCTGGTGATGATTTATCATGCAAAAAGAATGCTGTAATTTACTTCCTGGTTGCGCGCGTATGGCGCAAAGTTGGCGCAAAATGTCAAAATTGTCCGATTTTGATGAAATTTGGTTTCCAGGTAGATTTGAGGGTCCTGATCACGAATCTGTGGTCAAAATATTTTTTGCGTTTACCATTGCCAAAATGGCGGTCGTCCAATGGTTTTTTGCTTATAACTCGAAAACCGTTAGAGATAATATAGACAATATATGAACAAAAAATGATCGTCTTGAGAAGACCTACAATTTGAGTCCAAGAAGTGCATGATTCGGTTGAGCGGTTTTGAATTGGCGGCCGAAACAGGTTTTCGCGAAATAGGTTTTTTGCCAATAACTTGAAAACCGTAAAAGATTGTATAATAGACATGTGTATAAAAAATGACCGTCTTGACAAGACCTATCATTTAAGCCCAAGAATTACATGTAATGGTTGACTGGTTTCAAAATGGCGGCCAAAAACATCATCCAATGCATTATTTACTTGTATATAAAATTTAAACGGTTGCAGATAATATAGTAAATATATATATATTTATTTTTCTTCTTCTTTTCCGCGGTCAATTGACAAAAAGTGTCGCGACATAACTTTACGACACTTAATACCATTATTCGGTCATATCTTTACTCGCCTTGACTGACCCTGCGAAACCGATCTATTTTTAGTAACGGAGTTATCTGCCCCAGACCGAAAACCCTTGTGCACAAATCTCCTCCTAAACCGTAACCGGTATCAAAAATCTAAAGTGTGGGAAATGTTGCTGGACTCCTGGGAACATGTCATCATGCAAAAAAAAATTTTTCGTTCAACTTCCTGGTTACGCGTTTTTGACCCGAAAAGTGTCGCGACACGTCAAATTTTTTTTCTTCAAAACGGTTAGTCCTAGAGACTTGGGACCTTTACCAATCATCCTAGATGGCATATGTTGCATTTAAAAAAGTCAAGGTCAAAGGTCAAATCTCAAGGTCAGAGGTCATGGTACACCTTGTGTGCAGATAGGCTCAAAAACCATACAAGATAGAAGCAGATATGTAACGGGAAAAATACTTGTCTCATTTAGACCTTTATTTGATATAAAGGGTCAAACACTGTGCGACAAACCGTTTTCAAGTTATGGCCTTTAACGCGGTTTGGCTAAACGGTTTTTGGCTAATAACTTGAAAACGGGTTGAGATAACATAGTAAACATATGGGTTATTTGAGACCGTAAACTTATGCCCTCCGATATAAATCCAAAGTCGCATGGCTACGGACAGCCATTTTCAAAATGGCCGCCATCGGAAATTGTTTTTTGAGTATAACACAAAAACTGTAAAAAATTTAAGCGGACAATAAATGGAAAAAATGTTCGCCACGTCGAAAGCTACAAAAAATGTTTCAGGTGCGAAAGCGTAAAACTTGTTGTTTTTGAGTTACGGCCCTTGATTCGTAATTGGAAAATGGTTTTTTAATTATAACTTCTAAACGGTTACAGATGGTGAATGAAATGTAGGATTCATTTGATAGAGAATTAAAAGACCTACAATTTGAGTCCAAACAGTGTATGATTTGGTTGACTGGTTCCAAAATGGCGGCCAAAACAAGTTTCGCGAAACACGTTTTTTGCCCATAACTTGAAAACCATAACAGATAGTATAGTAAACAGGTATACTTAAATGAATCAGAATGCCAAGACCTACAATTTGAGTCCAAGGTCAAAGGTCATGGGTCAAGGTCATTCCCTAGCAACAAGGTAACATTTATGAAAAGTCCATAGCAACCATATATATTCTTAACCAAGACTACTTTCCGAGTTTAGAGTTAAAATTTGTCAACCGGAAGTAACCCTTAGTCCATAGCAACCAACAAAATGTCCTTAGCAACCATCCTTTTTCTTACACTAGGCCCCTTGATCTTTATTCTGGAACCTATTTGATAATTATTGGTAACCTCATATCGAAAACGAAATGACTCATTTGTCTATAGTACTTGTATTGGACACCATAATGCTAACATGCTAAAGCGACAGAGAGACAAGAGACAGGGAAAGACCTCTCATTTGTTCTCTGAACAAATGGCATTTTAATTATTATTAATTTGTTTATTTGTTTATTAAATGGATTTGAAAACATGTTGAATGGGTCTTTGATAAATAATTACATGTAAATTCAATCACATACCAATAAGTTGTTCAGTAAAGTCATCCTTCCCTGACAAGACATGTTCAGGCATCATATCATCTCATATTTTTTCAATGGTACTGCTGACTACATTATAATTATTCATGACCATACTTTACTTACTTCAAATGATTTAAAACTGTCAAAGCATAATGATGTTTACACTATGTTTTATTTCATTTTTTATTATTTCGTTATTAAATTTTTAAAAAGGATTAAGAAAACAGTACAGGTCACACTGTCCATTTTTGGCAAATATACACACATTTCCTTCGGGTTTATTTTCTAAATATTTTTACAGATTTTTTCCAATTTCGAAGATTGTCTAAATTATAATGATCCTAACAAAAATCACTATACTATGCACAGGAAGTTACCTTTATAAATTAATCATAACTCAGATTATAGACCGGTTACATATTTAGACCTTCCTCCAAGGGGTATTACATGTACTAGCTATTGCAATGTTCTTAGCATGGAAATGTACAGCCCAATGAATAATATGGTATGATCTTCTCTAACTGTGGTGCAATATTATATTATCTAGTTCTCACGAGATGAGACTATTTTGCGTATCACACTCCCCACGATGTGATATTCAATTTCAAGAAATTTGATTGGCTGTCCATGCGATATACCAGAGTTAGATACGCATCTCGTGGATAGCGTGCTTACTAAATTGTTTGAACACCTGTTGATCTAGCTTGAATAAAAAGACAAACAAAATTGATCAAAAAACCATTTTTTCATGCTATAAAGTCTACTTATAATTAAATTATAAAGTCTACTTTTAGTCTACTTATAAATAATTAAAATTCAAAATAAAAAGGTCACTTTTTTATTTGACTACTTTTTTCACATGTTTGCCAAACAAAATACATATAGGACTTTTTTCCAATGAGTAATAATTAAATAAGTAACTTTTTGGGGTCTTTTACTTTCACGTTAGACAGTTAGAGAAAAAGTTTTCACAAGTACAAGTGATGAGATACAGATTTTTATCACACTCGTTAGATATTTGCCAAAGGAAACTCGCAAATGCTCATATCCTAATTTGACAAATATCTAACTTGATGTGATAAAAATCCATATCTCATCACTTGTACATTTTGTAGTTTTGAAACCTGTATTTCAACAATGAAAAAAAGCAATGATAGACAACAGATTTTTGCGCTTAAGATACATGTAGCATTCCTTCATAAACAAGTGTGGCCACTAAAAGTATGTCTTGCCTGCGGGCACCATCACTAATATCAACTACCTAAGCTTTCATTTCTTGATATAAACACAAAAAGTGTCTGTTTACCCAATAACAGATGCCTGGCTATTATACTATTCAAGCAATCCATTGTCCAGACAAGTACAATGTATTACAATGTCTGAAAAAATGACCTAAGTTCACAGAGTCACTGGAGCGTGAAAATGGGGTCATGGTCACATGGCATGGTGACAGTTGCATTGTCCATAACCGCAACTGTCTGTATACTCAATATCAGATGCCTAGCTATTATAATTTTCCAGCAATTCATCGTCCACAAAAGTCTTACAAAAAGTTTTTCGGCCTGAAAAAGACCTAAGTTCACAGAGTCACTAGAGCGTGAAAATGGTGTCAGGGTCACGCAGCATGGTAACAGTTGCGTAGACCATAACCTAAACTGTCTGTATACCTAATATCAGATGCCTAGCTAAAATACTTTTCCAGCAATTCATCGTCCACAAAAGTCTTACAAAAAAGTTTACGGCCTGAAAAAAGACCTAAGTTCACAGAGTCACTGGAGCGTGAAAATGGGGTCAGGGTCACATGTCATGGTGACAGTTGTGTAGACCATAACCTGAACTGTCTGTATACCAAATATCAGATTCCTAGCTAATATACTTTTCCAGCAATTCATCGTCCACAAAAGTCTTACAAAAAAGTTTACGGCCTGAAAAAAGACCTAAGTTCACAGAGTCACTGGAGCGTGAAAATGGGGTCGGGGTCACATGGCATGGTGACAGTTGCGTAGACCATAACCTGAACTGTCTGTATACCAAATATCAGATGCCTAGCTAATATACTTTTCCAGCAATTCATCGCCCACAAAAGTCTTACAAAAAAGTTTTTCGGCCTGAAAAAGACCTAAGTTCACAGAGTCACTGGAGCATGAAAATGGGGTCAGGGTCACATGGCATGGTGACAGTTGCTTAGACCATAACCTGAACTGTCTATATACCAAATATCAGATGCCTAGCTATTATACTTTTCAAGCAATTCATTGTCCACAAAAGTCTTACAAAAAAGTTTACGACGCCGCCGCGGCCGCCGGAAAGTAATACCTATGTCTCGCCTTCTGCGACTATTCGTCGCAGGCGAGACAAAAACCATACAGCATATTATGAATCCCTTATTCATTAGACTGTGTTTACATTTCCATTGCTGGTAAATCCCCCATGTTTTCATTCTTTCTAAAAGTTTTTACTTAATGCTTCAGCTTTAAATTTCTAAAGATAATTTTGACACAAATTTACAAAACACCTGGGAGTTCTTTCATAAAGTCATTTCTAATTCTAAACATGCTCTGACAGTCTGCACCGTTAGCCACTAGTCCGATGCCCCAGACTAGTAAAAATTTGTTTCGGACTAGTGAAAAATAGCCAAGATTTTATATAGACATTAAAGGAAAAATTTTTAAAACTTGTTGTCGGACTAGTTGTTGAAAAAGTTTTTGGTGCAGACTGTGCTCATTATCCAATGTAATTTAAATTGGATAATGTGAATTATTTAATGAAACAACACCGGATAATGTGCATTATTTCATGAAACAACACCAGAGCAATAAACTGAAAATAACATATATGTATTAATAAATTAAAAATATGAAATAAATTCTTAATGAATTAAGCATTGAACAGTTTATACATTTGTTATCTTATATCAATATTGAGATTTCTTTTTGCATATACTAGTTTAGTTTTCACATTCCAAAAGAGAGAAGGACATTTAACTTCACATGTTCTTAAGAATTCTAAACACTAACAGTTGTACACCGATATATATACATGATATAAATCATTTGTAATTACTTTAGTGCAATAATCTTCTTACAGGACATTTAAAAATATTCTACATTTAAAATTTTCAATTGGACCTAAAAAAAATTAATATCAGTACAACATACATGTATGTAAACAGTATCTTAATTATAAGTACTCCAATATTCAAAACAAAGAAGCTTGGCAGAAACTTTGGTATCGATGGGATATAAGTATAATGACCATACATTTGTACATCTACAAACTTGTACCCTTTGAAACATGTTTGTTGTACAAAAGAATAGAAATATTTTTTAGAAAACTTATAGATTTTCACAATAAGAGAAATTTGGATTATATAAATGATGGCGAGGGAACTAAAACATGTACGTCATGTATTAATTTATTTAAAGTGTTATGCTCACATCTGTCTTCAAATGCAAAAACATGTCAATGTATAGGTTAATATATATTTTCTCAACATTCTCAACTTTAATACTGTATATACTTGGTGATGTTAAAATCAAATGTCCGTAAAATTCCATGCCAAGGTCACAAAAATATAGCATCTTTAGGCTTTTTAATTTAAAGGACCGAGAAGACCAACAGCATTGAACATTTACACATACAGATATCTATCTTTGAGAACAAAAGAAATGATTCTATCAATTATTTAAAGTAGAATAGAACAATAAGTTTTACAACTATGACATGCATTTTAAATCTGCAGTGCCAGATCATTATACTAGACTCAGCATTAAGAACACATGTTAATGTTGTGATCAGAACATGATGCCTGTCATACATGTACCACTTTGTAAAATAATATTAGAAATAAAAGGTTGCCAAAAAGCACCATAGTTTTTGACAGAGCAAGCTCATGTGCATATCTTTAAAATTAATACATTATGTACATGTACAAATACAGGTATAGCGGAAATATTTATAGGATAATTAGTTGAGTGAATATGTTAACCAAAATTTGATTACCACTGTGACAGTGAATGCATTAGATTTATGTGTCAAGTCCCGAACGTGTGGTCAATGTTTGGTTATTCACGAAACCAAATAAATTAATCTAATTATTAGATATATGTAGATAAGATTGCCTTTTAACAAATTATAAAATATTAAAGCAGTTACATGTATAATAAGAAACAGTAAAATTGGGTTAAATGCTAATATATTTCAAAGAACAACATGAACAACCTGTCATCATCATCATTTGAATCAAAACAAAATTGAAACCCAAAATTTTTGAAAGAAATATACTTATTTTATGAATGGCATAGGAATTTAACTGGCAGTACTCAAGCCAATAACACAATACAATTCACAATTTTCAATGATATCAAAATTGAAAGTTTGGCGGGAAAAGACAAAAGAGTGAAAATATTTTGTTATTTCACATTGTGAATTTACCAGTTTTATTTTTCTCCAAAAAATGAGTTTATAAATGTTTTCCTTGGAAAAAAATAAAAACATGCTATGTATTGAACACATGGAAATTTTTGTGGGGTGATATCTATTTCCCATAATGGTACATTTTGGTAAAGTAAACCTTTTGCCTAGGGAGATAAATCTGTGTTTATTCTGATTGTATATACTGCTTTTTTAAAAATCAACAATCGATTCACATCCATGGACAATATTTACGTTGATATTTTTTTAAATCCCAAATTCAGTAAAATTAACCTGCAGACTATAAATTCCATGTTTACAATATAATACCTACCCTGGTCCTAGATCTTCACTCTCATCTTCATAACACTCCTCTCCATCTTCTGGATCGGTATTTGACCTTTCAACCTTCTCTGAACCTTGACCTTTCTTACTAGGACTTCCAACAGTGGGTGGTCTCTGTTCATGTAACATTTCTTCCGTCTTGGAACCTTTTCTATAGAACGTTGTACTAATGCTTTTGGTTTCACTGTGAGTTTTAGTGTCAGATTTGACGGGTGTAACAGGCACGGGGGATGTCTTTAGTTTAATGTCAGCAGTCACAGGGGTAGATGCTGTCTGTATAGGCTTATAGGCACTTGTCTGAGGGCGGCTGGGCTTCTCCTCTGGGGGTGGGGATGGATCCATTACTTCAGAATAAGGCTTTGTTGGTGTGTAGTTGAGGTTACGCACCTTAGAAGGCAGATCTGGTGTAGACGTTTTGCTTCCTGCCCCACTAGAAGGGCTGGCACTTCCTGGCTTTGGTACTGTTCCACTAGAAGGGCTGGCACTTCCTGGCTTTGGTATGGAGGATATCACTTGTCTTATCACAGGCTTAGCTTGTCCATTCGGTACACCTTTGGGGCTTTCTGTTACTTTTGTGATTATATTATTGATTTGTGTACTAAAGTTAGCTGGTGCAGTGACTTTCTGTATAACAGTGGATCCATTAGTTTCTATTGTGGTAATTTGTCCTGTGGAAAGATTAGCAGAAACAACAACCTGTACTGGTTTCGATGGCTCTGACACATTAGGATTAGAAAGCACATTGGTCTTTGGTGCACTTGTGGAGTTTGAATCTTTATTCATATTTGCATTTTCATTAGCTCTAGTCAATATTTCTTTTGTAATTGGAGGTTCCTTTTTAAGAGCACTTTGAGGTCTCATAAAAGAGTTAACAGGAAAAGGCGAGTTGTTGCTTTGTACAGAACTCACTGGAGCAGCACTTTTTGTTTTTACAATCTTTTTATTTTGTTGATGCTGAATATCATTGACAATATCTTTGGCACTCAAGGGACGTGCATATGGATTACTTTTGCCTTGAGGAGGTGGTTTCCCTATGTTATTGGGTGATACATAATTCTGGCCTCCTTGTCTATAACTACTGATAGTGTTGGTATTTCTACTTATTCTGAATGGTGCAGGTACCATAGGCTCACCCTCTGAAGCCTGACTAAGACTACTGTAAGATGGACGACCATCCACTGGGGAGTAGGCCCCCTCAGTTTGTTGATAAGCATACAGCTGCTTAGCAACAGGGGTGTACTTGAGCATTGGCTTTTGAGCAGTTTGTCGTAGAGGAAGTTGTTTCCTGGAAGCCATATCGTCAGAGGTTCCAAATAAACGTGTGAGATTTGGTTCCCCCATCAGGGGCTAGCTGGAGTATATCCTCTGGTCTGCTAACTTATCCCCATGGTTGTACAGTGATGTTACATGATGTTACAATGCAGAAATAGGGACATCTGAAACACAAAGAGGAAAATTATAACAAATATTTTGCATATAGGCAAATTCAAGCTAAAAATAAGTTATATGTAAGCCAATGCACAATCAGAATCCCCCCACTGCCCCACAAATGTAAACAGTCCTTAATTTCAGTTCCCTCAATATAGAACCTTATACTGAACAAAAAACAGAATTTCATAATTGCTGTGATAGGTAGTTGCTAAGAACTGTTGCTAAATTTTACCACTTATGTAAAAAAAGTCTATAAACAGGAAGTAGATTATCTAATTTCATCTTACAGACCTTCATCCATGTAAATCTGCTGATATAGGACAATTTTCATTTTTCAAACTGAAAGGATATCCAAATTTCCAGGGGCATAAAAAGAATAAATGTAGGCTAAATACAATGTACCTGAATCTTGCAAAGTTATACATGTACCTGTCTTATATGTAGTGTCAACTTGGTGAATATTACATTATTAGATGTGCATGTATGTTTATTTTGAAATGTTTTACTAAACATAATTTAGTTTAACAATTTATTTTATTAGATTCTAAAATATTTATGATTGCAACAGGAAAACATCTTACTGAATAATACTAATTTATAAAGGAATGTTATTTAACATTAAATAAATGAAAGTCCTCAATAACAAATAAAAAAAAAAACTCTTAGCGCAACTAAATTTTTCTCACAGTTTGTAAAACCTGACTTACTGTAATTTTACCAGGAACATCAAGCAACACAACAGTGATTTACAAGAACGACTTATCTGACAACTAGGACTTTAAAAATCAATTTGATCATATATCAAATGTCTAAATAGTTGCCAAGTTGTGATGGTTGACAAAGCCGTTCCTGATTTGAAATTTAAATTCTGTATAACTTGATTTGTTTATGGTAGGCACCCAATTGCGGTATCTACTAGCACGTCTAAAAGTCAATAAAGTAAACTGATTCACATAAAATACGATCTTTTGTTGTCAATATCAATTTCTGTCAAGTCAACTTTGTTTAGCTTTTCAATTTTTGTATCATTTGATATTAAAAGAAAATTTACCTGTTAAATGTCAATATACTTTTATATTCAAACATTTTGTATTGAAAGTTTTAATAAGGTGAAGAAAACTTTCTTATAAAATAAATTGAATTTTAAGGTGAGGAAAACGATTCTATTGAAAGGAAAATCACAAGGACCTAAATATATACTATAACAAGATAAGCATGATAGAAAAGAGGGCAAAAAAGTTTCTAGGTCAAACCCATGGATAGAATTCATTGCCAGAGCTCTTTATATGGTACACAAGCTGAACAAAGGCACTTTCCACACATTGGCCAACTAAGGTCAGCTGACCTGTCACGCTTTCCAATAAATTAAGCCATCTATTGAGCCACTTTGGGTCCACATCCTGATTGTGCTGTGGGCTGTGCTGAGTGATCATGACTGACCAGTCCTCAGAATCACAAGTCCCTTGGTTGCATCTTACATGTCTTATGACAAACTGTGTTCTGCTGCTGGCCTTTTCTCCACTTAAACTGTACACTGGTTCTATCAGTGCACTTGATAAGTACCTTTACATGTCTCATGTGTCTAAGAACTTCTAAAGATCCACTGTCATACATGTAGCTCTATTTACATGTTGTCAAAACAAATCTTACATGTCTCTGGATGAATAATCAATGAACAAAATAGACAAAGTGATTAAAAGGCTTTCCTTAAGTGAAAAGACAGCTCTGATCTATAAATCTCTGATCTGTTGGAATTTCTTTTGATGCATTATGCTTGAAAATATATAAAGCTGAGTCATGCTTTGATTTTATAGAAAAGAAATGATAAATCAATAAAACAATTTTGTTTTAAATGAATTTACATTAATTATATACAATAAATACAATGTTTCATGAATAGTATCTTTGCCTAGGTGCATGCTACAAAATGTATACAATTGTATCAGACTAAGATTTGAACATTTTGAAAAAAAATATGAAGGACATGTACATTTGTAGCTGTTAGTCCTAATGAATGCCATTCAATATTACATAATTGGGATCTTTCTATTTAGAATAAAAGGCTTTGCAGAGCGCAGAATGGTACAAAGTTCTGGAACATGTCAAACACTGACTGTATGTTTTAGGCCCAGTCAATTGCTATGGAAACATGCAGTCCATATGGTGGACTGATAAAGTTTTTAGACACATGCAGCCTTTGGTGGACTTTCTACCTACATTTCACAAGGAATATTTTTTTTTCAAAATCAGACCTAAATAAATTACAATTATTACCCCTTTTTGTCCTCAACTGCTTCTTTTTATTTTTGTCAACTTTTGGCCCCTTACCTTATGGCAATAAGGGGGAGGGGAGTGTCACAAAATTAATACTCAAATTTGTAAATTCACAACTTGACAAGAAATAATTAGAAAAAAAAAGAATATGTCCAAAAGACATACAATGGGACGGACGGACTAACGGACCCGTACACTATCTGCCCCTCTACTTACTAGATGGGGCATCAAAAAATTGAAACAATTATAAAGAAAGCTTGGATTTTGGTTCTTTTTGACCCCTGATTGGATAATGGAAAAAATGGGAGGTTGCAACAATTAATTCTCCATTTTTTTTTGACAACCTGACAAGAAAAAAAAAATTTACAGACAGCATCATGCCATTATACATGTACATACATACAGGTACGTCTACAATTTTTATAGTTAAAAAATAGAAGAAATGCTGGGCGTCAGTCTATCTGCTGCTATCTGGGAAGGCAAGGGTCATGGGCCATTGGCACATCAAAAATGAATATAGAATCTTAAGAAATGGCCCTTAGAAATTTTGAATTCCATGAAAAAAGTGGTAAATGGCCCTTTGCTAAAAATTCCTTCCGAATCCCTGTATCTGTCACACTTTCAATTAGTAATGTTCATATTTCTTAGCTATTATTTGTAGGCCTTCATTATTTGGTATGCTCTATCAGGAAGGAGTTTCCATATTGTGGGATGTTTTTTTTTTTTCATTTATGGTGCCTACTGCTAATCTACTTTCTGTTGAAAGAGCTGACTTTCATTTTTTTGTGTGACAAAAATTAGAAAATTTTTGGCTACAGATTTCTCAGCTATTGTTATTTCGATATTTGGTAAGCAACTTCATGATCAGGTAGTGTCTCATATGGTGGCATGCATTTTGTCTGTCACTTATTTAGTTTCTGTTTAATGTAACAAGAGTTGACACTAAAGTGTGTCTCGCCTGTCGGCACCATCATGGAACTCATTGAAGGTCTAGCTGGGCCTTCAAAAAAGTTAAGGTCAAGGTCATGTGACAGACAGATGACAGAATTCCTATCCATCACAAAAATGTCTGAAGTTTGTTATAGATACCATAGTTATTGAAAAACTATGAAAAAAAACAACATTCACTAAGTCATTGAACCATGAAAATGGGGTCAGGGTCACACCACATGGTGTCAGTTGTTTAGACCGAAACCCCAAATGTCTGTATGTCAAATATCAGATGCCTAGCTATTATACTTTTAACTTAATTTATTTTCGACAAAAATTTTAATTGTCAAAAAAATCATCTAAGTCCACAGAGTCACTGAACCATGGAAATTGTGTCAAGGTCACAGGACATTGTGTCAGTTGCATAGACCATAAATCCAGGTGTCTGTATACCAGATATCAGATGCCTAGCTATTATACTTTTCACTCAATTCATTTTCCACAAAAGTCCTACATAGAGGTTTTTTGGCCCCCAAAATCATCCCAGTCCAGAGTCACTGAACCATAAAAATGGAGTCAAGGTCAAATGGCATGGCACCAGTTGCATAGACCATAGCCCAAAGTGTCTGTATACCAGATATCAAATGCCTAGCTATTATACTTTTCACTTTATTCATTTTCCACTAAAGTCTTACAAAGGGGTTTTTTAGCCTGAAAAAACATCAAAGTTAACAGAGTCAATGAACCATCAAATTGGGGTCAAAGTCAAATGGCATGGTGCCAGTTGTGTAGACCATAACCCCGACTGTCTGTATACCAAATATCAGATGCCTAGCTATTATACTTTTCTTGTAATTCATTTTCCACAAAAGTCTTACAAAGGGTTTTTTTGGCCCGAAAAAACATCAAAGTTCGCAGAGTCACTGAACCATGAAATTTGGGTCAGGGTCAAACGGCATGGTGCCAGTTGCGTAGACCATAACCTGAACTGTCTGTATACCAAATATCAGATGCCTAGCTATTATACTTTTCTTGTAATTCATTTTCCACAAAAGTCTTACAAAGGGGTTATTTGGCCCGAAAAAACATCTAAGTTCACAGAGTCACTGAACCATGAAATTTGGGTCAGGGTCAAACGGCATGGTGCCAGTTGCGTAGACCATAACCTGAACTGTCTGTATACCAAATATCAGATGCCTAGCTATTAAACTTTTCTTGTAATTCATTTTCCACAAAAGTCTTACAAAGGGGTTTTTTGGCCCGAAAAAACATCTAAGTTCACAGAGTCACTGAACCATGAAATTTGGGTCAGGGTCAAACGGCATGGTGCCAGTTGCGTAGACCATAACCTGAACTGTCTGTATACCAAATATCAGATGCCTAGCTATAATACTTTTCTTGTAATTCATTTTCCACAAAAGTCTTACAAAAAAGTTTACGCCGTCGCCACCGCCGCCGCCGGAAAGTAATACCTATGTCTCGCCTTCAGCGACTAAAGTCGCAGGCGAGACAAAAATGGACCTTTGAAAATTATAAGCAGACAATACATTATATAAAAAACCAGTAAAAGAAAATTAAATTGGACACCTGTCGTGCTGACATTAAATAAAATGAGGGAGTAGATAGTTTTGCAAAGAAGGCAAAACACATTAAAATAAAGTTCTAATTAAGTTCCATTGAAACAAAACAAGACATCATTTAGGCAGTGTGTAAATCAGTTATACTCAAGTGGCAAAAACAATTGGACACAAGCAATGTAGGGAGGAGATATTTCTGTCATCAGGCAAAAGTAGAGCACAAGAGGAAGCTAGATACTGTTTGCAGTACTCAACGACCTTGGATCAGGATATTCCAAGCTAAAAAGCTTTCAGTATTTGATCAATAAGATACTGAGAAAACAACAAATTTACATGCCAAGAGATTGAAGAAAATGATATGTGGAATTTAAGCATATGCATCAACCTACAATATAAATGAAAATTTTAAAAATCCACAATGGAAAACAGCCAGCAGCCTTCAATGTGATAGTAATTATCCAAAATTTTTAGTTTAAGATGCGACATCTTGTTTATTTCAAAACAGCAAAATTAATCTTAGATTTATTGTACTGGACATAAAAGCAGATACCAAGATACACTGTACAAGTAGCTCTGTGTGATTATGTTGCCACAAACAGAGATTTGAATCCATCGATCAATTAATTTTTTATTATAATTTTTTAATGCTTTAATTTTTTCTTGCCAGTGCATAATTAAAGGTGTAAATTAATTACATGTATAAAGGTACAACTGACATTACAGTTGTGAAGATCGGCAAAAGTGTCATGTTATGTACGACAATTTATATTGAAGATTATTTGAATAACTGACTACAAAATTTTGCTATTGGCAGGGTACCCAGAATATTTGTATCGAAACACTTTATATTGATGTTTTCTTGGGATCAGACGGACTAAACAACATACAAAGTTCCATGGACGGTCTTACAAGGGGACAGATCATTTTCAAAATTTATTTTGTTGGTCAGTGAATAAATACATGTACAAGAAATACACCACCATTATTCATGTAATAATAGGTAAATAAAAATATTCTAGCAGTATTTAACTAGTTGCCATTATACATATAGTCAGTAACGTTAAGATGTGCACATATACTGTACAAATAAATACAAATATTTATTGGCACAAACTCATAGATCAGTACATGGTTAAGGCACAAAGTTATAAATGAAACATACATTAATTAACTAATATATAGGTGATAATTATATACTTCATATGTAACTTATATTAATTGTTATTACATTGTGTTAATTGCTCTGTATCATGCCCCTTGTGGGCCCATGCTTTTGGTAATAAAACATTCTTCTTCTTCTTCTTCTTCATACAAATGTAATATAAATTTTACATTATAAATAGTGATATAATTAGCAATTTAAAGCAAACAATACAGCCATTTGCAATAAGTTTTGTCAGTATGACATATCATTTTCTTAGTTCAAATCATTCTAAAATAAATGCAGATGTAAGTTTTAAACCAATTTCAGACTTGGTAATTAATGAGGAGCTCAACAGGGACTTGTTATTTATTGAGAGATTTAATTTTGGGATATAACTTTTAATTTATCTAAAAATGTATCTCTTAACTGTCTGTATGGTCCGCCAAATAAAAAAAGGAAGTGTTTGCGCGTCCACGCCGCGTGGACGAATAGAGTACAGGCTGCGCGTCCACGCTTCCAGTATTTGCATTTCGGCATGCACATTTTGCATTTAATGTCACGGAACTTTGACATTTCCAGGTACAAATAATGACAAAGAATTCAATTTCATACTACAATGAATGGAAGTTCAGTAAATGAAAGTTCTAATTTATATAAACTTTAATAACGAGAACAAGTAGTCAAAATCTTTAGAAAAAAGGAGAATATTCGGCAAAAAATAACAACAGAATGCAGAATTTCGGACATCCCAGCAACGTCCTAACAGAAAACAAAACAAAACCCAACAAAATGGTTTTTTTTCGTATGCACATGCATTGACTCTTAAAATATATCAAATATTGATAGAGACTGATTGTTCAAGCTATAGATTTTTAGTACCAACTTTTATCATTTGAATCCTGGCATAATATTGATAGATGTGAGCAAGTCCTCGTTCTATCATAAGTATATGTAGTAGTCTGAGAAAATGAAAACACGTTTAATTTTCTCAGTAGTAGTGTATGCCGTAAGCTTAAAATTCCTGTGGAAAGATTCTTTCCGTGTCCGACTGATAGCTTAACTGTTACATGTATACGATTTTAATATATCTTCACTGCAATTATTTTTATGCAGTCTGCATTAAAACGGTTCAGTTAGAGTTTTCTGGTTTCTTTTAGACCATAATTACGTTTTTATATCATTCTTTATATTTTTTTCGAATTCCCAAAGAATTATTGTTTACACTGCATTCCCTTTGATGATATATAAAAATTAATAAAAACAATTACGAAATTCTAGCAGTTTTCGCTAATTTTCACTTATTTAATACTTAAATTGTATATCAGTGAATATTAAAATACATTTTTATGTTTAAATATTAATTACTTTATTGCTCTACGCATTGGGAAGTTTATAAAAATTACGAAAGAACGGAAATTGTCCGGAAAAAATCCTTAATTACTGGTTATATCGGAAGCGTGGACGCGCAGCCTGTGGTCTATTCATCCACGCGGCGTGGACGCGCAGACACTGCCATAAAAAAATATTCAATAAGGACTGAATAGAGCTACTAACCACAGCTACATGTAAACTGTCTGTATAGTGTTTGCAATGCAGAAGGAAGTGGTCTTCATTTTCAACTTCTTCTGCATCGCAAATGTACATTTTCTTTCTATTTTTCTTTAGTTTAAGGTATCTTCCCTCAATCAATGTACATAAACTGTGTCATGTGGTTTTGTTTACATTTATTTAATGACAAATCATGTGGCGATTTCGACAATAATTCGATGTGCAGTGGTTTATTTCAAGAGTTTAAATGAGAATCGTTTGATCATAAGTTTATTACCAGTAACAGTTTCGGTTTTCTTGTACAATAATAAATTATAAATATTTTGATAACATACCCATCATAACGTGTTACCGCTTGATGATACTAAGCAACATACCGCACTAACTATCCAATCAATGGCCTTTGTTAAAATAATTCTAGCCAATCGAAGAGATGTTTACAACAGGCTTTCGTTTTCAGGGGACGTAAATCTTGTTTGCTTTTGAAAGTGAAAGTAGAAAAAAGTCAACAAAGAGCTCAAAATTCTGATTATTCAAAATTTCTTGGGTCTCGTATGGAATGAGCGGAAGAAAAACAAGGTTTCAAGTATGCTCTTTGAGCTTGTGATAGTAATTAACACAAATTTATAAGATCACAAATTTAAATTTCAATTTCAATTTTATCATGACATGATTGAATTTATAAATACAACTTACAAGCAAAAAAATATATTTTTATACTTCAGACAGTGAACACCATACAAAATTTGTATATATATAAGCTAAAATACATGTTTATTTTCCTCAATAATAATTATTTCTTTTGAAGTCTACTTTTAATCTCAAAATATAAAACTTAACTCTTAATTAGACTTTCTCTAGTTCATGCCTGGGAATCTCGCAAGACACAACCAAATATTGTTACCCGGAAGTTTATTGATACTAAGTGAAAGAACATTTTTTTCAAGAATCCGAGAATGTCACTCCATGTGAAATTTGTCACAGATTTTATTGTATGGAATATTGGTACCCCTTCTAAACAAGCCCAAAAACTATGAATACAAATTAACACTTAGTAATCTGAAAAAAAAAGAATTATTTTATGTCGAGCTATCAATTTTGACATAAGTCATTAAACAGAAAACTTTCCATAAGTAGGACATTATTTATGACTACAAGATAAGAAATCTGAATAATCAGATATATCTGAGGACAAACTATGATGAATGCAGTTGTAGCATCTATAAAAACCATAAAAAAGCTTGTGGATCGTGTCTTTTTGGCACATATTCCATATTCTTTCGTTTTTAATATTGATTTATATAAAGCATTTCCTAGAAAAAATATTATTTATATGCTAAAAGTACACTGATATAAAAATTAGTTTATCATATTATAATAACAAGTACATTTATAACCTAAAATACATGTAACCTACTACAGGTATTCTGTAGCATTTCATTATTTCAGTTTGTACTATTCAACTTCTACAGGTAAATTTTTCAAACAGGTAAAAAATTCATACAGGTAAATTTCTCTTTCCTAAAACAAGATAATCTTATTTGTATATCTGTTAATTTAACTGATCTTAGAGATCAAGTTCCATTGTTGTAAATTTCAACAAAGAGGGTAATCTCAAGTTTACAAGAGTTCACTGGGTCGTGCAACCCAAGGCTGGGGATTGTTAGACTTTACTTGCTATAAAAGACATGATTGCAATGCAGACTTTATGAAAACTCTCTATAGCAAAATCTTATTATCTACAATATGAATATAATTACTATTCCTCAATTGAATTTGTATCAATTTTAGTTAATCTCTATGCTGAGCATGCTGAGTAAATTTTATATGAAGTCCTACAATATTTACTTATTCATGTTGTTGCAATCTTGGAAGACATTAAACTGGTATGAAAAATTCACATTAAAACACTGTATTTTGGGAATTTCAAATATAACTTCTAAATAGAAAATAAAATAGTAAAAGGCTTCACTTGTATATTCATAAAAATATATAGGTAATTATTTTAACATGTAAATATGTATTATTCATTATAATTGAAAAAGCAATGCAGAGAAATGTATGAGCAATTGATTTTTATCAAAATGATCAACTTGCTTTTATATTTTCCTTCGATGTTAAATAAGGTAAACGTAGCCTGAGTATATAGCCTTCAAAGTAATTATCCCTACCAAAAACTAGTTCTCTGCCAAATTTAAGGTGTCATTTTAACTGATTTTATAGTTACTTAGGGATTGGTTTTGATAATTGCTGTTTGTTTATGTTTGTTGTGTCGCATACACTTATTCCACATCTCAATATCGTATATTACATGGATACAAATTCAATAGAGGGATTATCATTGAAGTATACATTTGTAGAAATATTGATGGAATCAGTTTAAACATTCTTTGACTGCAATGCAATCACAAATATTTAATGCACTCTATTTTTTTTCATAGAGAAACCTTTTGTTTATCATCTTTGATATTAATGTCAGTTATCTGACCATGCTGACATGTCTGTTTTATTGCAGGGTTCATCAATGATGGATCCAGGAGAGATTACTATAAAGACTTGGTCTGCATCGTTCTATGACAATGAAATGAGACAATGGAAATATGGTCACCTTATAGTAACACCACAGTTTATACAGTTTCAGGGAGAAGGAGACAATTTGTGTTATGAAAAAACAATAGAACACAGAGATGTTACTAAGATACACACTTCCCTAACAGTTTTACTGTACAGAGCAATTGTCATAACTACAGCTGATAAAAACAGGTATTGGGTGTCCTCGCTGAGTGATATCACTTCTTCTTACAATGTTTTACACTACTTTCAACATCAGAATCTTTTGTTCTGTGATAACAATAAGAAATCATTACCGAGTTCTGATGGAACTTCATTTTCTCCAATGGGCAAAAAGTTAATACAGAGTGTACAAGACTCACAAAATACTTTGAATGATGCAGCTCAACTACTACATGAGCAAGGTAATCAAATTGAATCTGCTCAATCTACTATGATTGACATACACAATGATTTGGACATTGCTGACAGGATATTATCTGGACTTGAAAGCTGGCTTGGGAAATGGAACATTCCTAACGCATACAAAAAAGACAATATTGAAAAAATACAACAAGCAGACTTACCCGATGAACTTGATTATGAAATATTGTATACTAAGCTACAGATAGGGAAAATGGCAAGCCAGTGCTTGGGCATCTTACGTCTCTGTGTGGATGGATTGATCATTTTAACAGATAAACAAAAAGTTGTTCACACTTTCAAATGGAATGAGATATCTGTAGTTAAAATACTATCTCTTTGTGAGTTGACAGTTACAAGATACTTTATAGGGAAGCCTGATTTAACATATGCTGTAGTTTGTACAAATCTAATTCCTGTGTTAAGGCTTTTGGACAAGAGATTGAAAAATAAGGTAGAATACTTGGACAATGTATTTAAGGAAGGAGGAGGGAACAGAAGAGTTATGAAGAAGACTGCACAGAGAAAAAAACAAGACATTAAAGGTAACCTAATACAAAATGCAATACTTAAATTCTTTCACAAACTAAAGCTTTACATATTTTCAAAATATCACATTTAATTTCAAACATTACATAACAGAAGTGTGCATTGTTTTAAACAGTTTTTAACCAAACAACAGAAACACCAGCTCTGCAACTAAACTTTCATTTATTGTGATTATAAAAAAATCTATTCTCAATGAATTGAATTTATTAGTTATATTCAAGAATTCAAGAAACTCTACATGCTCTATGGCTTTTTCATGTAGTACATCATTATCAATAGCATCACATAGGCTAAGCACCAGGTATTGATACACTGACACAATAGCTAGGAAAATTTAACATATACTACACATGTACTATAAAAAAATTACTTTTATGATACATGTACATGCATTATCTGATTACTCTTGGATGTTGTCATTTCTTATTTTCTTGTTTATTTATGATTTGTTTGGCCTTTACAGATGAACTTATGTCCAAGAAAGGATTGGAATGTGAGGATTCAACAAATATGTCTGCCACTGACAAGGAAATGTCTTCACAAGGTCAGCTGATACAAGTTCAAGGTCAAAAAAAGATTGTCACAGATGAGGAAGTTGATGAAATCAGCAAAACATTACAAAATATTAAATCAGTTGCCATAGCAACACAACAAGAATTAGATTTACAGCTAGACAATATTGGAAAGTTGACTGTTAGTGTTGATGAAGCTCAAGTAAAAGTGATAGAAAAAAACAGAAGAACTGAAAAATTACTGAGAAATTAGTAAACTGTTTCACTAGCAGCGGAGGTGGCTCAGGATCGTAATCCTTGGCAAGTGAAGATATAAACATGAATTATCATAAAGATCATGAAATTAAAATTATAAGAAAGTGTTGATTCAAGTAGTTGAAATTATCATCAACAGATCAAATCATGACCATAAGGGTCAGTGGCATAAACTGAATGAAAATTTTATGAGCATGTGAAAGAATGAAGTTAATTTTTGTTGTTGACATACTTATTTTGGAAACTTTAACATGTCAGTGATGTTTGGCTTATCAAAAAAAAATCAAAAACACACCTTTTGTAGAAAATTTGCTACCGTAATACAGTCTCAGGATCAAGAATTGAACAGACCCATACAATACATGTATCTGCAGTATACATGTAATTGGTACATTTTTATTTTTATGCCCCATCTACGAAAGTAGAGGGGCATATAGTGTTCAGGTCTGTTTGCCTGACTTTTTGTCCATCTGTTCGTCTGTCCATTCGTCTGTCCGTCCCAAATCCCAATTTTCCAAATTCCCACTATTAAACTGATAAAAGCCACATCAATCATATTGGTATGGTAGGTGCATCTTGTGATGATAAGCACATTGCATGCTTCAGATGCTGGATGTGACCTATATTTTCTGCATGAATGATCATGTACAGAAAAATGGTTTAAGAATATTCCTTCTTACTGACAAGTGCCATAGCAAGCATATTAATATGGCAGGTGCACCTAGTGATGCTTAGCATAATGCATGCTTCAGATGCTGGATGTGACCTATTTTTTTCCACATGGATGGCCTCTTAAAGAAGAGTGGTTAAAGTCTATTTCTACTTACTGACATATGCCACATCAACTATATTGGTATGGTAGGTGCACCTAGTGATGCTTAGCACAATGCATGCTTCAGATGCTGGCATTGACCTATATTTTCTGCATGAATGACCTGTAATAGAAGAATGGTTAAGTTCAAGTCCATTCCTTCCTACTGACAATTGCCATAGCACCCATATTAGTATGGTAGGTGCACCTAGTGATGCTTAGCATAATGCATGCGTCGGATGCTAGATATGACCTATATTTTCCTCATGAATGGCCTCTTTAAGAAGAGTGGTTAAAGTCTATTTCCACTTACTGACATGTGCCACATCAACTATATTGGGATGGTAGGTGCACCTAGTGATGCTCAGCACAATGCATGCTTCGGATGCTGGCATTGACCTAGTTTTTTTACATGAATGACCACTTATAGAAGAATGGTTAAGTTAAAAGTCCATTCCTCCTGACTGACAAGTGACTAAATAGCAACCATGTTGATGCTTTAATTTTTTAATGATTCAATTTTTACAATCTTCATGTACATAACAACATCAACTGTACGGATAGCAAAGCTCATAAAGAATTCAGTTGTCTATGTGCATCAATCAGTATAAATTCATTTTTAAGCTCATCTGGACCAAAGGTCCATGTGAGCTATTGCCATCACTTGGCATGCTTCGTTGTTGTCTGTTGTCATAATCATCAAAGGGGGTAAAGTTTTTTTTTCATGTTTTTGGTCTATGGAATAAAAATTATGGCAGATAGAAAAGTGCTTTTGCTTGCTTAAACCTTCATCTCATTGAGCTCTTTAAAAGTTTCCATTAGATGGAAGATGTCAATTGCTCTCTATTAACCACTTTGGCCCTTTAAAGGTAAAAGAATGCATTTTTTTCATTTTTTTTGTGCTCTTGAATGAAAACGATTGTAGATAGAGTAAAGCTGTTGCTTACTTAACACTTCAGTTCAATGAGCTTTACAAATGTCTCCATTGATTGTCAGATGACCACTTTTAGGGATAATGGCCTTAAAAATAGTGCTTTTGCATGTTTTCGGCCTATAGAATGAAAATTGTTGCCAGTAGACAAAAGCTGTTGCTTGCTTGATTAAACCTTAAGCTCATTAAGCTCTACAAAAATCTTCATTGGGTCAAAGTCCTCAGATGACCCCTTATTTTGTAATTGCATCAAAGACTAAAGGACTAGGTGAGCAATTCAGGCTCCTGGGAGGCTATTGTTTTTGGGTTTTTTTGCATCCATCGTCGTCTGTAAACAAGTTAAGAAATCTCCTTCTCTGAAGCTGTTGAACCAATTTGACTGGAACTTGGTAGGAATGATATATGACATGTTGGCTACAAATAATTGTCATTTTAGATTGATCATATAAAAAACATGGCTGCTGTTGCTAAAAATAAAATAGGGGGGTAAAACAGCAGTTTTTTAGCTCACCTGGCCAAAGGCCATGTGAGCTTATGCCATCACTATGCATCAGTCGTTGTCTGTCGTCTGTCGTCCGTTAACAATTTCAAAAATCTTTCCTCTGAAACCACTAAACCAATTTAACTGAAATTTTTCAGGAATGGTATAAGACATGTTGGCAACAAAAGATCCTCATTTTGAAATGATTCGGTAAAAAACATGGCTGCTGTTTCTAAAAATAGAACATAGGGTAAAACCACTTTAAATGGCCTATAACTCAGCAACCCCGTAACAGATCTGAAGGGTTTTAGGCTCTTCAGAATCAAAAGCTCTACAAAAGTCTCCATTGGGTTGAAGTTGTTGAACCCTAATAGGGGTTATGGTCCTTTAAAGGTCAAAAATAGCCTTTTTTCATGTTTTTGCCCTATAGAATGAAAACTATTGCAGATAGAGAAAAGCTGTTGCTTGCTTCAATGTTCAGCTCATTAAGCTCTACAAATGTCTTCATTGGGTTGAAGTTGTCAGATGTTCCCTTATAGGGGTTACAGTCCCTTATAGGCGAAAAATAGTGTTTTTGGCCTATAGAAGGAAAACTATTGCATAAAGAGAAAAGCAGTTGCATGCTTAAATGTTCAGCTCATTTAGCTCCACAAAGTATCCGTAGGGTTGAAGTTGTCAGATGACCCCTTATAGAGGTTACAGCCCCTTTAGGGCGAAAAATAGTGTTTTTAGCTCACCTGGACCGAAGGTCCATGTGAGCTATTACCATCACTTGGCGTCCGTCGTCGTCTGTCGTCTGTCGTCTGTCGTCTGTCCTCTGTTAACAATTTTTCAAAAATCTTCTCCTCTGAAACTACCACACAGAATTTAATGAAACTTGGTATGAATAATCCTTAGGGTGTCCTGCACCAAACTTGTGTTTTGATTTTTGATCCGTTAAAAAACATGGCTGCCGTTACTAAAAATAGACTAGGGGGGTCAGACTACTGTTTTTGGCTTATAAATCAAAAAGTATAAGAGATAAAGGAAATCTGAGGCCACGCTACTGATTCAGCATTAAAAGCTCTACAAAGGTCTCCATTTAGTCAAAGTTGTCAGATGACCCCTTATAGGGGTTACGGCCCCTTAAAGGTGAAAAATAGCATTTTTTCATGTTTTTAGCCTACAGAATGAAAACTATTGCAGATAGAGATTAGCTGTTGCTTGCTTAAATGTTCAGCTCATTTAACTCTACAAAAGTCTCCATTTGGTCAAAGTTGTCAGATGACCCCTTATAGGGGTTACGGCCCCTTAAAGGTGAAAAATAGCATTTTTTCATGTTTTTAGCCTACAGAATGAAAACTATTGCAGATAGAGATTAGCTGTTGCTTGGTTAAATGTTTAGCTCTTTTAGCTCTACGAAAGTCTCCATAGGGTCGAAGTTGTCAGAAAACCCCTTATAGGGGTTACGGCCCCTGAAAAATAGCGTTTTTTCATCTATTTGGCCTACAGAATGAAAACTATTGCACATAGAGATTAGCTGTTGCTTGCTTAAATGTTCAGCTCATTTAGCTCTACAAAATTCTCCATAGGGTCGAAGTTGTCAGATGACCCCTTATAGGGGTTACGGCTCCTGAAATATAAAGATTTTTCATGTTTTTGGCGTACAGAATGAAAACTATTGCACATAGAGATTAGCTGTTGCTTGCTTAAATGTTCAGCTCATTTAGCTCTACGAAAGTCTCCATAGGGTCGAAGTTGTCAGAAAACCCCTTATAGGGGTTACGGCCCCTGAAAAATAGTGATTTTTCATCTATTTGGCCTACAGAATGAAAACTATTGCACATAGAGATGAGCTGTTGCTTGCTTAAATGTTCAGCTCATTTAGCTCTACGAAAGTCTCCATAGGGTCGAAGTTGTCAGAAAACCCCTTATAGGGGATACGGCCCCTGAAAAATAGCGTTTTTTCATCTATTTGGCCTACAGAATGAAAACTATTGCACATAGAGATTAGCTGTTGCTTGCTTAAATGTTCAGCTCATTTAGCTCTACAAAATTCTCCATAGGGTCGAAGTTGTCAGATGACCCCTTATAGGGGTTACGGCCCCTGAAAAATAAAGATTTTTCATGTTTTTGGCCTACAGAATGAAAACTTTTGCAGATAGAGATTAGCTGTTGCTTGCTTAAATGTTCAGCTCATTTTGCTCTACAAAATTCTCCATAGGGTCGAAGTTGTCAGATGATCCCTTATAGGGGTTACGGACCCTGAAAAATAGCGATTTTTCATGTTTTTGGCCTACAGAATGAAAACTATTGCAGATAGAGATTGGCTGTTGCTTGCTTAAATGTTCAGCTCATTTAGCTCTTCAAAATTCTCCATAGAGTCGAAGTTGTCAGATGACCCCTTATAGGGGTTACGGCCCCTGAAAAATAGTGATTTTTCATGTTTTTGGCCTACAGAATGAAAACTATTGCAGATAGAGATTGGCTGTTGCTTGCTTAAATGTTCAGCTCATTTAGCTCTTCAAAATTTTCCATAGGGTCAAAGTTGTCAGATGACCCCTTATAGGGGTTACGGCCCCTGAAAAATAAAGATTTTTCATGTTTTTGGCCTACAGAATGAAAACTATTGCACATAGAGATTAGCTGTTGCTTGCTTAAATGTTCAGCTCATTTAGCTCTATGAAAGTCTCCATAGGGTCGAAGTTGTCAGATGATCCCTTATAGGGGTTACGGCCCTTGAAAAATAGTGATTTTTCATGTTTTTGGCCTACAGAATGAAAACTATTGCAGATAGAGATTGGCTGTTGCTTGCTTAAATGTTCAGCTCATTTAGCTCTACAAAATTCTCCATAGAGTCGAAGTTGTCAGATGACCCCTTAAAGGGGTTACGGCCCCTGAAAAATAAAGATTTTTCATGTTTTTGGCCTACAGAATGAAAACTTTTGCAGATAGAGATTAGCTTTTGCTTGCTTAAATGTTCAGCTCATTTAGCTCTATGAAAGTCTCCATAGGGTCGAAATTGTCAGAAAACCCCTTATAGGGGTGACTGCCCCTGAAAAATAGCGTTTTTTCATGTTTTTGGCCTACAGAATGAAAACTATTGCACATAGAGATTAGCTGTTGCTTGCTTAAATGTTCAGCTCATTTAGCTCTACAAAAGTCTCCATAGGGTCGAAGTTGTCAGATGACTCCTTATAGGGGCTATGGCTCCTTATAGGTGAAAAATGGTGTTTTTGGCCATTAGAATGAAAACTATTGCAGGTAGAGAAAAGCTGCTGCTTGCTTAAATGTTCAGCTCATTTAGCTCTACAAAAGTATAGGGTCAACATCAAGACCAGGTGAGCGATCCAGGCTCCTGGGAGCCTCTTGTTGGCCTATAGAATGAAAACTATTGCAGATAGAGAAAAGCTGTGGCTTTCTTAAATGTTCAGCTCATTTAGCTCTACAAAAGTCTTCAAAGAGTCAAAGTTGTTAGATGACCCATTATAGGGGTTACAGCACCTTAAAGGCGAAAAATAGTGTTTTTGGCCTATAGATTGAAAACAAAAGCTTTTGCTTGCTTAAATGTTCAGCTCATTTAGCTCTACAAAAGTCTCCATAGGGTTGAAGTTGTCAGATGACCCCTTATAGGGGTTACAGCCCCTTAAAGGTGAAAAATAGTGTCTTTGGCCTATGAAATGAAAACTATTGCAGATAGAGAAAAGCTGTTGCCTGCTTAAAAGTTCAGCTCATTTAGCTCTACAAAAGTCTCCATAGGGTCGAAGTTGTCAGATGACTCCTTTTAGGGGTTACATCCCCTTAAAAGGTGAATAATAGTGTTTTTTTGCTTATTTAGAATGAAAACTATTGCAGATAGAGAAAAGCTTTTTCTGGTTGAACATTGAGGTCATTTAGCTATACATAGTCTTCATAAGGTTGACATCAAGATCAGGTGAGAGATTCAGGCTCCTGGGAGCCTCTTGTTTGCTAACTCAAAAACGGTGACAGATATAAAAAAAATCTGGCATAAGGTAAAAGTGATCAGCACATCAAGATCTACCCTGGAATTTTGAAGAAATTCCAACAAACCGTGTGGACGTTTTTGAACCTTTTCTTATTTTTTCTGCTTTTTGCACTTATTTTTGTCTTATATCTCACGATCTATATAAGATATTGAGGTAATTTCAATTACACATTGTTAAGCTAATTAAGCACTACAAAATTGTCCGTATGTCGAAATTGTCAGATGACCCCTTATAGGAGTTATTGCCCTTTAAACGCCAAAAATAATGGTCGTTGTCTGTAAACAATTTCAAAAATCTTTTTCTCTGAAACTAATGAACCAATTTGACTGAAACTTGGTAGGAATAATATATGACCTGTTGGCTACAAACTATCCTCATTTTTCATTGATCAGATAAAAAACATGGCCGCTGTTGCTAAAAATAGAACAACTGGGTAAAACAGCAGTTTTTTGCAAATGACTCAAAAACAGTGACAGATATCAAAATTCTGGCTGGATAAAAGTGATCAGCGCTTCAAAATCCACCTAATCTGAAATTTTGAAGAAATTCCAACAAATCATGTTGGCGTTAATGCCCCTTTTCTTAATTTTTTTCTGTTTTTTTTGCACTTATTTTGTCTTATATCTCAAGAACTAATACTAATAATAATATTTATTTGTTTAACACATTTACAATAAATGGTTATGACACATACATAATGACATATTAAAGATTGAGACATAATGTAAACAATAGATACTGGGTCTTGATGCAACCCTATAAGTGAGTACAGAATCGCACCAAGACGCAGCTCCGAAAACAATATTTGACGACAGAGATAAAAATAAAAGAAAATTAAGAACTATATACCTGGAGCGGTAGTGACTTAGAGAAAAGTACATATTCATTTATACTTATTAAATGTTTTGGTTAATTTAACTCTTGACATTTTTTTATATACTCAATTACTGCTTTTATTATTATTAAAGAGTTGCTGTTCAATATGAAAGACATTTTGTTTTCAGTTATAGAATTGAAATCTTTATGAACATTTTTGACCTTTTGAGTAAGCTCTTGTCTAAATATATTGTAGGCAGGACAGTGGATGAAAAAGTGCATTTCATCTTCGATTTGTGACAAATTACATTTTAAACAGATTCTTTCACTTCTGGGAATATTGTTATATCGTCCTCTTTCTATTGCTAGACAGTGGGCACTTAATCTATATTTACAAATAATAGATCTATCAGATTTGAATCTGCAGATATCAACATATGGAGGTCTTTGATTGAGTTGACATATTGTATATCTCAAGAACTATATAAGATATTAAAGTAATTTCAATTGCATTTTGTTCAGCTAATTTAGCTCTACAAAATTGTCCATTATGTTGAAACTCCCCTTACAGGGGTTATTCCCCCTTAAAGCAGCAGAATTAGTGGTTAGTGAACTATAGTAGATGGAGATAAGGTTTTGCTTGCTTAAATGTTCAGCTAATTGAGATCTACAAAATTGTCCATTAGGTCGAAATTGTCAGATGACCCCTTATAGGGGTTATTGCCCCTTAAATGCCAAAGATTGTGGTTTTAGCCCTATAGAATATGAATGTTAGTAAATAGAGAAAAGGTTTTGCTTGCTCAAATGTTTAGTTAATTGAAGAGCTTTTCAAAAGTCTCCATAAGGTCGAAGTTGTCAGATGACCCCCTTTAAGGGGTAACGGCCCCTCAATTAGCATTTCATCATGTTTTTTGCCTGTAGAATCAAACTATTGCAGATAGAGAAAAGCTGCATGATGCTTGCTTGCTTAAATGTTCAGCTAAATAAGATATACAAAATTGTTTATCAGATGGCCCTGTTAAATGACAAAAAAGTAGATTGTACATGATATTTAGATGGTGTTTCATAGAAGAATGTGCCACCCATTTGCTTGCTTAATTGCTTAGCTTAATAGAGCTTTCCAATGGTTTCATTGTCATGATGGGGTGTTGACAAAGTGAAATATTGTTACAGGCTGTTTATTGCAGGAACATCAACTTCGTAGCAACTATTTCTATTTTTGACCCAATTTTTAGCTCACATCCTGGATCAAAGGTCTAGGTGAGCTATTGATATCACTGGTGTCTGTCATCAATATTCATAGTAAACTCTTATTTAAACTCTTTCTCTTCAGTCAGAAATACCTAAATTGGAAATTGGCAGCGTGACGGGTGTGCTATAGCAGACAGGAACCGCTTACTCTTACAGAGCGCCTGAGTTCACTCTCACTACGACTAGAGTTGGTTTTGTAAATTGATATTCAGTGGTTTTTGTGTTTTCTGTTTTTTCGTCATGTCCTTGTTTGTGTCTGCTGGTTTTGTCTCTGCCCCTTCGGACTTAAAATGTCCGATGCCCGATTGGTACCTCTACTTCTTTCTAGTCCATAAGGAACTCTAGTTTCCTCCACCATTAAAACGTATGTCCGTACGAATTTCCGTCAAGCTTTTCTCAGAAACCGTTCAAGAGAATGATTTGAAACTTGGTAGGATGGTTCAGTATGGCAACTGTACGTCCTAAGCAATTTTCAGACCTGTCAGACATCTACTTCCTGTTTGGGACTTAGGCCGAGTGAAAATATGTGAACATGAAAATTTCCGTCAAGCTTTTCTCAGGAACCGTACATGAAAATAATTTGAAACTTGGTAGGATGGTTCAGTATGGCAAACTGTACGTCCTTAGCGATTTTTAGACCTGTCGGACATCTACTGTCCTTTGCAACTTTCAGACCTGTCAGACTTTTTTATTTTTACTATTTGGCTTGATAGATTTAAAAATATGAGATATTTAAGTGATTCAATTGCCGAGTTTTCAATGAATGTTAGAGATTGATTTTGTCAGATGACATCTTTTGATTTTAACACCTTAAATTGTTTGCTTGAATATATTTAATTGCCACTATAAGGATGCATATGATTTGGTCATGGCCTATATGTATCGTGGAAGCCATATGTGTGAATATTTTTGACATAACAGCCAATAGATGTGTTTTTATAGTTTATATTACAGTTATGAGCCGCATGCAATAACTTTGATAAAGCTAACTGGATAAACACTGAGCCAGATTTAGAACCCTATACAAATTGGGCTAAAAATAGGGCATCTAATGGGACATTAAAAGATACCCTACCTCCCATAATTATCAATATAGCTTAACATACATATAGTAATGAGATTTTTTTTCTCAAGACAGAAATGAGTTATCTTTCTTACACCAGAAAATTTCAGCATTGTCAAAATTAACTGTGGGCAAAACTATATTTAATACTTTTCGGATCATCCTGAAAATTGATTTGACCTGTATTTTATTGTAGTTAACAGCTGTGCAAAATATCATTCAAATCCCTTGACGCGTTTTCAACTTAGTTATCATCGGACGGACGGACAGATACCCTTTCAAACGGAGGGCAGTAGACCATAACATACCTCAAAAAAGAAATTAAGTTAACACCGTACACAATACTTAAATGGTCTTCAATAACGGCTCCATGGCATCAGTGTACCATCAAAACTGTATAACCTATAAGCATTGATTATCATTAGTATATGAGATTCTTTTCAAATCGCTACAAAACCGGGTACTATACAGAAATCGTAGCAAAACCCCATACAAAGTCGAGCATTAAAAAAATTGCCAGAAAAAAACTTGCACTAGAAAGCACCATCTTCAAAGCTATTATGGCCTATTATACATGTACAAAGAGCATCAGTTAGTGGAAGAACTGTAGATATCTTGTCTTTAGCTGACAAGTTCTCATTTGAGAAAATATACTCTCTCAAAAAAGAAACGCAACATGCAAAAATTTTGAAATTACATCGCAAACAAAAGTCGAGTATTTAGGCGTTGGCGTATGCGCAGATCCAATTTAATCAGAAGATGCACGATTTTTCATAAGATCAAAATTTTCAGAAGGTCTTTAAAAGCAAAAATGTCATGTGTTTTACGTTTGTTATGTTATTGGTAAGGATTCTCATGTACCCATTTGACTCTTGATGCACTACACTCCGCCCAATTTTTCAAAATCTCTGAACCGTCCTTCTCATAATGTTTTCCATTTGTTAGAATGTTTTGCAGAAGCTTTCTTTTTAAAAATTGGTATTTTAGTTCACGGCAATGTTTTGGTGCTGAAATCACTCTGGATGAATTATCAAAGAAGAATTCCCTTGTTCAAAACTCCTTCAACCGATATGTCGTGTGCGGGGGTAATGCACGCTTCATTTTGAGCCTTATGTTATCTACTTAAGACGGGATTATCGTTATGATAATGATGGTATCAAATAAAGGAAAATTTTTGCATGGTTATGGAGCCCAAAAAGTAACCGTTTCAGATATTGGTTACCAGAATTACTGGATGTTAGCTAAGACTATCAATTTCTATGCTTTTTTTAAAGTTGGATAAGCGCAAGCGCTAGCGCAACCCGATGTTTTTAAAAACGTGGGGTATGGAAGCAAAAGCTTCAATATGTGTGAAAATGAGAGCCAGAAGATCGTATGCAGCGTTTTTTAAGAAACCGAGAGAACACAAGTGAAGTCGTAATTTTATCATTTAGTCGGTATTACTACAGTTGGCGCTGCGCATTTGTTGGTCTGTAAATTTGAACTTTGTTTATATCACACGTAAGATCAATCATTTCTAAATCAATGTATGGAAGGTGCGCTGCGTAAAAACGATTGAGAAGTACACCCGCTAAAATTGATTAGTGCTTTTATGGTGGCTTGTGGGTAAATCAGACGAAAAAGACACCCGAAATTGGGAATTTATATCTAAAATGCCAGAAATATGCCTAATGGTAATGTTTTTTTAACTGGAAACTATTATTAAGGCATTTATGTTACTAATGACTTAATATTGATTTTAATTTAGTTTTTAAAAATACAAATTAAATACTTTTATACATAAATATTCCGAAAATCACGTATATAAAACATCATAAGTATTTAAAACATATTTTTTTATCCTAAAGATAAGCTACCTAAATAACAATATATTGAAGGGTGGAGAGTCGTTTTATTGTGCCCTTTAATGATTTAACACGACATCGGTGCACAAGTTGTGAAGTACATATGCGAAAGTTTTTTAGTACATCCGCACAAGTTGAATTGTACATCTTTTAACGATTGGCGAAAGTTGAGATGTGCAAATGCGACAGTTGAGATGTACAACTGCTTTAGTTGAGAAGTACAACGAAGAGTTGAAAGTACCAATAGGTAGATATTATTTTTTGCTTTACCTCGTTACGATTTAAGTCACATTGGTGGATTTTCAATTTCTCATGGTTCAGTTTTGTAAGTGTGTTTTGTTTTCTGTTATCCGATTATGTATGCTAGATTCGTCTTTAATCTTTCTGAGTTACCCATTTTTACATCTGCAAATGCGACTTTTTGTTTTAATAATAATATTTCCAGACGAAATCGAAATGAAATAGTCAATTTAAAAAAAAAAAAATGTCCATAAATCATTAGCTTTTTCATGTTTGGACCATATGGTTTGATCATTGATCAAATAAAAGGGAGTCGGCGGTAAAGTTGTTAACGTTGTCAACACTGAGTCTCGTGGTTCCATCCTCGTCTGAGGTGAAAATTTCATGAACCAATTTTTCGACTCTTCTCAACACCATTTGTGAGAGTGGTTTCGAGGAACGATGTCCAGTCCTTCGAAATGGGCAAAAAGATGTCCCGAAGGGTCACGTGAGCTATTGTCTTCACTCAATCCGTCGTCCGTCGTCCGTAAACTTTTTAAAACGTTAACTCCTCTGACACCATAAATCCAATTGCAACCAAACTTGTTATGATTGTCCATTAGCGTTCGGTGCCTAGAACTGATGTGGGGATTTTTGATTCGTCATAAAACATGGCCACCATGGCTAAAAATAGAACATAGAGGTAAATGGCAGTTTTTTGCAAGTAACTCAAAAACAGATTTCAAAATTTTGATTGGGAACAAAAGTAATCAGCACCTCAAGATCTACAAGCTCTGAAATTTTGAAGAAAATCCAACAACCCATGTAGGAGTTATTGCCCTTTTTGTGGATTTTTTTGCAGATTTTGCACCTGTTTAGCTCAATATCTTGAAAAACTATACAAGATATTTGAGACATTTTAAAGTGCATGTTATTAATCGCATCAAGCGCTACAAAAAATGTAATAGAGTCAACGTTGTAGGACCTTTTCTTTGAGGAGTTATTGCCCTTAGAACGTCCAAATTGAGCATTTAAAAAGCATTTCCTCGTTAACTCCTCTGACACTTTAAGTCCAATTGGAACCAAACTTGGTATTGTTGTTTATTAGCATTAGGTTATAGAACTGATGTGGGCATTTTTGATTGGTTGTAAACAATGGCCGCTGTGGCTAAAAAATAGAACATTAGGTTAAACTGCATTTTTTTGCTTATAACTCAAAAAGGGTGACAGATTTTTAGATTTTGATTGAGAACAAAAGTGATCAGCACCTTAAGATCCACCATATTGTCAGATGACCCCCTTATTAATCTTATGACCTTTTCAACGTCAAATAGATTTTGCCTAATAACCTTTACTTCAGTCACATATGTCAGGTGAGCGATTCAGGCTCCTGGGAGCCCCTTGTTAATATGGTGAGAGGAATATTTTATGCTCGCTTTAAAAGTTCTTTAAAACTTTAAAGTCCTCTCTTGTTTGTTCCGTGCTTGTTTTGTTATGAAATGACCGATTTTGCCTTCGCTCTTCTTGACTTTTGGCTTCGGACTGCCCGATTGGTGTCTCTTGTCTTCTTGTATAGTTTGATAAGAGGAGGCCCAATTGTGCCGCTACAACGTTAACGCTCGCAAACCGCAAGACAAAATTTTGTAGCAATATATACGGTTTTCAAGTTACATGTATTTGTAAAATATAGTGATTTTTATGGTCCCAAAAATGCGAAAATTGTCATTTTATGCCACCCGCGACGCCATGTCGGGGGCACTAGGTTTTACTTATGCTCGTACGTCCATACGTATATGTATAATTCCGCAAAGCGTTTCTAAGAAACCGTAAATGGAAATGAGTTGGTACTTGGTAGGAAGGTTCAGTATGACAAACAATGCATCCTAAGCCATAAGCGACTCTCAGATCTGTAGGACTTTCAACTTTTAATTGGGGCCAACGGGGACATCCGCGTCCCATGGACACATTCTTTCTTTATCTAGAATCGTTGTCATTTTCAACAAAATTTCGAATTCATATATTTTAAGATGGAGCGTGACACTGGTCATGTGACCGCGAAAAGCAAAAAGTGCAACAATATGTGCAAATGTCATTAAATATGAATAAAATTTAGGCTAAACAGTTTTTTTTTACATTAAAAGTTTAGGATTACTTTTGAATTATAATCAAACTCCTCAATCAAACGTATATACATGTAAATACATTTTTATTATTTTTCAAGGGAAATAATTCATACAAAAACTGGCAAAAATTTCAAAGGATTATAATGTTGGCAAAATTTTAATGTTGAAAAAAGGTCATATTGATAGAATTTTTCTTGAAAACATATTTTATGCAAATATTTTGACCGCTCTTGTATAAATTAGGCACACTTTGAACCCTGATACTGGGAAAACAAGGTAAGTGACCTTGCTACGCCTGACACGCGTTTCCTTTATTCATAACTTCGCAAAATATCTGGCAGGGTGGAAAGGGTATCGGGAGACAGGGAGAAAGGGGGCGGGAGAAAGGAGAAAGGGGGCGGGAGAAAGGAGAAAGGGGCGGGAGAAAGGAGAGAGGGGGCGGGAGAAAGGAGGGAGAACTATATAAGGGAGACGAACTTTAAATGTAGAAAAATAATTAAAAAGTAAAAAACGGTACTTAAGTTTCTATTTAATGAACAAATATTTGAAAAAAGGCAATATTTATATTTACCAAACTATTTTTGATAAATTTTGCCATTTCCGATCATTTTAAAAACGGAATTATCTCTCCGTTACGTTTTTTTTTTTAATGGCCTCATCATTTCCGGTTTGTTTAATATGGAAACAATAAGCGCAGGGGTTCATATTTTTGGGAAAAACCAAACAAAAGCCGTCGATAATTATTTTATATACCTAGAACTTGCATCTGATAAAGACTTTACTACATTTCTTAAAGAGCTGAAACTTAATAATGGTTTTCACAAAAGATGTGCAAAGCTTGGGATATTGCATTTTGACACCGCATATCCAGAAATTTGATGCATTTTTTAAATTTGCATATTTTAATATCAGGAACGGTTCCGGTCCAGAATTTTTTATAGAGGAACAATAGGAACTTATGAAATTTTCAAAAATTATCGATAAATATGTGTTACAGACACGATTCGCATGTTAAATCACAGGGACTTGTTACGAAAAAAAAAATAAATATCTGTATATAAAAAACCGTGGTTTTTTATATAGAGATATTTAATTTTTTTTTTCGTAACAAGTCCCTGTGGTTAAATTTCAATCAACACACAAGTTTCAATAATTTGAGACCCCTCCTAACAATGTCGGCTAAAATTTCAAGGTTCCCTGTTCACGCCCGCCAATCGCGCTAACGCATATCCGAATAGTATGCAAAGATTTTCGTTAGCGGCATTTCCGGATATGTCATGGTGGTACCTTTTTTTCTACCCCAGTCGTATAATAAGATCCATATTTTTTATATTTTTTTGTTTTTAGGAAATCAAAGAATGCTATTCTGTCACAAAATGATATATCTGTACGCCTGCTAAACGGCACTTCCAAATAAATGGTTTTAAGAGCGCTAGAACTTTCCCCCCGAGGACCTACCGATTTTTTCATTACAAACTAGCGGCCTGTCCATATAAAATGTCTGAAAAGGACTTTTTATAATGTACATACATACTACGTTAATGGAATTATGTCCCAAAAAGTGATACAAAATGCATATTAACTGGAACAGGCCTCTCGAAACCCTTTTAAAAAAATATCGCTAAAAAATAAAATAGTATGATTTGGCGGTAAATAGTATGATTTGGTGGCATTTTATGTCTGTTGTTTTCGACCCGACGGATGACTTATACACTTACAATATTAGTATTGTACAACTTGCACGGTAGTCTGAGATTGATCTGACGTCCTTGGTATTTTTTCCAGTAATTATTTACGTTTGGGCCGTCAATTCCTACAAAGTGCGACACGATAAATTTGTTTTTGTGTGACATCAGTACGTTTTTTTGCGGATCGCCTAAAAGCATTGTTGGAAAGGCAGAGGAAAATGAAGACGATTTTGGCTTTTTCCAGGACAATTTAGTTATAGCATAATTAATTCTTAGAAAATACGTCGATAGATTTTTTAAATACACAAGAAATATCCTTTATCAATATAAGCACAGTTAAATGTTGTTTCCATGTTAAAAACAAAGATTGTTATCAAATTTTAAAATATCATAATTTCGCTACAAAATTACAGTAGAAATGAATCCACAACTGTTTCTGTGCTTCTTTGGTCAAATCTTTCTTACCAACAGTTATAAGGTTACGTTGAAGTTATAAACATTTTTCTAAAAAAATGCTACGTTTTTTTTTTCGGGAATTCGTGTAGCATTGACGGTTTTTGGGTGACACGGCGTAAGAATGCGACGGTTTTCTCCTTATATTTAGATTTGAAATCTAAGTAAGGATGTCTGAATCAATGTGTTTATTTTATACATTTATTGGTATTTCCTTGTTATTTAAGCTCAATCATAAAACAAAAGAAAATTCTTATAAAAAAAAATTTACGAAAAAAGAAAAAAAAGAAAAAACAAGACCATTATGGCTTCAGTACGAGATCCTTTTTGCGATAACTTAAATTAAGTCTATCGGATATCTACTTCCTGTTAACTGACTTGATAAATTTTCAACATTACTGGTCCATTGATAAATTTTCAACACTACTGGTCCATTGTTGAAAATTTTCTTTATACGAATCACAGTGGCTTAAAATTTGGTATATGACTTCAGTATGAGGTCCTTTATCGAGAGTAAATTAGGTTTGTCGGATATATACTTGAATTCCTGTTTACCGACAATTTTAGGGTTAATGGGTGGTATACTAAATGAGCAGTGGCTCACGGATTCCTTGTTTTAAACAAGAGGCTCCAAGGAGCCTAAATCGCTCACCTGGTCTTGATGTTAACCCTATATTTTGTAGAGCTAAATGAGCTGAACATTTAAGCAAGCAACAGTTTTTCTTTAACTACTATAGTTTTCATTCTATAGGCCAAAAACACGAAAAATCGTTATTTTATAAGGGGTATATATATAGGCCCCCTATAAGGGGTCATCTGACAACTTCGACCCTATGGAGACTTTTGTAGAGCTAAATGAACTGAACATTTAAGCAAGCAACAGCTATTCTCTTTCTTCTATAGTTTTCTTTCTATAGGCCAAAAACATGAAAAAACATCATTTTAGGGGCCGTAACCCCTATAAGGGATCATCTGACAACTTCGACCCTATGGAGACTTTTGTACAGCTAAATAAGCTGAACATTTAAGCAAGCAACAGCTTCTCTTTATCTGTAAAAGTTTTCATTCCATATGCCAAAAAAATGAAAAAAACATTATTTCAGGGGCCGTAACCCCTATAAGGGGTCATATGACAAATTCGACCCTATGGAGACTTTTGTAGAGCTAAATGAGCTGAACATTTACGGTAAGCAAGCAACAGCTTTTCTCTATCTGCAATAGTTTTCATACTATAGGGCAAAAACATGAAAAAAAACCGCTATTTTTCACCTTTAAGGGGCAGTAACCCCTATAAGGGGTCATCTGACAACTTGGACCAAATGGAGACTTTTGTAGAACTTTTGATGCTGAAGCAGTAGGGTGGCATCAGATTTCATCTATCTCTTATACTTTTTGTTTTACAAGCCAAAAACACTAGTCTGACCCCCCTGGTCTATTTTTAGCAACGGCGGCCATGTATTTCGACAAATCAAAAATCCCCACATCAGTTCTGTGAAGGATACCCTTAAGTACCACCAGACCAAATTTGGCTTGAATCTGTGTAGCCGTTTCAGAGGAGAAGAAGTTTGAAGAAAAGTTAACGACGGACGACGATGGACGCCAAGTGATGGCAATAGCTCACCTGGCCTTTGGCCAGGTGAGCTAACAATGCAAACTTTTGAAATGAATTAGTAGCAGCTTTTTGATTTTATATGATGACTAGGTGATATAAAGTATATTCAATGAATAAGATATCTTTGTGACATCATGGCAACATGTTCATCCCAAATTGGTAAAATTTTAAAAGATCTTTAAATATTTAAAAGTTTTTACCCTAGGAGCAATACGTTGTGTGGATCCTGTCTATAGAATGTGATTTTTAATGTGCTCTTAAACAACCCAGTAATTTTTTCACTATAAGACATTAAAGGTGTTATAAAAACTTGTGTACAAATAAAAGGTCAGGGACTCTTGGGATTTATACACTTTATGAGATTATAATTTTAAGATAAACTGGCACTTTTAAAACTGCTTTTTGTTGCTTTAACAAGGTGTTTTATTTACACGTAGTAGTCAGTACACTAAGTATAACCAACCGCACATACGTACAATTTTTCGCAAAGGCTCGAGCAAAACCTTTGATATAGCCGTCTTTATACTTTAGCGTCCGTAATCATGGTAATTGTGTTAGGAGAAAAACTTTTAAGTGAAATTTACTGAACATTTTAGTGATGTCTTGACATCACTTTATTGCAAACAATGATGATCATGTGTAAAATTGGTATACAGACCCGGCAAAAAATCCTAAATTAGCAACAAAATATGTAGAAACATAATTTTCTTCGATTCCAGTTAAAGATTTAGTCAACATTATTGACTTATTTGACTTGTTTTTATGGAATATCAAAGGAAGATTAGATCTGAAAATTTTTTATCCCAATTTTAAGGCTGTATTTTTTTAAGTCATAAGTCATAAGTTTATTGAGCAAATTACACCCCAAGGGGTCAATAGCTACAAACAAAACAAACATTCAAAACAAAGAAACAATTAAGAAATAGTATTGCCCCCTGTCCTCAGTGAAAAAGACTGTTTCAAAAAGGAGCCCAGCAATCTCACATGTTCCTTTGAATCCGGATTCAATATATATTTCAGTTTATCTTCTTCATTCATTTGATCAAAAATATCTAAGGCTTTTAAAAAATCTGTACGTAAATTTTCATTCAAAGTGCATTTTAATATAAAGTGAAATTCATCTTCAATTTCGTTACATGAATTGCATAATCTAAGATTTCTAGGTATTTTTGTATATCTGCCTCTTTCAATTAATAATGGGTGATCACTTATTCTCATTTGACAAATAATTTTTCTATATTCCGAATTTAAACTATCTAAATACTTTTCACAATTATATTCATTCTTTACCAATTTAAATACTTGTAGTTTACTGTTTTCGTCTAATTTTTCAATTTTTTCTCTAAATTTTTCTTGGTATTGATTGCTAGACTCCCTTTTGTAACAATTCTTGTTTATTTTGAAATTTACATTTTTATTTCTATTTGTGTATAAATCATATGACAATCTTAAATCTTTTCTAACATGTTGAACATAAGAATACCATGTATAAATCCCTTTGGAATGTAAAAATTTCGAGACATCGTAACATTCTTTCAAAATAGGTATATCACTATTAATTAGTCTATCTTCGTATAAAAGACTTTGAGTTTTAACATAACTATCTATTGGTTCTCTACCCAGCTCTGCTCTAGTTGCTATATTACTCGAGGATTTTTTAACGGAAAGAGTGTATTTACAAAATTTGGTGTGAACTTTATCAACAATTGATTTATCTAAAAAACTAAAATAGTCTGGTTTCTCATTTTTTGCTGATGCCCTTTTGTCCGAATTAAAGTATTTTTGATAAATTTCCATATACCAAATTTCTGCATTGAATGTAAGAACTGGACGAACTAGTGAATCAAATAAATGACAGGATAATTTTGCTGGAAGTTGGTTTATTTGGCTAGTAAGGCCCTTTAAAGAATATAATACCTTCATAGCTTTCTGTGATAAAATTTTGGCAGAAAGGATCAGACTTCCATTTTCCGTTATATAGTTTCCTAAAAATCTAAATTCCCTTACAGTTTCAATTAAAACATTTTTGTAATAGAATTGTATAGTGTCTCTTGACTTTCTATATTTCCTCCCTAATATCATAGTTTTGGTTTTTTGTACATTAACTGTAAGTTGCCAATTATCACAATAGTTTGATAGCTTTTTCAGACTGTTTTGTAGACCTTCTTTGGTTTCAGAGAGAATAAGAAGGTCATCCGCAAAAAGCAAACTTCCAATTTTTGATTTTTCTAGAGTCAAAGGAAAATTATCGTTATCTATAAAGAGTTTTGGAATATCATTTACATATATATTGAACAATGTGGGACTTAAAGAATCTCCCTGTCTAACACCTCTATCTATTTTGAAAAAAAATGAATGGCAGCCATCTACTTTTATGGATGACATGCTATCAGTGTACATATTTTTTATTATATCTATCATAGTTTTGCCAATACCATTTTCATTTAGTTTATATAATAAAGCTTTTCTCCATATAGAGTCAAAGGCTTTACGCAAGTCCACGAAACATACATAAATATTTTGCTTTTGAAAAGATAAGTACTTGTTTATAAGGGTTTTAAAAATAAAAATACTGTCAGTAGTCCTATGGTTTGGACGGAAACCAAATTGCATTTCCGAAAATTTATCATTCATGAATTTCATGATTCTATTGTTGAGTACAGCACTAAAAATTTTGGAAATACAATTTAACAATGAAATACCTCTGTAGTTGTTTGGATCATTTCTATCACCAGATTTAAATATTGGTATGATAAAGGCTTTGTTCCAACTTTGTGGATAATTACCTGACCTAAAAACCAAATTAAATAATTTTGTGACAGCCTTTGAAGTTACAGGATAGCTATACTTTAATATTTCATTTAATATTCTATCTGGACCAGCAGCCTTATTTGTTTTGAGAGAACGCACGACTTTTTTAACTTCAGCTATTGTTATTGGGCTATCTGTAACTTCATTTATATTCTTAAAAGTAGAATCATCTAAATTGTCTATGTTATGGTGAAACTCAGAATTAGTATTTTCGTAATTTCCTTGGTTTCGAAAATGTTCACTAAATAAATCTGCATTAATGTCACTTTCATCGTTAAATGTTATATGTTTATCCGACTTAGATTTTAATAATTTCCAGAATTTTTGAGGGTCCTTGGAGCTGCAATTAAACAAGTCTGCTATAAGTTTTTTCTGAGCTTCATGCTTCTTCTTCTTTGCACATTTCTTTAACTCCTTTACAGCTGAAAAATATTTGGCACGCAATACTTTCTCAAAAGGGTTAGTTTTTAACTTTTTACTTAAAAAATTTACTTGTGATTTAAGATCACGCAGTTCTTGGTCTGACCAAGGTTTCCTATTAACAGGCTTTTTCTTTTTTACGGTTTGAATTTTCAATAGACATACTTTGTTAGAGATGTTTTCAAATATGCTTGATAATTCATTTGAAGCTTGATTAATTCCTTCTTTATTTTGTTCAAACTTTTTACATTCATAATCTATAATAGAATTTTTTATTTCCTCTGACTTTAATGTATCTAATAATGTAATTTTTGATTGATCAGTCCACTTATATTTTAAGCAATTTTCTATTTTATTACTTTTCTTCAAGGGCACGTTATTTGTCTGTTTTATATTACAAGCTAGTGAAAAATAAATAGGTACATGATCAGATAAATATGACAAATCACCAGTACAAAAATATTTCACTGAGGACAGAAGGTTTTCACTTAAAATAGCATAATCTACAGTACTGCTTCCTTTTACAGTAAAACATGTATGATAACCAAGGGAATCACCAATAAATCTACCATTTAGGATTCTCAACCTTGAGGACACACACAAATTTAATAAATTTTGACCTTGTGGATTAAATACTTTATCTATACTATTTTTCTGCAATTTAATATCATCGACATAATTTTCTGGTAATATGTCTTTGAAAAATTTTTCATCTGAATTTTCACCTGTTATGAAGTCTGGATTTTCTCCTACTCTTGAGTTAAAATCTCCTATAAGTGCTATATCACCTTCACTTGATAGTCTACATATTTCATTTTCTAATTCTGAAAGATCATCGTTTGAATGATTTGAATTAAAAGGTGGCACATAAACTGCACATAAAAACAGATTCTTTTTCAATCCAAAAAAATCTTTATCTAACTTTAACCACATTCTGTTTTCAGACTTTGTTTCTTTGGTTAAATAATTTATTCCTTTAAAGATTTGTTTTCTAATGTATATTATTATCCCCCCACTGTGTCTTTTTGCTTTCTTTTGCTTTTTCCTGCTTCTTGAAATTGAAATAAAATTTTCTATATAAGTCTTTTGACTTTCCCCTTTCCATGTTTCTAAAATAATGTTTATATCAGCTGTTATATTCTTTAAAAAATCTTCATCTTTGTGTTTGTCCCCAAGGCCGTGAATGTTCCAACAAGATACTTTCAAATTTGTGATATTTCTCATATAGTCAAAAAAAATAGAACTGGCATATCTGATAAAGTAAAAAAATTACTTACAGGCTATGATATAACTTATAATTTACATTTAGTGTAATATAATGTTCAAATACCATAAGATTTTAGAAATTTGTCTAAAAATGTACTTTTGATAATGTAGTTTAAATGTGATTTTAATATGTACATGTTAACAGAACTATAAAGATTATTATAACAAATGTGCAAATGTTAACTTATTCTTTTTATTGATAAAAAATATAAGATTGCCACTTTTTGACAATAAAATAATGTATTCTGAGATGTAAATGAAAATCTGTCAGAGTAAAAAAATCCAAACTGAACGGATTTTGTTATATATAGCAAGCAAGGCTTGCGAACGACGGACTAGACCTGAAATCAAATCAAATCCCACGATGTGGGACCCCATACTAAAGCTGCATGCCAAATATCAAGAGGCTGTACGAAGAAATTTACGTAAAATAAAAGTTATTTCAAAATTTATGAACTTTTTAAACGATTAATAAAGACGAAATATAATTTTCCCACCCACCGCTTACTGATTTATTAACTGCCCAATTCAAGAAGTCAGTTGTTCTTCGGTTTCTTTAAAAGAACGGTGAACTGGTGTAATTTTTACACAACTATCTTTTTTACACTTTTTAGAAATTTTATAAAGGGTTTAAAATTGTATTACGTTTAGATATCGGTAAAGTTTAAACCTAATTTGTTTGATCCTAGCCCCATGTTTAAAACCAGTGCAGTTCTCAGGTGGGACTGGTGAGGCCTTTTTGCCTGCAAAACATGATCGCAATCTATACATTGGTGCGCCGTGTTAAATAATCTTGCTATAGGTCCCAATAAGAGAAAGACTCGTAGGCCGTTTCTATACCGTCCGTACCTTTTCGGATAACAGAGAAGTCTCATTCCCCGATTTGCCATGTGTCCCCATTTCCTCCACTTCATCATCATTTCATGTCAATTTCATGTTCCTCTCTCTGATATGTATAACCGAAATCGGGCTGCTGCGGCCTAGGTTTTAACTTTTGTGTAGCTAACCATACATATTTTTTTTAATTTTCCCAAATGTACATACGTTTACCATTGTAACCCAACGTCTATACACTAGTTTATGGCTATTTCAGTATTAATTTATGAAAGATTTCTCTCCTATATACCTCAAGTACTATAAATATCTTGTACGTTTCGTTGTTCAATACATTCTGGTTTTGACCATGTTTTGATTCAAGTGCTGCTGATGAGAGGTTATTCCTTGAAATATACATATACAGCAAAACTATATTACCCGTTTTAAACACGTTTTGGTATGTGTATTTTGTATGGAGCCCATTATATCCACAAAATCTCCTAATAGGATGTATAAAATTGTTTCAAGATAGTGGAAAATGTATATGCATGAGGCTTATGAAATGAAAATTGAAAACAACGTTTTCTACAATGTAAATTGTTTGCTATTTCCGTTTCTAGTTTTATTGCAGTAATTTTTAAAGTTCGATAATATTCGACTGCAAGTATAATACATGTATCTGTATAGTTTTCTTATACGGATAATGTCTTTTTTTTACATTTGTTGCAAGATTTCTTTGGGAATTGCTTGATAATTAACAATAAAATACCATTTCTCGGTTTTTTATTCATTTGTTTTTACTTACAAAGAAATCAAAAACTCCCAGTTATGTGGTTTGTTTTGTTGTGATGATTTTTTGTCTGCCGGTTTTGTCTTTGTCTTCACGGTTTTATGATACTGATTACCCCTTTGGTACACCTTTGCTTCTTTTAATCTTAAGGCAAATTAAAAACCTAGTCAAATGTTTGTTTCAACTTGAGTGCGAAAAAACTGTCACTTTGTTCATCAAAAACCGTCACCTACACACGAAAAAACCTTATATAGCAAAAGTTAACACACGAAAAAACCTTACCAAAGAAGAATATTTTGGCTGGCAAAAATGTTCTTCTGCTTTATGACAGAAGACTGGTTCAAAGTAATGAATGTTGACAATCCTGTTAGCTGATGATACGACGCTTCTGAGTTCAACCATTAATGGGAGCCAAAAACTGTTAGATGTAATACATAACTATGCACAAAAAATGGAACTTAAGATACAATGCAACAAAAAGTAGTGCTCTGATTTTTAACCCATTAAACAAACAAAACAACAATCATCACGATGATAACCTTAAACTTGGTGACATGAAAATTGAATGGAAAAGCAAAATTACTTATGCGGGCACAGAAATCGATGCCAGCGGAAAAACGTGTGATAGAACTAATAATGCTTCCAAAAAGTTGAAACAAAAACTACATTCGCTGTATTCAATCGGACTAAATCCGCGAGGTATGAGTGCGCTTTCTAATTCCTTGATATGGAAGAGAGTTATCCTACCGACAGGTCTTTTTGCTTGTGACACTTGGGGCCCTATTTCACGCCGAGAAATAGAAACACTTGAAACTACGCAACGTTACTTCGTGCGCTTTGTGCTACGTTTCTTCAGACGAAGTCCGACTGATTCCTGCACCAGTAACCTAGGTCTGTGGTCAATAAACGCCTTTATAGACAAAATGAAACTTTTAATGTTTGGACGATTGTGCAGGGCGACATCACACTGCACGCATAAACAGCTATTCAACTTACGATTCAGTCAAATACTTACAAAAGAATGTGGAAAAACCTCAATAACTTCTGAATTTATTGAACTTTTAGTAAAGTATGATTTGACAATGTTTCTTGACGGATACTTGTCTGAAAACTATTTCCCAAATAAACTTTTATGGAAGAAAATAGTGTGTCAAACTTTAGAAATTTATGAGGAAAATCGATGGCGAAATGCAGTTAAGCACAGAAAAGATCTTGAACGCTATGCTAAAATTCACCTGAAGCTCACCGAACATAAACTTTTGAGACTAGCGGTACAATATCCGTATTTGAATGAAAAACTTATGCTACTTGTAAAATTAGGATCATTGCCTATTAAAGACGGACTTTGCTCATTGTGTAAACGTTATTCGAACGATGTACTTCAACACTATACACTGAGTTGCAATGACTTACTTCAAATCCGTAGTGACATGTTTTATAAAATTGTTGATATGTTACCAATACAGGAATCAATTTCTTTCTTCGACCAAGACGATAGCGAACTTATGATCTCGTTGCTTGGTGGTATGACCGAGTCAATACAGTCTTTGGCTTCAGATTTATGGGCCCGATTGATATGTCACATAGCAGAGTATATGTTTTTGCTACATGATCAATTTAAGTGTGATCTCTATTGTAATATCTACAACATTTCGTAGATTTTTCCCCCCCATTAATATTATAGACACATGTATCTGCATATATATATGATTACTATGTCATGATCTTTTTGTATATCTTTTGTAAGCATTGTGTTTTCCCTTTTTTGTCTTCTTTTTCTTAAAATGATGTATATACGTTGACGTACTCATTTTTTATTCTATGATATGTTTATTGCAATATGTAACTCTTCATTTATGGAGGAAATAAAGAGAATCAATCAATCAATCAATCAATTTACCATTGTAACCCAACGTCTATACACTAGTTTATGGCTATTTCAGTATTAATTTATGAAAGATTTCTCTCCTATATACCTCAAGTACTATAAATATCTTGTACGTTTCGTTGTTCAATACATTCTGGTTTTGACCATGTTTTGATTCAAGTGCTGCTGATGAGAGGTTATTCCTTGAAATATACATATACAGCAAAACTATATTACCCGTTTTAAACACGTTTTGGTATGTGTATTTTGTATGGAGCCCATTATATCTACAAAATCTCCTAATAGGATGTATAAAATTGTTTCAAGATAGTGGAAAATGTATATGCATGAGGCTTATGAAATGAAAATTGAAAACAACGTTTTCTACAATGTAAATTGTTTGCTATTTCCGTTTCTAGTTTTATTGCAGTAATTTTTAAAGTTCGATAATATTCGACTGCAAGTATAATACATGTATCTGTATAGTTTTCTTATACGGATAATGTCTTTTTTTTACATTTGTTGCAAGATTTCTTTGGGAATTGCTTGATAATTAACAATAAAATACCATTTCTCGGTTTTTTATTCATTTGTTTTTACTAACAAAGAAATCAAAAACTCCCAGTTATGTGGTTTGTTTTGTTGTGATGATTTTTTGTCTGCCGGTTTTGTCTTTGTCTTCACGGTTTTATGATACTGATTACCCCTTTGGTACACCTTTGCTTCTTTTAATCTTAAGGCAAATTAAAAACCTAGTCAAATGTTTGTTTCAACTTGAGTGCGAAAAAACTGTCACTTTGTTCATCAAAAACCGTCACCTACACACGAAAAAACCTTATATAGCAAAAGTTAACACACGAAAAAACCTTACCAAAGAAGAATATTTTGGCTGGCAAAAATGTTCTTCTGCTTTTTATGACAGAAGACTGGTTCAAAGTAATGAATGTTGGCAAATTAATAAACTATGTATAGTAATAGATAAACTAACCTTATTGTGGGTTTTCTTTACAAAATTCGTCTGAAGGTCCAAAAAAAAAGGCTTAAGAGACAGAAATATTACTGTTTCTGCTTCATTTAACTGTTTAATTGAAAAAATATATACCTTCCGACAGGGTTAAATGTCAATACTATTTCAAGACCAATTTCATTCATTTACACACTGATAATTAATGCGTTTTCATTTTTGTCATCTGTAAAATTTGCATTGTCCGCATAAACCTTACTGTTGTCACGCAAAAACAGGTTTGTCGTGTCGCACTTTGTAGGGATTAGTCGTGAAATGTAAGTCCTTACATATCAAAACAACAATTTTTTCAATAATATTTGACGCATTCAGTTATTGAGAATTTGTATAGAGCATTTTAAGGAATTAAATGCCGAGGAGCATCTCTGACTGGCGTTTTAAGGAAGAAAATATTCTTTATTAAAGGCCGAGGAGCATCTCTGACTTTGATCCTCGGCCTTTAATAAAGACTGTTTTCTTCCTTAAAATGCTCTATACCACTTCTAATTAACTGAATGTGTCAAATATTATTGAAAAGAATCTTACATTTCACGGCCACAAATTTATCGTGTCGCCCTTTGTAGGAATTGACGGCCCAAACGTAAATAATTACTGGAAAAAATACCAAGGACGTCAGATCAATCTCAGACTACCGTGCAAGTTGTACAATACTAATATTGTAAGTGTATAAGTCATCCGTCGGGTCGAATACAACAGACATAAAATGCCACCAAATCATACTATTTACCGCCAAATCATACTATTTTATTTTTTAGCGATATTTTTTTATAAGGGTTTCGAGAGGCCTGTTCCAGTTAATATGCATTTTGTATCACTTTTTGGGACATAATTCCATTAACGTAGTATGTAAGTTCATTATAAAAAGTCCTTTTCAGACATTTTATATGGACAGGCCGCTAGTTTGTAATGAAAAAATCGGTAGGTCCTCGGGGGGAAAGTTCTAGCGCTCTTAAAACCATTTATTTGGAAGTGCCGTTTAGCAGGCGTACAGATATATCATTTTGTGACAGAATAGCATTCTTTGATTTCCTAAAAACAAAAAAATATAAAAAAATATGGATCTTCTTATACGACTGGGGTAAGCTGGCAACCGGCTCCCTACTGTTCAGATAAGGAGCCGGTATGACCCAATGATAAAATTGATATGATTGGCTATCATCCAATTAGAAAAAAGTTGTCAATCAGAACTGATTAATTAGCGTTAATTTACGATGTTTACGTATCTAAAGATATACGATTAAAAATGATATGAATCAATTCACACCTAAACGTCAAAGGGTAAGGAATTTCTTTATTCTTTAACTTTACTACAAGAAATGTTTGCATAGTTAATTAACAGTTAATTAACGAACAGTGTGGATAAGGAAAGAGGGATGATTTCAATCACATGATAATACCATATTTGTCAAAGTCTCGTATAATCTCACAAGTAAAAGATTTTACTTGCAAAATCGGGTCATACCCGCCTTTATCTTCAGATAACAGCGGGGTACCAGCCTACGACTGGGGTAGAAAAAAAGGTACCACCATGACATATCCGGAAATGCCGCTAACGAAAATCTTTGCATACTATTCGGATATGCGTTAGCGCGATTGGCGGGCGTGCTGTTCATTTAAAATTTCGAAGCGTAGCACTCTTCACAAAGCAGTATAAAGTCTTTGGAAAAATGGCTGATATTGTAGAAAGTCCAACATTTATCTTGAAATAGTTCAAGCTGACTCGCATGTAAACAAGGTTCGCATATTGATTTCTAGAGATCAACTAAGGTTTAACAAGACACAATAAGGCATACAAACCGTATCTTTAAACTGTAGGTTCCTCGGGCGTACAAAGACTGCCTTATTCCTCACCTTGAGTTCAAAAGACTCAGAGAATTTTAATCAAATTTGTTAAAAATAAGTTTGTTTTTAACCGGCAGGAAACTTTAGGAAGTTCATAAAAGGTTCTAATTTACATCTGTGACGGATGAGAACCGAATATTTTCCGTATTTTTAATACATGCTGTAAGAACAAGGCAATGCAAAGGCGAGGGGGATTTACAATGTCACGTGACTTATATTTCATTTGCATACATGAATATTAATAAAGCAAAGCACTGTTCATTTCTGGATATGGAGTTGACAATTCTGGAGAAAAAGGACAGAAAGTTGGTTGTTGTGAATAACAACACCTCATGGAAACATGCATTGAAGCTGTTACTGTGGGATGATGCAGAACTACATGGTAAAAAATCATGATAATGTCGAATACATTTTTAAAGCAAAAGTAACCAAATATACAATACATTGTACATTTTTTTGTACATGTAATGGCATCAAATACATTTTAGGCCATTTTAAAACAAACCACTATAATCTGGATTCCTAGTAGATAACTCAAGGGGTCTTTTTCGAAACCTCTCAAATATATCATGTATATACTCGGGTCACCAGTAATCTCACCAATGATGAATCTGGGCAATTTTCACACACACAGTGTTGCAATGTTGCTGGTGGTATCGATAATTGTGTTTGTACATGTATGTACAGTGGCAGGTCGGTCCGTCCTCAGTTTATCGGTCGTCTGGTTGATCTGGCCCCAGTTTCATAAAACATCTCAAAATTTGAGTTTCCTTAAATCTGTCCTCAACTAAAATATATATTGACAAATGAAATTACAAGAAATCTCAGTTGAGGAAGGATTTGAGGTAATGTCAATTTGAGATGTTTTATGAAACTGGGGCCAGGCCTGTAGTTCTTAGTCAGACTGTCCCATTTTAAAACATAATGATAAATTTAAGTAATATTTTTTCAAGACAAACAAAACAAACACAAATCAGTCAGTGTCATGAATGTACATTTTCATAGAATTTTTTATCTTGTGTCCTCTGCGAAAAAGACTGCCGCTTGAAAAGAAGTCCTGATCGACCAGCTACATCTTACATGTACATCAAGAAATCATTTATATATATATATATGATAAAAATAAAAATAGAATAATTTCGATCTCTGTATTAATTCATCTAGTATACATTCACCACAAGCGCTTTCAATGTTTCATGCATATGCATATCTCCAGGTGGATTGTTTATAAAACTATATACATTATGACGTTAACAAACCAAAGGCGGATCTAGGGTCGGCGTACCGGGCGCGCGCCCCCACGTTTGACAGAAAAATTTGGTTAAGAACTGTATGAAACAAGAGGTCCCAGAAGTTTTTTTTTTATAATTGCGCTCCCCCTCGTTTGAAAATTTCTGGATCCGCCACTGCAAACGTTTGACGTTACAATATATATATATATAATAAAAAAAACACAATTACACAAAATAAGTGTCACATTATAAATATAGTCTAGCGCTTTCATATATATGTAATCTAACTCTTTGCTTGGACGGCATGTTACAAATTACAATGTACACAAGATTGGTTTTTCAATTATATGCCATATATGGTCATATATTATTTCAAATTTGTATAAAAATCGATTTATCTGAAGAAAGACGATTGTTAAGGTGGGAGATGGAAGCAGAAGGGTGGGAGAAAGTAGCGAGGGGGCGGGAGAAAGGAGACAAGGGGCGGGAGAAAGGAGAAAGGTACCCCCCTTTCCACCCCCTCATATCTGTTTTCAATCGCGTTGTATGCAAAGTTATCGCAGCGCTCTGTATTGTCGGGTCGGGAAATATTGAGTATGGATGTGACCCTTTAAAGAATACATCCTTAAGTAAATTTCTTGTCTAAGGTGATTGCCGATTTTTATTTAAATTTAGTATTTTTCGTGTTCAAATGTGTATAAACAAAGAATACTGTTGCACCGATAAACTTTAGCTTATGTACTATTCAACATGTGCTTGTGTACTATTCAACTAGTGCACTCTCAAAAAAGTTGTACTTCACAACTATAACATGAAATATTTTACTTGCTTTGAAAGATAGATTTGTAGCATTACTTAATACCTTTATTTCATCTATTTTATTATATGTTTATTGAGGAAATTGATTAAAGTATACAATATATACATGTTTTATTTTGTTTGTTAGCCCATTTTCATGCAGCGGCTACTTTATTTAAAAAAATGAACAAAACGTTCGACTTTTTTATTCTTACTTGACGGCCATTGATTTTAGTTAAAAACGAATGTCATTTCATAGGACAATGTAAAGTATAGTAGCAAAAGTGCCAATTAAATTCAAAGGAATGACTGCTTACAAGTCTTTTTTATGGAAAAAGCCAAAAAATATGCAGACGGTTTTCTAGGTTGCACAAGTCAACTATGACGTATGTACTTCTCAATCGTTTTTACACAGCGCACCTTCCATACATTGTAAATGATTCTGCAAAGTTTCACATTCGTACGACAATTTTTAGTTGAAATTCAATAGTTTTTATTTTAATGGTATTTTAAATATCTTTATATGTTGCGTTACTTTTTTGAGGGAATATATATAAGTTCTTTAAGAGTGTTTTAGGTGTACGTACGAAAAACAGCTTGTAATATTGCTTCAAAGGTCAGGGAGGTTGCCTCTCGAGTCATTTATTAAAACACAAGTTATTAACTTTTTATTCGAGAGTTAACTATTAGGATATTAATCCTCTAGTTAAGGAGGCATTTTTGGTTAACAAAAACCTCAGCAATAAGGGTTATATACTTGCTTTTCCACTTCTATTATGAATCAGTTTTAGCTAGATAAAGAAGATTTTGAGTGTCCTGATAAAGTGTGTAAAGAATTGAAATTTAAAGTAAAAAACACTGGTAAAAAAGTTATTATCGAAAAATACAATGAAGTTTTCATGGATAAAATCTTAAATTTTGATAACACCTCTATAAATTATTTCTTTACAGCAAGTCGAACATCAAACCTGGAAATTATTTAAAAACTAATTTAAAAAAATTAAAAGTCGAAAAATCCTTACAAAATTCCGCACCAGTGACCATTATCAGAAATTGAAATCGGGAGATACAAAAATACACCTCATGAAACAGACTGAGATGACGAGAAACATTTCTTTATTGGAATAACTTCTTTAACATGATATGCACTAAATACCCACATTTTAACCAGCTTGACCCTACCAAGGTACATCTTAAACGACATATTATCAGGACAAATAAAGTATTGTGGACCCTAGATATGGACACACCTTATCATATTGACACATTTATTTTACTGAAGATAGAACAGTTTTTTTCGGTACATTTTTTTTTTTTTTTTTTTTTGCATTCAAAAGGGACAAAATATCCATATTGTACTTTCAACTGACATGTTGGTGACCACTTTTGGTTAAATTATAATTAAATGTAGCATGATATTTGAGGCCACGTGCAAGGAACCTATAATCGGCTTTGCTCAAAAACGGGGAAAAAGCAGAACTTATAAAAGTATAGAATTAATCAGGAAAATATTATCAAAAACTAATAAAAAAAATAATATATCTAGGTCCTGCTACGGTTTAATTTTGAATTTAATATCCAGTCTTTGCTGAAAAAATAATCTAAAATTAAGCCTTTTTGAGGCCGGTTAGCGTATACATGAACCTTATCAAGCACTTATACTTAATCCATTTTTTAATCTTAAATGACACCCAGTCGTAGTTACAACATACTAACCACTACGGAGCATCTGCGCAAGGCTTAGTCGTCAGGTACAGTCTGGCTTGGGGTTTTATTTCTGCATCCTTTTGCATCAGCTGGCCTTGTCAAACATTCAAATTCCTCCTATTGGTAGTGCTTTGCACAGCTGCTAGTCCGAGATTGCTCTGACGTCCTACGGCTTTTTTTCACAGACGATCATCATCCGGAATGAGTTAAACATGAATGTATACTTAGTAATTCAGTTCAATGGGTTGATAGCAAGGTTATTTTTTTTCAAGTGAAACACTTTGTTGGTGAGTGAAACTTGGTACAGGGTATGCAAATTTTTGTCTCGCCTGCGACTTCAGTCGCTGAAGGCGAGACATAGGTATTGCTTTCCGGCGGCGGCGGCGACAGCGACGGCGTAAACTTTTTTGTACGACTTTTGTGGAAAATGAATTACAAGAAAAGTATAATAGCTAGGCATCTGATATTTGGTAAGCAGACAGTTGGGGTTATGGTCTACGCAACTGGCACCATGCCGTTTGACCTTGACCCAAATTATATGGTTCAGCGACCCTGTGAACTTAGATGTTTTTTTTGGACCAAAAAACCCCTTTGTAAGACTTTTGTGGAAAATGAATTACAAGAAAGAATAATAGCTAGGCATCTGATATTTGGTATACAGACAGTTGGGGTTATGGTCTATGCAACTGGCACTGTGTCGTTTGACCCTGACCCCAATTTTATGGTTCAGCGACTCTGTGAACTGAGATGTTTTTTCGGGCCAAAAAACCCCTTTGTAAGACTTATGTGGAAAATGAATTAAGTGAAAAGTATAATAGCTAGGCATCTGATATCTTGTATACAGACACATCGGGTTATGGTCTATGCAACTGGCACCATGCCATTGGACCTTGACCCCATTTTCATGGTTCAATGACTCTGTGGACTTAGATGTTTTTTACCAAAAAATCCCTTTGTAAGACTTTTGTGGAAAATTAAATTAAGTAAAAAGTATAATACCTAGGCATCTGATATCTGGTATACAGACACCTGGAGCTTTGGTCTATGCAACTGACACCATGTCCTGTGACCTTGACACAATTTTCATGGTTCAGTGACTCTGTGGACTAAGATGATTTTTTGGATAATTAAAACTTTTGTGGACAATAAATTAAGTTAAAAGTATATTAGTGAGGCATTTGATATTTGGTATACAGACATTTGAGGTTTCGGTCTACACAACTGACACCATGTTGAGTGACCCTGACCCCATTTTCACGGTTCAATGGAAATGAGTTAAGTGAAAAGTATGATATTATAGCAAGGCATCTGATATTTGGGGGTTATGGTATACACAACTGACATCACCATGTAATGTGACCTTCACCCCATTTTCGTGGTTGAATGACTCAGTGAATGTTGGTCTTTTTCATTGTTTCTCAATAACTATGGTATCTAGAACACACTTCAGACACTGTTGTGATGTCTGTCACATGACCTTGACCTTAACTTTTCTGATGGCCCAGCTAGACCTTCAATGAGTTCTGTGATGGTGCCGACAGGCGAGACATACTTTAGTGTCAACTCTTGTTTAAATTGGAAATGTATACTCTCACATTACCTTCCTTGATATTGACTTCGGATTCCCGAAGGAAAGTTTAAACTTCTAAATACTTTTACTTTTAAAGAAAGGGTTATAGTTTTATGGGCATCGTCATGTAAAAAAAACAGTTTGCTCTTGGTGAATGATGGTTAAGCTTATTGTTAGTTCACCTCCTGAATTCCATCATTTTTTTTTTGGCCGAGTTGTGTTAAGTGACTTAGTTATGGCACGCCGTTCTCGTCAAAAGTATGATTGAAAATATCATCATAGATATAAATGCACTCAAATGTTCACTTCAAATTCAAAACTTCGCACTCAAAATTAAAATATGAAATCAAAATGCTAAATGTCGTGCTCAAAATTAAAATATGCACTCAATTTTTTTTTTAATAAGACTATTTGCAAAGGATAAAAACCCTACGGGTTTGGCAAATACATAACAATCACAAATTACGTATACAGAAATAAATGGTTTTACATATGTGAATAAAAAAAATGATAAATGGTGATATGAAAATAAATTGACCAGTTTAGACCTCATTTTCGCAACTCTTAAAGATTGCTTTATGAATTAATATCAATGAATATGGGCAATATATCCATATAATAATTCAAAAGACATGGTATAATAAGATCCATACTTAGCCCCTTATTTAAAATAATTTATGAAAATCATTTTTAATGCACTTCATATATGGAGTAAAATGATTCAAATCTATGAGTATGTTTTCAATCTTCAAAAATACTCTCAGTTTTTTTACTTTCTTAGACAACCAAAACTACGCGAAATCAACAAAATCGAGAAAAATGTTGATTTTTTAGAGTTTATAATGTTATTTTCAAACACCTCCACCAACATGACCTAGGGATTTCTTAACTGATCTAGACCTTAACTGAAGAGAATTCTAGAATTCTGTAACAAACTTTCTGGACCAAGAAGGCGGAGGCATTTAAAATTGAAAAATAACCCAAAATGTGTCCAATTTTAGCCAAATTGTCAGAATCTTACATATTAGTATTTGGTTTGTTTTAACATCCTGTTTTTCATCAATGTCAATGTCAGATGATATTCTTAAAAAAATATTATAACTAGTTTTTACATTCACTTGAAATTCTAAACAGCATAGGGAATCTCTTCCATAACACACAGTTCTGTTTTTTTTAGTCATACAAGGGGCCAAATATGGGTCTCTTGCCGTACCTTGTCCTTTTGCACCAAAAAATGTAGTCGTGAGCTATTGTAATCACCGGGCGTCCGTCGTCCGTTAACTTTTCTTAAAAAACTTCTTCTCTGAAACTAATGAACTGAAGTGATTGCTTTCAAACTTTGTAAACTTAGTCTTGAGGATGTCCTCTACCAAGTTTGTGAAATTTATGTCCGCCGACCAACCAACATCACCGCCATCGGTAAAAATAGAACAGGAGTGTCAGACCATAGTTTTTGGCTTATGAGAGATAAAGAAAATCTGAAGCAACTTGCCCTTCTTCAGCATCAAAAGCTCTACAAGTCTCCATTGAGTCGAAGTTGTGGGATAACCCTTTAAAGGAGCTATTTCCCCTTAATCGTCAAAATTGATAATTTTCGCAGTTTTTGTCTCGCCCGCAACGAATAGTCGCGGAAGGCGAGACATAGGTATTACTTTCCGGCGCCGTCGTCGTCTTTTACGCTCCAGTGACTAGAGTGAACTTACGTCTTTTTTCAGGCCGAAAACTTTTTCGTAAGACTAATTTGGACAATAAATTTCTTAAAAATTATAATAGCTAGGCATCTGATATTATGTATACAGACAGTTGAGGTAATGGTCTACACAACTGTCACCATGCAATGTGACCCTAACCCCATTTTCACGCTCCAGTGACTATGTGAATTTGGTTCTTTTTTCAGGCCATAAACTTCGTTGTGAAACTTTTGTGGAAAATGAATTTCTTGAAAAGTATGATAGCTAGGTATATTATATTTGCTTGGTATACAGACAGCTGGGGTTAATGTCTAGGCAACTGTCACAGGGAAGAATTAATAAATGAATAGTTGAATAACTAGGTATAGGTATTCGGATGGTGCCGACAGGCGAGACATACTTTAGTGTAAACTCTTGTAACTTTTCATTACAAACCTGATGTCTCATTGAGATCTACAAACATGATTTAATGGTCAAAATTGTCAGATCAACCGTTTAAAAGTTATACCCCTTTAAATGTTTATTTTTATCAATTCAAACTTCTTCTCAAAAACAACTAAAGGCATTGCTTCGAATCTTTGTACATTTAATCTTGAGGATGTCCTCTATCAAGTTTGTGAAATCAATGCATACTGACCAACCAACATGGCGACCGTTACTAAACTTGAACAGGGGGTTCAGACCATAGTATTTGGCTTATAGCATGAAAAGTTTAAGAGATAGAGAAAATCTGAAGCAACATTCCTTCTTCAGTATCAAACGCTTTAAACTCCTTATTGAATCAAAGTTAAAATCGTAAGTGCTAGAGGAAAAGTTCTCATTTCAAATTGTTAAGCTCTTTGAAATTTACAAAAATGAGGCCATGTTGTACACTTCATGATGAGTTTAATTTGAGCGATTCAGGCTCTTAGGAGCCCCTTGTTTTTACAATTCTTTTTTCGTTTCTGGTTCGTTTCTTGTTTTACGGAGATCGGTTTCAAGCTTCAGAAAAACTATGCTTGAAATATTCAAATAAATTTGATGAATATTGATAAGTCCTGCTTTAAAAAAGTGCACACAATGAATGAGTATTAGTATTTGGTTTTGAGTGTGTATTTTTTCAGTTTAAATGAGTGTAATTTCAGTTTACCTTTTTGAGTGCAAATTTTATTTTTGGGTGAGACATTAAAAATTTTGTGTGCATATATTAATTTTGGCCCGACCACGTATGTGGATCGGCCATATAGTTTTACCCTTGTCCGTCCGTCCGTCTGTACGTCCGTAACACTTTGGTTAAGTTCTTGGTTAAGGGTCATAACTTGGATACTAATTGTTGGAGGTCAATGATATTTCACCACTTGATGGGTCGTGGGTAGGACTACACCACCCACTAGAAATTAAGTCACCATGACCTATATTTTATGCATGAACGACTTAAGTTAAGTTCTTGATTAAGGTCCATAACCCAAGTAATACACATTGGGGTCAATGATATTTCAAAACGGGAGGGCCATCATGTGGCTCATAGGCACATTTTCTAGTTTTAAGTTTGACTCTTAACACTTTGACTGCATATTTTAATTGTTAGTGCGAATTTGAAAATCTGACCGTGTAATTATTTATGATGATATTTTAAATGACACATGTACTTTTGACGAGAACGAACGTTATCTTTTTAGATGCCCCTTGGTTCAGTTTGGTATTTTTCCGTTTTCTTCATTTAATGCAACTGTTTGCCATATTGTTTACTTGTTATTATACTACTCAAGTTTACTCTGAGATGAAACAGAACCAAAAAAAAAACTTCATTTCTTTTTATTCCACGGGAACACATTCATGGCCAAAACCAAATATTTCATAGTCAATATCTGAAGGAATGGTCTGTGAGTATTCCCACTGGATCTGGCCAGCCATTTGACCATACTCATCTATAAGTCGCTCATTGTCGGCTTTTAGTCTCTCCAACTTGGCTTTGCCGAGCTTTACTTGAGTCAGCATATATTCAGTATCTAAGGCTATATTCGTAGCTTTGGTCTTTACATTGGATAATAGCTTTGTTTTATTGTCAACTTCAGTTTGCAAAACCTTATCTGAAATGAACAAAATATAATAGATCAACATATAATTAATGCAAAAAAAATATGAAAAAAAGAATAGTTCAGATCTATATTTTACCTGAAATAGATTTGATAAAACATCCGTTCGTAACAATAACATGAGTGTACTTTCTTTTTAATTTACCTGGGCCATACAGGACGGTCAGTTTATGAGGGGAGAAAACCAGGGCACCCGTAGCGAACCACCGATCTTAAGCAGCTAACTAACACATAACTATAATTACACACAAGCCTGTTTTTTTTTGTCAATAACAAAGCGATACTCGAACACCTGCATATGTAATTGACCAGCAAAAGCCTTAGACCACTCCGCTGGACAACCCAACTCTCCCCCTTCCCTCCTGATAGTGAAACCGACCGTGAAACAACTTTGGTTCATATAGGCATATTGAATTTGAGCGAGCCCTGCAATGTAAAAAAAACAAAAACAAAGAACACAGGCCTTTTTTTTTATTCCGTGGTCTTTATCATTCTTACGTTTCTTGGTAAATCTTTGACTAATATCCTTTCTTGTCTTTTTCCTACACTCCATTGTCTGTTTAAGTCTGATTTTAGTTTCGTTGTACTCCTTCTCCTCTGAGCAGTGTTGGAGCTTCCAGTGGAATGTTGTCTGACTCAGCTTACTGTTTTGTATCAGACGACTTTGTTCTTCCTCTAACAGCTTGGTTCGATCTTCATCTTGACAATTGTGAGAGATAACTAAAGAAATGCACGAGTAAAACTTAAATGTTGTTATTGTATCATTGACTATCAATATTTCTTTAACGTTGATAATCCGCATCCCCGTTTTAGCTTATGCCATCACTATGCATATGGCGTCGTCCGTCGACTATAAACAATTTCAAAATTCTTCTCGCCTGAAACCACCGCACCAATTAGACTGAAACTTTGCAGGAATGATTTATGACACTTTTGCAACAAACAATAAAAAAAAATTGAAAGTTTCGATAAAAAATGGCCACGGTTTATACAAATAGGACATAGGGTAAAATTGCTTAAAATGGCTTATAACTTAGCAACTATAGCAGACAGGATAAATTCCGAAGGATCGTGGATTCTTCAGAATCAAAAGCACTACTAAAGTCTCTAGTTGGTCGAAGTTGTCAGATGACCCTTAATAGGGGCTATGGCCCTTTTAAATGTTAAATAGCGTTTTTCGTGTTTTTGTCCTATAGCAGGTAGAAAAAAGCTGTTGCTTGCTTAAAGCTTAAGCTTATTACTATGTTCATATCCGTGTGGTCGAAGTTGTCAGCTTACACTTTATATGGGCTATGGTCCTTTATAGGTGAAAAATCGCATTTTTCATGTATTTGCCCTATTGAATGAAAACTAAATTGAAGAAAGAGAAAAGCTGTTGCTTGCTTCAGCCCATTAAGCTGTACAAAAGTCTGCATTGTGTCAAAAAAGTCAGATGACCCCTTACAGGGATTATATCCCCTTTAAAGGTTCAAAACTAGCGTTTTTTTCATGTTTTGCTATTTAGAATGAAAACTATTGAAAATAAAGAAAAGTTGTTGCTTGCTTAAACAGCTATACAAAAGTCTTCATTATGAAAATGACCACTTATAGGGATTATGCCCCTTTAAAAGTCAAAAATTGCTTTTTCACGTTTTTGCTCTATACAGTGAAAACAATTGCAGATAGAGAAAAGCTGTTGCTTGTTTTAACCTTCAGCTCAAAGTGAAAACAATTGCAGATAGACAAAAGCTGTTGCTTGTTTTAACCTTCAGCTCACAGTGAAAACAATTGCAGATAGACAAAAGCTGTTGCTTGTTTTAACCTTCAGCTCACAGTGAAAACAATTGCAGATAGACAAAAGCTGTTCCTTGTTTTAACCTTCAGCTCATTAAAAGCTCTACAACAGTCTACATCGGGTTGAAGTTGTCAAATGATCTATTATAAATACTAGGGACCAGGTGAGCGATCAAGGCTCCTGGAAGCCTCTTGTTATATATAGAAACAGTTTCTTGTAGGTTGAAAATCTATTAAGCAATGTTAAGATAAGTAAGTTAACTGATAACATTATCATTTGACTATTCATGCTATTTGAAAGATATAGGAAAAGAACAGAAGAAATATCTTCTTTGAAAGTACCTTAAATTATTTGTCTATGCATGACAAACATTCTACTTACAACTTTGAACAAGTACAGCACACGTTCGAATTAGAACTTCTAAACACAATAGGCTAACCAACTGACAAAGAACATCACCCTGAAAAAATCATCGTTTTCATATTGTTTTTAAACATTGTATTTGATGAAGAATAACATTTTTTCAAAATTTTCAGAAACAAAACAATTTGAAATTTGAAACTTTACGGCTTTTTAAAGTATAAAGTTTCGCGTTTCTCATTCAGTACTGAGTTTTTAATATATTAATCAAGTTACAATGAACTGGAAAAAAATGTCTCCGGTGCTACGATTGTACAGAGCTTTTATGAACTCAACTCGGTAGATGGTTTCAGTGTAATGTTGTGTATTGACTGTTTGAACCGAGGTACGTAGTTTTGTTGTTGTTACCTTTATTTTCTATTTCAATATGTAATTGTATTTACATTGGCTAAAGGTCCTCTTTATACGTAACTAAGCCCAATAAGCTCTTGAATTTGTCGGGTTGCAGCCATTGTTCTTTACATAACGATATAATTATTTTTTACAAACCTCTCCTGAAATGGTCGTCCGTAGACAAGATGTCGTGACCGTTAGAAGATAATATGGTACACCCAGGACGAAATAAAGCACTCCAGCGAAGAACCAGTAGACAAAACTGATTAACAGACCCATTTTGTTTTGTTATCTGCACCTACAGATACACATGTACATATGATAAGGCACGGACGATTTGATTTTTTCTGGGGGGCCTGGGATTTTTTTGAAAAAAATTTCCCGGTCCTGATTTTTTGTAAAAAAAAAATCTGGCCAGCACCTAGGTGGAAAAAATAATCTGGTTTCAATCTTGCCAATTGAAAAAAAATAATCTTGCTAACAAAATTTCCTTGCTTAATATGTGTGTGAAAAAAATAATCTGGCCCCCCCCCCCGGCTCAAGGTAAAATCCCAGCCCCCCCCCCCCAGAAAATCAAATGGTCCGTGCCTAACAACATGTATAAAAGGTGCTAACTTGCAAAAAAATCTTCAATAAGAACATAGCGCTAAATGAAGGTTCGTTGTCTAAGAACTCGGTAATATGAATGTCGTTGATGAACCGATTATTTCTAGATAATTAATTTTAATTGTTTCAAGATCTGTTTCAATTAATCTTATTTGACATGTTACTGGTTAATTTTTGACACTCGGATGCCCATTGGTACCTCTGCTTTTTTGTTGATTGATTGGTTGCTGTCTGCTAAATTTCACTTCGACGGCATTTTAACCATAATCTTGACATAAACTAAACTAGAAGAAAATCAGATGTGGAATAAGTGTATGCGCCACAACCTACAATATAAACGTGCTCTTCCGGAGCACCTGAGTTCACTCTTGTTTCGACTTGAGTTCACGTTGTTGACTGATATTCAGTTGTTTTGTGTTTCCATGTTTTACATGTTGTCTGTTTTTGTCCTGTTCTGGTTTTGTCTCTGCCCTTTCGGACTTTTGACATTCGGATACCCCATTGGTACCTCTGCTTCTTTAAAAAATCCAAAATGGAAAACAGCCAGCAGCCTTCTATGTGACAAGCGGTCGCTGCTCGCTGTTTTTCAATTGGCCCCTGGATTGAAAATAAAATACATATGATTCAAGCTCAATCCCAAAGTGCAATGAAAGACCCTCTTCTTGACAAAAAACAATGAACATAAATTCGACTAAATACAAACATAAACTAGTTGTTTTACTGCTTCTTTATAAACCATTGCTCATTCCTAATGTTGTTTAGTCACTGCAGCGAAGTTTTTATTCTGACTCATGTAGAAATTGCTTTATGTACATAATTAAAAATATAATCTTAACCTACCTTATGGACTCCTACTTTTAGTTTTCTGTCAAACGATCATCTTGTCTTACGGGTAAGTTGCCATAGCGCAAGTAGCGAAACAGTAATTGTGACGTTAGGGTTAGGCGTCATTCACATGTTAGAAATTGTTATACTGACGTATGTAGTGTTCACAGCGTGTTTTGGTGGTATTTTAAAGAAAAATTATGCAGGGATACACTCAGAGTATTATACATTATACAATTTTCTGATAGTTTTAAAAGAAAATATATTCCTGATGTTAATCACAAAAAGCAGCGACTATATCAACATTTTAGAGTCTATGTGTGTGTGTGTTTTAAATAAATAAATAAATAAATAAATAAATGTTTTATTTCCTAATCAAAGGGCCTTTTCAGGCATAGCAAATCACAACATCAACATTCATACAACAAACTATATATAAAACGATACACATACAATCATTCATTCATCATTGTGTTTAATTGAACATGTAATATAAAAAAAAATAACATTTAGGAAGTTTCTCTGGGAAGAGTCAGTCCACATGAACATGTGTTAAAATGTAAACATAAAAAGATATTTATTTTTTTATATTTGACCTCCGTACTGAATAGATTTTCTCAATGTATTCTATTAGTTTCTTATTGAACATAATATCTTCATTTGTCATTATCCATATGTGTAAGTTATTTAAATTAAGTGATTGAAGATTTTTGAAAGATGAAAATAAGTTATCAAGAAATGATTTTCGAACATCTTCATATAATTGACACTGTAATAAAAAATGCAATTCATCCTCTATACAATCATTTGAACATTGCAGACAGACTCTTTCACTGCGGGGGAGAATTTCTAATTTCCCAGTGTTCTTATTTAGTCTTCTTTCATGTCTACCCGTTTCTATCCTGAGTAGATGATCACTGAGACGATATTTTGTCAAAGTTTTCAGTTTATCTTATTATTATTAATATCTAAGTAACTTTCATATTCAAAATTTGATTTAAACTTAAAATAAGTGTTTAGTTTGCCTTGTTTTTGATTATATGATTCTTTGAATTCTGACCACTGTTTTAAAAAGTTTTCTCTTATTTTTTATTTTTAGTTTATCTTTACTATAGTTTTTGCAAATGTCCATTTTTATGCCTAATTTATCAAACAGGAAGATAATATACGAATACCAAGTATTATCTTTTAACTTTCTGTTAATTTTATATTCACTATATGCAGATTTCAATAGCTCAGATGGTGAGTTTTCAAGTCTATGCTTATACATTATCACTTGGAGTGCAACATCACAGTAGAGGGGGAACCTCCCCAACTCTGATAAAACTGCTAAATTGGTGGTATTTTTTGATACACCTAAAATATATTTACAGAACTTAATGTTTAACTTTTCATGTTCCCATTCTTTGTAATTTTCGAATAAATTAGACTGTTTCCTCTTTTGAGTTATATTCATCATACCCCAGTTTTCACACCCATATAAAATAATTGGTTTGATCGTATGATCAAAAATGTGTAAAATACTTTTGATTGAAGTGGTTATGGCACGCATATCTCTATATAATTTGAAACTAGCTTTAAGAGCTTTGTCATAGAGTTTCTTCTTTGCTTCTGTGAAATTACCAGTATTTGTTTTGTTTTATGATGTTATGTGGTTTGCTTTGTTGTGATGAGTTTTTGTCTGCCGGTTTTGTCTTTGTCTTTACGGTTTTATGATACTGATTACCCCTTTGGTACACCTTTGCTTCTGTCATATGAAAAATCACCGAGCGTGTTAAATTGTAACTATTATGGTTGTTTTTTTTTTTTGTTTTTTTTTTGTGTGTATATTTTTGATGGAGGGGCATAGAATTAGATAGATGCGGTAAAGCAATGCTTCCTACATATAGAGATACATTATCATATTTAATTCTGTTTTTATTTCCCAAAATGAAACATGTTTGCGATCTGCTTTTAAAATCTATTTAAGTATTAGATAACTATTTAAACTTTTAGAGAGATTCTGTTAAATCGATACACTTTTCAAAACCAATCAATTATATTCGTCGAGTACTTCGTTTTGAGTAAAATGTTTGATCCGTTTAAGACGGATATGCATTTAAACAACAAACAGAAAACTTAACATTGATACATCGAGCCAAAAGAGTAACCTTATATCACTTTCGAATGACAAAGGATCAATAGTTTTATTAAAACCATTAAAAATACGGACAAGGCCCCATTCAGTCTAATATAAGCAGTTATTGTTCTGTTCAGTTTTCAGTCCGATGAAAGCTGTATAATGATATACATGTACATACTCTACATTGCTGGTAAGTACCTCGATAATTTTTTTTTCTTAAACTTACAAAATAATCACACTTACCCAAGTGATAGCCAAAGATTAATCTAAGTTGAAATACCTTTCTGTTAACGGACCACAAATGAAGTAGGCAATAGGTTCACTTTGCACATTTGAAATATCTTTAAATAAAGATACGAAAAGTAACTAACTTATTCCACATCTCATTTTTTTCTTTTTCGATAACACATGTAGCTTGCTTAAACTTTTTTGGTTTTTGTTGTAGCACTTTTATTGCCAGCCAATATTAGAGTTCAAGGTCTTTTTGAGTCGTTGTGGCCTCTAAACAAGTATTCGTTAGCAACTGATATCAATGCGCCACCCAGTTCTGCTGTCGCGCCCATTGACTGCTCTCTCTCGTACACTGCTGGCCCCTTCGGCTTACCAGATGGAGCAACAATTTTACATGGGAACAACTTCATCGACCTACCTATCGAAACAGTAATAACAGCAGACCAAGATTTCACATTTTCTGGAATGTTTCTTATATCTAGTCCTGGAACACTCTTCCAATTCAAAGCAGATAACGATTCTACACCAGTCTTTGAGCTTTCCATGTCCATCATTGGCCAAGAACTTAAGATTCACGTTAAAACAAATGAAACCGAGGTTAGACAGGAGTTTGGTGCTGATGTTTCATATGTAAATTTGAATACATGGAATCATTTCGTGGTAGGAGTTGATGTTAGCCATATGAAAGTTAAGGTACAGGTAAATGATGACAAAGTTCTTGATGTTGCGTTTGCACCAGTCCTATCATATGTAATCACGCATGTTTTCGGGGTTCTACGAGTCGGTGAAGATCAAAACGAGACACAGCAAAATCTTATTGGAAGTGTGGCTTGTGTAGGATTTCATCTAGGTGTACATAAAATAACTTTTTCAGAGTCCAGCACGGCATGCAATGTTGTTCCTGGTGACCCGATAGGTAATTATTTAACTCTATAATGCTGTAATTTCACAGCAAGGCAAAATACAAGTACACACGTGTTTTTGTCAAGAAACCCCAAAACAAAAATAAAATAAAATCGACCCCCCCCCCCAAAAAAAACCACACACGCACAAAACAACCAAACAATAAACAAGAGTTAACAATAAAGTATGTCTCGTCTGCCGGCATCAGAAACAATAATTCTTTTTTAATTACACTATATTTTGAATTAATTAGGATTTTCAGTGTCTGAGATCAAAAGGTGTTTATAGAACTTAAACATTGCTAATATATGTCATAAAAATAATCAAAGTCACTCAACCATGCAGAAAATCAAGGTCAAGGTCAAAAGATGGGGATGCAACTGGGCTAAGGTTTTACTAGGGCATATGCATAGGTTTCATCAACCTAGGACCAATAGTACTTGAGATAGGAGGTGCTCATAAAACTTGGATGCGCTATAACAGGCAGGAACCGCTTACTCTTCCGGAGCACCGGAGTTCACTTATGTTACGACTTGAGTTCGCCTTGTTGATTTCTGTTTGGTTGATTTTGTGTTTTGTGCTTCTTCGTGGTGTACCGGTTTCGTCGTTGCCCTTTTGGACTTTTGACACTCGAATGCCCCATTGCCGCTTTAAACACTGCTATTATATTTATTGAAAAATGTTAAAGTCACTCAACAAGAAAATCAAGGTCAAGGTCAAAAGATGGGGATGCAACTGTGCTGAGCTACTACGGGGGCTTTTTGCATACCAAGTTTTATCAACCTAGGATTTATAGTTCTTGAAATATGGAGTAGCTCGCTAAACCTTTCCATTGCTTTTATATGAATTGAAAATTGTCAAAGTAATTCAATCGGAAAATCAAGGTTAAGGTCAAAAGATGGAGATGATAAGCTAATAATGGGGAATAGGCAGGCGAGACAAAAAAAAATAAATAAAGCATTATAAAAAGGTTGTCGAATAAGCCGTGGTGCGATTCCAAAATAAAATGTTTGATACTAATCTTTTCCGCGAGGCATTTTACCATTTCTTTGCATCTTACTTAATCGATCCTGTGATAATCACTTATTCTATGATAACTGTCAACCCGGGTGAACTGCTTACTCTTTCGGAGCACATAAGGATGCTAGCTGGTCTTGTTTTTGGTATTTCTGTCATTTTTTTCGGAATCCTCTGGTTTTTACCATAAAAATAGGGTTATTTTTACCAAAAACCTCCTTTTTTCTTTTGATCAATGAATGATGGTCGGGAAGACCTTTTCCGGGACGCCGGGATTGGCCATATTATTTAACGGGAATTCGGGAAAAGCGACTAGCGGGACACGGGAACCTGCATTTTATTTTTCGGGATGCGGGATCGGTAGTTTTTATTATCCGGGAAAATGGGATTATAAAATTATTTTGACGGGAATTTGGGACGGGACCCCCTGCTCCCCTCCCCCATCAATGTCTTAGATATATCATCGATAAGTGATTAACAAAGATTTATCCGGTCTTATTTTTCTGTCATGGATTTTAACAGCTAAATAGTACTAATGCACAACCTATGAAAAAGTAAGAGAAAACCTTTTCCTGCCAAAAAATTAATGCCAGTTATCTTGAAAATATCATTTTTTTGTTGTTGCTAAATTTGTACCTTTACTTACTATTTTTTCATTAAAGGCATCAAATTTAAAATCTATCTTAAAAAATAGTATCGAACATCCATAAGCACTGTCGGTCTTAATGGAGTTCGTGTTGCTTATTGCGGTTTACTTCACTAAATCATTATTGTTTGAAGTGTTGTGTCGGATTTAAAATCGATAAGTTTGATTTTTTTTTTACATCTGTCGATTGATGATTCTCAGCTAGCTGTCAGTAACAGTAGCTCGCAATGTAACAGCGAGTGTTCTATGGAGAGTTCCTTTACCGTCCTTTTGTTTGTTCTTGTTTTTTTGTCTTTGGTTCTCTCTAGTGGAATTGGACTTTGATCGATTTGATTTTTATTGCGTGTTTAGTTTTTGTGCTTTGGGAATATTGATAGGGGGAGGTTGGGCCAAAAAAACTAGTTAAACCCCGCCACATATTACATGTGCCTGTCCTAAGCCAGGAATCTTTGACAAAGCTTTCGTTTGTACTTGTCTTTTTGATATTTTCTGTTCCTTGTTTAAGAAGAGGGTCTATCTGTGACTATTTCAGGGCTGGATTTGAATTATATGCATTTTATTTAGACCATGGGCCAATTGCAGAACCACGAGCAGTGCCAAATGGCCTCGTTGAAGGCTGCTGACGGTTGTTCATTGTGGTTTTTCTAAATTGCCGTTTAATTGTGGGCTGTGTGGCGTACACTTATTCCACATATCATTATTTTCTATTGGTTCTGTTGTGAGTTTCTTCGCTGTGTCGTTGTCGAGAGGACTGCAGTCAAGTTTACTTCTTACATTTTCAGCAGATTTGTATGAAAGTAAAAAGTGTTTTGGTCCTTTACTTCGCCCAATCTGCGTCTGAGGCATACCCTAGATGATCGGGGAGTATTCTCAAAACGACTTTGCTCGATTCTTAATTTTTGTGCTAAGATTCTCAGACTGTCTTTTATCACTAGATTTTATCACCTTTTAGTAAGGCCTAAACCCAAAGTAGAACTTAAATTTGGTATAACCAATGAAATTATCATCAGCACTTTGTTTCATCTGATATAACAAAATTTTGGTATAATACTGATGCATCTTTTTGAAGTAATTCTGAATGTGTAGATTTACCTATTCCAGGAATGCCCTTCAATAAAAAAGAAATTGAAACATTTCCATGTCTGATCCATGATTCATATAAGATCAAATAATGCATTTAAAAATGATCATGATGTTTAATTTCTCTTACAATTTATGCAATAGTAAAAATTGTTAATTTGTAGCAGAATGCAAATATGTCGAGCATATGGATGTTCTCCTTCAAATTGAAACTCAGCGGCATATGATAAGTTAAAGTTGTTCATAGTAAGCGAACTTCAACGTTAATTGTAAGGTAAAAAGAAATGTATACAACTGCAACAAGAAAGTCAGAGAAAACATTTCCCGCCAAAATATTAGTGTCAATCATCTTGAACACGAGGGTATAAACAAATCATTGCTTGTTTTAAACTTTTACCTCATTATTTTTTTCTATTAGGACATCAAATTTGGAACATATTTATTTTCAATATTAGTAGAGAACATCAAAGAAAACTCCTTTTGAACATAAAACAACTATTCATTGAAGTTTCACAGTGACATCCACCCGTCTTCCTGTGTCTGCCTTGAACTTTGGGCCAAGGCGCGGATCCAGGATTTTTGTAATCTATCACTAGAGGTTGCGCCTTAGTGTTGATAGGCGCGACCTTTAGTGATAGATTGGGATTTTTGTTTAGGGGAGGCGTAAAAAGATTTTTGTCAGCTTTCTGACGGGGCGAACGCCTGGTACGCCTTTCCTCGGATCCGCGCCTGGGCTCTTGCAATGTTAAGTACAGCTTTTACAGACTTCATTTCAAACATTTTGACATAGCGAAATTGTCTTTCTTAGATTTATCCAACTGTAGTACATCACTAGGAACCAGACCAAGAGACAGGACTGGGTATTTCCTGAAAACGAGCGACAGAGACGTAGCCAGTCTCACTGTCATCAAACACACAGATCGGAGCACCGAGACGCAGTGTGCATATGCATGTTTCATGGACTTAAACTGTTGGTTTTATAAACTGGATGCCCCCGGATGTTACTTGTATGATGGCAATATCAACCCATATCTAGGAACCGGTGACCCAGATATGGGGTTATACAAGTGGTACAGTACCTAGCTTGAAAAAAGACCCGACAAATCCGATAAGGAACGCTAAAATATTTTCAAACAATTATCGGTTGGTTATATCAGCCCTAAATATATACGTATATGAGAAGGTTATAAAAGTTCATGTTGTGCATGTGAATACTTGTATTGTAAGCAACTTATTTTACTGCGATTTTATGTAGTAATCAGCTGTTGGAATCAAACGACGGCTTATTCGTACCAAACAACAAAAATATTTTTTTTAATTAATCCGTTTATACGATTTATTAATAAAAAACGGTTTGTTTAATCAATTAAACGGTTTATTAAATCGTTTAAACGGTTTATTAATGCGTTTGTACGATTTAATAATCCGTAAGAACGCTTTATTAAATCGTTTTAACGGTTTATCAATTCGTTTGTACGATTTAATAATCCGTTTGTACGATTTATTAATCTGAAAGAACGGTTTATTAAATCGTTCAAACGGTTTATTAAATCGTTAAACGGTTTATTAAATCGTTAAACGGTTTATTAAATCGTTTAAACGGTTTATTAATGCGTTTGTACGATTTAATAATCCGTTTGTACGATATGATAATCCGCTAGAACGATTTTTAAATCGTTTAAACGGTTTATTGATTCGTTTGTCCGATTAAATAATCCGTTTGTACGATTTAATCGTACAAACGGATTATTAGATTGTTTACAAGGTTGTCAATTCGTTTGTTCGATTTATTTAATCATTTGTGCGTTTTAATTATCCGTTTGTATAATTTATTTATCCGTTAGAACGGTTTATTAAATCGTTTAAACGGATTACTTATTCGTTTGTACGATTTATGTATTCGTTTGTACGATTTATTAATCCGTTAGAACACTTTATTAATAATGAATTGTTAAGACGAATTAATAATCTGTTCAAACGATTTAATAAACCGTTCAAACTTATTAATAAAATGTACACACGGATAATCAAATCGCACAAACGAATTAATAAATCGTTCAAACAATTTTATTAACCGTTCACAAACGGAATATTATGTCTTATTCGTACAAACGAACAAATAAATCTTACAAACGAATTAATAAACCGTTCTAACAGATTAAAAAATCGTACAAACGATTAAGTAAATCGTACAAACGAATTAATAAATCGTACAAACGAATTAATAAATCGTACAAACGAAATAATTAAAAAAAATCTTTTTGTTCGGCACGAATAAGCCGTCGTACAAATATATACATGAGTAGGTCTTAAAAATGAGGCTTGTTTAGGGTATATTGGGATATGGGATATTCACACATTTTCTTTGTGGGATACGGGATATTTGAGACAAAACTTATTGGGATATGGGATATTTTTGTCTATTTTATTTATAGGGATATGGGATACTGGAAAAACACTTTTGGAGATACAGGATATTTGATGAAACATTTATGGGGATATGGGATATTGGTACCCCCCTAAACGAGCCCCAAAAGTTCATGTTGTGCATGTGAATACTTGTATTGTAAGCAACTTATTTACTGCGATTTTATGTAGTAATCACCTGGCGTCCGCCGTACGTACGTATTTTAAATAAGAAAAATCAGAGCCTGCTTTTTTATATTTTTAAAAATTTTCTTTAAATTTTTCATCTAAATTTTAAAGTAAAGCGTTGTCCTGCCTTTTTATTTCCTATTTTTATGGTTGGCATCCTGTCTTTTCACATGTAATTTGAATTTCACCTTAGCCCCCCGCATACAAATCTTTGATGCTGTGTGATATTTTCATCATGAATTTTTAAATGCAATCAAACTAAGCGTAGTTGTTCGTCCGAATGTTCAGCATTGTTCATGATCAGGACGAGTGGATTCAGAAACCTAGAAAAACTTTTTTAAAAAGTTGATTAATTGCATGCCTATTTGGACTTGAGGGCGATTCAGGATCTTGGGAACCATTTGTGTTTTATCTTTGGGAGCCTGTTGCTTTGTTTATGTACCTCTTGTTTTGTTAAATTTGTTTTATAGCCGGCCCGTAACCGGCTAAATACGAAGACCATGTATAATTGGAATGAAATAAACTATGAAATAATGGATTAATTTCTTTCAATTGTTTGTTTTCTTACTTACAGTATAATAATTAAACAGAAAATCAAGAATACAAATACTATTGCAAATGACAATGAATTTCTTTCGGATCTATTACCACTCGGTCCCATTCTGTTATTCGATTCAAAGTCTTCATGGCTGTGGATTCTTTGTGGACATGCTAGTTTAGGGAGTTTAAACGACGGATCAGGCACGCACGTGGTTAGAGATCCTCCGTTTTTACAAGTACTTAGGCTGGCTTGAGCATCCTTTACAGTTTGATTAATGTTAATCTCACCATCCTTGATGCATTGAAGACTCAGTAATAGGTCCATCATTTTATCGTACTTGATCTTACTGACGTAAGATAACCCACAATCGCAATTGACGCCATTTCCGGATAAAGTTATCAAACTTCCATCGGTTGACCACAAAATATCATCAAAAGTTCCACATGGAATCATCTCAAACTTGTTGTTTTCTATTTCGATAGATCCAAACTTGCCTCCCTCTGTTGGGCGAGTCTCTATTTCTTTAAATGTGTTCGATTTTAGTTTGAGTAGCTCGCCAGAGACAGAACCTATCGCCATGGTATGCAATTCAAATATTGTACTTTCTTCGATTTTTAATGACTTTATATTGGTGAGGTTGGAAATACTAACAGGATGCATTTTGGTTATTCTGCACTTGTTAAATTCAATCGACAATGAACCAGTTATGTTATGTATTGCGAAGCTTTGAAGATCACCAATAACACTTTGTTCAAATTTAAGCTTCTGAAGAGAATCTATCGATTTAAAGGCACACGTAAAAACAAACCCAATGTTACACTGCTTGAATTCTATAGTATGAAGATTGTATAGTCCTGCGAATGCATTTGGTGGAATGTTAGCATTTAATTCATGAAAAAATATGTAAGTCGCATGGGTCGGAAATGACGTAGGAAATTCAGTCATTTGGTAGCATTTGACATCACGTTTTCTACAGACACATCCTGTTGGACAAACATCTGTCGGAGAGGGGATGTCAGCCTTTGTGAATGGTCCAATCCAGAGAAATAAAAGAGAAAGACCCTGTTGAGCAGAAAAATAACGAATAATGCAGATGATATAAAAAAAATTTCAATTATTTTAAAACCCCTCTTCCTCTGTATTCTTAGAGAGGTTGAGAAACAAAGATAATAACAAATTACCAAACCGACATGATAAATCTCGTATGTAAATGACCAAACAAGACAGAGTCATGCGGAAAAAGTTACAGATCACAATAGTGTTGACTTGGTACATGCATTTCGAAACAAATGTTGGGTAAAACAGCCGCGACCATTTGTTACTTTTAAAAACTAAGTCTCACTGTCTGTGCCAAGTTCTGACTGGAAAAGGACGCGTAACCGTTACAAACAACAATTTACCACAGTAGTAGGAAGTTCAGGTTCGCTAGACCGAATTTCGTTTCATCAAAACCAAATATCTGACCTTATCCAACAGGTTTATCGAGAAAAGGAAGAGAGTTCTTAAAACTATGTTCTTACCTGCAAATACATGATGTCAAAACAAAGAAAACAAGGACATGTACACAAAATAATAATTGTACATGACAATAAATATGTAGACGTCACATTTTTTATGTGATTAATTAACATATAAACCACGGTAATAACATAATATACTGTCCATGTGTTAAAAATATTCTTAACTTTACAAAAACTGCATTCCAAGTACATGTATACTAGGCATAAAAAGAAACATTAATACACTTATATTTCATTTGATAAAATTTCTTTTACAAACGAAAAATTGTCACTTCCATTGAATAAATATAAGTTTGGCCATACTGAAGAGACGAAAATCCAGTATACCTAATTTTAAATAAAATCTAACATCTCTTAAGTTTTAACGATCTTAAGCTACCAACACTACCAGACATAAGAACAAACTCAGACGGCATAGAGAACAATAAACAAACACCAAGCTTCTTTGATGGAACAAATCATGCAGCAAAAAACACAGGTGCACCTAATATAAAACTAGAAAATGTATCTGAGCCAAAGGGTGACCCTCCCGTTCTTGAAATATCACTGTCCCCCAAACATGTTTTACCAGCTGGGATATGGACCTTAAACTAAGTTGTTTATGTATAAAATAGAGATTGAAGTGACCCATTTCCCAGTGGGTGGTTTCAAAGGCACATCTAGTGGTGAAATGTCATTGACTCCCAACATGTAGTATGTGTCTGAAATATGGACCTCTACAAACAAAATCATCAAAGTTGTTTAAGCGTAATATATAGGTCGCAGTGACCTAATTTCTAGTGGGTGGTGCCGTGTAACCCAAGACTAGTCTAGTGGTGACCTATTATTTTGAGACCAAACATCTAGTATCCAATTTGTGCACTTCAACCAAAAACTTAACCAAAGTCGTTCATGCTTAAATATAGGTGTAGTAGGTCTAATGGGTGGTGTAGCCTTACCCAAGACACATCTAATGGTGAAATATCATTGTCTCCCAACATCTAGTATCCGAGTGATGGACCTTTACTAAAGTGTTACGGACGGACAAGGGTAAAACTATATGTCCGATCCATAGACGTGGTCGGGCCATAAAAGAAGTTGTGAGAGCTCTAATGACCTGCTATTATTTCATAGCAGTTAGAAATTCTTTAGAATTGCAAAACATATTGTAATTCCCATGCAATTGTTAAATCGTAAATTATTTAAAACATCAGGTTTCTTTCCTTGTACTGCTCATGGTCGATATCCTCGGTGTATGGATTTGGCTTCCCTGTTCAATTTTTTGGGCTTTTCATTCAATACTTTTGATTTTTTTGACCTTCCACTGTTTTTATTCAAATGAGAGGTTACTCCTTAGAATATCGATATGTTACAGTAAAAGTGTATAATTAGGAATTCTACCTATTCCTGAAAATTTCATTAAATTTGTATAATTACTGGCCTTATTAGTTATTATATATTATTCTTTAATTTAATTTGTCAGGAATTATGCATAATTACTAAAATATTGAGCAGTAATTTTGTATAATTCCTGAAGGCTATAATAAAAAAGAATTAAAATTGTTTTGGTTTATTCACAAACATAACGTATACAAGCACAAAGCATTAAATGTCACAGAATCTTAACTCCTTTAAATAACACAATTATTGATACTAGATTCGGAATCTCTCCAGTTCTCGTTGTGCAAGTGTGGCACATTATTGTATTTAAGTACATGTTAAGATGGCAACTCATTGCACATATGACTGCCTTTTCATCATGAACGTCTGTTTTTTCCTCTCAAAAATAACAAAAAAAAAAACCAACAAAACAAAACAAAAAGAAAAGAAAAAACTAAGCAAAAACAAGTGTGGCCACTAAAAGTATGTCTCGCCTGCCGGCACCATCACTAAAATCAACTACCTAAGCTTTAATTTCTTGATGTAAACACAAAAAATGTCTGTATACCCAATATCAGATGCCTAGCTATTATACTTTACTAGCAATTCAAAGTCCACAAAAGTCTTACAAAAAAATTTACAGCTTGAAAAAGACCTAAGTTCAGAGAATCACTAGAGGGTAAAATTTGGGTCAGGGTCACATGGCATAGTGACAGTTGCATAGACCATAACCTGAACTGTCTGTATACTAAATATCAGATGCCTAGCTATTATAATTTTCCACCAATTCATCGTCCATAAAAGTCTTACAAAAAGTTTACAGCCTGAAAAATGACCTAAGTTCACAGAGTCACTGGAGCGTGAAAATGGGTTCAGGGTCAAACGGCATGGTGACAGTTGCATGGATCATAATCTGAACTGTCTGTATACCAAATATCAGATGCCTAGCTAATATACTTTTCAAGCAATCATTGTCCACAAAAGTCTTACACAAAAGTATAAGCCGCCGCCGCTGCGCCGGAAAGTAATACCCATGTCGCGCCTTCAGCGACTATTCGTCGCAGGCGAGACAAAAAACCAAAACATATTGTAATATCATTCTGTAATCGTGTGAGTTTTTTATTTAAAGTATTAATTAAAAGTTTTGACTTCATAATTATTATTTTATTATATTTGCCGGGGCCCGGATGGCGAATAGGCCCGCAGCAGAGCCTAGCTCATCAGCAAAGTCGACAAAGGATCTTACGATTCTGACATCGGGTTATTGCTCAGCCCACAGAGCGAACAAATGTGTACCCTAGGTGGCTGAATAGGGTGGCCCTGGTCAGTGGAGGTTTTCAAGTCTATAATACGGAAACCCTGACCGCTGACCATAGTGGGCCAACGTGTGTGGAGAGTGTCAAGCTTCATGCACGTTCAATATCCCTTTGTGGACCGTCAAGTAGTGCACCATATAGGCAAAATTGTCTGCAACCCACCATTCCCCTTTTCCAATTGTCTTTATTTTTTTCCTCACCCCATATATATTTCTCATCATTATTTTATGTTCATTTGATCACCCTCTTCATTTTTCAACAGTTATAGTACATATGTATTGGAATGCATGTGCTTTCATATACAAATTTACTAAAATTAAATCAGTAAATTTATTTAAAAACTTCTTTAACTAGAAAATGTGCCTATGAGCCACAGGATGGATATGAATAAAATTTAAACATTAAAAGATAACTTTTTAATGAAAACTATTTTTTTTTTTAAACATTTTCAGACCATGGTATAAAAATCTGTACGTATGGGACAAATGCTTATTCAGTGCCATATATTTCTAAGAAAAGTATTCTGGTAACATGTTTTATCAGTTTTAGAAAACCAATTAGGTACTAAAATGGACCTTAACCAAGAACTTAACCAAAGTGTTACGGACGGACGGACAAGGCTAAAACTATATGTCCGATCCACATACGTGGTCGGGCCATAAAAACGGTTAATTTGGTTATGCTGTATATCTGTTACAGTAAAAGTTATGTGAAAAAATACAAACCCGAAAACTACAGACCAATATCTTTAACTTGCATCAGCTGTAAGCTCATGGAGCATATCATCACAAAGCACATCATTACTCATCTTGAATCAAACCACATTCTTTATGATCTTCAGCATGGTTTTCGTAAGTCTCGATCTTGCGAAACCCAACTCATCTCTTTTATTCAAGAACTGGCAGTCAACAATAACCTCAACAAACAAACAGATCTTATTATTATGGACTTTGCCAAAGCCTTCGACAAAGTTCCACACCGCAGACTTCTCTATAAATTACAGTATTATGGCATCAGAAATAACACATTAAAATGGGTACAAGCTTTTCTCTCTGACCGAACTCAGACAGTTGTCCTGGATGGAGAACAATCATCAACTGTCCCAGTCACTTCAGGTGTACCTCAAGGCACAGTCTTGGGCCCTGTATTATTCTTGGCATATATAAATGACCTGCCAGAATACCTGAACACCAATGACAGCATCATATATAAAACCATTTCATCAGCATCTGACTGTGAGGCCCTAGAAATGGACCTCAATGCTGCAGCAAAATGGGAAAGTGACTGGTTGATGGCCTTCCATCCAGACAAATGTACAGTTCTCACTGTAACCCAGAAAAAACATCCTTTCAAACATGACTACATCCTACATAATCACAAACTTGAACTTGTTACATCTGCTAAATATTTAGGCTTAACATTACAATCCAACTTAAAATGGTCACAACACACAAACAATATTATTGCAAACGGTAACAAACAACTAGGCTTTTTAAGAAGAAACCTCAAAACCTCAAATGAAAACATCAAGAGCCAGGCATACCTTTCTCTTGTCAGGCCCAAACTCGAATATTCTTGTTCTGTCTGGGACCCTCATACAGCTGACCAAACTCATAAAATCGAAATGGTCCAAAGACGAGCAGCAAGGTATGCCTGTAACCGCTTCCACAATACCAGCAGTGTAAATGAAATGCTGACCAAACTACAATGGCCAACACTAGAGGAACGCAGACCAAAATACAGACTTACCATGTTTTACAAAATTGTTCACAACTTAGTCGCAATACCAACAACAGTCTTAGTACCCACAGACCATAAAACACGTAAAAACCATGACTTCACATTTCGGCAAATCTCAGTTCTAAAAGACAGCTACAAATTCTCATTTTTCCCTACACCATTATACAGTGGAACTCCCTACCAGCAAGTGTTGTTAACGCCAATACTCTGGATGCCTTTAGAGTACAGCTGACCCCAGCTGTGCTCTACACACTGCATTAAATTCCAACATACCCTTTGTACATAGTTTTAATCACATTTTTCTGTTTAAGCTGCACATTTATTATTAATAACATATATTTATCTAGTTTCCCCCCCCCCTAAAATCAATAAATTACTATTTTAGCCACGCTGCGCAAACAGTTCGTAATTATCAACACAGTGATAGTGAACTGTATACCAAAAGAAGAACGGCCATATATAGTTTTACCCTTTTCCGTCCGTCTGTACGTAGGTACGTACATCCGTAACACTTTGGTTAAGGTCCATTACTCGGATACTAGATGTTGGGAGTCAATGATATTTCACCGCTAGATGTGTCTCGGGTAGGGCTACACCACCGACTAGAAATAAAGTCACTGTGACCTATATTTTATGCATGAACGACTTTGGTTAAGGTCCATAACTTGGATACTAGATGTAGGGGGTCAATGATATTTCACCACTAGATGTGTCGTAGGTAAGGTGACACCACCCACTAGAAATTAGGTCACTGTGACCTATATTTTACGCATGAATGACTTTGGTTAAATTCTTGGTTAAGGTCCATATCTAAGATACTACATGTTGATGGTCAATGGTATTTCACCACTAGATGTGTCTTGGGTAACATGACACCACCCAATAAAGATTAGGTCACTGTTATCTATATTTTATGCATGAACGACTTCAGTTAAGTTCTTGGTTAAGGTCCATAACTTGGATACTAGATGTGGGGGTCAATGATATTTCACCACTAGATGTGTCTTGGGTAAGGTGACACCATCCACTAGAAATGAGGTCACTGTGACCTATATTTTACGAATGAATGACTTTGGTTAAGTTCTTGTTTAAGGTCCATATCTTGAATACTAGATGTTCATGTTGGGGTCAATAATATTTCACTACTCAATGAGTCTTGGTAACATTGCACCACCCACCAGAAATAAGGTCACAGCGACTTTTATTTTACACATGAACACTTTTGATCAATTTCTTGGTAAAGGTCCATATCCCAGGTAATACACATTGAGGGTCAATGATATTTCAAGAATGAGAGGGCCATCCTGTGGCTCATGGACACATTTTCTAGTTATACCTGTTTTGGTGTTGTATAATTAAATTGCTTGCCTATTTCATCTGTTTGGTAAAGAACTTAATTTGAACTGATATCAAAAACATAGAATTATTTGATAGGGGACACATCATAAAGGCTCAAATCAACCAGCAGTTTTAAGAATTTTCAAACTCCTAAAATTCTTTAAAAAATTTACCAAAATGATTCAAATAATACCTAAACTCTTACAATGTCTTACTATCTGGCAGATTATACATAGTCTTTATAGCTGTGACTCAAAGTTGGTCAAAAAAAATTTGCCTTAATGTTAAAAATAAATTAATTAGTCACTCAAACAAAATTCTAGATTAAATGATCAGACTACAATTTATTTAATCTTGCAAATGCATCTTGTATAGTTTGAACCATTTGGCTCATTCAATAAAATTGTTTAGTAACACAATGTTCCAAACCCCCCCCCCCCAAAATAGCAAACCCACCTTTTTACTTTCGGACCGTTTCATCTCAATAATGTTAGCAAATGCTAAAATCATAAGATTAAAGCAAAAGCAGCAATGACTAAGCCATTTTATATGGCATTTGTTAAATAAATGTTGCAATTGCTGTATTTGCACTACATATTACTTTCAAACCTTATCGTACCCAAAAGATCAGTGCTAGTGTATTACTAACAGTAATTCAAATATACAAAAGTGAAATCTCTTTAAAAATTAAATCTGGTTTTTTTTATTTTTGGGGTCCCACAATAAAAAACAACGTTAGAGGTTTGCTGTATTATTATTGACATCACAATATACAATAAATAGTTTAACAAAAGTACATGTATAATAACTATAATGTATGTACTTGAAAAATAAAGCTTTAATATTTTTACAAAGATATTGATTAAGTGCCACTTAAAACAAAGAAATTTCAATAAGCTTTAAAACAAGGTTAAAACAAATAAGCTTTATATTACCCATTAAATAATCAATTTTAAATAAAAACTTTGATAAATTTATAAATGACAAAATAAACTTAATATTAGTAATAAATGCAAAAGCAAATTTTATATAATAGTAAATACTGAGACCTTAATGCAGGGCTGCCAACTTTTGAAATCAGGTTGTATTTCTGTGTTGTTTCATTTTATAGCCATAAAAAAATATAAAGACTCAAATATTGGGAAAACCGTGAAAATCTGGAAGGTGAACAGCCCTGCTATTTAACAATAGAAAAATTCCAAATATTTAGAAATATCTAAATGAAAAAAAGAAAATTGAAGAACTTTGCGCCTCCTATTCAAATTTTTTTATGAAAAAATTGCCTTAAGTAGGTGCACCTTCCATACCAAGGTAGAAGGTGGTAATGGACCTTGACCATTTTCTGATAACATTTTTTTCGGGGGGGGGTTTGCAGACCCGATGTGGAGGCATTTGTTAATGGCCATTAATGCGGAGCATGTAGGTCACACCCAGCATCCAAATCATACATTATGCTAAGCATCACTATCAGCATCTACCATAGCAGTATGGTTGATGTTGCACTTGTCAGTAACTGGAAATGGACCTTAACCATTCTGATGCCAACACTGATGATCAGGTTATCACATAAGACCCCTTCACTTCATGAGGTAAGGTAACATTTAACTTAAGAAAAAAATTGAATAACAAGAATAATATGTTTGTTCTTAATCTTATGTATATATGTATGAGGTTTTATGGTGGTACCATACTTCCTTCATTCCTTCAATCTGTGAACAAATGTCAAATTTAATGACGATTTTTGTTTTGTACATCTAGTACAAGACATTTAGAGTTTCCATTTGATATATCTTTCTTCTATCAGGAAAATTTAGAGTCCCAAATACAAGTACATAATGTATTTTTTCCTAGTGTTCTAACTTGATAAATATTTTTTTTCAAATTTTGCTTGAATTAAAATTTTTACATAATTTTATTGTAAATAACAGCCATGCAAAATTTTATTCAAATCTCTTTGATTTTTTGTCCAGAAAACATCAGGAACGACTGAAAGAAGCATGCAGAACAAAATTGAGGATATCAAATAATACTTTGTCACTTCCGGTGCCAAGAGTTTTAAAAATAGTTTTAAGGAGAATAAACCTCATCATAAGCAAAGTAAATTGTTTCCTGTTATCATTTTACTCAGTGACATTAAATAAAACACAACCTGTTAATAATTAATTTGATTCAGATCTTCTTTGTGACTTATACACACTGAATAATACTTAACATGGGAAAACTAAAGGAATGTGAATACTAGTGTATAAATGAGCAAACATATTAAAATAGCGTAACAAAACATATGAAATACAAAAGTAAATGTGTATTGCACAATAAAATGAGCATGTGAAGACATGTACAATATGTAAGTTTCAAGATAGCATGGAATGTCTGGTGAATCCAGAGAACATTCTTTTAATACAATTTTTTCTTGGCATGAAGACTTCCGGTGCATCAAAAGCAATACATGTTGATGAAAATAAATATTGCTATTATTGTTTATTAGCAAAAACTTTCGATTCTGATAATAAGTAAACATGTGTAAGAATATTTTTTCATTGGTTTGAATTATTTACCATTTACAGAAATATGATTTTTTTTTCCATAAATAATATCATGAAATTTTAGTATGCACAAATATGATACTAGTCATTTGTACAAAATTTCAAAATTGTACCATTAAGTTTTTTAATTCAGGAGTTCACAAAGACTAGTTGAAAGACAAACAGATGGACAATAAAGTGAAAAATATAGGGCTCTCATACTTGTACCCTTGATGCATCGACACTAATACACATACATTGTGGCTATTCCAGAAATATTCCCATCCTGAGTGGAACACCCTTTTAATAATTCTTTTTTGTAGGATGGGGTAATTGGTCTTTACCTTACAATGTAAAGTACAAATTGTACCTGTCTAAATGTTAAAAAAAATCTTTTGGTAGTACATGTACCTTCCCCCCAAAAGTGGCTTTCTATCCCCTCTTTATAAATGTTACTGGCATTGCAAGATTTCTATGTACATATAATATGTTATGAAAAGTACATTATTGACATTTTAAAATCAGTGTTTGATTTAAATCACTTAAATTTAAATTGAAACATAACATACAAACAAAAGACAATCAATGCACAAACAGAAACGATTCATGGTTTCAGAAATTTAAAATTTGATTAAACCTGCCATTCATATCAATTGATTAATAGCAAATGGCTAAATGATGAATAAACACATCAAATAAAGAAGCTTCTAACATTTAATTGTGTAACAATATCACAACAAATAACAAAAATATATATTCTCATATAATACAACTTTATAAATATCTTATGTAATTAAAGTATAATTTAACAAGCAATTTTCTTAATTTACAACAATGTATTTCATAAAATTTCCTTTTCGTTATATGAAAGTTTATAGGTTATAAGAAAAATGCAATCTATCACTAGAGGTTGGATCTATCAACACTTACCACTTGCGCTAAGGATTTTGGGTAATTACCCTGAATCTGGGGATTGAATAGCGTTGACATATTTCCCATAATCCTTAGCCCAATAGTATAGAGGTTAGTGTTGAAAGACCCGACCTTTAGTGATAGATTGGTCAAATATGTGCATGCCATTTACATAGCAAGAAGAACTATTTTTCATAATAATGTTTACTTTAGTTTCTTGCTGTTTTGCAAGGAAGAGAAAAATTAGTTTTCTCTAGAATTTATTCTATATCCTGCAACACGGTGTAAAATGCTGTTATAGGATTGGTCAATATTTAAAATCCTTTACAGCTTAAGACTTTTAGATGGTGTTAATTCATGTAATTTAGAATTCTTAACTTGTTCTTAAGAAATTTAAAATCATAACATGTGTGAAATATCTGGGTATTTAAAAATATATGATGAATTTATTAGCACCAGAAATTGGATTTTTACAGATAGAAGAACTGAACCACCAGCAGTCATGTTACAACAAAGTATGACAACAAAATAAGCTTATCACAAGAATTGTGACAAAAACCTTTTTCTCTTTGACAATTTTCCTTAGGACCAGTCCACAAATAGAGGGATGGAGTCAGTTGACAAGTTCCATGTGCTCTTCATCAGGTGCTGGTTCCCTCTTATATTCAGGTCTGGTTACTATGTAAACAACAAGTGCTACCAAGGTAACTATAACAACACCCAAACAGTTGATCAGAATTCCTTCTGGAGGCTTCTGTGCATATTTACTACAAAATGAAGGATTATGAACATAACAGTTGTTATTGTAGTGTTACTAATTTACAAAAAAAAACAAAAAACTGTTTGATACCATGAAATATTGGGCATATCATATATCATAACATACCATTTTTTCTTTTTCATATAAAATTTCATTTTACATGTAATATAAACAACTAATTATCACAAACAATTTTCTTCTCGCTAATTTTGTTAGGACAAAAAATCTCGAAAAATAAATCATAAGGAATGATATAATTTTTCTGATAAAAAGAACATGTTTTCTAAAGATTCATTAAAACACATGTAAGTAGCTGAATTGCATTGATATTGCTCTGCCCAACAAAAATATTAAAAAAACCAAGAGCATCTTTGAGCTTATGTTCACTAATGATACCCCTCCTCCCAAAAATTATGACTTGCATTGTAGTATTCCTAAACAGGAAGAAGTTCCTCTTAGAACATAAAATCACTATACACCATATAGTACTATAGGATGGGGAAAATACAAAATATCAGGTCTCTACATAACGTATTTGCATAAAAAAAGGGGACAGAAATTTTGCAAAAGGGTAAAACAGTATATCCCCACTTCTTAAAAGTTTTACAGTATTTATATACTATCATAAAAGGGAACTGACAAAGCTAATTTTTGTCATTTTCAAGACTGATACATGTAAATGGAATAAGAATTCACATTTAAGTAAGTTATCTTACAAAGTAGAGTTTTGTGAGAGCATCAAGAAGAGAGCCTTTTCTGTAATCCCCATTAAAGATGTGGCAGCAGCCATTGTCAGGATGGCAATTCCCCAGAAAACATGATGTGGCATATACTGCTTCTTCAGTGCCACACTGAGTCCTGGGAACAGGAAGGATGTTAGACCACTCAGCCACTAAAATAACAGATGATAAATTACAAGTTAAACATTTTAAAAATTATTAGTATTGTATCTTTTACAGCATTCAGCCTTAGATTTCAAATTAAAACAAATTAAGAAACAAATGTTGACATCTGTTGTACTTTCACTGATTGGATGTTTTTGGTTCAATATTTAATTTATTCTATCTTAAAATTTTTTAGAATTATTTTTCTAGGTCCAGCTAGTAACTACAAATTTATATTGTATAATGAATTCCATGATGTGTACAGAGTAAAGAAAGCATATAATATCTAATTTTTAAACATTTACATGATGTTTATGCCCCATCTAAGTAAGTAGGGGGGCATATAGAAATAGGGTCTGTTGGTCTGTCTGTCCCAAATGTAACAGGATGGGGCATTATGTCTTATGGACATATTCTTGTAAAAACTTAAAATGCATTACTCAGGAATTTCAACTTTTATCTATACAACTCTGTTGAGTCTAATAGATACTTAAAAATATTTGTCTGGAATTTTGTTGTAATTATTTTGTGTGTGTGTTGGTGTTTAACACCCTTTTAAACACACTTGGGAAATATGTGGGTCGGTTATAATGGTGAAGGAAACCAGAGTACCTGGAGTACCTTTTTTGTTAATTTCAAATCCGGTATGGATCCAACAACCTGCAGTGCCAATTGCAAAATAATCAATAGCATTGTATTCAAACTAGCGCCTTGGACCACTCGTCCACCCGGGCCCCTTATTATTTTGTCACAGCCATTTTAATATTTTTGTGTAAAGATGATGTAATGGCTAATAAAGTGTTAGAGTCATAGAGAAACTAGAGAGATATTTGTTGTGAATAAATAAATATTTGGACCAAAGATTGTTGTGAATAAACTTTTAAATAATCATGACTTAAAATAAGAATAAATAAAGAAACAGTGATAGCCTTACTTGAAGACCAAATAAAACTACTGTTATGATTCCCATCCAGCTGTGAAGACTGTACATATTTGGTATAGGTGGGTTAGCCAGATTGTGTGAATCAAATACAGCCTTTAGACCAACAGCTGAGAAAATCAAAGCTCCCAACTGAATCAGTCCATGTAGAATTTTGGCATAAAGCTTCTTCATATTACGGAATACCCTGTATGCTAGAATACCTGAAACATAAAATTACAGAATAAGTTGGAAAGGTTTGGAATTAAAAAGGAAAATATGCATATAAAATTAAAGTAGACTTTATACAGTATTTCTTCCAACACTTACATGTAAGCTTAAATGTAGTTTGCTATGACCTTATTTCACCAAGATGCTGACCTTTAACAATGGACCACTCTGATGCATCCATAGTTTGATGCTTCTTGTCAGGTATTGAGGCTGAGACATGAACCTGGGTGAAAACTTGAATGTAAATCATAATATAAGCAGTGTTCTAGGATTTCTACTACCTGTTTCCCGGGGTAAGTTAAATTTAACCCAGGATAAGTGGACTTTGACAGTTTTTGCATTGATTTCTATTGTGGGTAAGTGAATTTTTTGCAATTACATCTGGGTCAGTGAGAATTTAAAAAAATCCTAGAACACTGATAAGATCTGAAACTTATGAACAGCCAAACCAAACAGCCCTACAACATTGGTCATAAATGACTTAAAAAAAAATTAATTTAGGTCTACAGCATGTCTAATATCAAAATTACCAAACTGGGTTTATCAATCTTACTTAAAAAAGAAAAGATAATAAGGCAATGATCCTGACTTGGTAAAGGCATTTCATAATGAATGATGGGGCAGGGCTAAACCAAGTATTATAGGATCAAACCTCCTTCTTATATTGTGTTCAAAGGGTGATGATCAATAATAATGGTGTGAAATGGAACAAAACATCATTTATAGACAAGATACATGTACCTGTATATAGGAGTGGTGATACATCTGATTTATGGCATAAATTATACAGTTGATCTCAGGTTTCTAGTTTTTAGTATTTTCATATTTTTGGTTTAACATATGAAAATGTATGAATAAGTTGGTTTAGTTAAAGAATTTAAAAAAATGGGTTGAAGACAGAAATGGCCGGATTTCGTTAAACAGGAAGTAGATGAGGGACAGACCTGAAATCGAATCCCACTTCATGGGACCCCACCCTGATGCTGTATACCTAATATCAAATGGCTGTGATTGGTAGTTGCTGAGAAAACTACGAAAGTTTTCTCCAAGCCCGCAGTCCGCCCACCCGACATCACCATTTTATAACCCGGATTTTCACTAGTGAAATCCGGCCAAAATTATAAAATAAGCTCTTAAATAAGCTCTTATTAAAGAGAATTAGCTAGTAAGATGAGTAAATTATATAAAAGTAATGTCATATAAGTGGTATATGTACAGTATAATCATATCATTTACATCCCAGCTCCTTTGTTCTAACAGGGGTGATCTGAGTCGGATCATCCCTCGGAATACCCTGTTCTACTTTTCAACTCTATTTTTCCTTTTCTATTGTTTTTCAAAGCACGTTTTTTGAGAAATGTTCACTATGTTGAACATAGGAAAATTATAAAATCAACAACAAAGTTTTTTTGAAGATTGAAAAATAACATAGTTTCCACCGGGGTTTGAACATCGGATCTCACTGTTCCAAGTCTACCATTCCACCGTCTACCTTCAATCATATCCACTAAACCACGAAACCGATGGAAAATTTACGCTAAAAAAATGTACATAAAGAATATTGAAGGGGCCCAATAAGGATACTCTATAATATATATTATAAAAATGTTTTCTATTTGATTCTAAATGCACAGAATGTATTCTAATGTTTGTATTTAAATTTTACATGAAATATTTTGAAGGCTGGGATGTAAAATAGTTATTACATTCGGACTTGGTGTGTCAGTAAGATCACCCCCTCTGGCCTCCGGCCGTCGGGGTGATCTTTTACTGACACACCGCGTCCTCATGTAATAACTATTACATACAGGCATGACAGAAGTCACATTTTTTTAAGCTTTTAAACTTTTCATCTAATATGAAAATGCAACTGATATATTTACCATCACTATACAGAAATATCAGCCCGATAACCATAAATACAGGATGAAAGTTAAATTCCTTTGCCGGGTCACTCTGCCATGAGAATCCTCCCCTAAAATGCCCCATCCACACTGCTACCATTATAACTGCTGTTAGACCCAAGATCTGTACAACTAAGACCAGAAAAGTAAACCAGCACATCTTCCTGCCTCCTTGTTCAGGTTCCTTGTCAAACCTCTCCATCTTTAATGCTGTGTTCTTTTAATCTGTCAATAAACAAAAATGAAAAATGCAATAAAACAGACTATGGATTTTTTATTTATATAATATACCTGTACATGTACATACATGTAGCCAACATCTATAACTTCTTTTTATACATTTTTTGTAAAGCTTAAGGCTTGCATGCTAATGTTAAGCTCAATGTCCCCAAATATGGACAATCATGAATTCAAATTGGCCTTAAGATGATAGGAATTAATCCTAAATTTCAAGACACCCTCTAACATACATTTTAATTATAAACACTACAGAGACTTTTCAAGTTATCCATAAAATCAATATATTGCTGTGTTGATACATGTACATTTTGTAAGTACATGTTCATGTACTTGCATGATTCTTTTATAATAGATAGTCTGACTAAAGATCAGCCCCTTTTATTTTTGTTTCTGTGTAGCCTACACAGAAAAAAAAATTAGTATGGACTGATCTTTAGTCAGACTGTTATAATAGTGTACATGTATGTATAACCATCTCCCATATATCTCCAAATTCAAGCTGTTTGGGAGAAAAGCAAAACTGTAAACGTATTAATTTTCGCGGTTGCTCATTTTGGCGATTTCTTATACAAGGACAAATTCCCGGGTATCAATTTTCACGGTTTTTAAGTGCAGCTTATAATTATTGGTATCATTCTTATTTAAGTTTTATTTAGAAGGTGGTCCAAGACTGAAATCGGCTTAGCGGTAAAAATTTTTTGTAATTCATTGTCAATCCAAGCTGTCAATTTTTCACCTGTAGATATATAAAATACCTTGACCAATTAATGGATTAAGTGTTTAATGACCTGTGAAATATGTGTGAAGTGTTTGTTTGATCTTTGTCTTGTAATCTATTAATTGTTTATTTACCTATTAGTGCTCACGCCAAGCCGATTGCCCGTCTATCCATTATGAAAACAATTAATTATGCTACATTCATAATTATACATTATCATTTTCATTTTATACGACACTCAAAAAGTAAGCATTATACTGGTTCCTGATTTCATTCAAACGTTTACATTTTTTTGAATCAGAAATATTCGCGGGTACTTATTTTCGTGGTCTTTTGGCAACCGCGAAAGTAGCGAAATTAGTACATCGCAAAATTATTACGTTTACAGTAACTAATTAACATGACTAACTATATGTAACTCCACTGACATTTAACTGAAAGTGTATTACCAAAGTACATGATGTCAGAACAAGGCACCACTGGGAATTGAATCTTTACTGGCATGATGACAAGCCAGCTTGTTACAAAATGACCAAAAGATTTTATGTATAACTCTTTGACTTGATAACTACAGCTCTACATGTACATTTAAACTGTTCTGTTTCACTTACCCTCCTTAAGAGTCTTCAAATCTCAATGAATGACTCTTTACTGCCCAAAACTACATTGAGCTCTCTTAACCCTGTGGCAGACCTGTCAAGTGTACTGCAACTCACGTGAGAATCACACATCTAGTCTGCAATTTGTTGGCAAATTTATTTGACCTTTTAATTTTTTCCTTTGATCTTTCATTTCTTGGGCAAATCTCATGCAAGCAGCTCATCAAAACTTGACAGCCCTGTCACTGAACAGTTTACTTTGTATTCAATTTTGTTACAAAAGATCAATGGGATTAACGTTCATTAAAATCATTTGCTTTCATATAAAAAAACCCACCTAAAATAAACTTTTATAAAATATAAATCAATCATTCTCAACAGAAATATTATATTACATTGTAATTGATGTCTTGAATAAATCAATTTGGATCTCATTAATTTAAGAACAAGGTACCTTATCTGGGTTACATTATACATTGTATACTGTATGTCTTTTTGAGAAGACCAAGAGTCAATCAACACTCAGTATGACATGTATGAGTCTGATTCTAAACCAAAGAAAGAAGGACCAGAACCTCATTAACATAAATTTACATTTGACCATATGGAGACAATGGTGCTGTATAATAAATATGAAAATTTGCATTTTTTTGTTTATGATGTTGTCAAAAATGATGCAAAATCTGTTTAGATCTCTCTGATATTTCCAGACCTTGTTTGTCATGAGAAGTTGGCAGATTTTTGTTCATTTGTTTACAGTGCACATGTCTATGTATTCAAACATAAATTGTATTCTACATGTCAAAAACGCTCATTTATGAAGCATTGAAGTAAATTCATTTTTAAATTAATATTTTCAAGATATTAATGTTAAAACTGGCAAAATACGTACAACAATCAGTAAATAATTTGTGATTAAATTTGTCTGTAAAATTACTCCAATTTTGGTAACACCAGAGAGCTTCCGAATGGAAACGTATAATTGCACATTCTATTTCGTCTGGTACAAAATATAGAAACAAATCAAATTCATTTTTCAAACACACCATCAAAACAGATTTAAGGAATATTTATACTGAAACTTGGTACAACCACAGAGACAAATTGATAAATGAAAATGGAAAATTGAGAACTTATGTTAAAGGCATATTGTCTACGAAAAATTATTTTTTTGTAAAACCAAAAAATTGTCGTCAGACTATTCGTTTTGTTTATTTAGAAAGATACAAACGTTCAAAATACCACTAGGGTACCTTATTACTTCAAAAATTGAAAAATATATAATATTTGTAAAGCTTTACAAAAATTCATATTCATGAGATGTAGATGAGCTGTAAGCATGCGCACTATACTTTCTTTGATTGAAAACTTCCATAGTTCTTGCTCATGGTGCATAATCTGTTTCTCGAAGTTTTAGCTCGGAAGAAAATTAAAACGGCATCCGAATATTAGAGCTACTTAATGAATAAAACTGACAGTTATTGCCTGTATTAAGTTTTGAATGGGATTTGAAAGGCAAACACGAAAAATATTGGTATTTTTTCAACATATTAATGTATTCGGGGGACAAAACCCGAGATTCCGATTAGGGTCCGCGTTAAAACTACTCAGTCTAAATCTGTGTCAATGTGACGTCATGCATGTAAATAAAATATCAATCAATATTGTCGAGATATTTTGATCAAAATAAACTACTTTTGAGGCAAAATTTGTAGCAAATTTGTTTTTCAATATTCATTTTATTGCATTTTGGTTTAATTGACATAAAAAAAATTGGGGGGTAAAAAAAATAGTTTGCCGTAGACAATATGCCTTTAAGATTAAAACAAATTTTGGATATGAAAAATATCTTGATCTTATTACTGAACCAAAACTCAGAAGGTGTATAACTAAATTCAAAATTAGCTGTCACAAATTGAAAATAGAATTGGGTAGATATATCAAACCCAAAACATCTATTGAGGAACGAATTTGTGACCACTGTAGTAACTCTGAAGTTGAAGATGAATCTCATTTCTTTAATAACTGCACCAAATTTTCAGGTTCTAGAAATATCTTATTTGATATCATAAAAGAATCAAATAAGAATTTTTACCAATTATCTCCATTCCACAAATTACTTTGGACATTTAACTGTGAAAATATAACTGTTCTTAACTCACTTTGTAAGTTCCTTCTGGAGTCTGAGATACTATAAAGTATAAAATAACAATTACCATTTATCTTATTTGTAACTATATACATGTACTAGATATATAAACTGTACTCTCAATTGTAATAATTTATTTATTTATAATTGATACAATGTATACGATTCTTCATTATTATTGTTTGTACTGTCATTGCCCCTTGAGGGTCCATAATTGGTCAATAAACTTGTATTCTTGTATTCTATTCTTGGTACATGAATATTTCAGGTACCCAATTTGATGTACTATTTATCATACCGTTTAAATTTTAATGTACTTAAAATTAAAACCAACATCCCATACACGAAAACAATTGTTAAACTGTTATTATCTGTCTGAGTTTTTGTGCAAAATCAATCTGTTAAATTCCTCCGGTCAATTAAGGTTACCTGACAGAAACTTTTACTGGACAAACAAACTCCTTGGAACTTTCACTTTCGCAATGACAGCGGCACAGGGTTCATTAGTGTTATTGAATACAAAATGTTTGATGCCACTAGTTGGGTGTAAGTTTTCTTTTTAATAAAATGAATAGAGTTTTGACAAAATACAATTTGAATCTGCAAAAAAAAAAACAATGCTCTTGACTTGCTTGACCTGTAACATGAACAGGAATCTAGTTTACCATCATACATTTTTACTATGAGAATGGCTTTGCTCTAAAAGCTCGCGAAGATACAAAATCAACATAAATTATGTTGATGCAATGTGATAAATAAGATAATTGGTGGCATTTCCTTCAATTTGTTGAAGTTGGCCACTATAGGTAGATAGATACAACCCGTCCGATTTAACTATGGACTTTCGATTGTAGCGTAAAGTGAAGTGTGCAAACACAACAATGAAAATTTACTAATCTGGGTCGAACCTTAATTTGGATCTGGAAAATATTGTCAAAATACTCTCAGCTGGACCAATATCTAAGAGGGTCCGCTAGTGATTAAACATTGAATAATTTGTTCGAAAAAAAAAATAATAATGTATTATCCTAAAAAACGTCAAAATATGGTTCGCGGCCGGGACGATATTATCCATAACTTATACATAAATATTGATCGTCCCTTTGTGACGTCACATATCCAGCAGACTGTAAACATGAAGACATCAAAATGTCAATGTTCTTCTGTCAGGTTTTGTGAGATTTTCTGTATACCCGTATCTAATTTTTACTAGTACTGGCTGCAAAAGATTGAATAACCTGGTGGAAAATGACGACGGACCCATGATTGCATTGATCATTTAACTATGTCAGTTTGACTTTGAAGGACCATGACACGGCACATGTCATGAGGATGGATTAGGATTATGCATTTTCAGATCAGGTAGGACCAAATTTATTTATCATACATATGCAGAAACAAGAGGCTCCCAGGAGCCTGAATCGCTCACCTGACATATGTGCCTGAAGTAAAGGCTATTAGGCAAAATCTTTTTGACATTGTAAGGGTTATAAGTTTAATAAGGGGGCCATCTGACAATATGGTGGATCTTAAGGTGCTGATCACTTTTATCTCAATTAAAATTCAAAAATCTGTCACCCTTTTTGAGTTATTAGCAAAAAAATGCAGTTTAACAAAATGATCTATTTTTAGCCACAGCGGCTATGTTTTACGACCAATCAAAAATCCCCACATCAGTTCTATACACCTAATGCTAATAAACAACAATACCACGTTTGGTTCCAATTTGACTTTAAGTGTCAGAGGAGTTAACATTTTCAATGTAATGAGGAAATGGTTTTTAAAAGCTCAATTTTGACGTTCTAAGGGCAATAACTCCTCAAAAGAAAGGTCCTACAACGTTGCCCCTATTACATATTTTGTAGATCTTGATGTGCTTAAATTTCTCAAATATCTTGTTTAGTTTTCAAGATATTGAGCTAAACAGGTGCAAAATTTGCCAAAAATCCATGAAAAGGGCAATAACTCCTACATGGGTTGTTGGATTTTCTTCAAAAATTCAAAGCTGGTAGATCTTCAGGTGCTGATCACTTTTGTTCCCAATCAAAATTTTGAAATCTGTCACCGTTTTTGAGTTATTTGCAAAAAACTGCCATTTACCCCTATGTTCTATTTTTAGCCACAGCGGCCATGTTTTACAACCAATCAAAATTCCCCACATCAGTTCTATACACCTAATGCTAATAAACAACTATACCAAGTTTGGTTCCAATTGGACTCGAAGTGTCAGAGGAGTTAACGTTTTCAATGTAATGAGGAAATGCTGTTAAAATGCTCAATTTTGACGTTCTAAGGGCAAAAGGAAAGGTTTTACAACTTTGACAAATTTTGTAGATCTTGATGTGCTTAACAATATGCAATTTAAATCTCTCAAATATCTTGTATAGTTTTCAAGATATTGAGCTAAACAGGTGCAAAATTTGCAAAAAATCCACAAAAAGGGCAATAACTCCTACATGGGTTGTTGGATTTTCTTCAAAATTTCAGGGTAGGTAGATCTTGAGGTGCTGATCACTTATACCCTATGCCAGAATTTTGATATCTGTAGCCGTTTTTGAGTTTTATGTTCTATTTTTAGCCACGGCGGCCATGTTTTAAGACAAATCAAAAATCCCCACATCAGTTCTAAGCACTGAATGCTAATGAACAACTATACCAAGTTTGGTTTCAATTGGACTTATGGTGTCAGAGGAGTTAACGTTTTAAAAAGTTTAAGGACGGACGACGGACGACGGACGGACGATGGACGCCAAGTGATGACAATAGCTCACATGACCCTTTGGGTCAGGTGAGCTAAAAATGGTTGCTTGTCACGCTTTTATAATGAATATGTTTATGTTAAAAGTTCCGATAATTGATTGGCAGAACTTAGTTTTAACTACCCTTGTTAGGGATGATGTGATGTGATATTTCCCGCCATTTTTCTGTGCATGACTGTGCACTCTGTGTTAAAGGTCACTAGTGTATTGAAATCTCGCGAGAAGGGGCCATATTTAAAAAAAACAAAACAACTAGCCTTCGTTCGTTAGATAGTTATTATTTATTGAGAAAGTTCTTGCCATTAACAACAACAACAGGTTTAGTTTTGAAACACCGGGTCTCGCTAACAAGAGACCAGGTTTTTTGTAAATTCCCAATGCATTCCGAGTAACAGACAGAATTTATTTTCAACCATGGTATTTTGAGTCTCTGCAATTTGGCAGACTCTCTACAATAGTGAGCTTCGCTTCGCTCGCATATTACAAATTGTCTGATAGTAACTAATTGTATTAGCTTGCCACTGTCGCTCCAAGTTCACATATATCTAGCTATATTCTACAGGGTCCCTATAACATAACATAACATAACATAACATAACATAACATAACATAACATAACATAACATAACATAACATAACATAACATAACATAACATAACATAACATAACATAACATAACATAACATAACATAACATAACATAACATAACATAACATAACATAACATAACATAACATAACATAACATAACATAACATAACATAACATAACATAACATAACATAACATAACATAACATAACATAACATAACATAACATAACATAACATAACATAACATAACATAACATAACATAACATAACATAACATAACATAACATAACATAACATAACATAACATAACATAACATAACATAACATAACATAACATAACATAACATAACATAACATAACATAACATAACATAACATAACATAACATAACATAACATAACATAACTTTTATTTCCAATCAGGAGCCCACTGGGAGCAAGGAGAGTTGTACATATAGAGGAAAAGAACATAATTGATAGATTACACATAAAATAATTATACAACAGACAACATGGTGATACAATCAACTAAGATGTTAATATATGTATATGTGAATATAAATATGTGTTATTGTATGTGTTATAACACCAGGGACGAAGAGGATACATGTAGGTATGTTTTATAACCATTTACTGTAAATCTGTTACAACAAATAAATATTTTGTATTTCATAAACATGTGTAACAAGGTTCCAAAATATGACAAACACCTGTCTGTTTTAATCAATCTCATGGTATTCATACAAGAAAAAGCCAATCAAGGCTATAAATAGTCAATCAGCCGTTGAGTAAAAACCAGAAGTGGTGTCTTCCATATACCAGTACCGATGCAGATCAGATTGTTTATCAGTCATTTTGTTGCGCTAAAAAAATATATAAAAAATTCTAATGTACAGGTCTTTGTCTACATGCCCTACAGCAGATAATTTTGCCCATAGGTTTTAATTCTCACATTTATGAAAGTTAAACTGTAATAGTCCAAATAGAAATAAAAACTTGGATTTTTTTATGCTTGACAATCCTAAGAATGAAGAAAAGATGATGTAAATTTAATATGCCAAATTAATTAGTAAGTAATCCAGAGAGTCATAAAAAGGGTTTAAAGAGATTTTAAAAATTTTAGTACAATGTAGTAAAAAAGTAGTTTTTTTCACAAGAAAATATTTATTACAAATTATTTCTGATCTAATGCAATAAATTTGTTTTACAAGTTATCCAAACTAGAATTTATTACAAAAAATACACCATGAAATATAAGATTTCTTGTTTTAAATTTGACCTTTGAATAGAAATATTAATTGACAATCCTGATCAATTGCTCTGTATATATTATAATGTAAAATTGTAGAGAGAAATAATATTGGTGTAATGCACTAAAAAGTGGTTTGATTTTGTGTTTGAATTTGTTTTTGCTAAGAATCCCTCTTCTGGTCTTAAACATGTTAAATGATTAATGCTAAATCAGTCATCTTCTCCAGTATTAATGATGATTTTTTTTGTTATAGTGGGAACATTTAAGATACGTGGGTCAGACATTATCTTTTCAACACTAGAATCAGCTTTGAAGTTGGGATATAGATCTTTTGGTAGGTTTTGATTAAGAAACACAATAATTTTGTATGTTCACTTAATTGTGCTTTTTAATCTCTGGCTAGGTGAATTGATTTTTACATAGCATCTTTGCTGTTGCACTAATCCATGTAAATCTAAAGATGTCTCTTAAGAACTTTAAATTAAGGACAGTAAAATATGTACATTACAATTAATTACAATACATTTCTTTCATGTTTGTATATTGTATAACCATAATTACTTGCACTAATAGGCAATATCTAATTTTTTATGAGAAAAGTGAATCTTTTGTACATGTTTGAATATTTGTTTCTATTAAAGACACTGCTGCTGTGTACAGAAATGAAGCTGATATTGGTCAGAGTTTCAAGACACTTTTACCCAAGTTTGGATTACAGAGATCTGATATTTTTATTACTAGTAAATTAGGTAAAATGACTTTCAAGCTTGTTTGCATGTTTACTATGAATTTGTAAGAAAAAAAACAGGACTGCCAACTTTTGAGAATCTCATGATCAATGGCTTTTAAAAAAAAATTTCTGTGATGTTTCATGTCATTTTCATTTATGAAATAATAACATGTAAAATGGGAAAACGTGGTGAAAATCAGGAAGGTTGGCAGCTGAGGAAAACAATTCATGATTAATGATAAGTTGCGATATTTTTGCATTGTACATGTATATAGTTTTATGCATTAAAAACTTAAAATGATTAATCAATTTTTCAGTTACGTGCTAAGAAAACAGTCCTTACTTGTTTGGCATCAGATGAAATGTTACCCTTCTAAGTACATTAATGAAATTAGGAAACATATTCCTGTTGAAGTTTATTGCTGTATTCACACACATTGTAGTACTTGAATATCTTCATTCATCATGTTCATTGTAAAAAGTAATATATTTTTAAATTAACATTAATTTCAGGTTTGGAACAATTTGATATAAAAGAAGATTAAGATAGAAATATTTATATACCAGTATATAAATTGCTTTGTAAAATGTTGAAAATATAAATGGCTCTGTAAGATATTTAAAATATCACAAAATGAATGGAAATTTATAGAAAACTTTTGAAGGAGACCAAGAATTAAAAAAAGCTATAGTTAGAAGAATTGTTTGATAATTTATTTTTTTCAGGCCCAGCTGATCAAGGACATGGCAAGTGTAGGAGGGCATGTTTAACGTCACTGGAGAAGTTACAGTGTGATTACCTTGACCTTTATCTTATTCACTGGCCTGGTACCCAAGGAAAGAAACCAGAGGACCCAGTTGACAGGGAGCTCAGGATTCAAAGTTGGCTAGATATGATAGAGTTGTACAAAGAAGGTTTGACTTTTGGAAATGTCTTTGGGTAGTTTTTCATTTAAATTTTATAGGTTAAAGATGATTTTTGGCTAGATTTCAGATTCAGCCATTTTTGACATTGACAAGTTTTAACAATACACATGATTAACCTGGTTATATTAATATTTAAATGAGAAAAATTGATATTCAGTACTTTTCAATATACAATGTAACTAAACTTAAATAAGTGTGATATATTGCTGCAACCCAAGATTACCAACACATTATTCTCGAGTTGAATACTTTACCTTATTTAATCAATCAACTTTTATTGCCATATAAATCTCTGGATTTGTGACAAACATAAGTAAAACAATAAAATTTTTATACAGGATATACACATTTAACATATGAAACAATATCAATGAACATAAGTTAAAGTTTTTAAAGGTCCCCTGTCCTCAGTGCTAACGACTGTTTTAAAAAGGCACCAGTGTTTTCTAATTGCTAAAAGGTTGATGGAGACAAAATGTATCTTATTTTACTACTTTCATCTAAAGTTTCAAAGTTTAAAAAATAATTTTCTGTTTTTGCCTTTTCAAAATATGTTTTTCTTGCTTCACGGTTTCTATTGCATTCTAGTAAAAAGTGTTTTTAATCATAATTGACATACCCGGTTTTCTCTTGGTATTTTCAAATATCTGCCCTTTTCAACTAAAAGACAGTGATTCTGTAATAAATTTTTGATATTCAAAGAATTTTGATTTCAGATAAAATTTACAATCTAAAGATGGATCTAATGATTTATATAAAAACAGTTTACTATTGTTATCAATATTTCCAATCTTCTTCTGAAATATATTAGCATAATAATATTCCATTGAGTTTTTAAGTTTATTTTTCATTTTAATTATTTGATTTTCTGCTTATTCACTAAAATCTGGAATATCTAAGCCTGTTTCTTTAGCAACCATTTTGGCAAAGGTAAACCAACTGTATATTCCTGATGAATCTAATTGTTTGGTCAAAATGAAGGATTCTTTTAGTAATGGGATTATGTTTTTTAAATTTAAGAGTTTTATAAGATAGAGTAGAGTTTGGACCTTTGTTTTCAGTTCTAATGGTTTTCTACCCAGCTCTGTTCTAACACCTAAGTTAGAAGATGTTTTGTTTGTTCCCAAAACATAATTGCAGAAACTTAAATGTAGTTTTTCAATGTTAACTAGTGAGAAAAAATAATCTTTTTGTTTAAGCCCCTGGAGAGCTGATTTTAAATAGCCCCCCTCTTGCCAGAAAATTCTAAATTTTTAAGTGGTTGTTAGAGGAAATACGGTATTCTACCAGAACGTTCTTTAAAAAGAAAGATAATCAATATAACTACCAGATAATTCTGATCGTTTTAGTGCTCTATAGAAGGTAATGTACGTGTCCATATAAGTTATTTCTGAATTATATGTTGCTATTGGACTGACCATGGTATCAAATAAGCTATTTGCTACATTTATAGGCAAATATTTAAATGAACCTGTGTATGATTGTATCGAAAATAATACTTTTCTAGCTTTTTTAACCAGTTCATCAGAGCTATGAGATAAGTCACCATTACTTTTAATTTTTATCCCTAGAAAGGTATATTCATTTACATTTGTTAAATTTTGATTTTGATATTTAAAAACAATATTTTCTGCTTTAATTTTATTACTTTGGAATATCATTATTTTTGTTTTTTTCACATTTAAGGTTAGTTGCCATTTTGTACAATACTTTTCAAGATTGTTGATACTGTTTTGAAGCCCTTCTTTTGATTCTGATAAGATGAGAAGGTCATCAGCAAAAAGAAGACAGCCTAATTTTGAGTTAACAAGACTCAATGGTTGGTTTTCATCATTGATAAATTCTGATTCTATATCATTAATGAAGATATTGAATAAAGTAGGGCTCAATGAGTCCCCTTGCTTAACTCCTTAGCAATTTAGAAAGATATTAAAAAGTTTACATATTCCTTTCAAAGTGACATTCTTGCTAAGTTTGATTATTTCATTTAAAATGTTGTCTGGACCAGGTGACTTTCCATTTTTTAGATTCCTGATAGCTGTTTTTATTTCTGCACAAGTGATATTTTTATCTGTTATCTCAATGAACTCTATCTTTTTTTTCATATTCTCGAATTGTTTCGTTTACTACATTTATAGTACTTTGGTGCACAGTGGTTGGGGCACCCTGATTTTGAATGTGTTTAATGACTTTGTTTTCATCATGAAGTATCTCTGGTATATCTTGTTCATAATTTTTCTCTCTTTTAGCTCTTTTAAAATATCCCAGTAATCTTTTTGTTTTTTATGACTTGTGTCTAATAGGGAATTAAATAATTTTTCTTGATACTGTATTTTTGTTTTGTTTTGTTTGTTTTTTAAATAGTTTAAGCTTTTCAAAATATATCTTTTTCAATTGATTACTAGGACATATTTTTAATTTATTACCAATGTTATTTATTTCTTTTCTTAGTTCATATATAGTATTATCTGACCAAACTTGTTTAAATTTTTTATTCTTGTTTTTGCGTGGCTTTAATATACATTTGCAAGACATTTTTGAAATATTTTCAAAAATACTACTTAAGTGTTTAACTGCTCCATCAACTCCTTCTTGACTTCGTTCAAAGTTATTCAGTTCAAAATTTAAAATCTCTTCTTTGATTTCGTTTGTTGACATTGCATTTAATAGAAGTTGTGTTGATTCATTTGTTAATTTGAATCTACTTGTACTTTTCCATTTTTTATCTAAGTCTATGTTATTATTAATTTTTATTTTACATTTAAGTGATACCTGAATTTGAACATGATCTGACATATATGAGAAACAATCAGTTTTGAAATATTTCACTGCATAATCAACTGTACTAAAACCATTTTGTGACATGAAAGTATAATGACCTAGACTATCTCCTAGAAAGCGACTGTTCAATATGTGCAGCCTTGAGGAAATACACAAGTTTATTAGAGTTTTTCCCTGTGCATTCAGCACTTTATCTTGATTATTTCTTTTTAGTTCTTTATCAATTTTATAGTTGTTTGGTAGTAAGTATTTAGCATCAAATTTATTTATTTCTGAGGAATCTTGAACTATATAATCAGGTTCATTCCCACATCTAGCATTAAAGTCATCCATTAATAATATTTTTCCCTGAGCTGCAAAATAGCTTATTTCATTTTCTAGTATATCCGAGTCATCTTCGAAATATTTGGAAGATACTGGTGGAGTATATATTGCACATATAAAAGATATTCCTGAATTTCGAAAAAATTGATTGTTAAGTTTTAACCATATTCTACTGTGTGACGTTGTTCCTTTTGAAATATATGTTATACCTTTATCATATTCTTTTTTTATAATAAATTATGAATCCTCCACTATGACGTTTTCCTTTTTCTTTTTTTTACGTATTTTTGATATACAATTAAAACCTGAAAGGATGAGTGGCAATAAGACCCATTTTTGGCCCAAGATTTACCAAGAAATTAAAACTGAGCATACAGATGCCTTGAGTTGATGAAACATGGATAGATTATAAGGCTTAAAAAAAAATGATAAGCTTGTGCCATATCAGTTAAGCTGTCATGCCAATCAGTTAACATTTGAACCAACTTCATTTTCTTGGGCCAATTATGGGTCTTAATGCCACTCATCCTTTGGTTATCTTTTGTGTCTCCTTTCCATGTCTCAATTAAGATATTAATACATGTATCTGAATTTATTTTCTCTATAGATGTTATACATGTCTAATATTTTAAAAACAAAAAAAACGATTAGACGTGGCAGCAACATTTCAAGCATATTTAAAGCATTTTATTATAAAAGACTGACTTTTTGTTTTGTTGATGAGGTATAGCATATTCAAAACTCATCCAGAATTCCAATTTTATTTCTTTATTTTCATTTTTGCAAGAGTAGTTTCCCTTTGTGGGTCATAGCGTTGATCTAAGGAAAAATTCAATTTATCCCTATCTATTTTTGGTGTAATTTCCCCTCCCTGATTCAAATAAACTGTTTTGGAGTGAAGTCTTAGATGTGAATGTGTGTTTGATTAATTTAAAACTTTGACAGACATATTTGAAATGTTTCAACAAGTTGACAAATTTTAGTTTATTTTAACAGATTTTCAATGTTGTAAACCTGTAAGTGCATTATTAGAATATTTCTATCAGGATATTTTTAAAGGGGCTGATTGAAGTTGCTGAGTTTTGTGTAAATGTATTAACAGGAAAACTGAACTTTATGTGGTGTATATTCAACTTTCTTATCACAATAAATTTTAATATTTACAGGATCTTATCACAATAAATCTTAATATTTATTGGTATAACTTTACGGAAAATCTGAAGTCTTTAGGTATATCTAACTTTTCAAACACAATAGGTTTTAACATTTACAGGAAAACTGAAGTTGAAGTTCATAAAAGTCTATAGGTACCAGTATATCCAACTTTTCAAACACAAATAATTTTATTTTACAGGAAAACTGAAGTCTATAGGTGTATCAAACTTTCTGAAGCATCATTTAGAAGAACTTATTACTGTAACTAAGGTTGTTCCTGCAGTCCTACAGGTAAACAATAGGTACGAGGTTGCAGTTAGCTCCCTTCAATTTTCGTTGTCCAGTAATATAGTTCTTATAAAAACATAGTATTTCCTTCAAATTCTATTGTAATGTTAATTCAAATGATAAAAAGACAATCTTTGAATGAAATGAGAGATGAATGATTGTAGATATTGATCAAATTTGAGTTTTTTGGAAATTCAGTGATAAAGTTGTGATTTGGCTTAGTGCAAAAAGGTGAATTTTACAATTTTTTATGCTCTTCCGCCTTGACCCCCAAAGGGGTCAAATTCAAATAAAATTTTTTGAAACGTTAAACGGTAAAATTTTCTGAATTTTTCACCAATTTATGGAAAGCTAATAAATTTTATGTGGTCAAAATTTCTTTAGAAAAAAAATGGTGCAATTTTTCTAAATTCACAAAACGTTGTATTGAAAATGCATTGCGAGCTAACTACCACCTCGTGCCTTATTAGAGGGGGGAGGGTGGTCTGTGTACAAATGTTGCAGTTATCAAGTAATGAAAAATGTGGTCTTGTTGTGATCAGATAAAAAAGTTGTGGCAGTTTCAGTCTTTATTTGATGAATTTATCTCAATATTTGGTCATTTTAAGCATATTTGTATGTCTATGGAATTTTCAATAGAAATGGCTTATTTTGTATTATTTTCACAAATAAAAGGTCACTGCATGCAGATTTAGACTTACAATGGGCTAAAACAGCTATAAATCTTCTTATGTGATGTAGGAAAATATTTAAACTAAAATTTATTCAATATTTCCCACACAAAATCATTCTACTACTTGCAAAATAAGGCTGTGGCAGCTTAAAAGCTTTTTTGTGTTGAACCTATGAATGCCATATCAAATCAATCTCTCTATATTGGCTTTATCATAGAAAAACAAGTCATACTAGAATGAAAAATAGCTAAACAACACAAAATAGCACATGTAAGGTCTCTGGATTTCATAGAACAAGTCACATAATTGAACATATCCACTATTTCTTGCTGTAGATTTGGCCGTTTTTCCTAGTTTCACACATGAGTCTTAGACAATTTTTTATCTAAAGCACTATAACTAGTCTTTTTGCTGTTAAAATCTGTTCAACATCATCCTCTCATGCTAAAACCACCTTTAAGTTTGCATATTGTTCCATTTTTTACATTATTTTACCCTAAAACATTAGTTTTTTGTGATATGGGGGAAAAACGCATACTAAAATCACATGGTTTATGTACTCCCAAACACAATTTAGAACTTAATTTTCATATGAATATGGTGTTTTTTGTCTTATTTTGTAAGCTTATTGTGTATTTAAGATTTTAAACCCTTTTTGGACTCAATATTTAATTTCCTTTCTTAAAAAATTCCCATGACCATATATGTACCCCTCAATAAGGCTAAAATGGCTTATTTCCTATCCGCAAATATGGGAGAGGGCCAAAATTTGAAACCATTCAGATATTTTACTAAAACTTGTGTTTTCCATGCTCAGAGAACATAATGTTATTGATTTCAGCCAACAGTTTTGTTAAATTTTATGAAATAATTTTTTTTTAGCCAAATAGGCCTCATGGGTTTTCCTGGTGGTTCTTCGAGCAAATTTCCTAAATGCAACCAGTGTTTTAAAGTGCTTATAATTTCAATGTTATTGGTCTGATCACTTTGAAACTTGGCAGTAAAGTTGGAAAAAGACTATTCTATGTGAATACAATTTTATTAGACTGTCCGAAGCTTTTCTGAGGACTATTAGGTACGAGGTTGCAGTTAGCTCCCTTCAATTTTCGTTGTCCAGTAATATAGTTCTTATAAAAACATAGTATTTCCTTCAAATTCTATTGTAATGTTAATTCAAATGATAAAAAGACAATCTTTGAATGAAATGAGAGATGAATGATTGTAGATATTGATCAAATTTGAGTTTTTTGGAAATTTAGTGATAAAGTTGTGATTTGGCTTAGTGCAAAAAAATGAATTTTACAATTTTTTATGCTCTTCCGCCTTGACCCCCAAAGGGGTCAAATTCAAATAAAATTTTCTGAAACGTTTAACGGTAAAATTTTCTGAATTTTTCACCAATTTATGGAAAGCTAATAAATTTTATGTGGTCAAAATTTCTTTAGAAAAAAAATGGTGCAATTTTTCTAAATTCACAAAACGTTATATTGAAAATGCATTGCGAGCTAACTACCACCTCGTGCCAATATACACACATGTTTAAAACCATATATTTGCTAACATATATGTATGCAGTCGTGCAGATTTTAAAGACAAGAAAATGAATTAATGTGTTGACATTAACCATCAGAATGTAAATTATATTTACAGTTGCAGAAGCTACAGATCATTAGTTGTTGTCAATCTTTGCATGATTTATAAGCTACCTATATAAAATTATTCTAGTGATTATATCAATGTTGTTTTCTCTTTTTGTAAGGAGGAAATATGATACACTGAACAGCTGAACTATTACATAATTTCCTATTACATGTACTTTAAACAGCTCTAGTCAATCATATTTATTTCTAGATTATTCCATATTTGTGGTAAATTTAATTTTTGAACTTTTCAATGAAGTCCAATAGAAGATCAAAGAATTCAATTAAAATGCTAAACATAAGATGAATTTGGGAACCTGTGAAAGATGCACAAAATTTTTTTAAGACCTCTATCATAATCATTAATCTTTTGACTTAAATTTCTAAGTGTATGTTAATTTCTCCACAGATAGAGCACCATCCTCATTTAGTACAGAAAGACTTATTACTCTATTGCCAAGAGAAAGGAATACATTTCCAAGCTTACTCTTCCCTTGGAACCACTGCTACAGACAATAAGGTAGCTAGACCTAGGTGTAGACATGGACTGTCAGTAGCGTAGCTTGGGTTTGATATCTACCGAGGCAGGGGTCCAGGGGGCTGCCGTTGAAGCCCCCTGATGGGGGCCTGGGGGGCAAAGCCCCCCTGCCGGAAAAAATATGTGATTTTACGTATGAAACCAACAGATTTTATGATGTCAATAAGTCATTTTCATAAGAGACTGACAAAAAACTTATAATTAAAAGGAATATTTGAATCAGTATATTTCCCTCTTTAACCATTAATTTAATTGATTTTTGTTGAAGTGTAAAATTAAGTTATGAATGTGGCATACCTTGACTTAAAATCATAAATACCTTCCGGCATTAGTCGATGAACAGTATTTTTATAATCATGAAAATTATCCGACACAGGGCCAAAACAAACTATTTCTTTCTTTCAAATTTCATTCGTATGTGTCTGTCGCAAGTAATCTTTGTCACAAAAGATAATGATTGTCAGCTGACTTCATCTTTGATCAGCTTTAGTTTTATAGTTTTGCTCTGTCCAAAAAGGAGGTATTTCGTATTTTGGATCTGGGACCACTGATTGGAAAAGGCCAAGCAGGGTTCACTAATCACATTAAAGGCGGCTGGCAGTCTTTCTTGTTACCACTGATTTTATTAGCGTACACCTATTCTCCTATATCTATGTATTAACGGTTGAATATGAATATATTATATCATCATATCCTTTTTTTGCAAAATTACACCCATTAGGGGCAATATATGTTTGATTCTGGAGTTTTCTTTAAAAATTATTACTATTGTACGAACAGTTATGCATGGACCACTACCTACAAAAATTACTTTGGGGAAGTCGGACGGACGGAAAATTAATAACTTTATGCGCATTAGCTAGAACAAGTGCTAAAAATAGCTCGGTTTCAGGTTCTGGCATGAAGTATTTCTTTCATCGCTGGACTTTAAAAGATGTAATATATGTAGAAATTAGAATTGTTATTAGTACTAACAACAGGAATTAGTCGTTATGTCAAAACACTGATACAACTGTCAAAAAATACTTTATCGAGAGACTGTACACGCACAAGCTCTGTGTGGACTCTTCAACTTGCGTTGTTCTTATGGCTACCCTGCCTCCAAAAACGCTAAAGGCTTTCCAGGTTCTTTGATCCTTTTTTTAGCTGTGCGGGATGCGGGCTTTCACTATATACATGCATCAGAGTTCTCTACATGCCGGTTTTCTATAGAGATTGCGAAAGCTACGGAAGGCAATTCATACATTTGTACCTAAGAATATGTTGAGCATTTGTTTAATTTTTAGAGTGACTATTTCCCCCCTTTGTTTTTATTTTTCAATTTTTCTACCGAGGCAAGTGCCTCGGTTGCCTCAGTGCAAGCTACGCTACTGACTGTAATTAACACTCTTCCCTGGGAACAACTGCTACAGACAATAAGGTAGCTAGACCTAGGTGTAGACATGGGCTGTAATTAACACTCTTCCCTTGGAACAACTGCTACAGACAATAAGGTAGCTAGACCTAGGTGTAGACATGGGCTGTAATTAACACTCTTCCCTGGGAACAACTGCTACAGAGAATAAGGTATCTAGACCTAGGTGTAGACATGGACTGTAATTAACACTCTTCCCTGGGAACAACTGCTACAGACAATAAGGTAGCTAGACCTAGGTGTAGACATGGACTGTAATTAACACTCTTCCCTGGGAACCACTGCTACAGAGAATAAGGTAGCTAGCCCTAGGTGTAGACATGGGCTGTAATTAACACTCTTCCCTGGGAACAACTGCTACAGACAATAAGGTAGCTAGCCCTAGGTGTAGACATGGGCTGTAATTAACACTCTTCCCTGGGAACAACTGCTACAGAGAATAAGGTATCTAGACCTAGGTGTAGACATGGGCTGTAATTAACACTCTTCCCTGGGAACAACTGCTACAGACAATAAGGTAGCTAGACCTAGGTGTAGACATGGGCTGTAATTAATACTCTTCCCTTGGAACTGCTGCTTCAGAAAATAAGGTAGCTAGACCTAGGTGTAGACATGGACTGTAATTAACACTCTTCCCTGGGAACAACTGCTACAAAAAATAAGGTAGCTAGACCTAGGTGTAGACATGGGCTGTAATTAATACTCTTCCCTTGGAACTGCTGCTTCAGAAAATAAGGTAGCTAGACCTAGGTGTAGACATGGACTGTAATTAACACTCTTCCCTGGGAACAACTGCTACAAAAAATAAGGTAGTTAGACCTAGGTGTAGACATGGGCTGTAATTATTACTCTTCCCTTGGAACTGCTGCTTCAGAAAATAAGGTAGCTAGACCTAGGTGTAGACATGGACTGTAATTAACACTCTTCCCTGGGAACAACTGCTACAAAAAATAAGGTAGCTAGACCTAGGTGTAGACATGGGCTGTAATTAACACTCTTCCCTGGGAACAACTGCTACAGAAAATAAGGTAGCTAGACCTAGGTGTAGACATTGGCTGTAATTAACACTCTTCCCTGGGAACAACTGCTACAGAAAATAAGGTAGCTAGACCTAGGTGTAGACATTGGCTGTTATTAACACTCTTCCCTGGGAACAACTGCTACAGAAAATAAGGTAGCTAGACCTAGGTGTAGACATGGACTGTAATTAACACTCTTCCCTGGGAACCACTGGTACAGAGAATAAGGTAGCTAGACCTAGGTGTAGACATTGACTGCAGTTAACACTCTTCCCTGGGAACCACTGCTACAGAGAATAAGGTAGCTAGAGCTTTGTGTAGTCATGTGCTGTAGTTAACACTCTTCCCTGGGAACCACTGCTCCAGAGAAAAAGGTAGCTAGACCAAAGTGTAGACATGGACTGTAATTAACACTCTTCCCCGGTAACCACTGCTACAGAGAATAAGGTAGCTAGACCGACATGGACTGCAATTAACACTCTTCCCTGGGAACCACTGCTACGGAAAATAAGGTAGCTAGACCAAAGTGTAGACATGGACTGTAATTAACACTCTTACCTGGGAACCACTGCTACGGAGAATAAGGTAGCTAGACCAAAGTGTAGACATGGACTGTAATTAACACTCTTCCCTGGGAACGACTGCTACGGAGAATAAGGTAGCTAGACCAAAGTGTAGACATGGACTGTAATTAACACTCTTCCCTTGGAACAACTGCTACAGAGAATAAGGTAGCTAGACCAAAGTGTAGACATGGACTGTAATTAACACTCTTCCCTGGGAACCACTGCTACGGAGAAAAAGGTAGCTAGACCAAAGTGTAGACATGGACTGTAATTAACACTCTTCCCTGGGAACCACTGCTACAGAGAATAAGGTAGCTAGACCTAGGTGTAGACATTGGCTGTAATTAACACTCTTCCCTGGGAACAACTGCTACAGAGAATAAGGTAGCTAGAGCTTTGTGTAGTCATGTGCTGTAGTTAACACACTTCCCTGGGAACCACTGCTACAGAGAAAAAGGTAGCTAGACCAAAGTGTAGACATGGACTGTAATTAACACTCTTCCCTGGGAACAACTGCTACAGAGAATAAGGTAGCTAGAGCTTTGTGTAGTCATGTGCTGTAGTTAACCCTCTTTCCTGGGAACCACTGCTACAGAGAAAAAGGTAGCTAGACCAAAGTGTAGACATGGACTGTAATTAACACTCTTCCCTGGGAACAACTGCTACAGAGGAAAAGGTAGCTAGACCAAAGTGTAGACATGGACTGTAATTAACACTCTTCCCTGGGAACAACTGCTACAGAAAATAAGGTAGCTAGACCTAGGTGTAGACATGGACTGTAATTAACACTCCTCCCTTGGAACTGCTGCTTCAGAAAATAAGGTAGCTAGACCTAGGTGTAGACATGGTCTGTAATTAACACTCTTCCCTGGGAAGAACTGCTACAGAAAATAAGGTAGCTAGACCTAGGTGTAGACATGGACTGTAATTAGCACTCTTCCCTGGGAACAACTGCTACAGAAAATAAGGTAGCTAGACCTAGGTGAAGACATGGACTGTAATTAACACTCCTCCTTTGGAACTGCTGCTTCAGAAAATAATGTAGGTAGACCAAGGTGTAGACATGGTTTGTAATTAACACTCTTCCCTGGGAACAACTGCTACAGAGAATAAGGTAGCTAGACCAAAGTGTAGACATGGACTGTAATTAGCACTCTTCCCTGGGAACAACTGCTACAAAAAAATAAGGTAGCTAGACCTAGGTGTAGACATTGGCTGTAATTAACACTCTTCCCTGGGAACAACTGCTACAGACAATAAGGTAGCTAGACCTAGGTGTAGACATTGGCTGTAATTAACACTCTTCCCTGGGAACAACTGCTACAAAAAAATAAGGTAGCTAGACCTAGGTGTAGACATGGTCTGTAATTAACACTCCTCCCTTGGAACTGCTGCTTCAGGAAATAAGGTAGCTAGACCTAGGTGTAGACATGGTCTGTAATTAACACTCCTCCCTTGGAACAACTGCTACAGAAAATAAGATAGCTAGACCTAGGTGTAGACATGGACTGTAATTAACACTCTTCCCTGGGAACCACTGCTAAAGAGAATAAGGTAGCTAGAGCTTTGTGTAGTCATGTGCTGTAGTTAACACTCTTCCCTGGGAACCACTGCTCCAGAGAAAAAGGTAGCTAGACCAAAGTGTAGACATGGACTGTAATTAACACTCTTCCCCGGTAACCACTGCTACAGAGAATAAGGTAGCTAGACCGACATGGACTGCAATTAACACTCTTCCCTGGGAACCACTGCTACGGAAAATAAGGTATCTAGACCAAAGTGTAGACATGGACTGTAATTAACACTCTTACCTGGGAACCACTGCTACGGAGAATAAGGTAGCTAGACCAAAGTGTAGACATGGACTGTAATTAACACTCTTCCCTGGGAACGACTGCTACGGAGAATAAGGTAGCTAGACCAAAGTGAAGACATGGACTGTAATTAACACTCTTCTCTTGGAACAACTGCTACGGAGAATAAGGTAGCTAGACCAAAGTGTAGACATGGACTGTAATTAACACTCTTACCTGGGAACCACTGCTACAGAGAATAAGGTAGCTAGACCAAAGTGTAGACATGGACTGTAATTAACACTCTTCCCTGGGAACCACTGCTACGGAGAAAAAGGTAGCTAGACCAAAGTGTAGACATGGACTGTAATTAACACTCTTCCCTAGGAACCACTGCTACAGAGAATAAGGTAGCTAGACCTAGGTGTAGACATTGGCTGTAATTAACACTCTTCCCTGGGAACAACTGCTACAGAGAATAAGGTAGATAGAGCTTTGTGTAGTCATGTGCTGTAGTTAACACACTTCCCTGGGAACCACTGCTACAGAGAAAAAGGTAGCTAGACCAAAGTGTAGACATGGACTGTAATTAACACTCTTCCCTGGGAACAACTGCTACAGAGAATAAGGTAGCTAGAGCTTTGTGTAGTCATGTGCTGTAGTTAACACTCTTCCCTGGGAACCACTGCTACAGAGAAAAAGGTAGCTAGACCAAAGTGTAGACATGGACTGTAATTAACACTCTTCCCTGGGAACAACTGCTACAGAGAAAAAGGTAGCTAGACCAAAGTGTAGACATGGACTGTAATTAACACTCTTCCCTGGGAACAACTGCTACAGAAAATAAGGTAGCTAGACCTAGGTGTAGACATGGACTGTAATTAACACTCCTCCTTTGGAACTGCTGCTTCAGAAAATAATGTAGGTAGACCAAGGTGTAGACATGGTCTGTAATTAACACTCTTCCCTGGGAACAACTGCTACAGAGAATAAGGTAGCTAGACCAAAGTGTAGACATGGACTGTAATTAGCACTCTTCCCTGGGAACAACTGCTACAAAAAAATAAGGTAGCTAGACCTAGGTGTAGACATTGGCTGTAATTAACACTCTTCCCTGGGAACAACTGCTACAAAAAAATAAGGTAGCTAGACCTAGGTGTAGACATGGTCTGTAATTAACACTCCTCCCTTGGAACTGCTGCTTCAGGAAATAAGGTAGCTAGACCTAGGTGTAGACATGGTCTGTAATTAACACTCCTCCCTTGGAACTGCTGCTACAGAGAATAAGGTAGCTTTACCAAAGTGTAGACATGGTCTGTAATTAACACTCCTGCCTTGGAACAACTGCTACAGAAAATAAGGTAGCTAGACCTAGGTGTAGACATGGACTGTAATTAACACTCCTCCCTTGGAACCACTGCTACAGACAATAAGGTAGCTAGACCTAGGTGTAGACATGGGCTGTAGTTAACACTCTTCCATGGGAACAACTGCTACAGACAATAAGGTAGCTAGACCTAGGTGTAGACATGGGCTGTAATTAACACTCTTCCCTGGGAACAACTGCTACAGAAAATAAGGTAGCTAGACCTAGGTGTAGACATTGGCTGTAATTAACACTCTTCCCTTGGAACTGCTGCTTCAGAAAATAAGGTAGCTAGACCTAGGTGTAGACATGGTCTGTAATTAACACTCCTCCCTTGGACATGCTGCTTCAGAAAATAATGTAGGTAGACCTAGGTGTAGACATGGTCTGTAATTAACACTCTTCCCTTGGAACTGCTGCTACAGAAAATAAGGTAGCTTGACCAAAGTGTAGACATGGACTGTAATTAACACTCCTCCCTTGGAACTGCTGCTTCATAAAATAAGGTAGCTAGACCTAGGTGTAGACATTGGCTGTAATTAACACTCTTCCCTGGGAACCACTGCTACGGAGAAAAAGGTAGCTAGACCTAGGTGTAGACATTTGTTGTAGTTAACACTTTTCCCCAGGAACCACTGCTACAGAGAATAAGGTAGCTAGACCTAGGTGTAGACATGGACTGTAATTAACACTCTTCCCTGGGAACAACTGCTACAGAAAATAAGGTAGCTTGACCTATGTGTAGACATGGGCTAAACAAGTGTAATACTGGAAACCTTTATTTTAGAGAAAAATCTGTTGATTATGAACAGGAATTGAACTCAGCAATGAATTTTGGAAAGCTTGTAAGTTAACTTCCTGTTGAATGAACTTTAACTTACACTCCAGGTTTTAGCTCACCTGACCAAAGGGTCATGTGAGCTATTGTCATCACTTGGGGTCTGTTGTCCCTCGTCTGTTGTCAGTAAACTTTTTCAAATGTTAACTCCTCTGACACTTTAAGTCAAATTGCAATCAAAATTGGTATTGTTGTTCATTGTTGTTCATTAGCATTCGGTGCTTAGAACTGAGGTGGGGATTTTTGATACGTTGTAGAACATGGCTGTCATGGCTTAAAATAGAACATAGTGGTAAATTGCAGTGTTTTGCAAACTCATAAACAGCTTCAGATATCAAAATTCTGGCAGTTAGTTCATCTTCCATTGTTGCTAATATAAGTAGGGAAATTACAGCTGTTTCAGTTGACTATGTAACACCTGATGTTTGTTAACAATAGGTAACATAGCTAGTAAAGTAGTTGAAGCGTGAGTGTGTATTGAAATGGTCTATAAACATAATGAAAGCAATAGGGATTAGGGTGTGTCCTTCATCTAGATTATATGCAAAAAGTATAGTATAGTCTATTTCAAGCAATTAATTTTGAAAATAAATAGAAGTAATGGCCATATACATGTATGTTTATTTTGTTGGAAAAAATTAAATCCATATTACAAGTGATGAGTCCAAAGAATTTACAACATGCACACATTATATAGTAAATGCAACTTGTTAAAAGTGGTCGGGGTAGACCTTCAGTCTACGTTTACATGTACTGCAGTCACAACCATGTAATGAACATGTCAAATATGCTTTTAGTTTAATTTATATATATTTACTGAATATATAGTTAAGCGGAATTACACAGAAGAAATAACATTTTGAGCTAAAATAGATCAGGAACTATATCACTTATAGGAGCATTCTCATGTTAAAAATTCATGTCTATTTTATTACACTGGTGAATCGCATTTACCATATTTGTAACCCTGTTGGTAACAGCTGGACTGAATTTATAACCCTGTTCTATACCATGAAGCATATAAAAAACAGACCCTTTATTGCGGCACATCCGCACCATTGATTATATAGGAAGAAGCCCCCTCCCGGGGCATAGCCTTGATAACTAGCTATAGCTAAATGATAATACACTTAAGCTTGTTCACACACAAACTAACCTTTACCATTCCCCTACGTTGAGGCTGCAATCAAACTAAATGGAAAAACAGAATATAATACATCAAAATAATCAGAATATAATTTAAAAAACTTTTAAAGGCAATTAGTTAAAGCAATTAAAATTCTTTTTTTTACTTAAAAAATATTTATACAATAATGATATGAATTAGACTTTAACTTTTTACAGGTAAATTTGCTCCCTGGCCATCTTTATTGACCATTTCAATACACACTCACGCTTCAACTACTTTACTGGCTATGCGTTATCAAACATCAGGTTTTTCATGGTCAACTGAAATGGCTGTAATCTTTATTGCTGTTTTGTTATTGCAACTTTGGTATTGTAATGCTTTATTCCCTATAAGAGGTTTTTAAAATTTTCTTTATTTGTTTTAATCATGATAACTGCAATTTTTAAAATTTATCAAATAGGTTTTCCACACATATGTACATTTTTATTTCACAACCCTTTCATGTCTTTTAATATTGAAAAAAATCACCTTTCAGTGACATGTACATTTACGATTATATGAAAACATTCCTTTTATGTTTTACAGCTATTGACAGACCCCACTGTGATTGAAATGTCTCAAAAATATAACAAGAAAGTTGCCCAGATATTACTGAAATGGTCTTTACAGCAAAATATTGGTAAGTTTTTTATGTTATAATTCAAAGTTTTCCATAAATGTTCATGTGCATTAAAAATTCAAAAAGTATTAAATTTCAATTTCAAATGCTATTGCTGTAATAGAAAAGTTCAATTAATATTATTGTCAATGCAAAGTTGAAAAGCCAGTAACTTTTGTTATTGCATATTTTCCCTATCAACATATATTGAAATTGGTTTGAAAAGTTATTATTTTAGGAGTATATGACAATAATAAGTAGGTCACATCACCAAAGTAAGTAAAAAAGAGGTCTACTGATACATATATAATATGTACAGGTTTGATAGATATTGTCACAGTTTTGTAACAGATTTTTTTTTACTGAAGGGGTTGAATTCAAATTTTCTAAACTGCTTAAGCAAGATAATATTATTGTCAATGCAAAATTGAAAAACCAGTAACTTTTGTTATTGCATATTTTCCCTATCAACATATATTGAAATTTGTTTGAAAATTTATTATTTTAAAAGTATATGACAATAATAAGTAGGTCACATCACCAAAGTAAGTAAAAAAGAGGTCTACTGATACATATATAATATGTTCAGGTTTGATAGATATTGTCACAGTTTTGTAAGATTTTTGTTTACTGAAGGGGTTGAATTCAAATTTTCTACACTGCTTAAACATGATGTTCAGGCCACTTCTTCACATTTCAAATGCACATATAATTTCCATTTTTCTAGCCAAACTTTGCTATTGAAGAATTGTTTTGAATTCGGGGCACTATTTGATACATTTTGGCTCTTTATATACCACTTTATTTGGCATTTCAAATTTTGCTCAAGGTTCTCATGTAAGGTTCTTACAAAAGAAAAAGGTTTAAATTTCTGTCTCGCCTGCGAAGCACAGCAGGACATAGGTGTCACTTTACAAGAGGCAGCGGCGGTGGAGGCGGCAGTGTCAACTTTTTGGGTAAGTTTTATGAGCACCTCCATATCTCAAGAACTATAAGTCCTAGGTTGATGAAACTTGGTATGCATATGCCCCAGTAGTAGCTTAGCACAGTTGCATCCCCATCTTTTGACTTTGACCTTGATTTTCCGGTTGAATGACTTCGACATATTCAATACATATAATAGCAATGGTAAGGTGTTGCGAGCACCTTCATATCTCAAGAACTATAAGTCCTAGGTTGATGAAACTTGGTATGCAAATGCCCCAGGAGTAGCCCAGCACAGTTGCATCCGCATCTTTTGACCTTGACCTTGATTTTCCGGTTGAATGACTTTGTCAATTTTCAATACATATAGTAACAATGGTAAGGTTTTGCGAGCACCTCCATATCTCAAGTACTACTGGTCCTAGGTTGATGAAACTTGTTATGCATATGCCCCAATAATACCTTAGCACAGTTGCATCCCATCTTTTGAACTTGGCCTTGATTATCTGGTTGAGTGACTTTGATTTTTTTGCATATACCCCGGTACATGTATTAGCAATGTTTAAATTCTATAGACACCTTTTGATCTCAGACACTGAAAATCCTTATAAATTCAAAATATAGTGTAAGTAAAAAAGAATTATTGTTTCTGATGGTGCTGGCAGGCGAGGCATACTTAAGTTGTTTGACCTTAAGAACTGTTTTGTACTTGTGTTTTTAGATCAGCTTGTTGGCTGGCTCTGCTTGTGTTTCCTCTGGAGAAGCACCAAAGTATCAGTTAAAATGTCTTAAGTTTTTCCAAACCTAGGCTTGATTAACCTTAGTTTAGCTTCTTAAAAACCTTAAGATTATTTAACACCAAAGCAATTAAGTCGAAGTTTTGAATTTTGCACCTTTTAATACAATATGGGTTATCAATCAACTCTTCGTTTTTTGTTATGTTTTAATATAAGCAAAACCTGCAGTTAAAAATTTGCTGCTTGGAACTTTTTTTATAATTTTATTTGATAGTAAGCTCTGCGGGTACAGTTTTGTTCATATCTTTAGCAAGAGGTGAGGCCTTTTCATGACTATTGACCAGACATTTACTTTTCGTTTTCTAAATTTTTGAGTGGGGATATGCTAAGGGTCACAATTTAGTGCAACTAAGTTGATAACAGAAGATTTTTTTAATGCTTGAATGTGGAAAATAAAGTTTATAACAAAATTACTGAACTTGGAGAATTAATCTCAAATGTCCATAAGACAAGACAAAAAAAGGGAAGACATACTGAAAAATTGAAGATCACAATGGTTCTGACTTGGTACAGGCATTTCAAAAGAACCCCTTCCCTTGCGATCTTTGGGTCCGGTAGTTACGCAAAACCCAACAAGTTTGTGAAGACCTATTAGGGATGATAAGGTGGTCATCTCAGTATAACAACCAGCCAAATGCTAATCAAAGCAAGAACTAACCATTTCGTCTAACATGATTTTGAAATTTGATAACAAAGAATTTTTTAGAGATCGTATAAGACGTATTTTCTTATAACCTTGGTATAATGTGCAATTGCTCTAACATTTAATTGAATAGTTACGTTAGATGATGGTCAATTTTTTCATTGTTGTCTCTCCCCACTTTAGCGAGGAGTCATTCAGTGTTCTCCCCATAAATTTTTAGTAGCATCCTGGTATTTTCAGTTTTCACAATACTATCTTTTGCTTTAGAAATTATAGCATCACATCTCTTAGGAAATGTACAAAAGAGAATTTTTTGATAGCATCACATTCGAATCAGATAGCATCATATTGCCAGGATGCTTAGAGGGCCTAGGGAGAACACTTGTCATTGTTTTTGTTATGTCACTCGATCTCTCAGTCACAAAGTTTGTCACCACAACTTCTCTAAAACTACTGATTGGAATTCAGTGTTTAATACTTGGTACATGTATGTAGGAAAACACCATGGCTGTGCTTATTACTAGGAAATTTTGATCCTCATACTCTAGTTGGAGTAATGGCTATTAGAATTTGCTGAAAATACTCATTTATTATCTTGTCAGTGCAACTCCTCTGAATCTACTGTTTGAAATATGACAAAATTACGTATATAATAAGTTTAACATAGGAAGTTGTGCATGTTACATGGACATTTTGATTCTCAAATTTTCGATGGAGTAACAGCCCTTTGAACTTAAACAAGTTGCAAAAAATCCGCACATTATACCATCTTGTCCTTGCAACCCAATTGAAAGTACAGTATTGAATTTTATGAAACTTGATATGTGGCTTATGCACATGTCATTGTTGATAATATTGGGAAAGTTTAATCCTAGCATTTTTATGGGAGTTATTTGCCTTTGAACTATGAACTGTAGGGGAAACATGGGGGACATCAAGCAAAAGCAGACTTGAATTTAGAAAAAAAAATTGAACATTAACATTAAATAAAGATTTTGTTTGAACAGATAATGAACATAATAAATCTTTTATTGACAGGTGTTCTTCCAAAATCTACCAATCCTGATCACCTGAAAGAGAATATAGAACTGTTTGATTTTACTATATCACTACAGGACATTCAGTGTTTAAACAAACTTGATAAAGGACTACATTATTGTTGGAACCCTAAGGATGTGACATAATCAATATAAAGTTTTAATACAGCTACTTGTTTAAATACTAAGTGACATGTTTTCATAGCAACCAAATCATGTAAACAACTTTTTAAACCATATTTCTTCATACTAGTAAGTCTTTGTTCCAAGCAAATGTGCAAAGTTTCATCAAAATCCGTGACCATGCGTACCATAAAAATGTATGTGGTTACAGAGAATACCTATTGATTATTGTTATCCTACAAACAATTTAAAATTAGTGAAGGTAAATACAGGCACAAAGGAATGATACATACAATTTATCAACTATATATGATAATAATTGATTTTTATTACCCTGATGCAAGACTGCAAATCATAGTGATACAATAATAATCATAAACATACATGTAGATTAAAAGACAAATAGGAGAACAGTTAAGTACAGTACTGTGAATAACAGTGAATAGCAGCAACACAACTGCAGTTCAGTAAAGAGTGAACGTTGGTTTCAATAAAGTAACACTAAAAATTGAATAGCAGTAAAACAGCAGTAGTGTAAATAGCAGTGAAGCAACAGTACTGTAAATAGCAGTAAAGCAACAGTACTGTAAATAGCAGTAAAGCAACAGTACTGTAAATAGCAGACAAGCAACAGTACTGTAAATAGCAGTAAAGCAACAGTACTGTACTTAGCAGTAAAGCAACAGTACTGTAAATAGCAGTAACGCAACAGAACTGTAAATAGCATTAAAAACACAAATACTGTAAATAACATTATAACAACAGCACTGTAACTAGCAGTCAAACAACAGTACTGTAAATAGCATTAAAGCATAAAAACTGTAAATAGCAGTAAAGCATGAAAACTGTAGATAGCATTAAAGCATAAAAAATGTAAATAGTTATCAAACAACAGTACTGTAAATAGCAGTTAAATACCAATACTGTAAATAGCAGGTAAGCAACAGTCAAACAACATAACTGTAAATAGCAGTAAAACAACAGAATTTTAAATACAGCAATACTGTAAATAGCAGCAATTCAGCAATTTTGTAAAAAGCAGAAATACAACAATACTGTTAATAACATTAAAACAACAGAACTGTAAATAGCAGTAATACTGTACTGTTAAAAGCAGTAAAGCAAAAGGTCTGTTAATATCATTAAAACAACAGTACTGTAAATAGAAGTAATATATTAGTACAGTAGATAGCAGTTAAACAACATTACTGTAAATATCAGTATATACAGCAATACTGTAAATAGCAACAAATCAACAGAACTGAAACCAGCAGTAATACAGTACTGTTAATAACGATAAAACAACAGTGCTGTTAACAGCATTTAAACAACAAAACTGAAAATAGCAGTCAAACAACAGTACAAAAAATAGCAGTAACATCGTACTGTTAATTGCAGTAAAGCTCTGTTAATAGCATTAAACAACAGTACTGTAAATAGCAGTAAAGCAACAGTTCTTAAAATACCAGTAATACAGTAAATATCAGTCAAATAACAGAACTGTAAATATCAGTAAATACAGCAATACTGTAAATAGCAATAAAACAACATAACTGTTAAAAGGGGTATTACAATAAAAATGTAAATAGCAAAAGAACTGTAAATAGCAGAAATACAGTACTGTTAATAACAGTAAAGCAACAGAACTGTAAATAGTAAAACACCAGTACTGTAAACAGCGTTAAAACACCAAAACTGTAAATAGCAGTCGAACAACAGTACTGTAAATAACAGTAAAATACCAATACTATAAATAGCATTATAACAATAGTACTTTAAATAGCAGTCAAATAACAGTACTGTAAATAACAGTAAAATACCAATACTATAAATAGCATTATAACAACAGTACTGTAAATAACAGTAAAACATACAGTACTGTAATTAGCAGTAAAATACCAATACTTTAAATAGCAGTAAAATACCATACTGTAAATAGCAGTAAAATACCAATACTGTGAAAAGCAGTAAAATACCAATACTGTAAATAGCAGTAAAGCAACATTGCTGTATATAGTAGTCAAACAATAAAACTTAGTTTGGTGGACGTGTTTTTCAGCAAACAATAGGGATTCCAATGGGTACTTATTGTGCACCTTTGCTTGCTGATCTGTTTCTTCATTCATATGAAGGAGACTTCTTACAATCTTTTCTAGACAAAAAAAGACCGTATAGACTAGCTCTCTCTTTTAACCTCACGTTCCGTTATAATGTTGATGTCCTTTCACTAAACAATTCTCGATTTGGTGACTTTCTCCATCTCATATATTCCCAGTAGCATGAGATAAAGGACACAGCGGATTCTAGGAAGTCTGATTCATATTTAGATCTACATCTCGAAATTGACTCTCAAGGAAGACTTTCAGCAAGGCTTAATGACAAACGTGATGACTTCAACTTTCCAATCGTCAACTTTCCCTTCTTGTGTAGCAACATTCCGTCCGCTCCAGCTTATGGAGTTTGCGTATCTCAATTACTTACATCGATTTCCTTAGCAGAGCGACACGTCTCACGCAAAAATTGTGTTTCCATGTTTTACATGTTGTCTGTTTTTGTCCCGTTCTTGTTGGTGTTTACTGGTTTTGTCTCTGCCCTTTCGGACTTTTGACATTCGGATACCCCATTTGTACCTCTGCTTTTTTTAAATAGCAGTAAAACAAAAGAACTGTAAATACAGCAATACTGTGTATTGCAGTAAAATAACATTACTGTAAATAGCAGCAATACAGCAATATTGTAAAAAGCAGGAATACAACAATACTGTTAATAGCAGTAAAACAATAAAACTATAAATAGCAGTGCAGTAATATCGTACTGTTAATAGCAGTAAAGCAAAATGTCTGTTAATAGCAGTAAAGCAAAATGTCTGTTAATAGCATTAAAACAACAGAACTATAAATAGCAGTAAATCTACAGTTCTGTAAATACCAATATTACATTTATACAGTAATTAGCAGTCAAACAACAGAAATGTAAATATAAGTATAAACAGCAAAACTCTAAATAGCAATAATCAACAGAACTGTTAAAAGGAGTAATACAAGAATAATGTTAATAGCAACAAATCAAAAGAACTGTAAATAGCAGTAATACAGTACAGTGTTAATAGCAGTAATACAGTACTGTTAATAGCAGTAAAGCAACAGTTCTGTAAATACCAGTAATACAGTAAATAGCAGTCAAACAATAGAACTAAATATCAGTAAAAACAGCAATATTGTAAATAGCAATAAAACAACAGAACTGTTAAAAGGAGTAATACAAGAATATTGTTAATAGCAACAAATTAATAGAACTGTAAATAGCAAGAATACAGTACAGTTAATAGCAGTAATACAGTAATGTTAATAGAAGTAAATCAACATTACTGTAAATAGCATTAAAACAACAGTACTGTAAATAGAATTAAAAACACCAAAACTGTAAATAGCAGTCAAACAACAGTACTGTAAATATCAGTAAAATTCCAATAGTTTAAATAGCATTATAACAACAGTACTGTAAACAGCAGTAAAACAACATTACTGTTAATAGCAGGAAAGCAACGGTACTGTAAATAGCAGTCAAATAACAGAACTGTAAATAGCAGTAAAGCAATAATTCTGTAAATAGCAGTAAAGTAACGATACTGTAAATATCATTCTAATATAGACCATGCCCAAGAACAAAGGAAGCCATGACGACAAGCCGTGTGTAAATTTCCAATATACACCGAGTCGACGTCACAGTTACTTTAATGCTAAAACCAGCGATGTGATAACATGTTTTGTGCACAAAAACATCAAAAATGGCAGACATTTCGTCCTGCACTATAGGTCTACGGAAAACACAAAAATCGCATATTAGGATAAAAATAATCCATGGCGGCCCGTGGTTCATTGTCGATTTTAACATGGGTATCCATTGTTTTCGTCTATTTTACCCCTCGCTCAGCTGCGCTCCACTCAGGGCAAAATATTACCGAAAACAATGGCAACCCATGTTAAAATCTCCAATAAACCACGGGCGGCCATGGGTTATTTCTTAATTAAAAACACCAAATCTAAATAGCAGCCAAACAACAGTACTGTAAATAGCAGTAAAATACCAATACTGTAAAAAGTATTATAACAACAGTACTGTAAATAGCAGTAAATAAACATTACTGTAAATAGCAGTAAATAAACATTACTGTAAATAGCAGTCAAATAACAGTACTGTAAATAGCAGTCAAATAACAGTGATGTAAATAGCAGTAAAGCAACAGTACTGTGAATATCAGTCAAACAATACTGTAAAAAAGGAGTCAAACAACAGTGCTGTAAATATCAGTCAAACAGCACTGTGAATATCAGTAAAACAAGTAGTACTGTATATATCAGTCAAGCAACAGAACTGTAAATAGCAGTCAAACAGCACTGTGAGTATTGGTAATACAACAGTTCTGTAAATGTAAGTCTATCAACAGTACTGTAAATATCATTAAAACAACAGTACTGTAACTAGCAGTCAAACAACAGTACTGTAAATATCAGTCAAGCAACAAAACTGTAAATATCAGTCAAGCAACAGAACTGTAAATAGAAGTCAAACAACATTACTGTCAATATCAGTCAAACAACAGTACTGGGAATAGCATTAAAACAGCATCTGTCAGTATATGTATCGATTGATTGATTGTTGATTGTTTTTGTCCCGTCAATGATTTTTTCAGCCATTACAAAGCAATTTACAACATATAAATAGAATTTTAATGTAAAACCGGGTGTAAAACGATGTCGAAAGACCATGAATAAAACAAAACTACACAAAAAACAGTAAGCAGCTCTGCCAAAGTTCCTTCAGGTTGCGATTCTACATTTTGAAGCTGCGTGGTATAAATCTGTGGATTGATTTTTATTCTCATGTTATTTAATATGCTTAACGACTTTTAAAAAGTATGATTGTCCATCAGTCCTAGATAAAAAAGGATAATTTAAAACATTTGTGTTGATTTAAGTTGTTTCATCGATATTTATTCAACTGGGAACTTTTTACCCTTGCTCGTCAATGCCTTATTGTAATTGAGCTCATTCTGTAGTCATAGTGATCAAAATCATTTTTATAGTCTTTTGTCATAGATAAAAGCTTTAACTATTCCTTTATTTGCATTCCACTAATAAAAAACCTTTTGAATGTAATCCTCGTTTGATATTTTAATATGACTCAATATTAGTATTTTTTAAAATAATTGTTCTCATACGCCGTTTAGGTGACCCAGTATTAATATTATTTTAATTTTTCTCATACGCTGACCTTAACAAAATGTCTAATACAAAACTAAACACAATATGGACAGATTTTAGTGAGACCACCGGTTTCCATGGTTTTAACAAACTTTCTCGAAGTTCTGGAAGAAGTAAGTTCAGAATGTAAGTACAATAATGTTTTTTTTATTGAGCAGTCATAGAATGTCGTTTATGGTGTACAATGATGACGAGTCGAAGCTCGTTTAATGGGCATAGGCGGATCCAGGGGGGTCAAGCTGACCCCCCCCTTTTTGGTGAAAAAATTAGGCTGAATATATAGGAAATCATTGAAGCGTGACCAAAGCGGCCCCCTCTTAGGCTAGCCAGTGGGCCCCTCTTTAAGAATTTCTGGATCCGCCACTGATGGGGTTACCCTGCCACCTTGCAAATTCGGATTGACAGGCCAAAATAAGAACCTGACCAGAAACGATAGTGGTGCACTGTATGGGAGAGGATGCTAAGTTCCTTGAACAATAAAGTAAATGAAATCGGCTGCATAGGACCCGTACATTTTTTTTAATAGTTATTAATTTTCCCTACATTTTTGCATCATCCTATACATGTAAATTTAATCTGTAACCCCTTCATATTTATTTTTGTAAATAGTTTTTGTAGATATATTTTGAGGTGTTTGAGTGTTAAGAAACTTACTTACTAGCTCTATAACTATACAAATAATCTTTAAATTTAGAAGTTCACACCGGGTGTTTAATTTTTCCTGCCATAAGATATTAAATTATTCATCTAATGTTAAATTAGTCATCTAATGTAGATAAACGTGTTTTAATGCCCCATCTACGAAAGTAGAGGGGCATTTAGTGTTCGGGTCTGTTCGTCCGTCCGTCCGTCCTTCCGTTCGGATATCCGTCCCAAATCCCATATTTCCAAATTTTCACTTACTGACAAATGCCACATCAATCATATTGGTATGGTAGGTGCATCTAGTGATGATAAGAACATTGCATGCTTCGGATGCTGGATGTGACCTATATTTTCTGCATGAATGATCATGTACAGAAAAATGGTTAAAGTCTATTCCCTCTAACTGACAAGTGCTACATCAACCATATTGGTATGGTATGTGCACCTAGTGATGCTAAGCACAATGCATGCTTCGGATGCTGGCAGTGACCTATATTTTCCGCATGAATGACCACTTATAGAAGAATGGTTAAAAGTCCATTCCTTCTTACTGACAAATGCCATAATAACCAAATTGGTATGGTAGGTGCACCTAGTGTTGCTTAGCACAATGCATGTTTCGGATGCTGGATGTGACCTATATTTTCCGCACGAATGACCATTCATAGAAGAATGGTTAAAGTCTACTCCTCCTTACTGACAAGTGTTATTCCAACCAAATAGGTATGGTAGGTGCATCTAGTGATAATGAGCACAATGCATGCTTCGGATGCTGGATGTGACCTATATTTTCCACATGGATGACCACTTATAGAAGAATGGTTAAATTCTACTCTTCCTTACTGACAAGTGCCATACCAACCAAATATGTATGGTAGGTGCACCTAGTGATGCTTAGCACAATGTATGCTTCGGATGCTGGCTGTGACCTATATTTTCCGCATGAATGACCACTTATAGAAGAATGGATAAAGACCATTCCTTTTTACTGACATGTGCCACATCAACTATATTTGTATGGTAGGTGCACCTAGTGATGCTTAGCACAAAGCATGCTTCGGATGCTGGCTGTGACCTATATTTTCCGCATGAATGACCACTTATAGAAGAATGGATAAAGACCATTCCTTTTTTACTGACATGTGCCACATCAACTATATTGGTATGGTAGGTGCACCTAGTGATGCTTAGCATAACGCATGCTTCGGATGCTGGCAGTCACCTATATTTTCTTCATGAATGTCCACTTATAGAAGAACGGTAAAGTTAAAGTCCATTCCTTCTGACTGACTGACAAGTGCCTTAATAGCAACCATGTTGATGCTTTAGTGATTTTGGAAAAAAAAATAAATGTTGGGAGATGGGGCATTATGTCTTTTGGACATATTCTTGTTTTTTAAATAAAATTTGAGTACACTTGTCTAAGACACTGTTTTTTGTCTCGCCTGTGACGAATAGTCGCGGAAGGCGAGACACAGGTATTACTTTCCGGCGGCGGCGGCGTAAACTTTTTTGTTAGACTTTTGTGGACAATGAATTACTTGAAAAGTACAATCGCTAGGCATCTGATAATTGGTATACAAACAGTTCAGGTTATGGTCTACACAACTGTCACCATGCCGTGTGACCTGACCCATTTTCATGCTTCTTTTGAAAGACTTATGGGCGATGACTTGCTTGAAAACTATAATAGCTAGATATCTTATACCCCATTTTTACGCTCCAGTGACTCTGTGAAGTGAGGTCTTTTTTCAGGCAGAAAGCTTTTTGTAAAACTTGTGTTGACAATGAATTGCTTGAAAAAATATAATAGCTAGGCATCTGGTTTTGGGTATACAGACACTTTTTGTGTTTATGTCAAGAAATGAAAGCTTAGGTAGTTGGTTTTAGTGATGGTTCGTGCAGGTGAGACATACTTTTAGTGGCCACACTTCTCTACGTGTATTACAGATTTGTATGGCTGTGTATTATCCTGGCTTGTTCTTCGTATCTGACGTACCTTGTCGTTATCGAACTTCAGACGTTTTACCGCTATCCTACCACAATGACAATGTTCTCCCAACCAATGTCAAGTATGGAGTTCCCATCTGTTACACTATGTAACCTGAACTCTCTTAACAAAAGCGCCATGGAAAAAGACCCCAGAATAGATCAGTACTATTATGCTATAGGCCCAATGGGTGCATATAATAACAGTCTAAATTGGAGTGATCCATTCTACAAAGAAAGTGGATTTTACGAACACCAGGTTAGAGAAGAATTTATCAATGAACACAAAACAATGCTTGATAATTTTCTGTTTATGGCAATATTTGATCATAAGCAATTGGATATCACGGATAATTTTGAAGTTTCTTTTTTACCCGATGGACCATGCATTACTTCGAAGCGAAATACCACCTGGTTAACTCAATTTTCTGGATCCATGTTTAACTTAGTTCTATGGCTGAACATTGAGAGCATAGAAGATTATTATGGCACTTTTTTAGGACAAGGAATTAAGGTAAATCTGTAATTTTATAAGTTTTCCCAACACAAGAATCCCTAAACCAATCACTATCATGCAAATGCGCTTACGAAACAAATACTTTCCTAACCTTTTTCTCAGGAAGTTCATATAGACGTACATGTATCATCAAATTTTAGCAACCTAATTTTGAGATCCTCACTCGCAGTTTTCAATGGGTGGGCTGTTGAAAATTTACGAACAGTTTACCGAATATCATTACAGTTATGTTTTTCAAATAAGCAAAAAGTATTACTCTTTGTTGATTCAGAGTTTTAATGTGACGTAATAAAGAGATAAGTGAAGAATGAAAATAAAATTATTGGATCTTTTTTATGAAAATGATAAAACACTAGAACGCTTATGTGAAAAGCTTTGAGGACATTGTTTACGACGAACGATATATGTGTACAATGCAAATTGAAAAACTGCCATCATCAACCAAATCAGCAGGTTCCATCGAAGAGTTCAGGGAGCTCATGAGCAAATACCACCTGCCCAGCTCCTGAACATGTAATCCCATACCAGCCTGTTTTAACTGTAAATATCGCCCCTTTGGGTTTTTATCCTGATTGCTCACGCTGGAGTATAACGTTCCATGGGAATAAGCTCTGTATATGGCAGAAGAAGAAAAAAAAAAGAAAGACTTGCAGCTTCATTCTGAAAATAATTATGATTTAGTGCCTGATACTTGTTATTCTTTGTTCTTTATACAGATCATTGTTCATGAGCAAAACGAAGATCCTGTATTTATGATGAATGGACAATACATTGGACCTGGAAGAGAAGTTTTCGCATCCATCAGAAAACAGAAGGTGTGTTCATATTTATTTGAAAATTTCCTTTTTTAACAGAAAACAATTTAGTAAATAATCAACATTATAAAGATAACACATTTTAGCCTATAACGTGTACACCATAAACAATAGACGGTTTTCATGCTCATGAAACTATCGTATTCTTACAAAAAAGGAGTAACAAAGGGGTATTCAAAAGTCCATCAAAGCCAAACAAAATCAGAAGTCATAAAAGACAAGATGAGTGGAGTTGGTAGAACAATACCTCATTTTTTTAGAAATGGTGTACTTGTACATGAGATCACTTCTCATGTACATGTACACTTTGTTTTTAACCACTATCTAAATTTATGTAAATTCTAAAAACTAAGTATTAACTCCCTCCATCGTAGTTTTGCCTTTAGCTATATATATTTGGATTTCGTTTGGTATTATGCATTTTGGACATCTTTTGAATTGTGGATTCCCTTTGTTTGGGTTCTAGTGCTGCTGATGAGGAATGATTTTCCGAAATGGTCATACAGCTCATAAAAAATAATTGCAGTTAGAGTTAACATATGTGTTGTGGTCTCATGTTCATTTACCCCATATCCTATCATATATTATTTATTACAGGAGTTTTTCTTTCATGCCGTGTGGAGTTGGTAGAATAATTCCCCGTGTTTAAGATGTATGCTCTTTATTCTTTTAGATATGGTGTACTTGTATTTGAGATAACTTCTCATGTGTACACTTTGTTTTTAACCACTATCTAAATTTATGTAAAATCCAAAAAAACTAAGTTTTAACTCCCTCCATCGCAGTTTTGCCGTTAGCTATATATATTTGTACTTTGTTTGGTTTTATGGATTTTGGACGTCTTTTGAATGTTTGGGTTCTAGTGCTGCTGATGAATATCAATTTTCCAAAATGGTCATACAGCTCCAAAAAATAAATTGCAGTTGGCGTCAACTTGTGTTTTGATTTCATGCTCATTTATTCTATATCCTTTCATAAATTACGAGTAAAAACAAAATGCATAACGTAAAAAATGCAAAAGTACATTTACAATTAAACTGCAACTACATTGTAGCGTTAAATTTGCCACTTTTGTTATTATTCTTCTCTACTTTTATGCACTCCAAACTCCATTTGTCTTACATGCAACTTTTATCAACAGAAACTGCATAAAGGTGTCAAAATCTGTTTTTTGTTCTGAATGCATATTTTTCATGCATATTTTGTCAACTCTTTCTGAGCATTATGTGTTATTTTCAATATTTAAAACGTGTATGTTTATTTTACCAGTATAAATATTTACCAGCTCCTTACAAAGCTATTGACGAGCAGTATTGTAAAAATAACATTGACACTGACACAAACTACAGCCAGTCAGAATGTATAAGGAACTGCTATCAACAGTATATCTATAACATCTGTCATTGTCATCACTACTCTAACAAAGGTTGGTACACGGACCAGGACAGACATTTCAGCAATTAAATTTTATTCCGTGTACAGCAAATATTCGATATTATCTGAACAAATAGAATAGAGATAATCATGATAATTATATGCACAAATCCTGCTTTTTGCATTTTCGAGAACAAAATATATTTCTTTTGTATCTCTAAGAAGATTGGTGCCACTAAACCTTGTTCTATCCGCCATTTCTTAAATTCCTGTACTATTTAAGATAAACGCATCTTAACCTTCTAGGGTGTGGCACTGTCTTATTTGTCTTTTCTTCTTGAGATTGAGATTTATCATTTTATATCATTTAGTTTGTTATTACCATTATTATTCCCTAGTCCAACGAAGTTGAGAAGGGGTATAGCGTTTTTTTTTTGTTCGTACGAAATAACCATGCACCATCTACGAAAGTAAGGACATATAGAGTTTGTGTCCGTTCGTCCGTCTGTCCCAAATGTTGCGAGCTTGAGCATTAGGTCTTTTCGACATATTCTTGCTGGAAATAACATTAGAATCACGCATCAAAGTGGAATGGTATTTGGTCGGTGGTTACATCTTAGATAGTAACTAGCATCGGTACCAAAATAAGGTCACCTTGACCTACATTTTCCACATAAACGACTCAAGTGAAAGTTTTGGTTAAGGTCTATTTCTCGGCATCTGTTAGTGATAGAGGGATGATATTTGGTCTGTAAGTATATCTTAGATAGTTACCAGCATCTGTACCAAAATAAGGTCACTATGACCTACATTTTCCGCATGATTATCTCAGGTTAAACTTTTAAATTAGCAACTGCAAGTGATAGAGGAATAGTATTGGGGTAGTGGGTACATTTTGGATAGTTACCGTATCAAAATGAGGTTACCTTGACTTTACATTTTCTGCATGAATGACCCGATTAAGGTCCATTTATCAGCAACTGCAAGTGTTGGAGATATAATATTGAGTCAGTTGGTACATCTAGAATAGAAACCATTATCTGTTCCAAAATAAGGTCAACTTCACTTACATTTTAGGCTTGCATGACTGGAGTTAAAGATTTGGTTTAGTTCCATATCTCAATGTTATTGGGTCAATGGGCACATTTTGGAAAGTAACCACCAACCTGTACCAAAATAAAGTCACCTTGACCTATAGTTTGTGCATGAATGACTCAGTCGTTGCTTGAATTACTCATGTTAAAGTTTTGGTTACGGTCCATAATTCAGGAGCTGCAAGTGATAAAGAGTATTGGGTCAGTTGGTACAGCATGGATAGTAATCAGCACCCATACTAAAATTAGATCACAATGACCTACATTTTCTGAATGAATCACCAAGGACAAATGTTCGGTTAAGATCAGTATCTCGGCAGTTTACGATATTGGATCAGTGGGTAAATCGAATGAAAATTAAGTTAATGAATAATCGACTGCCGAATGGCTGATCGGAGAAAATTTATAATGTTACCTAAACAAATATGAATCTATTATGGTCTTAGTGTGAAGTACGTAATCGAGTCGTTGAATTTTGAATGCATCCACAAAAATACCACTGACCAATGAATGTGACATGACATGCATGCAACATTCGATTTATACAATTTTACATTTGTTTTTACTTTTGTGTGGTCAACCACATTTTCGAATGAAACATGCATCACAGTTTTACATTTTAAAATCCATTTGAAACTGTTAATTATTTCATTTGTTAGAGGATGTGTTCTGTTCCAAGTACAACATTAGTGAGTGCATACCAGGTGCAGTAGGTAAGAATTATTAGTTTTATGAATGGTTATAATATTGATATGACTATTATATGAATTGGTACATGTATCAGGTATATGAATGGGAAGGGTTTCTAAATTTTAATATGACTATTATATGAATGGGTACATGTATACAATTTTAGTCTATCAGGTATATGAATGAAATAACATGTTAGACTAATTTGATATGCTCTCTGTAAATTAAGTTGAGGATACAGAATAAGAATAAAAAAGATCGTACAAATAGCAAGTTGCTCTTAGTTTAGGAGATAAAATTCATATCCATATGTGTAAATTTACGAAGTGTTTATGGGGGTACAGAAATCTGAAGGAGATATCTCTTACATACGTGTAAGCATTTTAGTCCGTCTCCTTTATTCAAAACTTTTCTGTGCTCAAAATAGCAAACGCTGAAAGTCTTCTTTTTCTTCAATGAAAGTCCCTTTTAACCCTGTGGTTCAATTTTCTTTTGATTTGACAGTAACTTCTATTTTATCGAAGTAAAAAAATGTACAAATATCACCAAGTTTTAAAAGATAATATAACACAGTATCAAATAATTGTGTGCCATTCGGAAGCATATTTAGGACATGGTCTTTTACTTTATTAATTGTATAAATCAAATATTTAATTGGTTTAACTGAATTTTCCTTCAACTGTCGGTTTAGCACACTTTTAATCCCGAACTTTCAGCGTCTTTTTAACGCTTTTTTCTTTGAAAATTTCGTACGTCATTAAGTACACACGTGACACAAAGGAAAACCTAGTTTTATTTTATTTTCGAACATAAATTGTTTCAATTCATCCCTTGTAAAATATTTGAAAATACAATGTCAGTTCGGAAGCGTCACAGGTTAAACCTGTCTCATATTACGCTCTCGAAGGGAGCGATAATGGTAAAAAAGTCATTTATTTATGGGCTGAAATTTCCGTCAACGTCCGGTTTAGCACGCGCGTTTTCCCGAACTTTCAGCGTCTTTGTAACGCTTCTTTCTTTGAAAATTTCGTGCGTCATTTAGTGCACAATTGACCCACAAGAAAACCTACTTTGTTGTCATTTTTGAATTGTTTCAAGTTTTGCCTAATAAACATTTTTAATCGGGAGCGTCACAGGTAAAAAAAAAACCTGCATCATATTAATTAGTAATTACTGACTTGATATAACAAATTAATAAACTATTATGTAAAATTCCATGTCACTTATACGCTTTCGTAGGGTACTGCCTTTATAAAGATATTTTTCCCAATTCTTTTCAGGAGCATTTTTGAGAACAGATAATAAATTATGCTTATCCAGTTGTCCAATGCCCTGCACGTTTAACCGATATGACGTCACTATGTCGTCAATGGATTTTCCGTCGGAGTTCTACGTACAGCAAACTGGCATTTGATTTTGGATTTCAAAATAAAGAAATGAATTTTTATAGGTAATTTTAATTGTTGTATATTATATACATTAGGTCAAAGTATCCTAAGCTGGAGTAAAAGCATTGCTAGGGACGCATTGTTTTAACTTTATTGCAAAGTCACCGCTTTCTAAATAATAGAACATAATGAGATGTGGAATAAGTGTACACGACACAGCCCACAATTAAGCGGTAATTTAGAAAAACCACAAGTTCCTTTTGATGTTCTCATTCTGTCGTGAGTTAGAGCGTTTGCACCAAAACCATTCAAAGTGTGATAAAAAGTGTTGAAATTAACTTAATTTGAAACCTGTGAATAAGGACAACAAGTATTTTCATCCCCTTAAGGTTAATCAAGACAGTCTAAACCTTTTCGAAGAAAATCTTAGTACAAGAATGTGTACAGCTCGAACGGCATATTATTAGGACAATTAAAGTATAATAGGACCTAGATATGGACACACCTTATTAGCTCACCTGGCCAAAGGCCATGTGAGCTATTGCCATCACTTGGCGTCCGTCGTCGTTAACTTTTCTTCAAACTTCTTCTCCTCTGAAATGGCTGAACAGATTCAAACCAAATTTGATCTGATGGTACCTTAGGGTATCTTCCACAAAACTGATGTGGGGATTTTTGATTCGTCGAAAAACATGACCACCGTTGCTAAAAATAGACCAGGGGGTCAGACTACTGTTTTTGGCTTGTAAATCAAAAAGTATAAGAGATAGATGCAATCTGATGCCACCCTACTGCTTCAACATTAAAAGCTCTACGAAAGTCTCCATTTGGTCCAAGTTGTCAGATGACCCCTTATAGGGGTTACAGCCCCTTAAAGGTGAAAAATAGCGTTTTTTCATGTTTTTGCCCTATAGTATGAAAACTATTGCAGATAGAGAAAAGCTGTTGCTTGCTTTAATGTTCAGCTCATTTAGCTCTACAAAAGTCTCCATAGGGTTGAAGTTGTCAGATGAACTCTTATAGGGGTTACGGCCCCTGAAATAATGTTTTTTTCATGTTTTTGGCCTATGGAATGAAAACTATTGCAGATAGAGAGAAGCTGTTGCTTGCATTAATGTTCAGCAAATTAAGCTGTACAAAAGTCTCCATAGAGTCGAAGTTGTCAGATGACCCTTGTAGGGGTTACGACCCCTAAAATGGTGTTTTTCATGTTTTTGGTCTATAGAAAGAAAACTATTGCAGATAGAGAAAAGCTGTTGATTGCTTAAATGTTCAGCTCATTTAGCTGTACAAAAGTGTCCATAGGGTCAAAGTTGTCAGATGACCCCTTATAGGGGTTACGGCCCCTAAAATGATGTTTTTTCATGTTTTTGGCCTATAGAAAGAAAACTATAGCAGATAGAGAAAAGCTGTTGCTTGCTTAAATGTTCAGCTCATTTAGCTCTACAAAATTCTCCATGGATCGAAGTCGTCTGATGACCCTTAATAGGGGTTACGGCCCCTAAAATAACCTTTTTCATGTTTTTGGCCTATAGAATGAAAACTATAGCAGATAGAGAAAAGCTGTTGCTTGCTTAAATGTTCAGTTTATTTAGCTCTACAAAAGTCTCAATAGGATTGAAGTTGTCAGATGACCCTTAATAGGGGTTACAGTCCCTAAATAAAGGTAATAACAAAACTACCGAACTTGAATGATCAATCTCATAGTCCAGAGAAAATGACAAAAACGAATCAGTCATACCGGAGAATTGGTGGATCGCAATGGTCCTGACTTGGTACAGGCATTTCAAACGAAATGGTGGGTTAAACCAGGTTTTATGGCGCCAAACCTCCCTCTTCCATTGCGATCTTAGGATCCGGTAATGACCATAGAACACAACATAGTTGTGAGACACAATAGGGATATTGAGGTCATCATCTCAGTACAAAAGACCAGTCAAACACTAATTAAAACAATTAACAACCATACCTTTTAACTCAATTTTGAACTTTTCTACTAGTGGCTGCTATCCTTTTTCATGTTTTTGGCCTTTATATAGCAGATAGAGAAAAGCTGTTGCTTGCTTAAATGTTCAGCGCATAAAGCTCTACAAAAGTCTCCATAGGGTTGAAGTTGTCAGATGACCACTTATAGGGGTTACGGCCCCTAAAATGGTGTTTTTCATGTTTTTGGCCTATAGAATGAAAACTATAGTAGATAAAGAAAAAAACTGTTGCTTGCTTAAATGTTCAGCTCATTTATCTCTATAAAATATAGGGTTGTCATCAAGACCAGGTAAGCGATTTAGGCTCCTGGGAGCCTCTTGTTACATTGGCACATTTATTTAGTTAAAGAAAGCAGGGTTTTTGCGGTATGAATTTTTGGCGTTCAAAATGCATTTTGAATAAGAACTAACTATCCCAATTTCCCCCCTCTATTGACATGTTGGTGAACACTTTTAGTTAAATTTTGGTTTAATGTCGCATTAGAGTTAAGCCATCTGCAAGGGTGTTAGAGGTATTAACCTACAATCGACTGTGTACAAAAAAAACGAAAAAAAGCAGAATTTAAAAATAATAGAGAATTTATCATGAAAATATTAATGAAAAATAATAAAAAATTAATATATCTAGGTCCTGCTACGGTTTATATTTGAATGTTTTATGCAGTCTTTGCTATACATATACTGAAAAATCGATATAAAAATAGCCATTTTTAGGAAAACGTATACATGAACATTAAGTTCGTTGTATAGTGCACGCTTTGGCACCATGTAATATTACATAAAAATTAAAATAAATACGTGAAATTGATATGACATATATACGTTTAATAGAAGTTGAAGAAGTAAAGCACCTGAAAATATAAGAAATGGTCTCTCGTGCTAGAAAAATCTAAAATGAAGTTTATTTGATGAAAATTATCATATGTACTACATGAGTTTGTTTCAGAGATATAATGGCATTTAAAAATAGCGGGAAATCGGACTCCACGTGATTTTCATATTGGAATAATATTGAAACAGTTTTTAGAACTATTAAGCATAAAATGATAGAATCTGGGTGAATTTTTAATAACTGATCATTTAGACATGTTATTGTTGAAAAGAAAATAGGGATTCAGTAGGTGAAAAAAATTCCATACATTTATATGGATGGAGGCAAAGGATATTGAAGATCATTCAAAATCTTTCCTTAACCGAACTTATTATCATTAAACGTTTAGCCAAATTGCATGGGTACCTCAGTCCAAAAGTATTCTCGATGGTCACCTTTAGACTGTTTATTAATTTTTAGCTCACCAGGAAAGGTCCAAATGAGCTATTGCCATCACTTGGCGTCCGTCGCCGTCGTCCGTTGTTAACTAATCTTTCAAAATCTTCTCTGAAACTACTGAAGATTTGCTTTGAAACTTTGCACACTTAATCTATTGGATGTCCTCTATCACGATTGCACAAATAGTGACTGCCGACCAAAAAAAAAAAAAAAACATGACCGCCGTGGCTAAATAAAAATGACCAGAAAGTTCCCGACAATAAATTTTGCTACACGTACGTCTGACGCGCGTTTAGTCTATTTAAGACTCATCAGAGGCGCTCTACCAAAAATATTGAAAAATGCCAAAAACTATTTGATTATGTAGAGCATTGTAAAATAAAACCAAAAATTCCAAATTTGGGAACCAAAATATTACTAAGATGATCAACCTATGTCTAGGGTAGGAAGAACCTTAGGGGTTGGACAATTTTGAAATTTAAACGGATAATTTAAAGCTTTAATGTGTTCTCCAACACAAAAGTGTTGGTGCCGGAGCAGGCTAGAATAGACTACTGTTTTTGGCTTGAAATTCAAAAAGTAAAAGAGAAAGATAAAATATGATGCCTACTTACTGCTTCATCATCAAAAGGTCTACTCCATTTGATCAAGGTTATCAGATGACCCCTTATAGGGGCTACATCCCCTTAAAGGCGAAAAATAGCGTTTTTTCATGTTTTTGCCCTATTGTATGAAAACTTTTGCAGATAGAAAAAAGCTGTTGCTTGCTTAAATGTTCAGCTTATTAAGCTCTTCAAAAGTCTCCATAGGGTTTAAGTTGACAGATGGTCCCTCATAAGAGTTACGGCCCCTAAAATAAGGGTTTGTTTTCAAGTTTTTGGCCTATGGAATGAAAATTATAGCAGAAAGAGAGAAGCTGTTGCTTGCTTAAATGTTCATGATCAGCTTATTAAGCTTTACAAAAGTCTTAATAGGTTCAAAGTTGTCCGAATACCCCTTATAGGGGTTATTGCCCCTGAAATGATGTTTTTTCATGGTTTTGACCTATAGTATGAAAACTATTGTAGATAGAGAAAAGCTGTTGCTTGCTTAAATGTTCAGTTCAATTAGCTCTACAATAGAATCCATAGGGTTGAAGTTGTCATATGACCCCTTATTGGGGTTACAGCCCTGAAAATAATATTTTTTATGTTTTTGGCCTTTATGTAACAAAAGTCTTCATAGGACTGAAGTTTTCAGATGACCCTTTATAGGGTTTATGGTCCCTAAATAATGGGTTTTCATGTTTTGGGCTTACAGAATGAAAACTATAGTAGATAGAGAAAATCTGCTGCAGCTTATTTAGCTCTACAAAAGTCTTTATAGGGTCGACATCAAGACCAGGTGAGCGATTTATTAAGGTTGGTCATAAACTTTTATAATTCTATGTATTTTACTAGAAATCATATTTATAAAGCAAACCGCTTACTCATCCGGAGCATCTGACTTCACTCTCCTTATGACTAGAGTTTGCGTTGTCAATTGATATTCAGTGGTGTTTTATATTTTGTCTATTTTTCGTCCTGTCCATGTTTGTGTTTACTCGTTTTGTCTCTGCCCTTTCGGACTTTGACATTCGGATGCCCCATTGTCACCTCTGTTTCTTTCAAAGGTTCAATACAGAATACTATATTAACACCTTTGCAGGAAGAACTATATCTATGTACATATGTATTCTGACCGGCTAGAAACAACTGTAGCTAGACAGGTACCTGTGTACGCTTCCGCTGGAGATATTTTTGGTAAGTGTTAGAAAAATACATTTATGCAATTTATCAAAGGACAATAAATAAAGAAGATTAATTTTTGTTATTTTTGAAAGAAGTTTTGACATTTTTATATCTAAAAGATCTTTAGAATTACTGTGACTAGTTTACTGCTTCCAATTGTTTTAAATAGCTCGTTCCTTACAATTTTGTTATATATATGCATTGTAATTTTTGGTCCTAACTTGGACATGCAATTAAACGGAAATCTTTGATTAACCAAGGCTGTAATATGAAACCAGCCCTTCTTTCTTATATGGCAGCGTAAATGTCAGATAGCGGGAACAGCTAACCTTTCCGGGGCCCCTGATATCATTTTCGTTATAACGAGTTCACATTGGTAGTTATGTCCCCGACCACGAAGTGTCGTCGGGGACATATTGTTTTTACTCCGTTTCTTATTTTTCTTATTATTATTATTATTCTTTTTTCTTTTTCTTCCGTCAACCTGATGCATGAACTTGTCCGGACTTCTTCTCGGAAACGGTTGGATCGATCGATCTGAAACTTGGAGGGGTGATAGGTCCCAAGGTCATTCGGGTTAGTTAGGGTTTTCGATTTCAAAATGGCCGCCGTTTCCATGGAAACCGGATTTGTTCTAGATACCGGACATCGCCATATCTCGGAAACCTAGGTGGTCAGGACCTTGAAACTTGGTATGTTTGTAGAGCTTGATTAGTACTACTAAATGAGCGAAAAAAATTCGGAAGCGGTATTTACGGTTTTCGAGATATAAATGAAAATGTGATTTTAAAGGGAGATAATCGGGTCCAAATTTTTCAAAAAATTTCAAAGTGGTCTGATTTTGATGAAAATTGGTATACTGATAGATTATGGTGTTGCGAGTAATATTCTATATCTAAAATTAAAATTTGACGATGGCGGCCATTTTGAATCCAAGATGGCCGCCAAAATTTCAAAGTGGTCTGATTTTGATGAAAATTGGTATACTGATAGATTATGGTGTTGCGAGTAATATTCTATATCTAAAATTAAAATTTGACAATGGCGGCCATTTTGAATCCAAGACTTCAAAGTGCTTCGATTTACATGAAAATTGATATTTAGGGGTATTTTGACATGCTGAACAGAATTAACTCGGTATCACAGACATTAAATGAGAACGGGAGGGGACATCCCATGTTTCGCGAAACATAAGTTTTAATTATAATGTATTTTTTGTCGTTTTATTTTTTATTATAGACTGAAATTGTCTGCGCATTATCGGACTTCTGACATTCAAAAGGCCCAACTATTAAAGTTTATTATTTGCTTGTTAGAGGTTCTTTTCTGTTCCAAGTTCTAAAAGGTTTCTAATTTTTACGAGTAAAATTAACTATTTGTGCGATGTAGGTACGACTTTTTTTAAGAAGATTCTACGCATTCATTGCGACTTTGAGAAATGTTTACAATCATGACACTATAGGTTAACAAAACGTCGTCCTATTTTTACCTTCTTTGTTTATCAGTAAGTAATTGAATTATAGTCCATTGCAAATAGGACAGTCTCTCGGTTTTTCTTAATTTTCACGAACCAACAACTGTTTGATGAAAATATGAAACTAGAATATTGTTCTAATAGACTTTCGGTAATTTATTGTAGAATTAAGATTTCTAATCATCCTTCCTATAATGCTGTGTATGGGTAAAATTTCACTTTCATCTAGTTTTATTGCGGTAGAATCCATAATCGACTAAGGTTAATCAAGGTAAACTTAAAGTAAATATGAGGTACAGTGAAGGGTTTAAATGGGCTTAAATCTGTGTTACAACTTAACGACATGCGCTCGTTGAATGCTTATAAGTGATTCTGTTGCAACAATTTTCTCGTACTTTCTACCAGCTTATGTTGTATTTAGATAACAACGATACTTAGAAAAAAGGCCATATTATTTAAGTTTATTGCACTTATAACCTTAAAAGAACAAAGTCGATAGTATAACTCCTATATTTTCTTTCGAAGCATTGTTGGTGTTGCGATATGATAACTATACATATCACGATATCTACAATTCTACCAAATTTTATCAAAATACGTTCAGCAGAGGAGTTATGTCACGGACGAACGGACGCACAGACAAACCGACGAACGAAAACCATTACAAAGTCCCTCCGTCGTGTTGCAGCTGGGGGCATTTCAAGAAACATTCATTGGAAAAGAATGAGGTTCTATACTAGTATTGCAAAGTCGAATATCTACTCTCTGTTTATCAGTTTTTTTGTTGTTGTTGTTTTGGTTTTTTTTTTTTGGGGGGGGGGTCGCCATTTTATACTGAATGACTGCAGTGTCTCATAGATTTCTTGTTCACCTGATGGATATTATTGGCATTATAACTGGTTACATACATTCAACAAAACAATTTATATTAAATACATGTACTTTAAGTATTTCAATTTTTTGTGCCGCGACTAGAGGATCTTAATATCAACAAAACTATAGAAATATAGTCAAATAACGCAATTAGAGATTCACTTATTTAATTTCTTTTGCTCCCCGACTAGAGTGACTTTATAGTAAAATAACGCAACTAGGTATTCACTTTTTATGCTTCGTAAATAACACCCCCCTCCCCGAGATAAAACCACATCATTTTAGAAATGGACAAGTTACATTTTACAGATATAGGCCGATTATAAAATTAAATACATGTAGTAACTTTAGTTATTTATTAAGGTTCCATTCTGTGCTACCTTATTTAGTCTAGTGATGAATACTTTTGTTGTCTTTCTGGGCATCCTTTCCCTTGGTGTCCCTCATTCTTGACGTGAATTCGGATACATGACCTTAGTTGACCAATACACTGTTTAAAAGTACTAAGAATGGGCACGCTTTATTCACTGAATATTTTTCCTTTGCTCATATTGATTTTCAATAGACAACAACCGGCTTACTCTGTTTTGCTTAATCAAGTTTGGATCGTTTATCATACCTTTTAACAATTGGACTCGTCTAAAGGGCATAATAGGTCAAAAATAAGTACCATATGTTTACTATGGGAAATTTTTAAAAGTTGAGAGACAACTTCTTATAAGTCTAAATTTGCAAAAAGCGTTTAAAATAAATTACCGACGATATCCGTTTTCACTTTCATAAAAGAGATTTGCCGCTAAACACACAATGAGGAAAGATATTTGTGAAAACGCGAGAGACTGTCCTTTTTGCAATGGACTTTAGCATTGTATTTCTTTATTTTGTAGCCAATCTTGGTGGTCAGATGGGACTGTTCATGGGAGCAAGTATTATCACGTTAACAGAGCTGGGAGAATTCATTTTATTTTTCTTGCTGAATTGTGTCAAGAAACGAAGCAGAATAAAAGACTCCCTTGAAAATGAGAGCACAAAACATTAACAAGATTATGTAAACTTTTAAATACTACATATAATGAATTCGGAAATTATATGAAATATGGCAAGGTACACTATACTTCTACAACTATTGATTGACTGAATCGACCATATTCTAAAATGTTATACAGAGTTTCATCATACTCATTTCATATTGGTGAAAAAAAAAAGAAACTTACAATCTTTGAATGTCTCAATTAATTTGACAAATATTTTTACATCTATGTGATATTATCCTTGTTATAGTTTTAAATCTTTTGATAGATGTTATGTGGTATAGCAAGAAAGCCTACGAAAGCAAGAAACGTTAGAGAGAAATTTGATGAAATTTTGTAGTTTATTTGTCAAGTTGATATTCTAACTATTTTACAATTAAAAAATAGACAGTAACTTTTTTAGTCAGATTTATCATCGAGATTAATTTTTTTACCAGCATAAAAAAGAAGAAAAATAAATTCAACTCGCTCCCAAATCAGAGATAAGAGGTATGATTTTGAATATAAGGTGAATTTCAACATGAGATTTGAATGATAACCTGATAATATGATAAAATAAAACAAAATGTAGCAGACGTTCATGATTATCGATTTTTTTTAGAATTGTAGGAATTCAACCGCTTGGTTATGAAATCAAAATACAAAACAATTACTGCATATTTTTGTTTGTTTTCAATGTTTTTTTTTTAGTTTTGTTCATAAAAATATTGGAAAGTAATGAATGAAATAGGAGATGCACATTTACACTACATAAAATGATTCCCTTTAAACATGAAGAAAACCCACCAAAAATGACTAAAAATCCATGGATGGTTATGTGAGCTCCACTAATTAAAAAAAATAATAAAAAAATGTGGTAAGAGGTTATAATCTGCACTATAAAAGAAAGAATCCCCGTAAATATAAAGGAAATCCTTCCAGGTGTATAGATGGAGTAGCTGATACGTACAATACGATAACCCCCATTTTTTCAATAGGCAAAATCCATGGAAAGCAATCAAAAAATCGTAAATCGTAAAATAAAAAAAATTAAAAAAAGGCTGTACACATCTACAGTATATCAGAAAGAAACCCTGAAAATATGAAAATAAATTTCAACGAAACATCTAGGAGGAGTAATTAATACAAAATGTGTGGCGGACGGAAGGTTAGAAGCACGAATGGAATAACTAACACTATGAACACTATAAAAATATCACTTCAAAAGCAAAGAATAATGTTTCCTTCATTGTATTTATAGATTTGAGCTTTCTCACGTGTAAAAAGTATGTGAAGATTTGTTTTTTTCTTCGAAGAACACCTAGAGTAAAAAAATCGACAATCACGGATCAGGAACTTTGTTGAAATTTCTATTTCTAAATTGGAGCAAATATTGTGTTAGTTATTACTTAATTAAAATTTTATTTGTAGTTAACATTCTTCCCTGGGAACCACTGCTGTAGCAATAAGGTACATGTGTAGCTACCCTATGTTGTAGTCATTACTCTTTTCTTGAAACTACTGCTACACAAAATAAGGTGTATACATGGGCTGTAGTTAACACTTTCCCTGGGTACCACTGCTACAGAGGATAAGGTAGCTAGACCTTTGTGTAGACATGTGCTGTAGTTAACAATCTTCCCAGGGAACCACTGCTGTAGCAATAAGGTACATGTGTAGCTACCCTATGTTGTAGTCATCACTCTTTTCTTGAAACTACTGCTACACAAAATAAGGTGTAGACATGGGCTGTAGTTAACAATCTTCCTTGGGAACCACTGCTACAGAGGATAAGGTAGCTAGACATTTGTATAGACATGTGCTGTAGTTAACATTCTTCCCAGGGAACCACTGCTGTAGATATAAGGTAGCTACCCTAAGTTGAGACATGGTATGTAGTCATCACTCTTTCCTTGAAACTACTCCTACACAAAATAAGGTAGCTAGAGCTAGGTGTAGATATGGGCTGTAGTTAACACTCTTCCCAGGGAACCACTGCTACAGAGAATAAGGTAGCTAGACCTTTGTGTAGTCATGTGCTGTAGTTAACAATCTTTCCTGGGAACCACAGTTACAGAGAATGAGGTAGCTAGAGCTTTGTGTAGTCATGTGCTGTAGTTAACAATCTTCCCTGGGTACCACTGCTACAGAGAATAAGGTAGCTAGAGCTTTGTGTAGTCATGGGCTGTAGTTAACAATCTTCCCTGGGTACCACTGCTACAGAGAATAAGGTAGCTAGAGCTTTGTGTAGTCATGTGCTGTAGTTAACAATCATCCCTGGGAACCACAGTTACAGAGAATGAGGTAGCTTGACCTTTGTGTAGTCATGTGCTGTAGTTAACAATCATCCCTGGGAACCACAGTTACAGAGAATGAGGTAGCTTGACCTTTGTGTAGTCATGTGCTGTAGTTAACAATCTTCCCTGAGAACCACTGCTGTAGCAATAAGGTAGCTTCCCTATGTTGAGACATAGAAAAAGGTTGCTACAGAGAATAAGGTGTAGACTTTTTTTACAACCACAGTAACAGAGAGTAAGGTAGCTTTACATGGACTGTAGTTAACACTTGTAACACTGGAAACAATTGTTACGGAGAATTTTGCCTTACTCAAAAATGAACAGGAACTTGAATTTTGAAAAGCTTGTAATTAATCTTCCTGTTCAATGTCGTTTGATGATCAAACTACTCTGCAATTCCTTTGTCTGAACAAGGGTGGTCTGAGACTATCATACCTCTACTTTTCAGCTTAATATGTCTTTTTGTGTTTTTCAAAATTTTGAGAAATGTTCACCAACCTGAACATGAGAACATTTTAAACAAGAAACATAATTTAGAAATAAAAAAAGTTTTTCTACTCCTAGGTTTGATTAGTCTTAGTTTGGATATTAAAAATACCTCAAGATTATTTAACTCCGTAGCAATTTAGTTTTAAATTTGGCACCCTTCAATTCAATTTGGGTTTTCAACAAGCTCTTCATATTCTAGTTTAATTTTTTTTTTGTCTAAGAACCTTTGGTTTGTTTTAAATAAGTTAAACCTCCAGTTTAAAACTTGTTGCTTTGAACTTTTTAAATAATTTTATGTGATATTTGGCTTAATGGGTAAAGTTTTGGTCTGACATTATATTTCTGTTTTCTAAATGGTAAAATTGGGGTATAATAGGGGTCAAAATTTAGTGCAGCTAACTTGATTACAGAATAATTTTTTTTTCATACTAAAATGTCAAATTGTTTTAATAAAGGTCAAATTTTTCACTGTTATGTCTTCCGGTATATGCATGGCCCCTACTGTAGTTGAGAGTAATTTATTTTTTGCTGTGTCCCTCCATCTTTCAGTCACAAAGTTTGTCACTCCAACTTCTTTAAATCTACTAAATGGAAATAAATGTAACTTGCTATGTAGGAAAAACACCATATTTTCAAATTTTTGTATCCCCCCCCCAAAAAAAAACCCAATGGCTTATTTTATGGTATGATGCTGTTGTTGCCGTTGTCGTGTTATTATCTGTTAACTTTAGTGTTCCCACAATAACTTGTTCTAGTTCATCTAGCTATTAAATTTGATAGTGATGTTCCTTATCATAAAAGGATGGATGGGATTGATTTTGGGGTCCCCCCTCTTTTCATTTAGAAATAAATGACCAGATATGCTCCTTTTTTGTTTGTTCCCTCATTAACTTTTGTTCAGATTTACCAAATGCTGTGAAATTTTACAACAATGTTTCATACCATAAAAGGATGCATGGAATTGAATTTTGGGGTCCCCCTTTATTTGTAAGGGGTTCTAAGGGACAAAAGATTCAAATACTTTATTTGTTTGCACAAAAACGTTGGTTCTGGTTGGTTAATTGCTATGAAATTTGACAATGATATGCCTTACTATTTCACCACATATTCGATTGATTTTTAATTTAGAAAAAAAGGTGTCCCAAAAGGGGCAAAAAATGCAATTTTTTATGCCTCCGCTACGACATGTCGGGGGGCGATACGTTTTCGTACGAATTTCCGTCAAGTTTTTCTATGAAACCGTTCAAGATAATGATTTGAAACTTAGTACGATGGTTCAGTATGACAACTGTACGTCGTAACGGATTTTCAGACCTGTATGTTGTTAACCTGCATTTTGAATACTTTGTTATTAAAGTAACTTTTTGTACATTTTGACGTCATTTTAATTCCCGTATTTTTATGCAAGTTGTTTATGGTGTCGTTCTATTGTTGAGGATGTTATTGATGTAGACTCCGACTGGAATGGATGTTTTACTCTGTGCTTGTTTTATGTGCTGTTTTGTATGCCATTGGAATATTAAGAAGAATACATGATATTTTCTTCACGATTGTTTAAAAAAAAAACGCTCGACCCTTGCTTATGGATTGAAGCTATGTTTTTACAACACTGGTGGCAGCGAATAGAAACGGACCAGCGCTTAATTTTCATGGATATTCAATGTGCGAAATTTGAAGCTTTTAAAGGGGAGGAAAAGTGTTCAGCAACTGGTGATATAAATGTTTACAACTTTACAAGACTTAGGCACAAAGGATAAATTTTAATCCAAGTGCAAACTATTTAAAACTTTTCGAGAACAGATTATTTATATATTCAGTATTTTTCCGAATTGTGAACATCTGAGATGTGTGAAATTGACTTACAAAAGTTTGGTGGTACATGTAACCTATTTGAAGTATTTTGGTTACAATTTTCCATGTTTGCTAATCGTTTCAATTGGTCAGAAAATGACATGTTATCTTACCTGATAACATCTTTGAGAGGAACAGCATTAGAGTATGTATCGTCCTTATCATATGAAACTACACATTATGTAATACTTTTATATTCAGCTTTAAAACGTCGTTTTGGGGATTTTGAAAGTGCAGATATCTGTAGAATGACACTTCGTAACATTTATATGCATAAAGATGAAACTGTACAGGAATATGTGTGTAGAGTTGACAGGGATGTAAGGAAATCCTTTCCAGGAGCACCTCATAATTCATTTATAAAGCTAGTTACAGAATATACTTTGCAAGGATATCCAGATTCTGATATATGCTACAGGGTGTTTACTCCACAGCCTTTTTCACTTGATTCATTGATCAATGAAATACTTTGGCAGGAACACTGTAAGAGATCATTCTTTACTATGACTGTCAGGAATGATAAATTGTCATCTGAAGACCTGTCTCAAAACAAACCTAGACCAAACCATCGAATTCGTTGTTCATATTGTAAAAAGAAGGGACATATAAGAAGACATTGTAGAAATAAACTTGAAAGAGACAATAGTGAAGGAAAATCGCAACAAATTATTCAAAAAGATATTTCTGTAACAACTAGTAAAGAAGGAAAAAACTGTGTTTTGACAAAAACATGCAACGAGAACTTTAACAAGTCTGTAGGCGATAGGAAGGATTTTAATTTTCAACAAGAAGCACCTGCAATAGAAACTGTCTTATCTAAGGATATACTAGTCGTCAATTCCGTAAAAGAGACTTGTGATGATTGTACTTACATTAGCAAACTTCATATCAATGTTCATAAGACGTCTGATAAATCTTATACTGCTGATGTTAAAACAGTTGAGATCAAAGATGTGATGCCAGGCAAGCTGTTATCTTTTTATCCTATGTTTTAATGGACTGTTTTTATTATTGAAGAAAACCTTCTACGCATTATTTGAAACAGCACGTACTGTTGGGAATAACTGTTACAGTTGGACAACAGAGATGTTGGATTGCAATTCCGAGCAACAGTTGGAAACTATCAAGTCGGCGATTAGATACCTTAAATGTGGAGTTTTCAATCTTGATCCTGCTGCATCTACTGTAAACCATGACTTGATTTGTTTAAAATGAATTGTTTAAATGATTTATTCCATTTCGGGGACGAAAATTTTCGTCAAGCTTTTCTCAGGAACCACTTATGAGAATAATTTCAAACTTGAAATGATGGTTCAATATGACAAACTGTACGTCCTTAGCAATTTTCAGACCTGTCAGACATGTACTTCCTGTTTGGGACTTAGGCCATGTGAAAATTTGTGAACATGACTATAAAAATTTCTCTAAGCTTTTCTCAGGAACCGTACATGAGAATGATTTTAATCTTGGTAGGATGGTTCAGTATGACAAACTGTATGTCCTTAGCAATTTTTAAACGTGTCGGCCTTTGAGTTCCTGTAATGGGCCAGCAGGGGCATCTGTGTCCCATGGACACATTCCTTCTTTATTTATTTCAGGTCTGATTTTTATTTTTATGTCGCCTGCAACATGTTGCAGAAGGGACATATAGGGGTTACTTTGGCAATATTTGTCGTCTTGCGTCGTCCTGCGTCGTCCTGCGTCGTCCTGCGGCATCACAAAAATTTCCATCTCAGTTTTCCAGGCAACTACATACCACAGCCTCTTGATATTTGGTATACAGTTTCATCCCATAGTACTATAAGGTGTAAACCGATTTTATGTTCGAAAAAATAATTTTTTCCTGTTTGACAAATACTTAAGATTTTGTAAATTAAAACAAACATCTGTCACACTTTTTGTGGCAACTACATGCCGCAGACTCTTGATACTTTGCATATAGCTTTATGGTGTAGAGAGTTTTTATGCCAATGACTCATCTACTTCCTGTTAACAAAAAATATAGATACATAGGCGACATATTCCTTCCGGGGAAGGCTTCATCTAATTTTTGCAAGTTAAGTCTTCTCAAGTAGTGAATACAAAATGGAGGCTTAATTATTGCAACCCCCCTTTTGTAGTGAATTTACAATATTGAGGATTATTTTTGTGACACTCCCCCATTTAATTGACATTAGGGGCCAATGGGGGCAAAAATGAAAAAAAGCAGATACCTTTAACCATGGCCTAAATGGCTAATATTTTTGTAGCTGTAATTTATTTTGGTCTGCTTTAATTCCTTATGAAATGTGGATGGAAAGTCCATCAAAGGCTGCATGCATCAAAAAACTTTGTCAGTCCACCATGGGCTGCATGTGTCCAGAGCAATAGACTGCCTATATTTCGCGTAAAACGTACAGGGGTTTGACATGTTGTGGTCGTATCAAGCTGCGCTCACCGAAACTTTTTATTCTGTAATAAACTTGTTTTATCATTAGACAATTTCACTATAAGCCGAAACCGATACCGAAATCGAAACCGAAACTGAATTCAACTGTTAAGAAAACATTTATTTTTTGAAACTTTGAATGTCCGATAAAATGTTAATTGTTAAACCTTAAAAGTCGAATTTATTTGTGCATATGTTTACTCGGCGAGTGTCAGCATTCTAATTCAGCTCTTATGTTGGTGTTTTAGCGGTTACCTTTCAAGAATTCTGATGAATAGTTCAATTTTCTTCTTACAGTTGACTGAATATAATGTAATGGCCTCCAAAACGGTTTCCTTTTAATATCTTACATTGGTATACAAATTCAAAATCTTGTCTGATTAAATGACCCCTGATTGGTCTAATTATTTTTGGTTGTTTATTGTTCTTAGGTGATAATCTTCACTGTCTTTTGTATCTTATGGTAGTGTTGTGTTTTGTGTTACTACTGGGCCCTTCGAACAATAGGGAAGAAAAATGTTGGCGCAATAAAACTTGGTTTTACCCATCATTCGTTAGATTCCTATATCAAGTCAGGACTGCTGCAATTTTCAGTCTCTCCGGTGAAATTTGCCTGATTGTCTTTTTTTTCGACATATAAGATTGATCATCAAAGTTAATTTCATGCATCAATCTGTATCTCAATGCATCTTCTGGGTGCCTAATGAAGCCTTATTTCTCTGTTAGCCCGTCAGTGTCTCTTGCGTCATTTCCTTGTTCAACGATCAAATTTGTCTTCTTTTGTAGCAACATTCCGTCCGCTCCAGCTTATGAAATTTCGTATCATAATTGATTTGTTACTCCAGAGCTTGCGGAAGTTACATTTATTTCCCTAGCAGAGCGTCACGTTTGACACAGAAATTACAAACATAGGATAATGTCGATTCATGGTTGTTGTCTTCAATTAAAACATTTGTACTTGTAGACAAATATAGGATTTCTATCCCTCAGATGTGTGCAGATTTTGGTTTGTCACAGTTTTGTTTTTACTTCCTTTATCGGATTTGACAAAGATGGATAGGAAGTGATCAGCGGAGCGGGTGTGCTATAGCAGGCAGGAACCGCTTATTCTTCTAGAGCACCTGAGTTTATTCTTGTTACGACTTAAGTCCGAGTTGTTCATTTCTGTCCAGTTGATTATGTGTTTTATGTTTCCTCATGCTGTTCTTGTTCGTGTTTACCGATTTTGTCGTTGCCTTTCCGGACTTTTGACACTGGAATGCCCTATTGGGCCTCTTTCTCCCGACAAAGGTACTGTCAATTCTTGTCATTCAAAATTGGATAATGATAAAGATATTCAAGATTAAAACATATAACATAAAAGTGCCCCTATTTCATCAACAGATTTTAAACGGGGGATAAATACAATTAATAACAAAACTATTTAGCTTGTAGAATCGATCCCGAGTCAAATAGAACCGTGCACTCATAGGTGCTCCACAATGCACTGTCATTAGACCTTTGTTATACATGGCATATACAAGCATCCAATAAAAGTACACATATTGGGTATTCGTTTTTGCTAAACACATTAATGCACAGAGCAATCCCAAGAACTAAGTATTTAAGACAAGAAGTCTAGGATGTTGTAGAGAAGTGGCAACATACATTTTTTCATAAATTCTAGATAAAAGTTATCATCATCAAAATTGAATCGAAAAGCAAAAACGTATCAACTACTATTATCTAAAGCAACAATGCCATGGACAAACAAGTTGAGTTCATTGCTGCTAAGGAAAATCGATCGGAAGTATTAGGCTCACAATTGTCGAATGACATGAAGTACACATTGTAGCAAACAAAAACAAACACAAAGACTTAGAATGACACGAAAAAAATCGTTTACAAATTAAATACAGATTTGATTAACAGTAGCTCTGATTATTACATAATTTATCTATGTCCAAAACAGTTTTATGCATCTGCATCATAAAAGACTGAATATGATGCATTTTTACATTTAGTAACAAACTTCATAAATTAACAAAGAAAAAAACCCAACCCAAATCATTTTAAACGACTTGAAATACGATGCTGATTGATGTTAGGTAGCTGTTTTTTACGTTACCTGATTCTTCGTGTTATACTCATTCGTGTTACTGATTTCACCATAATTGTTTTTTCAGACTTTCAAATGCGTCATTTCAGTACACAAGCCCATATCATAATGGGTATATAATATATTATATTATATATTATAATGACTAAACAAAAAACATAATGAATAAAACCACAAGAAAAACGTTCTTTGGACATCTCAAAGTAGCAAATTATGATAATGACACAGTATTTGCGTTCCATACTTTTGGTTTCGGTTTCGATTTCGGTTTCGGATTCGATTTCGGCTTACAGTGAAAATGTCTATTAGAATAAGACACACCACTGCAGATCCGAACAAATCTTACCAACTATAAAATATAAACTCCGTAAGACAGAGAATCAGTAACAATTATTCATATTAATTGTAGTTTATAATACGTCATTATACTACTTTCTCTAGTTTTTATTACTTCTTGGTTGAATCAAACATGCTGTGACGTAATGATCTATTATGCAAACTTTCTATAAGTAGGTCATACGTCATCACTGCAGCTTCCCTCTGCAGATAATATTGATCAATGTTTTTTTCGCCTCTCTAAATCATCATGATTTCGAAAGTTTTGCCACCACCATCCCCTTCCACACTCCTGGTTGTAAATGCCTTGGGGACTTATCAATGTATATATAAGTATTGTGTTTAGATTTATTGCAGTTTATGGATTTTCATTTTATGTGCCTATTATAGTTATGAATTATAGATTTTATTTAAATGTTTTATTTGTATGTTTAATTTGTCTTTGTTTTGACACCATGCTGACGTATGGTAATTTGCTGTTTCTGATACTGTACTGACGTAAGGTTAAAATTTTTGACACCATGCTGACGCATGGTCATTTTGTCCCTTGTTGACACCATGCTGACGTATGGTAAATTTGTCCTTTTCTGATACAAGAATCATACTAACGTATGGTTAAATTTTTGACACCATGCTGACGCATGGTCATTTTGTTTTATTTTTACACCATGCTGACGTATTGTTTATTTTTCCTTTTGGCACCATGCTGACGTATGGTAATTTTCCTTTTATTGGCTATTTTGATACAAATTTTATTGTCAAATTAAACATTTTATCTTTCCAAGTTTCAAGAGGTAGATAGAGTTATCTATCTTTGATTGTAGAAATTGATTATTTGCATTATTTTTGATAATTGTTTATTATGTAATACTGTTTGCTTCTGCAGTTGTTTAAAGTCTCCAGTTGCCATGTTGTAATATATTGTTTTATTACTTTTAATTTAGTATAGCAGATAATAAAAGTAGATTAGTAATTTGTTTTTATTTACAACTTATGTTTTAGTAGGATTTTACTGGATGAAAAGGCAACTTAGTTTCTACAGACAGTCAAAGTTGGTTCAAGAGATTCAACCTCTTAACCAACAGTTTCATGAACGGATACACTTATTATACATGTAGGTTTAATGCTTTGTGGAATATATGTATATGCATCAACCAAAATAAAACCTTGCTTATATGTTGACAGTCAATCAGTATCATTTAAGTGATGTCAGTGTAAGAAATTATAAATATCATGGCAGTACTGTGAACAGCAGTTCATAGTTGCACTGTATATAGCAGTATAATAACAGTTTTGTGAAAAGCAGCATGTTGCGGTCATATCACGCTGCGCTTGGCAAAGCTTTCATTGTAGTTGGAGTAACAGCTCTTTGAACTTGATAATTTGCTGAAAATCCTCTTTTCACATCATCTTGTCTTTCCATCCCAATTGAAACTACTGTACTGAATTTTATGTAACTTGGTATATGGCTTATGCACTATATGTCATTGTTGATAATAGCAGCAAAGTATGAACCTCACATTTTTGTTTGAGTAATTCCCCTAAGACTTTTGAACTTTTGGGGAAGCATGGGAGACATCAAGCAAAAGCAGATTTTAATTAATAAAAAAACTTAAGCAATTAACATTGATTAAAGATTGAGTTTAAACAGATAATGGACATGATAAATCTTTTATTGACAGGTGTTCTTCCAAAATCTACCAATCCTGACCACCTGAAAGAGAATATAGAACAGTTTGATTTTACTCTATCACTACAGGACATTCAGTGTTTAAACAAACTTGATAAAGGACTACATTATTGTTGGAACCCTAAGGATGTGACATAATCAATATAAAGTTTTAATTCAGCTACTTGTTTAAATACTAAGTGACATGTTGCCATGGCAACCAAATCATGTAAACAATTCTTTGAACCAGTTTTCTTGATAAGTCCTTGTACCAAGCAAATGTGCTAAGTTTCATCAAAATCCGTGACCATGCGTGCCAAAAAAGTGTAAGTGGTTACAGAGAATAACTATTGATTATTGTTATCCTACAACTACAATCATTTCAAAATCAGTGTAAGTAAATACTGACTCACAAAAGGAGTGATTCATACATCTTATCTACTATGATAATAAGTATTACCCTGATGCAAGACTGCAAATCATATTGATACAATATAGTCAGATACATGTACACAGATTAATAGACAAATAGAAGAACGGTAATGCAGTATCATGACAGTACTGTGAAAAGCAGTTAACAATTGCACTGTATATTGTAGTATATTAACAGTATTGTGAAAAGCAGTTAACAGTTGCACTGTATATTGCAGTATATTACCAGTATTGTGAAAAGCAGTTAACAGTTGCACTGTATATTGCAGTATATTAACAGTATTAGGAAAAGCAGTTAACAGTTGCACTGTATATTGCAGTATTTTAACCGTATTGTGAAAAACAGCAAAACAACTGCAGTTCAGTTAAAGCAGCAGTAGAAATTGAATAGCAGGAAAAAAGCAGTACTTTAAAAAGAAGTGAAGCAACAATACTGTAAATAGCAGTAAAGTAACAGTGCTGTATCTAGCAGCCTAAAAACAGAACAGTAAAAAGCAGTTATACACTACTGAAACTACATGTAGCAGTAAAACAACAATACTTTTAATAGAAAAAATCGCCAATACTGTAACTAGCAGTAAAACAACAATTCTTTTGATAGAAAATAAAACAACAATACTGTAAAAAGCAGTCAAACAACAATGATGTACATAGCAGTAAAACAACAGTACTGTAAATAGCAGTCAAACAACAGTACTGTAAATAACAATAAAAACAGTACTATAAATAGCAGTCGAACAACTGTACTGTAAAATAGCAGTCAAACAATAGCACTGTCAATACCAGTCAAATAACAATGCTGTAAATAGCAGTTAAACAACAGTACAGTAAGTAGCACTTTAAATAGCAGTCAAACAACAGTACTGTAATTAGCAGTCAACCAACAGTACTATAAATAGCAGTCAAACGACAGTACTCTAAATATCAGTCAAAGAACAGTATTGTAAATAGCAGTCAAACAACAGTACTATAAATAACAGTCAAACAACAGTACTTTTAATAGCAGTGAAACAACAGTACTATATAGCAGTCAAAGAACAGTACTGTCAATAGCTGTCAAATAACAGCACTGTAAAAAGCAGTCAAACAACATTACTATAAATAGCAGTCAAATGGCAGTACTGTAAATAGCAGTCAAACAACATTACTATAAATAGCAGTCAAATGGCAGTACTGTCAATAGCAGTCAAACAACAGTGCTTTAAAAAGCATTTAAACAACAGTACTGTTAATAATTTAAACAGCTGTCAAGGAACAGTACTGTAAATAGCAGTCAACAGTGCAGTAAATAGCAGTCAAGCACCATTACTATAAATAGCAGTCAAGTACCAATACTATAAATAGCAACCAAAACAGTACTTAAAATGGCAGTCAAACAACAGTTCTTTAAATGGCAGTCAAACAACAGTACTGTAATAGTCAAATGTCAAATAGCAGTCAAAGAACAGTTCTTTTATAACAGTCAAACAGCAATACAGTGATAGCATCAAACAGAAATGCTGTAAATAGATGTTACGCACAATACAGTGATAGCATCAAATAGAAATGCTGTAAATAGATGTTACGCACAATACAGTGATAGCATCAAACAGTAATACTGTAAATAGATGTTACGCGCAATACAGTGATATCATCAAACGGTAATACTATAAATAGATGTAAAGCACAATACAGTGATATCATCAAACGGTAATGCTGTAAATAGATGTAAAGCACAATAAAGTGATAGCATCAAACGGTAATACTGTAGCATCAAACGGTAATACTGTAAATAGATGTAAAGCACAATACAGTGATATCATCAAACGGTAATGCTGTAAATAGATGTAAAGCACAATACAGTGATAGCATCAAACGGTAATGCTGTAAATAGATGTAAAGAACAATACAGTGATAGCATCAAACGGTAATACTGTAAATAGATGTAAAGCAAAATAACAGTTGTACTATAAGTATCAGTAAAATAGCAATAGTGTAAGCATCAAAAGCAAAAAAGCAACGGTTCTGCTTGTACATGTAAAGTAGTATGACAAACTTTACTGTTATGTTTATAGCAGTAAAACAACAGTTAAACAACGGTACTGTAAATGGAGGAAATATACATTGTGTAAATAGCAGTTATACAACAATACTTTACATAGCAGTAACTCAGCAATGCTGTAAATAGCAGTGAAACAAGTAGCAACGTTAACTGTAGTACTGTAAATATCATTAAACAGCAAGAATGTTAATAGCTGTGAAAAGCAATACAGCAACAATACTTATACATGTTAAAGTGGTAGTAAACCAAAACTTACTGTTAAAAACGTAAAATGATAGAAGTGTTAATATCATTAAAACAACAGTACCATGAATATCAGTAAAACAATTGTACTTTGAATATCAGTAATACAACATTCTTTGAATATCAGTAAATCAACATTTCGGTGAATTAAGAAAAATACAAATACCAAAAAGCGGGTATAAACGGTTAATTTGGATATGCTATATATTGATACTTCAAGGAGCAACCTCTCATCAGTAGCATTTAAATCAAAACATTTGAAGGTAAATTTCCAAAACTGTTGAAAACGAAAAGTTTTCAAAACCAAAACGTTCGAACAAGGAAGCCAAATCCAGCACCGATGATATCGACAATGTGCATTACTAGGATAGAAACCCGGTGTTTTTAAATAATTTGGGATTTGAAATTTCAGCGACAACAATATCAGAAATTTTATGATAAATCGTGTCAGACAAGTCTGTCGACCAGGCTTGTGATTACCCTCGGGGACCTCTGGTCCACCAGCAGCAGATATCGCCTAGTGATTTCAAAATTACAATACCAAACACGGGTATAAACGTTTATTTGCATATGCTATATATCGATATTTCAAGGAGCAACCTCTCATCAGTAGCATTTAAATCAAAACTTTGAAAGGTAAATTTCCAAAATTGTTGAAAACGAAAAGTACTCAAATCCAAACGTTCGAACAAGGAAGTTTAATCCAGCACCGAAGATATCGACCATGTGCATTACTAGGAAAGAAACCTGGTATTTTGAACAAATTTGAATTTAAAAATCGGAAATTTGAGCGACAACAGTGGTTTCAAAATTATCAGTAAAACAACAGTTCTGTAAAAATATTTGTAAAACAACAATACTGTAAATATCAGTAAAACAACTGGAGTGTGAATTTCAGTAAACAACAGTACTGTATATAGGATTAAACCAACATCTCAGTACATGCATCGATTGATTGATTGATGGTTGTTTATGTCCTGTCGGCGATTTTTCAGCTATCATCACAAAAGAAAATTACAACATATAAAAAAAACTTTAATGTAATTCCCAGTCAAAAGATTGAGAAATAAACAAAATACCCAAATAATAGATAAAATCAGATAGGGAAAAGGGAAAATCATAAAACAAAAACTAAAAACAATACATCTATGTATGTAAACAAATAAAGAAAAGGGGTGACAACAAGTTTGAAGAATCGGATAAAAAAGAAAATAGATATCTTCAATACTAAAAACAATCCAATTTCTTGAATATGATAATGACACCGCTGTAAATTTCGCTGAAAACTCGGTAAAGCACAAGTTACAGTAACTATAAAGAGCAGCAAATAGTCAGGATTGCTGATAGCATTAACAACAAAACTGTGAAAAGCACTATCTAACAGTTCTGTTAAAGTTTCTTCGGGTATTTAAGTATTTAACATTTTGTAGCTATGTTGTAATAATCTTTGGGTTGATTTTTATTTTTTATAATAGCTATAAAGTTTAGAAAATGTCTTCCAATTTTATAATTGAGTGCTAAGAACTACTAGATTATAATTATATTGGTATAAGCATCTCAAAGTGTTTATTGTAGCATCTGGGCTTTAACCATGTAAATATATATGAGTTTGTGCCAATAAAGGCTTTTGAAATTTGAATTTTGTTATTTGATATTTTAACGACTTTTATAAAGTATGATTGTCCATCAGTCATTGATAAAAAGGATAATTTAAAACATTTGTGTTGATATAAGTTGTTTCATCGATATTTATTCTATTGGGACCTTTATACCATTGCACAACGATGCCTATTGAAACTGAACTCTTTCTGTAGTCATAGTGATCAAAATCATTTTGATAGTCATCTGTCAATAATAAAGCTTTAACTATCCTTTATTTGCATTCCACTAATAAATACCTTTTGTATATAATCCTTGTTTGATAATTATAGACGACTCAGTATTAGTATTTTTTTAATTGTACTCATACGCTGACTTAAACTAAATGGCCAATACAAAACTAAACACTATATGGACAGAATTTAGTGAGACCACCGGTTTCCATGGTTTTAACAAAATTTCTCGAAGTTTTGGAAGAAGTAAGTTCAGAATGTAAGTACAATAATGTTTTTTTATAATCGAGTTGTCATAAAATTTTTTTTTTCACTGTACTATGGTGACTGTTTGAAGCTTTTTGTGTAGTAAGCAACAGGTGGATTAATGGGATAACCCTATCATCCTGCAAATTCGGGTCGACAGGCCAAAATAAGAACCTGACCACAAACGATTATGTTGCACAGTATGGGACAGGATGCTTAGTTCCTCAAACAATAAAGTAAATCATAACTGCTGCATATCACCCGTAAATGTTTCTTCAATTTCCCTACATTTAAACATCAACATTTATTTTGATATAGTGTAAAAGGGGAAATTTACACGGGGTTTATTTTTGTTAATTTCACGATCATAACAAATTCGCGAAAATATCCCCTCGCCTAAGTTACATTCAAAAGGGCCCAATATTCCATGATCTAATAAAACGCGAAATTAAAACCTCGCGAATGCATTTTGGTATTGAAAACGCGAAATTATCCCCTTTTACAGTACAGTTTTGTAGTTTTATTTAGACTGCTTAGGTGCTTTGGTGTTACGAAAATTATTAAGGGGGACTATTAAGAGGGTACTTGCACCAAACACCAAAAATTTCCTTTCAATAGATTTTTTTTTGTAATTTGTAAATTGGCACATCAATAGATACACTTTGAAAATATAATTCGAAAATGGCATGCTTCTGAGTTAGTTTTTGAGATAACTGGTTCTGAAGGTTGACTTTTTTACATTGAAATGTTAAAGAAAGTACACAATTTTAAAGGAAAATTCTGATTATTGAAAACCCTGATCAATAGAATTTTGTATTTTTTGGATATTATATTGGGCTGTTATATTGCTTTAAAATGATATGAAAAAAAAGGGGGTGCTTCTGAGTTACATTTTCAGAAAAACACAAAAAAATGTCAAAAAGTGATCAAAATTGGAAAATTTTGTCATAAATTATCTCCCTTTGTCAAAATGCAGAAATATGAGAATCCGTTAGCATGGAAAATTATTTTATAAAATGAAACTTAGAAAATAAAGAAAAAAATAGTTTTTATGCTTTTAATATCAAAACAAATTTAAGAGTATATCATATTAATATTTTTAAATGGAATTTCAAAATATTGAACACCTTTTAGTATTGAATTAAATGGCAAGTTTACATTAATTTTTGGTTGGTCATGTGATCTTTCAACGTCGCTGCAGACCTATATATAGGTATAGTCACGACGTTAAACTCCCCAGTCAGTCAGTCATGTGATCACCTGCAAGTTCCCCCTTAACTATCTTTATAACTGTTAAAATATTTTTAAAGTCTAGACGTGGACACCGGGTGTTTAGCTTTTCCGGCCACCAGTTGTCGATTTTCGTTATACTACTAATGTAGATGAACTATTTTTTTTATCAACATGAAATTTGAGAACGTTTGTTATAGATAGTACACTTGTCTTAGACACTGTTTTTCTACGTGTATTACAGATTTGTTTGGCTTTGTATTATTCTGGCCTGTGCTTCGTATTTGACATATCTCGTCGTTATTGAGCTCCAAACGTTTTACCGTTATCCTACCACGATGACCATGTTCTCTCAACCAATGTCAAGTATGGAGTTCCCATCTGTTACAATATGTAATATTAACTCTCTTAACAAAAGCGCCATGGAAAAAGACCCAAGAATAGATCAGTACTATTTTAGTATTGGCCCAATGGGTGCATATAATAACAGTCTTAATTGGAGTGATCCATTCTACAAAGAAAATGGATTTTACGAACCCCAGGTTAGAGAAGAATATATCAAAGAACACAAAGCAATGCTTGGAAACTTTCTGTTCATGGCAACATTTGATCACCAGCTATTGGATATCACGGACAATTTTGATGTTTCGTTTTTACCCGATGGACCATGTGTTACTTCGAAGCGAAATGCTACTTGGTTCACTCAATTTTCTGGATCCATGTTTAACTTAGTTCTATGGCTGAACATTGAAAGCACAGAAGATTATTATGGCACTTTTTTCGGACAAGGAATTAAGGTAAATCTGTAATTTTGTAAGTTCTCCTAACACAAGAATCCCTAAACCGGTCACAAACCACACCACACAGTTACAATCGATCACTATCATGCAAATGCAGTTCCGAAACGAATAATTTCCTAATCTTTTTCTCAGGAAGTTGCATATACACGTATCATCAAATGTAAGCAACCTAATTTTGAGATCCTCACTTGCAGTTTTCAATGAATGAGCTGTTGAACATTTACGAAGAGTTTACCGAATATTATTACAGTTATATTTTTCACATAAGCAAAAAGTATTACTCTTTGTTGATTCAGAGTTTTGATGTGGCATAATAAAACAAAATAACTGCAAAATGGACAATACCATTATAGAATAATTTTTTAAATGAAAATGGTAAAACACTAGAACGCTTATGTGAAAAGTCTTAAGGATATTGTTTACGACGAACGATATATGTGTACAATGCAAATTGAAAAGGGGAAGACTTCACTTTTAAAATAATTATGATTTAGTGCCTTTAACTGTTACTACTTTGTTCTTTTTACAGATCATTGTTCATGAGCAAAACGAAGATCCTGTATTTATGATGAATGGACAATACGTTGGACCTGGAAGAGAAGTTTTCGCATCCATCAGAAAACAGAAGGTGTGTTCATATTCATTTGATAATTTCATATTTTAACAGAAAACAATTAGTTAAAAATCATCATTATAAAGATGACACATTTAAGGTAGTACAGTGGTTTAACACTGCATCTATAATTGCTCACACAGGGTTATGTTGCTCCTCGGTTGCTGTCTTCACTCAAGAAATTTTTCGGAAGACATCATGCACTTATAGACAAATATGGGATTTCGATCTCTCAGATGTTGGTTTGTGATAGGGTTTTGTTTTGTCTTCCTTTACCGGATTTGACACGCTGAATGGACTATTGGCAACGCGACGGGTGTGCTATAGCAAGCAGGAACTGCTTACTCCTCCGGAGCACCTGAGTTCACTCTTGTTTCGACTGGAGTTCGCCTTGTTGATTGATATTTAGTTATTTTGTGTTTCCGTGTTTTACATGTTGTCTGTTTTTGTCCCGTTCTTGTTGGTGTTTACTGGTTTTGTCTCTGTCCTATCGGACTTTTGACATTCGGATACCCCATTGGTACCTCTGCTTCTGAGCATGTTACCAAATTTTAGCAAAGAGAAGAACATTGCTATTTTACTGTACATAGATTGTTACCATGATAAATCATGAGTTTTTCTAAATAACAAAATTTTATCCCGTGAATTTTGAAAAAAAATTTTTCCCTCTATATAATCTATATAAAATAGCCAAATTTTAACTGTTTTTGATCAATTTTCTAAAAAAAATTAAGCACGGTGACCTATCATTTTTATTTGATTTTTTAAACATATGCACTAAATTACTTCTTATGAAAAAAAATTAAGGAAATGTTATCCGACCAATTTTAGTTCACCTGGCCAAAGGCAATGTGAGCTTATGCCATCACTATGCGTCCGTTGTCGTCCGTCGTCTGTAAACAATTTCAAAATCTTCTCCTCTGAAACCACTAAACCAATTTGGCTGAAACTTTCTAGGAATGATATATGACATGTTGTTTATAAATGATCTTCATTTTAAATTGATCTGATGAAAAACATGGCCGCTGTTACTAAAAATAGAACAGGGGGTAAAACAGCTTTTTTGCAAATAACTCAAAACGGTCACAGATATAAAAATTCTGGCATAGGAAAAAGTTACCAGCATGACAAGATCTATCTGCCCTAAAATTTTCAAGAAGATCACACTACATGTACCCGTGTAGGAGTAATTGCCCTTTTTCTGTGTTTTTGATAAATTTTGCTATTATGAAGCTCAATATCTTGAAAACTATAAAAGATATTTGAGAAATTTAAATTGTATAATGCTAAACATATTTAAATCTACAAATTTGTAACATGGTCATAATTGTCAGACCAACCGTTTTTGCAGTTATTTCCCTTAGGATGTCTAAAATGACCATTTTCACTGAATTTTGGCAGGCATTCTTAAACCGGCTGGAATAGAGTAAATTCTTTTTATGGTATAGTTTGTACACAAATGATCTACCTTCTGCTAAAAAAATCAAAATGGTCTTTCGGTTGTAATTTTACCAGCAAAATATTGAAAACAAAGGATCATAATTCGTCACTTTTTTCCTGCCTAAAATAAAACTTGGATATAATTAAAAAAAATCTAAGGTATTAATGGTATCCATACTAGTAGTTCATTTTCATTATCATTTTTTTATCTGGACCATTTTCAAAATGGCCGCCATTTTTCCTCCAAAAACTAAACTTGCTCCGATTTTGATGAAAATTGGTTTTAAAGGTAATAATGGTACGCCGAGTTCAATTTTGGTGTCAATTTTTTGGGGGTCACATTTCCAAAATGTCCGCCATTTTTCCATCAAAACTTCAGCTTGATCTGATTTCGATGAAAAGGACCATGGCCATTATCCCCTGTATTTAGTTCTTAGAATTTGATGGTGCGTTAAACATTTAAAAAGCTATTTATAGATATTTAAAGTCGTCATTCATAAATCCTATTTTAAACCACAAGGTAAGTCCCAATCGAAGTCACCTTTTCATTCGTTTACTACATTGACAATGTAGATATTGTTATAAAAATGTCCCAAAACCTCTTTCTTTCATAAATTAGAAGAAAGTATAAAAAGAAAGAATAAAAGTAAAAATATAATTAACCGTATAACACAATGTTACTATTTAACTAATATATTATAGTATTATCAATCAAAAGCTAAAATGTACTAAGTGTCATATTCGATTTGGCTGTGGGAAAAAGTGAACTAAAACGGCAAATCATAGAAAAACGTAATTGACTTTTAATTTAGCATTAAAAATAGGATTATCTCTATAATTGAGATACAGAAGGACAAAATCGAACACTCCGTTCAAGATTTGAACTTACACTGTCAATATATAATATTGCAAACACTATTAGTAATAGTACAACATTTAAATACCAACGACCTAACTCACTGAGCTATCGGAGACATACTTTAGTAGTGAAAAAAATAAACATTTAAGTTTTGAATTCTTTTAATTTGTGATTTTTTTTATTTAAAAAGTTAGTTTTTCGGTAGAAGGACATCGACAACCCAAATCTTTTAAAATGCATATTATTCTAATTTAACCATTCTACTCAAAACTCCAAAAGTCATGTTGGTTGTGCGTGTCCGTAATGGGGGATTCCCATATTAAAGAGGCGAATTTTAAGCAAAAATGTGCAAAATGCATTTTCTTAGATTTTCAGGACAAAATATCACCGGTTTGAAGGTTTTGAATATTGTTGATTTTTATTTACTTCATCGCAATGGCCCCACTCTACACATTTTTATAACATGGAGAGTATTTTGTGAAACTTTTGAAATTGGCCCGTCTATGGTCAGAATTACAGGGAAAATGGCCATGGTTCTTTGTATACAGGGTGATAGTCATCTGACAAGTTTAATTTTGATATGGAAAAGTCGGGTGAGCGATTCAGGCTCCTGGAAGCCCCTTGTTTAGTACTGTACTACCTTTAGACTATAAAGTGTACACCATAAACAATAGCCGGCTTTCATGGAAATTTGAACTATCTTACCTCCATTAAGGCCAAGACAAAATCAGTAGACATGAAAGACAAGACGAGTAAAATAAAGGTAACAACAAAACAACCGAACTGGGATGATCAATCTCATATACACAAGAATAAAAGACCAAACAAGGCGAAGCCATACCAGTGAAATTAAAGATCACAATGGAAAGGAAACGCACAACGTTAATAACCAATGCAACCGAAAACATGCAAAACAAACAAATCGCAATCAGCAATATGAACTTAAGTCAAAACATATACATATAGGAGTAGTGAGAGTTTAAATGTAATCATTTACCTCATTGTATATTAGTATGTTAAAAATGAATACCCCTTATATAACACCAGAAATATCATGCTCTAAAACTAGTGATTATATGTTTTACAGAACATCCATGTCAAACATGATTTTCAATATGTTTCAAGGTTTTTTTTCATCACGAAAGGTTAACATTTTAGGGATGACCACACTAGTTGTGCCACATTTTTAATGTTATTTCGAATAAACAGAAAAAAAAATGTTGTCTTTTCTTATAAATCAATTTCAATTACATGTTTTTTCAATAAAAATCATATAATAGAAAAATATTTTTTATTGATATAAAATTATTTTCTATAATTAAATTCAATTTCCTAATTGGAGCCCCACCTGATCAAAAATTTCATCATTTGAAAAATAACACAAGTTTTCAAACTGTAAACATATCATCTAAACGTTTTATTTCAAGTGATATTCTTTAACAGATTTTAAGCATTCAGATAGATCCTGTAAATTTATTTATTTTACAATTGAACTATAACATCGTAATGGCGTTTAATTGAGCAGTTTTTGATATTATTTTCCACTATTTGAATGCAATCAATTTGTCTTACTTATAATTGTATCTATAGTATCTACATAAAGGTATCAACAACTTGTTTTTTTTTCTGTATTCTTCATGCATATTTTGTCGACTCTTTCTGAGCACTATGTGCTATTTTCAATATTCAAAACGTGTATCTGTATTTTACCAGTATGAATATTTACCACCTCCTTACAAAGCCATGGATGAGCAGTATTGTAAAAATAACATTGACACTGACACGAACTACAGCCAATCAGAATGTATCAGAAATTGCTATGAACAGTATATCTATAACATCTGTAATTGCCATCACTACTCTAACAAAGGTTGGTACCCGGACCAGGACAGACATTTCAGTTCAGCAATTATATTTTAGGCCGCGGCTACGATTACTCGCTACGAGTAACAATAAGAATTTTTTTATTGTTACTCGCGTGACTAAAACGAGAACGGTTTCCGAATACGGCACCTTTTCAGTCTGGAATCTCACGAGTACTGGCCTTATTGTTACTTGCAAAATGTAAAAAATACAAATATCACAAAAATATGATTTATTTAATTTAAAAATAACTTTTATGCATTTAAGTTGCCAAATGGATAATAAACACTTTCACAGCCAATACGTTGTTTTGGATGGCGCTTTAAGTCCTATGTATTTGAAATGGTGCCATTCCAAGCATCCGCCATAGAAAATAATCGAGTAAATGTGGACATCGGCGCCACAACTCTGGCACAACCATTCTGCTACATCTTTAAACTAATAAAATTAGGCTTTTAAACAATAACCTCTTTGTATTATGTATATAATTTGTTAAGGTACATCTTGTGCCTGTTAATACAATGTACAATATCAATAATTTATTACGAATTTATTTTTACAACATTTTCATTTCTTTCAGTTTGCGAGTAACAATAAGTCGAGTAATCCTAATTTTAATTTTTATTGTTACTCGTGAGATTCCGGACTGAAAAGGTGCCATATCCGGAAACCGTTCCCGTTTTAGTCACGCGAGTAACAATAAAAAATTCTTATTGTTACTCGTAGCGAGTAATCGTAGCCAGTCCATATATTTTATTCCATGACAGCAAATATTCAATATTATCTTAACACATGATCTGTAGTGGCATAGAGATAATCATGATAATTATAAGAACAATTCTTGCTTTTTGCATTTTCGAGAACAAAATATAATTCTTTTGTATTTCTAAGAAGATTGGTGCCACTAAACCTGGTTCTTTTCGCCATTTTTCAATTCCTGTACTATCTTAAGATAAACGCATCTTAACTTTCTAGGGTGTGGCTCTGTCTTATTTGTCTTTTCTTCTTGAAATTGATATTTATCATATTATATCACTTATTTTGTCAATACCATTATTATTCCCTAGTCCAACGGAGTTGAGAAGGTTGGTTTAGCGTTTGGTTCGTTTGTTATTACGCATGTCCCATCTACGAAAGTAAGGGCATATAGTGCTTGGGTCCGTTCGTCCGTCTGTCCCAAATGTTGCGAGATTGAGCATTGTCTTTTCGACATATTCTTGCTGGAAATAAATTTAGAACTACACATCAAAGTGGTATTTGGTCGGTGTTTACATCTTAAATAGTAACTAGCATCGGTATCAAAATAAGGTCACATTGACCTACATGTTCCACATAAACGACTCAAGTGAAAGTTTAGGTTAAGGTCTATTTCTAAGCATCTGCAAGTGATAGAAAGATGATATTTGGTATGTAAGTACATCTTCGATAGTAATCAGCACCCGTACTAAAATAAGGTCAAAATGACCTACTTTTTATGAATGAATCACGAAGGTTTAAGGTTTGGTTAAGATCAATATCTCGGTAATTCACGATATTGGATCAGTGGGTAAATCAAATGAAAATTAAGTTAACGAATAATTGACTTCCGGATGGCTGTTCGGAGAAAATTTATAATGCTACGTAAACAAATATGAATCTATTCTGGGCTTAATGTGAACTTCGTAAGCGAGTCGTTGAATTTCGAATGCATCCACAAAAATACCACTGACCAATGAATGTGACATTACATGCATGCACCATTTGATTTGTACAATTTTACATTTGTTTGTACTTTTGTGTGGTCAACATCATTTTCGAATGAAACCATTTGAAATTGTTAATCATTTTGTTTGTTAGAGGATGTGTTCTGTTCCAAGTACAACATTAGTGAGTGCATACCAGGTGCAGTAGGTAAGAATTTACATATCAATCAACATTAGAAATATTTCATTTTCATTTCAAATTGATGAAAATCTCACTTTGTCATGTAATCTAGAAAATATGAAATTAAAATCGCCCATATTGCACAAGATTGCCTATTCTGAAAACATCAAATGACACACAGCCTTGATTATCTTGCGCAAATCAGCAAGTTCGGCGAGAAGAAGCAGGACCCCAGCAAAGAAGAGGTCCTTACGTATACATTGGAGTACGGACATGTGGCTGGCGATTTTAATAGTTTATGATTGTGTTTATTCTTTTCTACATTCATGTTTATTTTGGGGTAGTAAATCAAAATGAAATTATATGGATAGGTATAAATTTCCACACAATGATATTGGCATACATGTGACGGATCAGTGATGACAAAGCTGGAGATTTTGATTTTTTTGGCTGGAGATTGGACCAAAAAGCGGGAGATTTTCAAAGCCCATTAAAATTGCATTTCGATGTCAATTGGGGGCACTAGCGTGGGCCAAATATACATGGCTTCACCGATTAATCTCAAACTGTTTATACAATCATCAGGTCAATTTTGCAATAAACCTTTAATTAACACCTTTACCTGTTAAATTAACGTTTACCTAATTGACAAACCCCTAAAGCAACGGAAATGTTTTATGACTTAACAATTAAAAGGTCTATAAAACTAAAATTTTGTCATGTCTTGAAAAAGCGGGAGATTACACAAAAAGTCGGGAGAACGGGAGATTGATCAAAAAGTCGGGAGATTTCGTCTCCCGGCGGGAGAATCACATGTATGGATATTGGTATAAATATGTTCTTTTTGATTTTCTAACTGTACTGATCATAAGAAATATCTGTATTTTGTAATTTTCTGGAATTGTTAATCTTATGAACGGGTATAATTTTAATATGGCTATTATATGAATGGGTACATGTATACATTTTAGTCTATCAGGTATATGAATTGGAAGGGTTTCTAAATTTTAATATGACTATTATATGAGTAGGTACATGCATGCAATTTAAGTCTATCAGGTATGTGAATGGGTAGGGTTTCTAAACTTCAAGTCCATATCAGTTTTAGAGTAAAAATAACGTTGCGTTTTGCATCTGTTTTGGTGCATTTTTATTTTTTTGCCTCTTAATTTGAATGTCGAATAAACACGTAATTTACATACAGATGAAAAAAAAACAGGTCAGAATAATTTGATATTCTCTCTGTCAATAAAGTTGAGGATACAGAATAAGAATAAAAAAGATCGTGCAAATAGCAAGTTGCTCTTAGTTAGGAAGATAAAATTCATATCCATATACGTAAATTTACGAAGTGTTTATGGGGGTACAGAAATCTGAAGGAGATATCTCTTACATACGTATAAGCATTTTAGTCCGTCTCCTTTATTCAAAACTTTTCAGTGCTCATAATAGCAAACGTTGAAACTCTTCTTTTTGTTCAATGAAAGTCCCTTTTAAACCTGTGGTTCAATTTTCTTTTGATTTGACAGTAACTTCTATTTTATCGAAGTAAAAAATGTACAAATTTCACCAAGTTTTAAAAGATAATATAACACAGTATCAAATAATTGGGTGCCATTCGGAAGCATATTTTGGACATGGTCTTTTACTTTATTAATTGTATAAATCAAATATTTAATTGGTTGCAACCATTTAGAAATTGCATACAACCAATTGATATGCTGCCGATTGTTAGCGATTATGGTGGAAATAATATTTTTGTAGTACTATACATGAAAACCGAATTTTCCTTCAACTGCCGGTTTAGCACGCTTTTTATCCCGAACTTTCAGTGTCTTTTTAACGCTTTTTTATTTGAAAATTTCGTAAGTCATTAAGTGCACACGTGACACAAAGGAAAAGCTAGTTTTATTTTATTTTCGAACATAATTTGTTTCAATTCTTCACTTGTAAAATATTTGAAAATACAATGTTACTTCGGGAGCGTCACAAGTTAAACCTGTCTCATATTACGCCCTCGAAGGGAGTGGTAATGGTAGAAAAGTCAGTTATTTATGAGCAGAAATTTCCTTCAACGTCCGGTTTTGCACGCGTGTTTTTCCGAACTTTCAGCGTCTTTGTAACGCTTCTTTCTTTGAAAAGGACAAGGTACAGTAAGGGTCATATTTGCCCCCCCCCTATTTAAAGAAAATCAAATCCAAAGTAAATGATTTAAATATCATTAAGGTTTCAAGTAGGATGATTAAACTTTTTGACAATGGTAAACATTTTCCATCATCTACTCTAATTTCAATTTTTTAGAGGCTTAAAGTATTCCAAAAGTATCAAAATCGTCGAAATATGTCATTTTTCATGCTTATTTTGTTATTTTTAATGACCAGCGACAACGTAGACCATGGATTTCTCAACTGATTTATAACCATTTTCTAGTGCAAATTAAAGCTCATCAACAATAACTGTGGTCTAAGTAGTCGCTGGCATCTAAAAATTAAAAATATTACCCAAATATTGTCCATTTTCCGCATATTTGAAAGAAATCATACATATTCACCATGTTTTGACAAGCAATTTCAAATAATAAACATGAAAAATTCTGATAAATTTAGTTGTTTTATCTTCTTCATTCATTTGACTTAATAAATAACAAAAGGAATTTTCTCTAGATCAGTTTTCTATTTTTCAGTTTTAGAGGGGGCCAAATACAGGCCTTACCGTACCTTGTCCTTTCTTGCGTCATTTAGTGCACAATTGACCCACAAGAAAACTTAGTTTGTTTTTATTTTTGAATTGTTTCAAGTTTCGCCTAATAAACATTTTTCATCGAGTGCGTCACACAGTAAAACCTGCATCATATTAATTAGTCATTACTAACTCGATAGAACAAATTAATAAACTATTATGTAAAATACCATGTCACTTATACGCTTTCGTAGGGTACCGCCTTTATAAAGATATTTTTCCAAATTCTTTTCAGGAGCATTTTTGAGAGTAGATAATAAATTATGCTTATCCAGTTGTCAAATGCCCTGCACGTTTAACCGATATGACGTCACTATGTCGTCAATGGATTTTCCATCGGAGTTCTACAGCAAACTGGCATTTGATTTTGGATTTCAAAATAAAGAAATGAATTTTTATAGGTAATCTGAATTGTTGTATATTAGATACATTAAGTCAAAGTATCCCAAGCTTGAGTAAAAGCATTGCTAGGGGGGCGCCTAAACCTTATTGCCAAGTCACCGCTTTCTAAGTAATAGAAAATAATGATTTGTGGAATAAGTGTACGCGACACAGCCCACAATTAAGTGGCAATTTAGAAAAACCACAAGTTCCTTTTGATGTTCTCAATCTGTCGTGAGTTAGAGCGTTTGCACCAAAACCTTTCAAGGTGATGAAAAGTGTTGAAATTAACTAAATGTGACACCTGTGAATAAGGACAACTAGTATTTTCATCCCCTTAAGGTTCATCAAGACAGTCTGAAACTTTTCGAAGAAAATTTTAGTACAAGAATGTACTAGTACTAGAAAGGACCTAGATATGGACACACCTTTTTTCATTGGCACATTTATTTAGTTGAAGAAAGCAGGATGTTTGCGGTATGAATATTTGGCGTTCAAAATTCATTTTGAATAAGAACTAACTATCCCAATTTTCCCCCTCAATTGACATAATGGTGAACACTTTGAGTTGAATTTTGATTAAATGTCGCATTAGATTTGAGGCCATCTGCAAGGGTGTTAGTGGTATTAACCTACAATCGTTCAAAAAACGAAAAAAAGCAGAACTTAAAAATAATTTATTATGAAAATGACAACAAAGTTCCAGACAATAAATTTTGCTACGCCTGACGCGCGTTTCGTCTATTCAAGACTCATCAGAGGCGCTCTACCAAAAATATTGAAAATGTAAAACACTTAATCATTATGAAGAGCATAAAACAGTAAAACCAAAAATACCAAAGTGGGGAACCAAATTATTACTAAGAGGATCAACCTATGTCTGGGGTAGGAAGAATTATTCTTAGGGTTTGAACAATTTTGAAATTTAAACGGATAATTTAAAGCTTTGATGTGTTCTCCAACACAAAAATGTTAGTGCCGGAGCGGGCTAACCTCGGGGAATTAAAACTCCACCAGCAGTGCTAACCTTCACGGGTGTTCGAAATACAAATGACAGCAAGGTTCCAGACAATAAGTTTTGCTACGCCTGACGCGCGTTTCTATTGTAGGAAGAGAAAAACTGTTGCTTGCTTAAATGTTTAGCTTATTTAGCTCTACAAAAGTCTTTATAGGGTCGACATCAAGACCAGGTGAGCGATTTATTAAGGTTGGTCATAAACTTTTATAATTGTATGTATTTTACTAGAAATTATATTTATAAAGCAAACCGCTTACTCATCCGGAGCACTCTGAGTTCACTCTCCTTAGGACTAGAGTTTGCGTTGTTGGTTGATATTCAGTGATGTTTTATATTTTGTCTGTTTTTTCGTCCTGTCCATGTTTGTGTTTACTGGTTTTGTCTCTGGCCTTTCGGACTTTGACATTCGGATGCCCCATTGTCACCTCTGCTTCTTTCAAATGTTCAATAGAGAATACTATATTAACACCTTTGCAGGAAGAATTATATCTATGTACATATGTATTTTGACCGGCTAGAAACAACTGTAGCTAGACAGGTACCTGTGTACGCTTCCGCTGGAGATATTTTTGGTAAGTGTTAGAAAAAAAACCATTTATGCAATTTATCAAAGGACAATAAATAAAGATCATTTATTTTTGTTCTTTTTGTTGGACTGTTTTTGGAAGAAGTTTTGTCCTTTTGAATATCTAAAAGATCTTTAGGGACCGACCATTTAACTTGAAAGGGGGGCCTTGGTTTTTTTCTAAAAAATATTCTGAAAATTATTTTTGATGAAAAAAATATTTTGGCAGCTGAGGGTAAGAAAAAACTATTCTGAAGAAGGATTTCTGCTATAAAAATAATGCTGATAATGAAAAAAATATTCTGTCGCGACGCCTTCGAAAAATAAATATTTTGTCAGCGCTCTGTGTCGAAAAAAATTATCTCATCAAAACAAAAAACCAAGGCCCCCCTTCAAGTTAAATGGTCCGTTCCTTAGAATTACTGTGATTAGTTTTTCTGCTTCCAATTGTTTTAAATAGCTCGTTCCTTACAATTTTGTTATATATATGCTTTGAAATTTTTGGTCCTGGCTTGGACATGCAATCAAAAGGAAATCTTTGATTAATCAAGGCTGTAATATGAAACCAGCCCTTCTTTCTTTTATGGCAGCGTAAATGTCAGATAGCGGGAACAGCTTACCTTTCTGGGGCACCTGAGGTCATTTTCGTTATAACGAGTTCACATTGGTAGTTTTAATGTAATTTTTGTCGTTTTATTCTTAATTATAGACTGAAATTGACTGTGCATTATCGGACTTCTGACATTCAAATGGCCCATCTAGTAAGGTATATTGTTTGCTTGTTAGGGGTTCTTTTTTGTTTCGAGTTGTAACATGTTTCTAATTTTTACGAGTAAAACTTTCTATTTGTGCAATGTAGGAACGACTTTTTTAACATGATTCTAGCATTCATTGCGACTTAAAGCAGTGTTTACGTTACCTTCTTTGTTTATAAGTTAGTAATTGAAATAGCAGTGTATTTCTTTATTTTGTAGCCAATCTTGGTGGTCAGATGGGACTGTTCATGGGAGCAAGTATTATCACGTTAACAGAGCTGGGAGAATTCATTTTATTCTTCTTGCTGAATTGTGTCAAGAAACGAAGCAGAATAAAAGACTCCCTTGAAAAAGAGAGCACAAAACATTAACAAGATTATGCAAACTTTCAAATGATACATATATTGAACTCGGAAATTATATGAAATATGGCAGGGTGCACTATATTTCTACAGCTATTGATGAACTGAATCGACCATATCTTAAATTTTATCATACTATCTATTTAAAATCTATGTGATATTATCCTTGTTATAGTTTTAAATCTCTTTGATAGACGTTATGTGGTATAGCAAGAAAGTCAGCTCACAACTGTTAGAGAGAAATTTGATGACATTTTGTAGTTTATTTGTCAAGTTGATATTGTAACTATTTTACAATTAAACAGTTGACAGTAACTTTTGTAGATTTGTCATCGAGATTAGTTTTTACCGGAAATATAGCATAAAAAAAGAAGAAAAACCGAGAGCCACAGTTCACAAATAAATTCAACTCGCCCCCAAAATCAGAGATATGATTTTAAATATAAGATGAATTTCTACATGAGATTGAACGATAACCTGAAAGTACGATAAAATAAAAGATCAATGCAGCGGACGTTAAGGATTTTCGAAATCATTGAGAATTGTTAGGAATTCAACCTCTTGGTTTATGTTTTAAAAAATTACAAAACAATTACTACATATTTTGTTTCTTTTCCATATTGTTTACTTTTTCTTTTCATAAAAAAAATCGAAAATAATTAATAAAATAGGAGGTGCATATTTACATTACATAAATGATTCCCTTAAAACATGGAGAGGACCAACCAAAACGACAAGGGGGAGAATCGGATACAACATTGTCACTCCTACTGGCTGAATGACTAAAAATCCATGGATGACTATGTATGCTCCACATGTTCAAAAAAATGTAACAAGAGGTTATAATCTTCACTATAAAAGAAAGAATCCCCGAAATTATAAAGGAGATCCACCCAGGTGTGTAGTTGGTGTAGCTGATAAGTATAAAAAGCAAACAAATCGAAAAACCAAAAAAAAAAAAATAGGAGGTACACATGTACATAATATAACAAAAGAACACCTGAAAATATGAAGAAAAATTTCAACGAAGCATCTAGGAGTAGTAGCTGATACAAAAAAGTGTGGCGGACGGAAGGTCAGAAGCACGAATTGAATAACCAAATATCACTTCAAAAGCAAAGAATAATGCTTCCGACATTGTATTTATTAGATTTGAGCTCTTTCACATATAAAAAAGTGTGTGAAGATTTGTGAAAATTGTTTTTTCTTCGTAGAACACCTGGAATAAAAAAACGACAATCACGAATCAAGAACTTTGTTGAAATTTTTATTTCTAAATTGGAGAAAATATTGTGTTAGTTATTTCTTAATTAAAATTTTATTTTATTTATGCTTTATTGATTTACATTACTTAAAAGCCATGAATTCAGCTGGGAACTGAATCATATTTGCTTATTCATATTAATTACAATTGAGCATTACCAGTCATAGTGATCATGTATATTAAAAATTCAAAGTTATCAGCCATCCGAATCGGTCAACAAATATGTAACCCTTCGTCTGCAATCAAAATAAGCAAATCTCATTTTGTGTTCTGAGAACAAAAACTTGACTTTTAGTGCAGGTAATAAAAACAATTCGTGAAACACAATGTCAAATTCAAAATTTTACAATATTTGGAAAGAATTTAGCGAGACTACTGGATTCCATGGCTTCAACAAAATGTCAGGGAATTCAGGAAGATATAAGATCAGAATGTAAGTAAACTTTGTACCAATGCACCATGCTACCATTAAAAAACGAAAATTTGAGGGGGGGGAATTAATGTTAATTTAATTTACTTTTCCAGTAACATTAAAACGTATTTGTCTATACGATCAGGTAGGTCATTCATTTTTTTAAGTCAAGAATATTGTTTTAATTGTGATGAAAGTGAAGACAATACTCCATTTATCATGATTTATCAAATGGCAAAAGTAAAATGACAGGTCTGTGTGCTCGTAGTTAAGATATATGGCGTTAAAATGTTGCCAGGGAAATCGGACTTGTCATTGTGATATTTTGGTCTCAGAACCATGAAAATCTATCAAGAACTTTAAGTTTTGTAAAACAGCAGTGTTGGTTAAAGTTTATGTCATTACTGAAAATGGGTCAGAGTGCATTTTTTAAAAAGTATTTATATTTTGTCCAAAAATCCGACTAAAATTTGTGAAACACGATGACTACGGTTCCCGGTAACCTTAAAACGAATATGTGCTTGTACTTCAATATTACATGTTAATGCTTCTTTCCACGAACTATGACTTTATGCATAAAACTTGTTGTCTACCCATATGAGTTTGTTTATAAATCTTTTCTTCAACGTTACATTTATTATAGATTTGTATGGCTGTGTATTATCCTGGCTTGCTCGTCGTATCTGACCTACCTTGTCGTCATCGAACTCCAAACGTTTTACCGTTATCCTACCACAATGACCATGTTCTCCCAGCCAATGTCTAGTATGGAGTTCCCTTCTGTTACGATATGTAATCTGAACTCTCTTAAGAAAAGCGCCATGGAAAATGATTCAAGGATAGATTTTTACTATTTGAAAGTTGGTCCATTTGGTGAATATTTTCAAGACACTCCCATCAACTGGACTGACCCATTCTACAAAGAAAGAGGATTTTTTGAAAATCAGACGAAAGAAGAATATATAGAAAGGCACAAAACATTCTTCGGCAACTTTCTATTTCATGCATATTTCAATAACCGCGCATTAAACATTGCGGACTATTTTGATATATCATATTTACCAAGCGGACCATGTGTTACTTCAAAACAAAATCATACCCTAACGGCCAAATATTCTGGATCAACTTTTAACCTGTATTTATGGCTGCAGGTTGAAAGTGCCGAGGATTATTATGGCCCCTTTATGGGACAAGGAATTCAGGTAAGTTATCCCCTATCGTATATTAAGAGCACTGTATATTTAAAAAAGCATTTTTGCTCAATTATTTGAACAGAAAGTCATGCTAAAAATGAAATTAAGATAGACGATATTGAGATGTGGAATAAGTGTACGCGACACAACAAACATAAACAAACATAAATTCAAAAAATCACAACGGAAAACAGCAAGCAGTCATGCATTGACGACTTTTAATTAAAAAACAACGTTAAGCTATATCGAAAAGATAGATAAATAATTACAAAAAATGAATTAAGTGAACCTCAAATTTGACATGCGATAGAACTTATTTGAAAAATTCCCCAAGTTCATGATTTGATCAACGGCAAAACACTGCGTTAATGGAAAAAACCAACATGTACACTGGTTTTAAAGTCATATGATTTTAAATATCTAACAAGTAGAAGAAGTGTAACGTTTTGTCTGGTAAACGTTGCCAAGGTGTTGTTTGAAATATGAAGATTTTTTCTCCCCATCTACGAAACAAGAAGAGCGTATAATAGTTGGGCCCGTTCGTCCGTCTGTTCGTCCGTTCGTCCGGGTCGTCTGTCCCAAATGTTGCGAGAATGGACATTATTTGTTTTGGACATACTGTATATAAATTTATTTTCCGCGGGATAAAATTTCGTGAATATGAGCACAAAACTGAATTGGAGGGGATACATTTTAGTGGATTTTTTTACTCTGAAATACACCCTTCAGCTAAGTACGACGATTTCTCATACCCGCGCTATAAACGAAATTTAATCTTGCTTCTTCAGGATTCTTGTTATTATTTGTATTTTCTATTGAATAGGTAAAACAGGGTTAATTTTACATATAAATATTGCTTGAAACTAAATGTTTTAATCCTTTAAAATTACCTTCATTGCACATATTTCTTTGGGCTATCATAATAACCAATAATATGGTAGATGTTTTCGTAATTTAATTCTAAGCAAAAAGATAAAAAGTTTTATATCATGCAGCTATTTTGATTGGTTGCTTTGTGTCGTACCTGTGGAATTGTTTCATGAATCGAATCAGAAAAAAAGATTAAATTGAGGTGAAGAAAAGATAAATTAGAAATTTGATAAAAAGAATCTTTAACTTTGTAAAACTAGAACAGTACGTTGAAGTCTGCTTTATAAATAATTAGATTGAAATTCTTGTCGAACTTTGTTCATTTTGTTAATTGATGCAATGCAAATAGGTCAACTTTTCTGAAATTGGTTATTGCTGTAAGGCCAGAGTGATATTTAATTGTTTGTGATACAACGCTAGTATATTAAAATTTGTCTGAAACGGTCGTCTTCATTCAACAAAAACTAGATTTATCTTTACAAAACTCTTTTTGGGACAAGATATCCGGTTCTTTCAAGACTGAATTGACTACAAGGCAATGACTGAAAGTCTGAGCAGGTATTCCCAATTTTTCACTACAAATAGATCTTAAATGGCCGTTCAAGATCGTTTTGAAGCTACTGTTGCAAATTGGGTTATACACAGGATTTTCACTTCTTGTATCGATTGACATTTATCTGTCAAATGAGTGTGCAATTATATAGCGTTTTGATTTCGGTTGGTTTACTTTTAGATCATGGTTCACGACCAGAATGAAGATCCGTTCTTTCTGTTGAATGGACAGTATGCAGGCCCCGGCAGAGAAGTTTTCGCTTCTATCAGAAAATATCAGGTTTCTGACTTATCATGTAGGATAGTAGTCTACTTCATGTTACTGTAGTAAAAATCGTTTGCATCAGAAAACTATATATATAGTGTAGTTTGCATTTCATTTTAGGATCAAACTGCAAAATTTCAAAAAAGTAAGGCCATAGCAACACTACATCTTAACTGTACCAATTAAAATGACAACAAAGATCCAGATAAATTCTGCTGCGTCTGACGCGCGTTTCGTCTATTCAAGACTTATCAAAGGCGCTCTACCAAAAATATTGAAAAAACAGAAACTGTATGATTATGAAAAGCATAGACAAAAAAACAAAACATTTCGAACTGGGGAATCAAATTATAACTGATGATCAACCTATGTCTTGGATAAGAAGAACCTTAGGGTTAGACAATTTTGAATTTTAAACGGAAAAGTTAAAGCTTTTGATGTATTCTACAACAAAAAAGTGTTGGTGCCGGAGCGGGCTAGCCTCGGGGAAATAAAACTCCACCAGCAGCGTTGTAAGAAATTAATCGACGATGTCTCCAGTATTAGTTGGGTATCAGTTGTTTATTTTTCGGTCCATTTTTTGCTAGTATGAATATTTATCAGCCCCTTACAAAGCCATAGACGACCTGTATTGTAACAATAACATTGACTACAGCCAATCAGAATGCATTAGAGACTGCTATCAAGAGTTTGTGTATAACATCTGTAAATGTAACGATTACTCTAACAAAGGTTAGTACTGTTATAAAGATACATGAAAGCATGATTCAGAACACTGTTAACGGGGGTGGAACCCTGACCGCCCCACTAATAAGCCAGTTCATTATCAAAAGGGCTGAAGGTTTTAACAAGATTAAAACAGAGACGTTGTTGTAATCGAAAATATTATCAATTGAGTAAGAATTTATGCACGTAATCAGATGCTATCACATTAAACAGTAAAATTAAGCAAGTGAAAAATAATTAAAAACGCTTCCCGACACGTTTATGAAAAACATACTTCTGATCTTACTTGTTTTTAAAGAATGGCCGTTTTAACCGGATTCACAGAATGAAAAACCCAGTCATAAAATGGTGAATTTTGAGCGGTTTGGTGGTGGGTAACGGACGGCTTGTGGACGGGAAAGAAATTGCCGTAAAAGTTTTCTCGGCAATTTTTTATCACAGCCACATGATATTTGGTATATAGCATCAGGGTAGAGTTCTAACACGTGGGAGACGGATTCAGGTTTGTCGCTCACCTACTTCCTGAATAACGAAATCCGATCATGTTTTACTTTGACAGATTTTTATTGTTTAATGCAAATCATCGAGTGTTACTGAACTGTCATTACTCATTAAAAAGGGTTAACAAATCTCGGAAGGTCGTAGAGAGCATTTACATGCATTATAAATAATATCATGTAATGCATTTGTTTTGTAGAAGATGTGTTCTGTTCTTTGTATGATGTATATAATTGTATACCTGGTGCAAGAGGTAAGAATTTTGTACCGGTATAATTTACCGAAATTAACTTTCATAAAAATAAGGGATAGGGTATGCAAATTTCAAGTATTAGCAGCATTGGAATATACATAGTAAGAAGACAGAACCGAAAGATAAGAACTCACTCTCAAACAGTTGATCAAAAAGAAGCAAAGCAAAGCAAAGATATTCAGTTATTTTGTGTTTCCATGTTTTACATGTTGTCTGTTTTTGTCCCGTTCTTGTTGGTGTTTACTGGTTTTATCTCTGCCCTTTCGGACTTTTGACATTCGGATACCCCATTGGTACCTCTGCTTCTTTTTAAAAAAAAGAATGGAAAATCAGGTACAAATATCTGGTAGTCGATTATACCAAGACTTAATTTGTCATCAATGAGTCTAATAAAAAGAACAAATTTATAGAAGACCAAATAATTGACATACTCAACTTTCTCATTGACAACGTATTTGTTCAGTTTGGTGGACGTGTTTTTCAGCAAACAAAAGGGATTCCAATTGGCACTAATTGTGCACCTTTGCTTGCTGATTTGTTTCTTCATTAGCCTTCTTACAATCACTTCTAAACAAAAAAGATCGTAGACTAGCTCTCTCTTTTAATCTCACTTTCCGTTATATTGATGATGTCCTTTCACTGAACAATTCTCGATTTGGTGACTTTCTCCATCTTATATATCCTCAAGAACTTGAGAGTAAAGACACTACGAATTCTAGGAAGTCTGCTTCATATATAGATCTACATTTTGAAATTGACTCTCAAGGAAAACTTTCAACAAATTTCTATTATGACAAACGTGATGACTTCAACTTTCCAATCGTCAACTTTCCCTTATTGTGTAGCAACATTCCGTCCGCTCCAGCTTATGGAGTTTACGTATCTTAATTGATTCGTTACTCCAGAGCGTGCGGGACTTACATCGATTTCCTTATCAGACCTTAACGTCTAATGCAAATATTGCTCATACAGGGTTATGTTGCTCCTCGGTTGCTGTCTTCACTCAAGAAATTTTACGGAAGACATCATGCATTTATAGAAAATTTGAGATTTCGATCTCTCAAAATAGTGCAGATGTTGGTTTGTCATAGGGTTTTGTTTTGTCTTCCTTCACCGGATTTGACACACTGATTTGACTGTTGGTAACGCGACGGGTGTGCTATAGCAAACGGGAACTACTTACTCTTCCGGAGAACCTGAGTTCACTCTCATTTCGACTTGAGTTCGCGTTGTTGATTGATATTCAGTTATGTTTTGTGTTTCCATGTTTTACATGTTGTATGTTTTTGTCCCGTTCTTGTTGGTGTTTACTGGTTTTGTCTCTGTACTATCGGACTTTTGACATTCGGATACCCCGTTGGTACCTCTGCTTCTTTACCAATGGGGAAATAAATGTGTATTTCCGAAAAGGTAAAATCGCTAGTCATTATATTCATCTCAAAAACAAATCACATCACATACGCAAAAGAACATGCTACAACCAAACCCGAAATAAATAATGTGACCTCGATTCGAAATGACAGTGAACCCATTTATAACTTTACACTTTGAAGAAGTAATGATACTTTTGTCTCATTATAAGTTAAGTGTGCTTTATGAATCAAAAGATAAAACAACATGCAACTAGTGTTGACTGTGTTGGGGATGCCCAACATAAAAATATCTCCAAAACGTACGCATATTGTAGTTCTAATAACAATTTGACATCATATCCTATTTCACCATCATATAAAACCCCTATATACCAAGTTTTGTTGAGATTAAAACATTTTAACGAATTGCTCATTTTTTGAACCTGAAATATCACATTTTCGTAAATAACTCGAAAACCGTAAATATCGCTTCAATTTTTTTCCTTCATATTATTGAAGAGCTCTTTTTGTTCTATTAACCCACACAATTTCAGAACCCTACGCACCTAGGTTACCGGAATAGTTGCAATGTCCTATATTATGACCTTTTTCCTGTTTCCATGGACACGGCAGCCATTTTTTAAATTCTGATTTTTTTTTGCACACCATTGAATGTCACTCTATCACCATACAAAATTTCATTATGATCCATGGAGTAGTTTTTTGAGTGCGGACAAGTTCATGAACGGCAAATTTTTTTTTAAACCCTAGAGTAAAAACAATATATCTCCCAAACAGTGTTTGGTAGATAAGTGTTTGTGAGATATAATAAGAATTCAAAAAAATTTTCAGATGACACAATCTGGAGTATAACTATTTCCAACTATGAAGGCAGCAGGTGGTGTAGTGGTTAACGAGGTGGGCTGCTAGCACTGACCAACGTTCATTCTATTAATAAAATACAAAGATAATATAAGTACTTTGTTTTCACGTTGAAGCCTTTTCTTAAAAAGATATAAAAAAAAATACGAAAGAATTTTCAATCGCTGCCCAATAACCTTGAAAACAAAACACATGTTTTATCAACGTATTGAATTTATTAATTGCATTGTAAATCAAATTGATTAGAAAGGAGTTTTTTAATCTATACATGCTTAGGTTCAAAACACATATACTTTAAAAATTATTTCTTCTTTCAGAAAGGTTTGCAGATAAGGAGGATAAATTGTGCAAATCACGTTGCCCAATGCCTTGTACGTATAATCGATATGACGTCATAATGTCATCAATGGATTTTCCGTCTGATTTCTACAGTCGACTTGCTTTTGACCTTGGATTTGATAACCATGAAATGGGCTATTATCGGTAAGCATGGTAACTAAAAATAAACAAAATTAAGTATTAGCTATTATGTGTATGCAAATGAGGTAATTAAGGTAAAGAGATCTGGTTGTTAAAATCAAACAATTTAATCTAAAAATCTGTTCTTTTATCTGCCAACAGGATTTCAAAAATGAAAGGTTTTTTTTTCGTGTACTATAACACCTTTCTGAAAATATACTTATACGTTTGTGACTAGTTCTGAAAATACACCTCGATATCTTAAAATAAAAATTACAACAAAGTTGTTGAAGTTTAGATGATTTGTCTTTAGATTAATTAATTATTAATTAATAAATGGAATATGAGTCATGTTTGAAGTTGTGAACATACTTTCAGGAAGAATTATATCCTTGTACATATGTATTTTGACCGTCTAGAAACAACCGTAGTCAAGCAGGTACCTGTCTACGCCTCTGCTGGAGATATTTTTGGTGAGTGTCGGTCGTTAGTAGGAAAAGATATCCCACAGTTAAGAAAGATAATTGGATATTGATTGCGATATTTTAGTTTTGATTCCGTACTATGTTTAAGTTTGTTTAGATAATTTTTATATTCAGCTTGAATTTGATAACATTTAATCTACCCCTTTCATCACACCGTACAACCGACCAAATCTTTTCGTTAAAAAAAAGTTACTCGTGTTACTAACACTACACTGTACAATAAGCTCGTGATATTTTACTATAAAGCTATATAAACACAATATTTTCGTCCAAAAACTTATTTGCGATTGTAGTGTAAGATTTCATACGATCTAGTTTCATTTTATACTTAAAATTTGAACAAATTAACCTTTGTTTACTCGAATTATTCTTTGTTTTAAGCTCTGTGCACCATGTTACAAATAAATAAAATCGGTTGTATGGTGTGTTCATGCTCAATTCAGTTGATAAGTTTCTGCCTTTCATGACAACAAAAGCATTTTTCTTATTTCAAATACAACATGTGCATCGAACTTTATAACAATCATGAGGTGTTTCTTTGAAATAGACAAATATTGTTGTATCGTGTATGATATTTAAAGCAATACTTTAAGCGCGTGTACGTATTCTTTTTAGAGATTTTCAAAAGTACAAAGGCATTTAATAAAAATATTTTGTTTCTTTACGCAGTACCACGGCCGTCATTCGATATCGTGAGTTTTTGACTCGTGAAGGAATCGACAACGGCGGCAAAGTATAGAAAGCTGCTCGTGGAGGGAGGAGGCGACGGTTCGTGGTGGAGCATGAACTAAAATTTTTCTGAAAGTTGATTTATTTCACTCAATATCAAAGTTATTTGAAGGAAAATAAAGAAAATAAAACTGTCTCACAAAATAATTGTTTTTACTCTGTAGAATGGGAAAAAAAGTACACGAAAAAGCTATTCCAATTTCGAGAATTAATTAAAGGCGTAACTGCACCCTATATTTTTGGGGGTTATAAAAAGGACATTTTTTATACAAATATGTATTAAATTGCACAAAAATGACTTTTTAAGCATATCATTATATCCAAAACAATTTTTGCCACATCTTGACAGCTAATATGAAACGATAAGTTATTAAAATGTAATAAAATTTCATTTTTTTCCAAAAAAAAGATGCTGTTATTGCTCGTGAAGAATGCGGCGACGATTTATCGCTCGTGAAGTAGCAAGCGTGACCAGTAAAAATGGCCTCAAAATAGTTAGATCAAACAATAAATCGGCCATTAAGTAGGCACAAAAAGTAAATCCAAATTAAAAAAAATATATAGATACGGTTACTCCGGTAATCTACAGATTATAAGCGGTCAATCTCTAATAATTTAGATACAATACGAACCAAAACTTGGAGAAAGATTATAAACAAATATATAAATATGTCGAAAAAATTAAAATAAAATTCATAAATGAACATTTTCTTCAATATGTGCAGTGAAACATTCATTTACATATCGCCGTTTGTAAAAGTGCTTACTATTGTAGTTATCATTACATGTATGTTCTTCATTGTATATTCAGTGAAATGTCAAGGCAAAAGATCTACTTTGCGGAAATGATTGACTAGACCTTTTTACTGTCGAATCGCGCATCACAATTTAATATTGAAGATGGTACATCACATCGATTTTTTATTGTGAATTTCTATGTTTATTTATACATGTTTTAAAACAATTAATGGGAATGAAAATGTTAAAACAATTATTGGGTAGAGTTGAACATTCTTGTTAAAATTCAATTTAGTATTCTTTGGCAGCATTGGTCCATCATAGACTAGTGTTATTGTCTCATCTTCGACTAGTGTGGATGTTTTATCTTCCACTGGTGTTACTGTTTCATCTTCGACTTGCGTGGCTGTTTCATCTTCAACTGGTGTTACTGTCTCGTCTTCGACTATTGTTGTGGTTGTCGTCCCATTTTCTCCTGGTGTTGTTGTTTGTACCTTTCTTCTCTTCATTGCCCAATGTCTCTTTCTGTTGTCATAATTATTGCTCTTTCTTCTTTTCATGATCTACAGTTATAAAAATATGACAATAAATACCCACGCGAATTTGTTAAAAAAATATATAAGTATTATATGCAATATCATTTAGGTTATGATTGATTCTAGTGCCGGTGTTACATACTAGCTTTTCCCCCATACTAGAATTTCCTCCCGGAAAAATGAGTATATACTGAGCTTTCCCCCCGGAAGATCTAGTATATACTAGATTTCCCCCCGGGGAAAAATGAGAATATACTGAGCTTTCCCCTAGGGGAAAATCTGGTATGTGTAAACACATACTCAATTGTCCGCCATACTGATCTTTCCCCTATTCAAAACCGTTGCAATATTAATGACTCTGAATTTAAAATGCAAATGCGAGGTTTTCAATATTTTAAAGATAATTACTAATGCATTTTATTTTATGGGTGTATTCTTTTTTATCATAATATATCTAGAGTATATATATATGAGATGTAGATATTTGTAAAGATTTATGAAGGGAAGCCCATATTGTCTGTGTGCACGCTAAGTGCAACCAATATTCTAGTATCTAGCCCTTGCGTCAACCCGTCTGTGCGTCTGTCACAGTTTATGTCAACATGTATGTATAGCAGTATCTGCTATTTGTAGACTTTCGATATTTTGTGTGCAGCTTTAGGTAGGAGTCTCGAGCTCTTATGGTAGAATGCACTTTCAGGTCTGTTCCTTATCTATATGTCCCATTTAACGAGCAGACTTAGAATTATTTGCGCTCGGGTAAGACCAAAGAATTGTTCTTGTATTTTTATTAATGCTCGAAAACTGCGCTTACATTTTACGATTTGAAGATATTTTTAGAAATCTTAAATCTAATAAATAATTGTGCTTTGTTGACCATCAAGGGATTAGTTCAATGCAACAAGACTATTTTAACGGTTTCTCATAGCAATGTGTTGAATAAAAAAAATATTTGATTAAACTTAGAAGTATCTGTTGTAGCATTTCAAAAGTAGGAAAGTGTATCACAAAAATAGACAATAAAAAAACAAACAACTGCTGCGGGTGTTCATTATTATTTGCAAGTTCTGTTTATTTTCTGAAATCTAATCTATTTCAAAACTTTTACATGTAATACCTTATAACATACTAGTTGACTGGCTGTATTGCCTAAAGCAAGCCATCAAATGAAGAGCACACTATGAAGCAAAACAAAAACAAATTGAGACTAGCCTTTGTCTTGGATGATTATAAAACATAATCAAGACAATTTGGACTTAAAACCCCAAAAATATTTTGATGGCATTTTTTACAAATAGATCAAGTAAAACTGTATACGCATTACATTTAACCGTCATAAGTGTATAATCAGAAGTGTTACATAGTGATACAAAAATAACATATTACAAGTACGACTACACAGAACCCATATATGAAGGGGGAAACCTCAGTATGGGTTTGCGAAAAGGGGAAAATCTAGTATATACTCATTTTTCCTACACGATGTTTAGGGGGGGGGAGAATCAGTATATACTGATATTTCCGGGGGGAAATCTCAGTATATACTGATTCTTCCGGGGGGAAAGATGAGTAGGGGGAAAAACTAGTATGTTACACCGGTACAAAGTTTTGATAATTGTAAATTCCTCCATCACGAGCAAAATTCACGAGCAAAAAAATACGGTACACCATTCATCACGAGTCGATTTTTCGGTACCGAGCATATTTTTCTTAGCTTATTAATACATTTTTTCTTTAAATCATTATAATGGTGTGGAATATGTAAAAAACAAAAGATGCTGCACACGCACATTCCAAATTTGTAACGTTTTATGCAAAAGGCAACCCGCAATTCGTAGAATAACATGTTTGTTTACAGAAAAAATGATGACGAAATATTCGCCTTGAATGAGTTTGATGAAAGTAATGCATTTTTATTTTTATTTTTTGTTGGCTTTTGTTCATAATGTTCATTTATTTTGTGGGACATATTTGTTTTTTGAATATTTTGTATATAAATATAAGAAAATTAGAATAAAAGACTGACCTTCTATTTGAAATGTCCGAATTCCTCCAACACGAACCGTCGCCTCCTCCCTCCACGAGCAGCTTTCTATACTTTGCCGCCGTTGTCGATTCCTTCACGAGTCAAAAACTCACGATACCGAATGACGGCCGTGAGTACATTCCTTTTATAAATCAAAAAGAAATAATCACTATAAATCAGCAGATAATAATTGTGAAACATGTGTTGTTATTTTTAGCCAATCTTGGTGGTCAGATGGGACTGTTCATGGGAGCAAGTATTATTACTCTGACAGAGCTAGGAGAATTCATTTGGTTTCTGTTTTGGAATTGTGTCACGAAAAGATTAAGAATAAAAGATTCAACGGAAGTGAAAAAAGATAAAATAGAAATTTGATTAAAAATCATGAATTGGGTTCAAACGAAAAAAAAACCAATACATTGAAGACTGTGATGTAGATAAAGATAGAGTTATTGTTGAACTTTGTTTAATATGTGAACAATTGATTATAAAAGTTGTAAAAGTTTGTACTGCTTATTTTTGCACTTAAATATTATTTTGAAAGTTTCCCATAATTTTTGACGAATTGTGAAGTTTACTTTTGTAAATTACGGTTTATTATTTTTACAAACTAAATTAATTAACCGAGACAATTCTAAATTTATAGATACATATATCTGTTTACGATAATTATATGATAGTTGTTATCAAGTATAAATATTGTTGATGTACACAACGTGGTTTGACATTAGACTTTTGTATAAGGTGGGGAATCTTTATTCTTTATTTAACTTAATTTCGCTTCATAACATTATACTTGTAATTTAATAAATTTACCACAGAACAATGGTTTCACATGGATTAACACAAAAGCTATGAACAAGTAATGACGCATGTTTTTAGCAATTGGCACTTTTACATGTTGAATTTAATACAAAGACTCAATGATTTTAACCTGCCATGTTATTTTTAATGCCTGTACCGAGTCAGAACCATTTCAATATCTAGTATGTCTTCTCCTTGGTTTGTCTTTTCTGTTTTTGACATTTGAGATTGATCATTCCAGTTTTAATAGATCTGTAGTTACTTAATTTTTTACGTTAAACAGAATGCACACACCTGACACTTTAAAAGATGGTTAATCATGTCCTTAAAAGGCTTTGTGTTTTTTAATTCTTCAATTCAGATTGGTTATGAAAAAGGACTCCAAGTTATTTTCACAACAACTTATGTATTTTTGTCTGTTTCGATTCGCTCGTTCGATGAACAAACAGATGACAGCTCGTTTTCATAACTTTATATTTTCATGCAAGTTAAAGAAATCCATCAATAAAATGCTTTTTCAAACCCCAAATTTAAAACCTTTTTTTGTTTTGGAATTTACTTTTTGCTTTACTTAATATTTGTATTTTTGTATGATTTAGTTTGAACCAGAATGGACTGGAGAGAGCTTTGGGGTATACTTACAGGAGCACAACCTCCCGTCTACTATTTATCTCCATGCCTGGCCGCAATTATAATTTTTGTTATATTGCTTTGTTTATGTTATACTTTGCATAGACTATCTGACAACCTCCCAGGTACTATTCGTTCTCTTTCCCAGGACTATATAAAAACAACAGCCATCTGTAGTTATCCTTTCGGGCTGATGATTCTTCGGAAACATTACGGTGATATCGGATATTGTTTCTGCAATGTTCCGCTAAATACTGCTACGTCACTTTTAATGCCAACAGGCGAAGCATCACCTCTTGGAAATTGGCTATTGTATATAAAGAATCACCAGTCTCTAACACGAACTTTTCTACGAATCGTTTTCCAGATTTGTGGTGGAATTAGCGGGTATAGACTCGGTAAACAGATGATGTACCTTGATCTACACCCTGATTTTGAAGATAATATCTCCAAGGAATGTGAGTCAGCTCTTCATGTTCCAGTGATATTAGGATTTGTAATAGAGCTTTTTGGAACTACTTGGGACACATTATTTCATTCCATGAATATTTCAGATAGAATTGTCGTGGACCGATTCCTGAAGTTCTGTAACTCGTCTATCTGCTTTTGTCTTGGTAAGAATGAATATTTTCAGATTACTCCATACCCTGCTAATGATGTTTTTAAAATGAAATTTCTGTAATAATCTTTATACCCTCAATTTTCCTAGGTGCCATTAATCTATTCATACCCTTCATTTTTTTAATGTACGCCCCAAATTAAGAACATTTGCGTTTCATTCCTTCTGTATATAACTATCTGTTGTCGAGTTAACCTTTTAGATATTTTGAGATTTATCAACTCTGTTCCGTTATTTTGTTATCTTTATTTACTTGTTATTCCGTGAGTGGTGCTACAAACTAGAAAACAAATATTCGTAGTAGAAATATGCAACTGTATCAAATTTAGTTGATGATTTCAAAATAGAGATTCGCATCTGATACATTTACTATTGAAAATATTGTTCAATGGAAGGATAATGCGGCTTGCAGAGAACAATTTGGGCTTAAGGTTTATCAATGACTCTTTTTGTCCGATGTGACCTTAAATAAAGTGAAAATAATGGCAGCTCGACAGGTATGTTGTATATAAGAGGAATTGTATACGCAGTGGCGGATCCAGAAATTCTGAAAAGAGGGGGCCTGCTGACTGGCCTAATAGGGGGGCCGCTTTGGTCACGCTTCACTGATTTCCTATATATTCAACCAAATTTTTCCGCAAAAAGGGGGCCCCCCTGGATCCGCCTATGATACGAATGCTGTGTTCTGTTTTTCCGTTGTATATGTTTCCATTGCGTAATCTTTATTGTTTCTGATTATGCTTTCTGCGTAGGACTTTTTAAGAAATACAAATGAAAAGTCAATTAACGCAATATTCTAATATTATAAACACACGAGGAATCTTATTTACTTTTTTTCCTCTCTACGACTCCATTATTTATTTTAGGTTGGTATCCAACTGGATTATTCAGGGAACCTGCCAAAGCTATAGGTTTAACATTTGGGTGTAGTGGTATCAAACCATTGGACCACATAATTGTGTATTCTATAGGGCCATTGATTGGAAGTTTCATAGCCTATAGAATTAAACCAGATGTTGGACCAAATATATCATCGGAAAAGATAAAGCTTAAGTTAAAAAGCCAAAAGCTAAAAGCCAAAAAAGCAAAATAGAACCTTAAATGTAAGTGTAAACAATATTTCATTGGTAAACTAGATGACATTAATACATACGGATGATATTGATTGGGATTGGAAAACAAGTGACAAGAACTTTAAATGTTGAAGAATGATGAATTGATTTACACAAATTGTCTGTATAAATTTTATTTCGGTTTTTTATTTCGCCTGTACAGCTTCTTGATATTTGACATGTAGCTGTCTTTAAGTGTAATATGGCGTAAAGCGATTGTATATTTGTAACTTATTTATTTCCTGTTTATGGAATATTTTACAATGCAGTACGCGATTTCAAGTCACATTTTTATAAGTCTAAACAATTAGAGTAAATAGTATGAAACACCACGGTAAACATGAATTATTTTATTAAACGATACATCTAGAACATTTTTCAATCTTTTCATTGGCAAATAACGGGTTTGCCCTAGCAAGGAAAATCTGCTTACTCTTCTAGGGCACTTCTCGCACCACATGGCTAGTTTCGGTGTGGTTGTACGTGAAATATGAATTTGTTTTGTATGTTGTATGGTTTGTTTTTGCAATAGTTTTATGTCGACCAGTTTGTCGGCATTTTTTTTTTGACATGTCTCATTGACGCTAAAACATTGATAATATTTGTTTTAACGTTTAATTGCTTCTTATGGACTTAAATTAGCTAATGAAGATTGCTTTTGTATCTGGTACACCTTTGCTTTTCAAAATAAGCATACTTTACATGTTAGTACGTCACATTTTGTTGTTGCCAGTCTTCAAAACACAACATCTTCAATGTTTTAATGGTAAATTCATGTAGTAATTTCCATATGGACCTTGTATTCTGTCCTTAACAACTTCATTCCAGAGCATCTTAAAACTTCTACGGGAATGCAGATATGAAATACCATACTGACACTTGTTTCCGAGACGCTTGTAGCAGTTTAAAAACTTCGTAGCGGACCAAGTGAAAAATGAAGAGAAATGTTTAAACTTGACGTCTTTGATTCTTGCTGGAAGCATCCCAAATAAATAGTAGTCATCGACCCAGAAAAATGGAGTAGCTATGGAGGCTTGAAATAACATTGGTATGATATCTATAGAGAGAAATACCACACATCCACTGCAGTACTGGTGTGGGTAGTATTTTTGACGTTTAAACAGATCGTGGTCTACGAACCAACGGTTTCTTTTGTTTCTGACGATTGGCATTCTATTACCTCTGATAGAGTTACAGAAAATAAATTTACTTCTGGATTGCATAGACCGTAGAGTTTCAAAGACTTTAAAAATGTTAATAAACACATCACTGTCCATTTTAATCACAAACTGTGCATTCATACAATGTTCAGTAATCCATTTCAAACCCATCACTCCTTTGTTTGTGAGGTTTCTATAGGAATCCATGAAGTGACCTTGTACAATGTCCTCATATTTTCTACTTTCGTTTTCTATCTTGCTTTGTAATTGATCATTTGAAATGAGACTGCCTAGTAAGAATACCACGCGAACTACCTCTGGTATATAGTTTGTAGAATTTAACATATTTTCTCTCATGATTTTTCGGGTTTCAAACTGAGACGGTTTTGAATAAATAATGATGATGACGGAGATCACCTTTTTGGAACAGATATTTTGATTGTTGATTCTGTATGGTGAAAACGAAGCTAAGGGATATAACGAACGTTTTATTTCTTTCGTTCTTGTGAATTTATAGTTATTATCTCTATGGTGAAAATTTCTATTCGATTCAACTTTGGTTTTGAATATCTGCAGCTTATCAAAAACTAATAAGATATTTACAAAACCCATAAAAAGAAGTCCAATCAAATATTTATAGGTGCTCATGCTTAATTTAAAAACGTTGAGGTTGTAACTAACAAAATAAAGTGCCTGTTCTCATTTGAGTTATTAATACACCATTGTTATGCAAATATTAAAACTTAATTCCACAGAAATTCTGTATCCATGTGCATAAATTTAATTACGCTTGGTAACAACATTTTACACAATTCATACAACTTAAAAATCTGAAAAAAATACAATAAGTTAATTAACATGTATGGCATGGATACAAGAATAGTATTAAGATAGTACAAGGAACTCAACAGCTTGCCTAAAATACAAGTTAAACTTTTTGTTGCCATCATTTTGCAAAATTATTTGGATTCTATGATTCCTTTGGGATGTTTGGCCCAATTAAGCCCCAGTCACACTGTCACGTATCGGCTTCCCCGTTTTACTACGTTTTAAAACGTCACGTTTTAATGTAATTTATTGTCAAAGTTTTCGGTCTTCACCTTTAACTAGGTATATGCTACGTTTTACAAGGTTTCCTCACGTTTTACTACGTTTTACTAGGTATGGCAAGGTTCAACATCAGCCGTTTCATTAGGTTTTACTACGTTTTGCTACGTGTGTGAAACGTTTCGTCAGGTATTACTAGGCTTTCTCACGTTTTACAAGGTATATGTTACGTTTAAGTTAGTACTTATGCGGTTTTACTAGGTATGTACTACGTTTTACTACGTTTTACCACGTGCCACTACGCTGTGAAGATTTATCTGCGAAAACCGCGTAATTTTCTCAAAATAAAAAAAATATATATATTCACCAGGAAGAGGTAGTGATTGCTTTGAAGAGAAAAGCAAGTTGTGATTTCATTCATATTTTAGTACATTTATATTAAATCTTCGCTCCAAAGACTAATGATCACTAATGGTATAGTATATTACCATTGTCCATCCGTTCGTCTGTCTGTGAAATACAATTTTGTCTCAGTTTTCCAACTGCTTTTAAAATATAATAAATATGATATTTTGCATTTACTGTAGTACCAAATGGTGCATAATAATTTCAGGTTCCTAGCTAAACTGGTTTTACACAGGTTGAAAATGGATGAAAACTTCCTATCACAGTTGTCCAGTTATAGGTCGTAGAGGTTTTATATATCGCCTTCAATCTTATCATATGGTATAATAGGGTGTATATCTATTTTATACTCCTAGGTCATCTACTTTCTGTTAACCGAATACTTAAGTTTTGAACAGAAGCGGGATATCACTAGTGCGCATTTGCTTACAAAATACTTGTTACAAATTGTTTATATTTAAAAGCTTTAAGACTTTCACGCAAAGTACTATTTCAGTCTTTTCCTCATTCCCTCTAAATAAGAGAAAAGAATCGCCTTGTAATTTTATCCCAGTCATTTAATTCCGAAAATAATTTGTTACAGAAAACTTGACAAATCGCTGCGATGAGTACAAGTGCAATAGAGATAGGCCAACTGCCTAGATCTGAACCATGTGTCTTTCTTCTTAACCCTGACGTCATTTTAACTACATTCTCGTGGAACATAGCTTGGTCAACTCGCAAACAGTTTCTAAGGAAACAATATATCATCACGTCTCAGTTCCTCTAAAATTGTTAGTGCATGCCGAACTAGGATCTCCTACTTTTCCAATGTCTCACCCAAATTAAACGCGTTTTTCTTATCCTCTGGTACCGGTTCTGGTTTTATTGATACAACCATAGCCTTATCTTGCAGAATACGCGTATACATGCTCATTCAGCAACATCCCGTAATTTACCAATTTCATAGCACTTTTTTCCTTTTAATTTGAAGATTGTTTTTAAAAAACAAGGGTGCAAAAATAGGCGAAATGAAAGAGTAAGCGTAACAAAACGTTATTATACCTACTAAAACGTGACAGAACGTGAAAAAACCTAGCGAAACTTAACATTAAACGTAAAAACGTGCAAAAACCTCATAAAACCTCGTGAAACGTTATAAATAACGTAGTAAATACCTAGGAAAACGTAGTAAAACCTTGTGGTGGGCATTCTATTACGTTTTACTAGGTTTTCGTTACGCTTTCACTAGGTTTTAACACGTTTAAACAACGTTTTACCACGTTCTACTACGTGTCTGCTACGTTTATTTATTTAGCCGCGTTTCGCCACGTTTGTGTCGTGCAAACGATACAAACGGGACACCCCACGTTTGCGTCCAGGTATCTCTACGTATGTACCCGGTTTCAACTACGTGTCGGTACGTTTCGTTACGTTTATAGCCGTTTCACTACGTTTTAGAAACGTAGTAAAACGGGGTGTCGAAACGTGACAGTGTGACTGGGGCTTAATATCTTAATTTTCCATTTTATATGCCTGTTCTAAATTAAGATCATTAAAATTTTGAAATTATTCGGTGTGTCTATGACTTATTTGTGTAACTTCCCGGACATTTGCAATTAATCATCTAAATTCTGTAGTCCTGTTATCTCCTATTAATGACGGAACTTTTACAAAATTCCGCGATCCTTGACAATACGATATGACGGGTTACTAATCAGTGCTTTTGCAGTTAAGTAAAAATATTTCAAATTAGATTTAAAAGTTACTTAACCATTAAACATCATTTACTCACTTATTTCTGTGAAAACTAAAATAATCTGATCCTAACTCAATGTGTTGTTCATACTCTTTATTTAGTCCTTAAAAGCATGTAACATTTATGTATAAAATCATTTCAGTTCATTGTTTCGTCTACAGTCAAGAACGTGACAAATCATAAGAAAATCAGACTATTGATATGTGTTCATGATTGTTTATAAGTTTCATCCATTCAAACATTCTGATTCGATTTTCATATAGACCATGTAAGCTTCTTTATGTGTATTTGTATATTTAGAGTCCATTGGAGCTCAGCATATTGTGATGTGTCCATTGGATTTTTTTCCATTGATACTTTTTCTAATTAAACTTTGTAGCACATAAATTATCATTTTCAAATTTAAGACATAGAACCTAACATGTGCGCAATTTTTAAAACATAATGAAATTAGCACTACGGTATATGAAGAATAAAGTGTAAAACCTCTGAAGAAACTATTACGCATTCGAAAAACAAAACAGAACGTATTCTTTTTGAGAAAAACTGCAAAAATGCGATATCAAAAAAGAGGACAAACTAATTATGAAATATAAACACTGTGACATGTCAAAACGTTACCCAGATCAGGTATTTTGTACTTGACCATCTAATACAAGCTAATTGTGTTATCGTAAAATTGCTTTCTGTCAAAAATTTCTATCGATTTTTTATTTATACGCTGAATGCAATATTTTTGAGTTTTATTGGTGTGTAAAAGCGTGAACCTAAGCACATTTTTAATGAAGCGCGGTAATATTTTTGAGTTTTATTGGTGTGTAAAAGCGTGGACCTAAGCACATTTTTAAAGCGAAGCGCTGCCGCGCTTCATGTTGAAAATATGCGCAAAGGTCCACGCTTTTACACACCAATAAAACTCAAAAATATTGCACTCAATGTATATAATTACATTCCGATAAAATTTATTAAATGTTTGCACAGAAATTTGCACGAAATGCATTAGTTATCTTTTTTTTTTTAAATTACTCCGCACAAGTCGTTGTTAAGCTGCATGGCACGTACTAGTGAGTTTTATCGAGAAATAAAACTGCACTATTGACCAATCGAAATTGTCGTTATAAGTTAGAATGTAGTTATATCTAATAGTACACCGAAAATGTTAATTTTCATATTCATTTTTTAAAATGACATAATTACACTGTTTTACTAAATAAAACATGTTAATTGGTCACCATACAGGTTTTGCCAAAATACAAAAACTCACCTTACCGAGGATGACATCGTTTCATTCGTTGTGTAAATAAAGGTAATAACAAAACTACCGAACTTGAATGATCAATCTCATTGTCCAGAGAAAATGACAAAAACGAATCAGTCATCCCGGAGAATTGGTGGATCGCAATGGTCCTGACTTGGTACAGGCATTTCAAACGAAATGGTGGGTTAAACCAGGTTTTATGGTGCCAAACCTCCCTCTTCCATGGAACACAACATAGTTGTGAGACACAATATGAATATTGAGGTGATCATCTCAGTACAGAAGACCAGTCAAACACTAATTAAAACAATTAATCACCATATCTTTTAATTCAATTTTGAAGTTTTCTACTAGTGGCTGATAACAAAGAAATATTTTTTTTAGGGATCGTATATATGAGAGACGTATTTTCTAATAGCCCTGCTCCAAAAGTCGGTCACGAAGAAATCGGTGTCTGATAAAAAAATCTGTGAAATGTGTGCAAGCTCTGGCATATCGAATAAGTTGTGAAATATAAACACCGTATACAGGGGAAGTAGGTATATTGCATTGTAGATTAGGAAAATTAATAATTTGAAAATTAAAATCGTCTCTTTTATCGTAAATTTTTGTACTGAGATGACCACCTGGGTCAAATTCGAGATGCAAATCTTAGAAAGACGTGAAGCAATTTGATTCGGTGGTCTGTCTCTTTAATCTCCAATTCTGGAGGATATATTGAAGGAATCCATCTACCGAATGAAGTGTTATCGACAAAAAGGACATCATCAATATATCTGAATGTAAGATTAAATTACCTTGCCTCTTTCGTCTTCTTGTTTTTTACGACTCCCTGAAGAAATTCAGTCCCATAAGAGTATAAAAACAAATCGGCGAGGAGAGGAGCACAGTTTGTGCCAATTGAAATGCCGATTTGTTGTTAAAAAATCTCTCAAGAATCCGGAGGTGACAAATATGTTGTCAATGAGGAAATCAAGCATACTGCAAACTTGTTCCATTGTGTAGCAAATTTTATCTTTGAAAGATGTTTTGGAAAAGAATGTAGAGTTATAACCCAAAAACAACAAAATTCCTATAATTTGAAAAGGCTTTTTCGAGAAGTTTTTTCATGCGACATTTTAGATTTTCGTGTGGCAAGGTAGTGTATAAAGTTGAAAAATCGAACGTTTCCAAAGAGTGAACCTCAGAAAATGATCTAACAAATCTTTCGAATTCTTCAAAATCCACATATGGTTGATTCCACTACGATTATAAATAGTGTCGCAGTATGCTTTTTGACTTTCTTTGACATCAGACAAGATTTTAGGTACATGTAAATGGACGGACAGCGCCGTAGTTGAACATGATGACGATCCAGCTATATACTTTTCTTTGTACGGATTTTTGTAAAGTTTAGGTATTTAACTCTTTATGTTCCTTCTTCATTTGAATGTTGAAAGAGGACATAAAAGAGCTATGGTTGGCTATGATTTCATCTTTGTTTTATTAGTCCGTTTGTATGTAGCACTAGCGGAAGTATTACCATCAATGCATAGTTCTTTTATTAGACAATTGTAATAATGTACTTTACATTCAAAAACTATATTATTGGAAGCCTTGCTTGCAGGCGTGACAACATACTTCTAATGTAAGGAAGAGAGGCAATTAAGAGCTTCACGATCTCTAAATACAGAAGAAGGCCGGGGGTTCACACATTTGCGAAGTTTGTCTATTTGGCTTCGTACAAGAGATCGGATAGTCCTTACCCAGTCCGACAGTGATTCAAGCTCTGGTTCTTGGTCCTTTTCCCTCTTTATCCAGGCTCTAGCATAGTCCTCCACAGCGTCCATGTTGATCTTAAAGTTGTGATTCCAATTTATACGTTGTGGTTCCCTGAATTTAGGTCCATCGGAAACCACATTACGTAATAATTCATTTTCAATTATCTTAAGATCACCCGTGATGACATGATCAGATGGACCATAGATAAAGAGAGAAGCATAGCAATCACATGTCAGAGGGGACTTTAGATATTCTTCAATGTTATTGCCAAATTTGAGTTCGTAGAGCATAACTGACATGATGTTAGTTAAGGGCACATGAAGAACTGTTTACCAAAACTAAATATTTTTTTCTGGACAACACTAATTCAACGCGAAGAATTAATATTGATAATTAAGATAGAGAAAATTTAATTGATTTATATAAGTAGTAATAAATAAAGAATAACACTAACCACCTCTATTTTTGCCGTGACTTAACACTACATGTACTTATATCGATGCAAAAAAGGACATAAAGCAATTACTGACTTCACAATGCACTAAACCCGTACGAATGGCAATGCAACAAATAATCACCGCTTTTACTATGCAATATCCCTGTACACGTGACGATATAAACAACTAACAATCCACGGTTTAAACTTTTAGTAGCCCTGTACACATGTCGATATAAATAATAACTATGCAGTTGCACTGCAACTGTACACATGTCGATTAGCCCTGTACTTATGAAAACCAAACAATCAACTTTTTAGCAAAGCGTAAACCAATGGCCATGTAGAGACTTCGATATAAACAAAATAACTCTTGCATTAACATACAATAACATTGTTCAGATGCCAAAAACAAACATGTAAGTATAAATATATACTTCTATGATAAAAACAAAACAATCGCCATTGTCACTATGACAAACATTTAAGCAATTAAAAGGTTTTCTTAAATTAAAATTATGAAAAGGTTAAATCTGCAAGGCAATAACTAAAACCCTGACTATTAGAGGCCATAACAATTTTAGGTTGAAGACAAAGACAAAACCGGCAGACAAAAAATCATCACAACAAAACAAACGACATAACAACATAAAACACACACACATAACAACAAAACCGCAAAACTATTTAACACAAGTTTCAAGGTATTTGTGACATTTGCACTTGTTTTTTGCATTTTTAGCTGTTGGTCACATGACAGGTGTCCTCACTAACCTTAAGTCAAGTCGACAGAATTTCAGACATAATCAGGACAAGAACAAATTGACACAACAAATTGAGTTGTGCAGATCCACACAGGACACGGCAATCATAGCACAGACTCATGTATATCACACAGAACAGGACAACGTACGACCATAAACCAAAAAGAAAATGAGCCAACTCACAAACTTAAACAGGCCATAATCTCTCCAAGCACCATAGAACTAAAACAAGTGATTTTCCTTTTCGTTTTTCAAAATTTATATGAATACAGTTACTGAATACAGAAATCACTTGTCTTAGGTGCACCATAAAGCCATGAAACCATCGGCATATAATTTTTCACATTCTGGAAACCTTACCTATGCTGATTGACAAGGAAGAACATTCACCTAAAATGGTCAGGTGTAGGAACACTTACATATGTTGGATATAGACAGCCCTTACCCAGTTTTACATAAACAACTTTATCTGCGGATAATGTAATGCTTAAAGAAGCAAATAGGCACCAATGGGGCATTTGAGTGTCAAAAGTCCTAAAGGGCAACGACGAAACCGCTAAACGAACAAGAACAGCACGAGGAAATGCAAAACACAAAATCAACCGAAAGGAAATCAACAACGTGAACTCAAGTCGTAACAAGATTGAACTCAATTGCTCCGGAAGACTAAGCAGTTCCTGCCTGCTATAGCACAACCGTCGTGTTGCTAATTTCCAATTCAGTGTGTCAAATCCGGTAAATAAGACAAAACAAATGTCTACGACAAACCATCATCTGCACTCGTTTCAGAGATAGAAATCCCATATATTTGTCTACGAGAGCTCGGTGTTTACCGTAAAATTAAAGGTAAAATTCTGGTTTAACATAAAGCGAATAGCGGGTTATTTTCGCGGTGGTTTACTTTTCGCTTATTTTCGCGGGTCAACGAAAATCGCAAAAATATATCCCGCGCATATATATTATTGTAACGCAAATCATTTACAAAAACATCAACGAACCGCGAAAATTAAACCCGCATTATTTTTTCACATACATGTACCTTTTCAGATAATAACCGCGAAAATAACCTGCAAACGGTACAAACTATAAGTCCGAAAATGGGGAACAGAGGAACTAAGACTTAAAATTTTGAAGACCACTGGAAAGGGGAGAGGTGAAAAGAAGCAGAAAATATAGCCAATGTGGCACACTTCTTGGCGATTCACAAAGGGATCTATTACGTGCATGAAGCGTGGCAATCTACATACACGTTGGCCCACGATGGTTTGTGGTCAGGTTTACCACATTATAGCCCGAAGACCCCGGCATTCATGATAACTGGGCTGCCTCATTCAACCACATGGAGCACACATTCCGGTCGCTTTGTTGGCTAAGCAGCTTGACCTGCCTCAGATTTCTGAGCGCTCTTTAGTGGACTTTTACTGACTAACTTAGCAAAGCTTTGACCTATTTGCCTCCTTGGTCCCACATGGAACCAGAGCTCTGTGACTTTGAAGGTTTACGAACGCAACAGCTTTCTCTATCTGCATTTATTTCATACAACAGGCCAAAACATTAAAAAACACTAATTTTCTCCTTTGAAGGCCCATATCCCTATTAAGGGTCATCAGGTTTTTCTATCTAGTAATAGTCTTCTTTCTATAGGCGAAAATGAGAAAAATGCAATTTTACCTTTAAAGGGCCTTAACCCATTTAAGGGGTCATCTGACAACTTAAGCTCACTGCAGGAGACTTTTGTAGAGCTTTTCATACAAAAGAAGGAATATTGCATCAGATTTTCTTATCTCATAAACATTTTCGATGTATAACCAAAAACTGTTGTATGACTCCTCTGTTCTATTTTTGAGAACGATTGCGCTCTTGTTTGGTCTGCAGTTACAATTTTTGATAGATAAAGATAATGTGTGCACAGTTTCAAAACAACCTCTTCGATAGTTACAGAGAAGATATTTTAGAGAAAAGGTAACGACTACGTGAAGACGACGGACGCTAAGTAGTGGCAATACCTGATATTCGGGTAAGGTGAGGTAAAAAGGGATTTACCTATATATTTCAAAGTTTCTCTTATAATACGGTAAATTTTGGTCAAGATGTTATCACGAATATCAATGAACATATATCATATTAATTTAAAATCAAAGGAAACCACATTTTTCAGCGCAAATTATGACCATTGGATAAAAACAAAATATTGAAAAAAATTGTAAAAATGGAACTAAAATATCTCCTGTCCTCAGTGCAGAAGGGTCCAAGAATGCTTACTTGTTCATCATCTTTTGTTTTTTTCTAAATTAAGGATGGTCACTCCTTTTTTTTATATCAAACATTTTATGATTTGTGGGGGAAATGATATACGATTAATAACTTAATCAAATAGCAAAAACAAAATCAAAGGTCCATGTGCTCATTTTTGAGATATAGGACGTCAAAAATGTGGGGGGGATCAAACTCCTCTAGATTTTACAAAACTTTAACATTGTGACGTTTTCGGCCTTAAAAACCATAAAGTTGTAACAAAAATTTTCAGAAAACTTATACAGTTGATTGTTAAGTTCTATATAATCTGAAAATATCATAAAATGTAGAAGTCAGTGTGCTAAAAAATTCTTCAATATTTAAAGGTAAAGCCTAGAGGAGTTCCGAAATGACACTAAAACTCTGAAACATGAAGAGTGACCATCCTTAAGTAGTATTCAAGTAAATATGGGACAGGCAGTGGTCGGCAAATCAAAATGTTTTGTTTTGGCTTTTTGGCTAAGATTCAAACTAGATTTTTCATTTCAACATGTTTTGATTTCGTTGATATTGACTTATTATGTAAAGAAACTACGACAAGAAATATCTCACATTTTTTCAACTTACCATTCATCTAGATATCAAATATCTAAAAAGATTTATAAAATTAAAACTGTGATAAACCCAAGACATATTCTATAACATTCCACGACCACAAGTGGGCGTTTTTTGTCCTTCCTGTGCCATCATATTTAAGCATTTTTCCTGATTCTTACATGGAGTGATACTTAAGCTTGATTTCGTTTTGTAAAGAAAGATCTAGCATGTCGATTTTATCAATGTATGTTTTTCTGCAATATTTGTTAATTGATTGTCTCTTCTATTTTGTTATATAAGATTCTGTTTTCGTTGTGATTTATCACCAAATGCATCTATGTTTGTAATGATAACAGTTTTCAATTTTGTCGTCTCACAATATTTCCGCCTAAAACATGACTAATTTGTTACAATAATAACAATTGTATTTTTATATTTACTGACACATCTACAACTACAGAGTCACATCAAATATTGATAGCAGTAGCTTAAAGTCTACATTAAAAGTAATTATGTTATTTCTGATGTTAATCTGCTATTTTTATTATTGTCCTGACTGCATTTTTAATGTTTAACCCCTATTATCAAGCCATCAAGTCCCTTGGTACCAAACCGAAGTAAACATGATAATCAAAATGTTATTGAATATCAAACGAATCTAGATCATTTGATAATAGTATTTTATGTTCAAATCATGGAGGTCTAAAGTAAAGAAAGTCGCCTCTTTAGTGAAACATATCATCATTACAACAAAGCAGAGGATAAAACACGATTCTATTTTTAGAGCCAGTCTCCAAAAGCACCAAAATGGCTAGGACATAACATGTCACAGAATTTGATGATTTTAATTTTACAATGTATTCAGTTGTATGCTCTTATATATTTTCGAGTACTGGAATGTGTGTTGGGAAGACACAGTTTACATATTTCCAAAATTTGACAACTTTTGGTTGTTTCTTTAAAAATAGATAAATTTATCTGTTTGGTCATTGTTGTAATATTTTTGGCATTTTTTTTTAATCAAATCTAATATTCTACTGGTTTTCCAAGTTTTCTACTCCTAGCGTGTCTGATGAAGGTTAATCCAGAAAAGCGCTTTACACGCAGTGAAATTTTGCTTTTGTACATTTATGAAAATCATTTCAACATGTGGATCGTGTCTTTTTGACACATATTCCATATTCTTTCGTTTTTAATATTATTTCAGAGTTTGGCTTTAGTGCCGTGTGGAGGTCGTAGAAAGCTTCCCCGTGCTTCAGTTGTATGCTCTTATATATTTTCGAGTACTGAAATATGTGTTGGAAAGACACAGTTTACATATTTCCAAAATTTGACAACTTTTGGTTGTTTCTTTAAAAATAGATTAATTTATCTGTTTGGTCATTGTTGTAATATTTTTGGCATTTTTTTTATCAAATCTAATATTCTACTGGTTTTCCAAGTTTTCTACTCCTAGCGTGTCTGATGAAGGTTAATCCAGAAAAGCGCTTCACACACAGTGAAATTTTGCTTTTGTACATTTATGAAAATCATTTCAATATGTGGATCGTGTCTTTTTGACACATATTCCATATTCTTTCGTTTTTAATAGACATGCTGATTACAAAATTAGCCTCAGTTCATCTCTATTAACGACCGTTGCCATGGTGACCACAACGGTCTTTTGAACTTTGTGGAATACCCTTAAATAGGCTATATTTCATTAAATGATATAATATAGAATGGATATGGTGAGCTGCAAAGTTAGAAAGGGGTGTCCGTGTGCCAACAGTGATGAAAATCATCTTTTTAAAGCCGTTGACACCGGAAAATCCAGCATGGGGTTGAGCTGGAATCGAACCCATACTCTGTCATCTATGGCAACTTCGCCTGCACTGTGTCCAGCGCCCTAGACCACTAGACCACCTAGGCTAGATAAAAATCTAGCTTTCGGTTGCCTAGTTAAGCCTCCTCGTAGACAATCTAAGGTTGTAACACAGTACACGATGAACATTAGGTGGGTAGGGAGAGAAAGATAGAGAATTGGTCGCAACTGGTATAGTAATATAAGTATATATATGATAAATGGTGTTGCGCACAGCTCTGTAAAGTAAATGATATAATATAGAATGGATATGGTGAGCTGCAAAGTTAGAAAGGGGTGTCCGTGTGCCAACAGTGATGAAAATCATCTTTTTAAAGCCGTTGACACCGGAAAATCCAGCATGGGGTTGAGCTGGAATCGAACCCATACTCTGTCATCTATGGCAACTTCGCCTGCACTGTGTCCAGCGCCCTAGACCACTAGACCACCTAGGCTAGATAAAAATCTAGCTTTCGGTTGCCTAGTTAAGCCTCCTCGTAGACAATCTAAGGTTGTAACACAGTACACGATGAACATTAGGTGGGTAGGGAGAGAAAGATAGAGAATTGGTCGCAACTGGTATAGTAATATAAGTATATATATGATAAATGGTGTTGCGCACAGCTCTGTAAAGTAAATGATATAATATAGAATGGATATGGTGAGCTGCAAAGTTAGAAAGGGGTGTCCGTGTGCCAACAGTGATGAAAATCATCTTTTTAAAGCCGTTGACACCGGAAAATCCAGCATGGGGTTATATCATTTACTTTACAGAGCTGTGCGCAACACCATTTATCATATATATACTTATATTACTATACCAGTTGCGACCAATTCTCTATCTTTCTCTCCCTACCCACCTAATGTTCATCGTGTACTGTGTTACAACCTTAGATTGTCTACGAGGAGGCTTAACTAGGCAACCGAAAGCTAGATTTTTATCTAGCCTAGGTGGTCTAGTGGTCTAGGGCGCTGGACACAGTGCAGGCGAAGTTGCCATAGATGACAGAGTATGGGTTCGATTCCAGCTCAACCCCATGCTGGATTTTCCGGTGTCAACGGCTTTAAAAAGATGATTTTCATCACTGTTGGCACACGGACACCCCTTTCTAACTTTGCAGCTCACCATATCCATTCTATATTATATCATTTACTTTACAGAGCTGTGCGCAACACCATTTATCATATATATACTTATATTACTATACCAGTTGCGACCAATTCTCTATCTTTCTCTCCCTACCCACCTAATGTTCATCGTGTACTGTGTTACAACCTTAGATTGTCTACGAGGAGGCTTAACTAGGCAACCGAAAGCTAGATTTTTATCTAGCCTAGGTGGTCTAGTGGTCTAGGGCGCTGGACACAGTGCAGGCGAAGTTGCCATAGATGACAGAGTATGGGTTCGATTCCAGCTCAACCCCATGCTGGATTTTCCGGTGTCAACGGCTTTAAAAAGATGATTTTCATCACTGTTGGCACACGGACACCCCTTTCTAACTTTGCAGCTCACCATATCCATTCTATATTATATCATTTACTTTACAGAGCTGTGCGCAACACCATTTATCATATATATACTTATATTACTATACCAGTTGCGACCAATTCTCTATCTTTCTCTCCCTACCCACCTAATGTTCATCGTGTACTGTGTTACAACCTTAGATTGTCTACGAGGAGGCTTAACTAGGCAACCGAAAGCTAGATTTTTATCTAGCCTAGGTGGTCTAGTGGTCTAGGGCGCTGGACACAGTGCAGGCGAAGTTGCCATAGATGACAGAGTATGGGTTCGATTCCAGCTCAACCCCATGCTGGATTTTCCGGTGTCAACGGCTTTAAAAAGATGATTTTCATCACTGTTGGCACACGGACACCCCTTTCTAACTTTGCAGCTCACCATATCCATTCTATATTATATCATTTACTTTACAGAGCTGTGCGCAACACCATTTATCATATATATACTTATATTACTATACCAGTTGCGACCAATTCTCTATCTTTCTCTCCCTACCCACCTAATGTTCATCGTGCACTGTGTTACAACCTTAGATTGTCTACGAGGAGGCTTAACTAGGCAACCGAAAGCTAGATTTTTATCTAGCCTAGGTGGTCGGTCTAGTGGTCTAGGGCGCTGGACACAGTGCAGGCGAAGTTGCCATAGATGACAGAGTATGGGTTCGATTCCAGCTCAACCCCATGCTGGATTTTCCGGTGTCAACGGCTTTAAAAAGATGATTTTCATCACTGTTGGCACACGGACACCCCTTTCTAACTTTGCAGCTCACCATATCCATTCTATATTATATCATTTACTTTACAGAGCTGTGCGCAACACCATTTATCATATATTTCATTAAGATTTTATTAAAAGTTGAAAACCTATTAAATCAAAAATTATTATTGGTATTATTTACATCCTATGGTATGACATTAAAACTACGTTTATATGTTTTACATAATATTATAATAGGTGCAACCTAAAATGGGACGCAGCTTTAGAAAATAGTCAAAAAACGTCATTGATCAATTTCTAATTATTAAAATTTCGAATTATTATTGCAAATTACAAATATTTGTAACATTCGAAAATTGTATCAAAATATAATAGGATGACGTTGACGGGACGAAATAACCTTCTTTTGGTTTTACGTTATCCATGACGTCATTTCCCGGTCAGCCCTGAGTATTTCGCGCTCCAGCAGAAGTAAACAAAGCAACCTTTTTTCTGCCAGGTTTTGGGTGATTTTCTGTACACCAATATATCTTTTTAGAAGTATTTGGTGGAGAAGAATGATATAAAAACCTGACAGAAAATTAAGACTTGTTTCAGGATTTTGGAAAAAACACTAATCACGATTGTTCCTAACGCACCTGTTTACAATGACCATTCTCGCGAGAACTTGGCGAGATCATTTCATCTCTTTAACAACGAGAGAAACTTGAAAAATATATTAAGAGAGTTGTTAGTTTTGACTTTCCATCCGTATACACCTGTCTATTTTAAAAGAAATTAAACTGTGGTTATTAAATCTGTAAATTTTAAAATTTATTCCCCAAAAAGCATCGAATTTCTGGCCCCATAGAAATTCGTGCCTAGTTCACTTGCGCGCACTCGGCACATCCGGTTTGGAAAAAAAACCAAACCATTAGTTTTGGGAAGTTTCTACATATGTGGGACTGCGTCCCATATTAATGACATTGTAATAAAGCTGATTATCTAACGCAAACAATGCTTTTTTAGTGTGTATTTTTCGTTGAATTTAAGGGATTTTTTTGGGGTTTTTTTACAGTTTAATTACACAAACCCCAACTTTAGATTGTTTTTGTAATAAATATAAAGATAAACAGTAGTACTTCAACATATAAAAAAAATCCCAATGGCTTTTTTAGTTTAAGAGAAAAATTGCGCTAATATTGGTTACCATTGTAACCAATTCAAACAAGCTATTTATTTTAAAAAAAACCATAAAATAGACAGGAAACCATATTATTGGGTACAGCTTCTAATGAAACAAGTCAAATAAAATCATTTTATCATTGAATGAACTTGAAGTGCTTCAAGGGTTCTATGTGAAGTTCAAGGTCACAAAAATATGTCCATTTCACAAGAATTTTAAAGAAAAAAATCTTTCTTTTAGTTGACCTTGACCTTTAAGATGCATGAGCATGGCCAATTTTTAATAAAAGCAAATTGTGGTAAAGACCATGACAAATATATATCACAAAGAACTTTTAAACATTTATCTTTCGATAATATCATTTCAGAGTTCTTAGAGTTCATAGCGATCTGCTAAAAATAATATAGACCAGCCTTATTTTAAAGGAATGAACTATTTTGCTGATATCATTTTGATAATTTAAAGTCATTCATTTATTACAATAAGATAGATTGTTATCTCTTTGTACATAAAAGTAAACTCCAAGCTAAATAATGTCAAGGCCAGGCCAAACTGAAAAATACATATTTTCTCTAAAACCTTTGCTTAAATTTGATAATTTTTCGAGACATTGAACTTCACATTAATGACCTTGAATTACTTTAAGCTTATTCAATGGTAAAATTATTTTATTTGACTTATGTCATTAGAACCTGTACCCCAAAAGGTATGGTTACCTTTCTATTTTTGTCTTTTTTAATAAATAGCTAGTTTTAACTGTTTACCATAATGATTGTTATCAATTTTAGCGCCATTTTTTCTCAAATGCTATAAAAGCCATATTTGTGATTTTTTTACATCTTGATGCAATATTGTTTATCCCTATGGTTATTACAAAAACAACTAATTCTATAGTTGGGTTGTTATGTCATTTAACTGAAAAAAAGTACAAAAAATTCCTTAAAACCAATGAAAAAATACACATTCAAAATAACAGTTTTTGCGTTAGATGATCAGGTTTATTACCATGTCATTTATATGTACAAAACTCAAAACTTTGTTTTCAATGTCGTACCCTAGGGTGTAAATTATACCCATAATAATTTTTTTATTTCATAGGTTTTCAGCTTAAAAAAAAATCTTAATGAAATATAGCCTATTTCATGGTATCAAAATGGCCGCTATGGTTACCATGCATTGCAACAGTAGTCAATAAAGATGAACTGAGGTTAATTTTGTTGTAAGTATTCCTTTAATACTTTGTCAAATAAAAATCATGGAAATCTGAGACCTACTATTTCCAAGCATGGGTTAAATTTTTGGATTTTTACAGAGAATGGCTCTTAAAAGTAGTCGTCTTGAAAAATCAACAAGACAAGGTTCATATAGTTCAAAGAATGAAAATGTGATACGATGTGACCGACCACTGACCTCCTATAAAAAAAACAAGCCAGCACATTATACAAACACTATCACCAAACTGTTATATAAAACTAAAACAATTGCCCCTATAATTTATTAACCTTCATTTCTTACACATGATTTTGTACTATCTTTTTATATAGTTGGTCCAAGATATTCACAAAATAAAAGATTCTTACATGTTTATGTGCGTCGATAAAAACAGTTAATTTTAGTGTTATGGATATATGTCTGTATATTGTTAGAGAGTCCCCTTGTCAGGAGCGTAAAAGCAAAAGAATAATATTATTGAAAGGCAAATGGAAACAAAAAACAACAATCATATGACAAAATCAACATACCAAATCATTTACAGAATATTAATAGGAATATATAAAATCTGTTCACTAAGGACTGTATAATACCTTTTCTTACCACGTTTTTTACTTTTTGGAAGAAAACTTTCGCGTTCCTGCGAAATATCGAAACTGTTGCCGTCTACGATCAGTGCTTGGTGCTGAATGGTTTGGGAAAATGCTTACCAGTCTTCCATTCGGATTATCTAGTGAGAGTTGAACGGTGTTGATGCGCTTAAAATTCATGGCAGCAGAATTTCCCCCTCTCTCAGATCTAACACTTTCAATGAGTATTCTATTCTGTGCTAAAACTTGCCTGCTTTGGTTTTGTATCGTTTTGTTTTGCTCCTTTATTTCTTGTATGTTGTCAGCCATTTTGCGTAAAATTTTTGTCTGTTCTGTCTTCTCTTCGTTAAACCTTTTTATTTCGATTTCAGCCTCAGTTAGTCTGGATTGAACTTTCATCAGCTGGATACGTAGTGTGCTGATTTCGTCTGTCTGAGCCTTTTGCTTTCCTTCATTTTGGGCGATGGTATTTTGCAATTCCTTTATTTTCTTTTGAAGTTGGTTTTCCTTCAACTTCAGATTTTCCACTTCGCTTTCCAAATTATCTTTGGTTCGTTGTAAATCTTCAATTTCTCTATCTTTCGCCTTGTTTGATTGTTGAATATTTTGAATGGCGTACTCTTGTTCGTCTACTGTACTTTCGAGCTGGTCATTTTTTTCTTTCATTTTTTCTATCTGTTCATTCATTTCTAGCATAGTTTGATTTTTCTCTTTTTCCACCAGACTGCACCTTAATAATAAAACATCATTTTTCATTTTCAATTCTCGCTCCTTAGAGTCAACTATACCTTTTTCTGTACTGTAAATAGTATTCATCTTTTCTATATGTCAAGACTAAATATCTGAAAATAGAAGAAAAGAATGTAAGAATTTTTAGTTTAGTTATACTGCGCCATAATTTACATCGATTTTTAAAAAATATTTAGGTTTTTAAAAATTTCAGATATGTTAATACATAAAATAGTTATAACTTTTGCACAACATTTTTTTTGAAACGATTAGAATAATCATGAATCATCCTCCGACGATATTTTTTTTTCATAGAAAAGAATAACACACCTACTGTCTAATTGTTAATATGTGTTGTTGTTTTTGTTGTTGTTGTTATTATCGCTACAGGTTTCAAATCAATATATTTTTTTCACAATTTTCAAACGAAATTACAGCCAATAAAGCAATGAATAATTTAATGAAATTTTCTAATTTTGTTTAACACTATAAACTTTACTGGCATAAAAAATGTCAAACAGTCATATTATAGTCTTATGACTCCATGAAGATAAAAAAAATGACAAATTTAGATGACTTTCGAATCTAGGGATAAAATCCAACCGTAAATGAAAACTGACACAAGAACAAACTGTTTAACATTCACTGTATAATTTATGTACGTAACATATAATATCTCTGTAATAAAACCCCTTTTTTATTGCAAAAAAAATGTCTCTATACAGTAATAAAACGTTTTTTAAGTAGTATTTATGAACTAAATGCAGTATATAGTCAACTTATCGTTCTTTGCAGGAGATTTGTATGTCCACTTGACAAATTGTTTTCACATAATTTGAATCGTGCAAACAAATTCAAATATCATAGATTATTCTTTAACTAAAACATAAAGATATATTAGAATACTAAACTTAAAAAAAATCCTAATATCAAATTATTTGCTATAAGACCTAAAATAATAGTTTAGTTTAATTGCCCCCTTATCGTTATTATAGCCATAGACCTGTATATAAAATAGATTTGCAAATTGGTGAAATCTCACAATATCTCATGCAAATAAACGAGATTTCGTACAAAATAAACAATTAGAAAAGTACAACTTTATACTGTAATATCTCAAAAACCGTTAAAAATTTTAACATGATTCTTTTTTACAGCCATTCTTAAATGTTTTGAGATTTTTGATGTGTTAAAATAACCTTTATAACCTTTAACACTTTAGAGGAGTTTCAAAAGCGCCCATGCAATCCTTATTTTCATGAAAATACAATATTTCACAAAATTTTCGTAAAGTTTTCACTTTAAATTGTCCCAAAAAGTTTATTTTTTAACCAAATTAAATGGAATTTTCGCACAGATATTCCTTAATCTTTTCTCTGTTTGATGCAATTTATTCCGATAAATTCCATCCAAAGGCATAAAAGTAGTTTAAAAAATAAACTAACTCTCATTTATCAACCAGTGATATTTTCACACATATACTGGACAATTAACAAGTTGCATATCTATTTAATATACAGGTCTATGTTATAGCTATTTAGTAACTGATATTTCTTGATACCCCAATTTATGAACATAGAACAATAAACACAAAGATGACAATGTTAAGAAGATTGTTTAAGAATTTCCGTCCTTTATAAACAACATTTCAATAAAACTCAGAATGTGATATTTTTCAATCAAATATGGACGTACACCATTAATGAATTGTTTAATAAGTATCCATATTTATACTGCAATTGTTCTATATAAGTAGTCAAATTTTACTGACCGTATATCGATATGTGATATACGGTCAATGTCAGGATATCACTTTAAGAACACTTCCCTTTTCTATCGTTTGCTTACATTTGGGCCAACTCATTTCGTGAACACGGGTAACCCGATGGTCACAATGATTTTATGATAAATTTTACACATGCGTTGAGAATTTCAAAATCGAAGTAGAACCTCGACCTCTTAGTTTGATATCAGTTGCAATCGAAGAAATTTTAACTTTTTGTCATATTTCCGGTTGCAATAAAGTATGAAGCTTTTGCATGAAAGAAAATCCGCAATATTGGCATAATTTACTGTTTGAAAATTACCTTTAAAATTTACCACATCTTTTATATTAGAAGATGTTCTATGAATTTACAAATAAGGTTTAACAAATAAGGCGCAACAATCATTTCTAAATATTTTCTCTCCCATGTTACAATTTTGCGCTACTATGGCTTTATGTATATGAGCATTTAATTTTTGGCACAGCAACTTTTCCAATATAATCGGGAAAGAGTAAAACTATTGACTCACATTCCTACCATTGACTGCAAGAAACATGAAAAAGAAATGTTGCATAAAAGTTACTCATGCTCGAATGTTCATCTTTGGCTGAAAGACTATAGATTTTTTTTTAATCTGATATATTAACGTACACTAATAGCATTTCGGAAAATTCTATCATACGGGTTATTTGTTAATTTCAATAATGATAGATGCACTCGGACAAAATTTAGTTTACTTTCTTAATTATTTAATTTGCATTTTGTGTTTTTAATGTTTTATTAATCTACTTACGGTGACTTGTTAGTAGATATAATATTGCTACAATATGTACTTCATGTCATTGGGCAATGGTAAGCCTAATACTTCCGATCGAAACTATGACCCAAATCTGCACACATCAGAGAACAAAATCCCATGTGGTTACGAGTGCATGGTATCTACCATAAAAGTTCTTGATTGGAGACAGCAACTGGGAAGCGACATAATCCTATGTTAGCAATTTCTGTGTCAAACATGACGCTTTGCTAAGGAAATCAATGTCATTCCCGCAAGCTCTGGGGTAAAGAATCAATTGTGATACGAAATTCCATAAGCTGCATCCGACGGAATGTTGCTACACAAGAAGGGAACGTTGATTAATGTTGAACAAAGAAATAGAACAATGACGGTCTAACAGAAAAATAAGGCTTCATTTCCATCCAAACAATGCATTGACATACAGAATGATGCATGAAATTGGAAGATTAAGGTCATAACAAACCAACCGGACTTGGATGTTCAATCTTAAGTTGCGAAAAAAAAAACAATCAGGGAAAGACCACAAGAGAAAATAAAGATTGCAGCGGTCCTGACTTGATATAGGCTTTTAACAAATGATGGGTTAAACCAGGTTTAATGTGCCAACATTCCTCTCCCATTGCGTTCTAAGGGCCCAGTAATAACACAAAACACGACACTACCGTTAGATTCCATAGATATCGTGAAGATCATCACCTTAGAAAAACAAACAGCAAAAAATAAATAAACCAATCGGGGGTGGGTCATTAAATCTGACATGATTTTCAATTTGTATACCAATGACGAATATTGAAAGAAAAAACCTTTTGGAGACCATTACATTATATTCAGTCAACTTCAAGGATATAGTTGTTCCTCAGAATTCTTGAAAGGTAACTGCTTATACGGCAACATAAGAACTGAATCAAAATGCTGACCCTCGTCGAGTAAACATGTGCACAAATTAATTCGATTTCAAAGGTTTAACAATTAACATTTTATCGGAGAAATCAAAAGTTTCAATAATATATTTTTTAAACAGTCGAATTCAGTTTCGGTTTCGATTTCGGTATCGGTTTCAGTTTCGGTTTCAGCTTATAGTGAAAATGTCTAATAGGAGCCTAAACTATACATTCGGTTGCTTAATAAAGCATAGCAGTGTCTAGATAAATAATTATAGCCAAATATCAACAAAGTGCTGTCATTTGGCCTCCATGTGCAAGGTAATTACATTATTGGTGTTATTAAATCTACTCACAATCGAATTAATGGAAGATTATTCAGGGGTAATTCGTGCTTATTTAAGGTGTAATTTGAACGGAAAGGAAATGAATAGAGAAAACAACAAAAGCAATGTTTTAAAAAAGATTTGACAAATTCGTGGTATCGATTGCAAATTCGAGCATATCTGACTAGCTGTTTAATTTATATATTAATTTTAGGGGTATAACGTTTCTTTTGTCCATGAGTATATGTATTTCATTTAGATCATGGGCCAGAACCACGAGCAGCGCATACTTGGCTCTTTGAAGACTACTGGCGGTTATCCATTGTGTTTTTTTCTTAATTACCGCTTGCTTGTGGACTGTGTCGCGTACACTTATTCCACATCTCATTATTATCTATTTGGTGTTTTCGTCGCCATGTAGATTTCTACATAGGCTTTAGCCTAGAGATATAGACTATTTGGTCGCGCGTACGAACCAGCAAAGTTTATAAAAAAAGTAAACACAGTGCGCATGCTATAGGTGGGATTAGTGCTCATGACTATGATTTTTTGTAAAGCTTTACAAATATTATTTAGTGATGGTTGTCTCTTCAATTTTTAGATCAATAAGGTGCCACAACTGTATTTTTGTTGTTCATATGTTTTAATAGAATTAGAAAATACAACTTATCTGTTGGCCTTTTTGTTAGTACAAAAATGTATTTTTCGTAGACAATATCCCTTTAAGGGATAAATCTTTAGGATAGATATCATTTATAAAGTTCAAGAAAGTGAGGGTCATCTTTACACATTTGGAAAAAAGACTATCTAGTATTTTTATGGATCTTACAATTAAAGATCTTATACCACATTATTTTACAAATTCTGAACCTCCTATCGTATCTTACAAATATAAAAAGCCCACACGTAATATTATTTTTAACTATACATCCACTACAATTGATGAAGAACTAGACGCGAATATCCCTTTTTATGCAACTGTGCTGATTCTGACTTGAGATATGCTCCTTGTTGCCATGTTGTTACAGGCGACATTAACTCGTCAATGATCCAGAGGTAATTATTTTTTTTTGAAAAAAAGGACCTAAATTCAGACCTCCCTCAAAAATAAACTGGAACTCATGTTTTGATTGTGTTGATGCAGCTCTTCAGTCTGACTAAGTCATGGATTAAAAGGGAAGGGGCAGATGCAAAATCTTTAGACAGTTTTAAGAATAATTTTATAGCCATTGTTAAATTACGTATAACCCAATTTCAAAACTCTTTTGTAGAATTTTTACCCCATTCTTACATCAACAGAATTAAGTCAAAACTATGTTTGCTAGGTTCGCAGTATGTTTTTGATCCTGCTGATAAAGCAGCTAAGAATGTTGTATGACGGAAATATTACCTTGACGTTTTAAACAATGAAATTACAGGCTCGTGCAACTTCATCCCCGTTCAGTCTTCGGAAGGAAGTATTATTGACGATCATACCACAGCAACAACAGCACTGCGAGCAGCCCCTACAAACAATAAATTACCCACTGTGTACTGGATCCCTAAATTACACAAAAACCCATTTAAATCCCGTTTTATTTCTGCTTCTATAAGTGTTCTCTGACCAATATTTTTAAAGTTCTCTCTCATGCTTTGACAACAATAATTCGATACTGTAACAAAATTTTTGAAAATAGTGGCGTAAATCATTTTTGCATTGTAAAAAATTCTCTTGATGTTTTAGACAAACTTCGAGCATTTGAAAATACTTTCCTGACAGTTGACAGCTACGATTTTTCTACTTTGTATAAAATCTTCCTCATTATCAAATTAAAAAGAAATTTGAATATTAAGTTAAATTGTGCTTTGATAAATTTAAAAGTGATTACATTTGTTTCAAAAAGTACTGGGTAAATCGTTTTTCAGTAACGAAACCCATAAAGGCTATGTTAATTGGACTGACGTAGAAATGATTACTGCACTTAACTTTATTTTAGATAATATTTACATACGTTTTGGAAAATAAATATATCGCCAAGTTATTGGTATTTATCTGGGAACCAATTTCGCCCCACTTATAGCAAATCTTTTTTATATTGTTATGAATCACAATTTATGACCAAACTACAAAAAGACACAAACAAACACCACCTTATTGACATTTTTACAATACTTAGAGATACTCAGACGACATCCTTGCCCTTAACAACCCCGATTTCTCTAACTTTATAAATGATATCTATCCTAAAGAATTAACCCTTAATAAATCTAACTCGACCGGCGATAGATGTCAATTTTTTAATTTAGATTTAATCATTGTCAATGGAAAATTGCACACTAAAGTCTATAATAAACGTGTCGGCTTTTCTTTCCCAATTGTGAACATTCCTTTTCTTGAAGGTGATGTACCTCTAGCTCCATTTTACGGAGTGTACATTTCACAGTTAGTCAGATATGCTCGAATTTGCAGTGGTGTTTCTTATTTTAATGACAAAAACCGTTTCATTACAGAAAAATTGCTAAAACAAGGTTATCGATAACACTAATTAGTCAAATCTTTTACTAAATTCGTTCATAAATATGGGTATCTTATTGGAAAATTTAACTGTACACGTTGTTTTTCGATTGTAAAAGGAATATCACATCCTGAATTCTATGGAAATGTAGTTTATAAGGCACGTAAATTCAAAAAAATCTTTAAATTTGGTGTTTTTTGGTAGAAATATTGATAATTTGATAGTAACTCTAAAACATTAATCTTTTACTTTTTGACTATTGTATTGTTTCGAAGCATTACAGCGATCAAATATTTCGGTTTTGTGTGATGATATAATACTAAATCATTAGTTGTTTGAAGTGTTATGCTGGATTTAGAATCGATATGTTTGATTTTCTTTTACATCAGTCGATGAATGCTTCTTAGCTAGCTGTCAGTAACTGCGAGTGTTCTCAAGGGAGTTCCTTTACGTTTCGTTGTTATCATATAGTACTCTTGCCTCGGGTTCTCTCTTGTTGAATTGAACTTTTATCGATTTGATTTTTAAAGTGTGTTATTTTTTGTGCTTTGTACAAGATAAACAATAGGGGGAAGGTTGGGCCCTAAAAACTAGGTTAACCCCGCCACATTTTATATGTGCCTGTCCTTTGCCAGGAATCCTTGTCAAAGCTTTTGTTTGTACTTGTCTACTATCTGTTTTTTGTTTTATGTCCAGAAATGGGTCTTTTTTGATAATCTAGGGTTGTTTGATTCTTATGTATTGTATTTTTAGTCTTGGGCCAATGCAAGACAGCGAGCAGTGACCTCTGGTCATGTTGAAGATTGCTGGCTGTTTTCCATTGTGATTTTGTAAATTGTCGTTTCTTTTATGTTGGTTATGTCGCGTACACTTATTTCACATCTCTTTGTCGTCTATTATAATTTACGTCTTATTTCAGTCTATGTGGAGCCTAAAATATACATTCAGTTGCTTAATAAGGTATACCATCGTCTAGATAAATAATTTTACATACAGTTTAAGTAATTTGTACGTGTACACTTGATCCGTTTGCTGGGGCATTTTTTTTTGCGTTTTTTAGTTCACCCAAAATATAGTCAAATATCAACAATGTCCTGTCGTTTTGGCCTCCAAGTGCAAGGTAATTTCATTATTTGTGTTATAAAATCTCCTCACAAATTTGAACGGAAAGAAAATGAATAGAGAGAACAACAAAAGTAATATTATTAACTGGAAGGGAAAATGATCGGCGATTCTTATATCAGACGCTGCTACACTTTATTTTTTTTTATTTCTATGAGCAGTTTAATCGCATATAGACTAGAAAATAGGTCAAATATCTACCATTTTATTTAAAGTGTAACCATGAACGTTAAGAGCCAGGGTGTCGTCTGAATATTTGTGAATATTATTAAAGATATCAATCAGGCGGTGTTTGTTTGGTCTTAAGTTGTGGTTCGTAACATTATAAGAAAAAAAAATCAGCTACAAAAGGAGCACAATTAGTTCCCAAGGAAATCCAAATAACTTGGTTATATATTTGTTTTCCAAAACTTATTTAAATATTATCTAAAAGAACGTTAAATGCAGTAATCATTTCGTTAACAAAGACTTATATAAAAAACAAATGTAGTCACTTTTGGATTTATCTGTCAGAGACTTAACATGTCGCGGCATAACTATGGCGTATTGTAACGTCAAGACAATTGTAACAAAATTTTGTAGATAATATTTATAGTTGAATATACGATTATGTTGACCACACGTTCTTTTATGTAGCTTGAACCCCACGTATTCCAAATTATCAAAGCACCATTTAACTAAATATTTAAATGTCTTTTTAATAAGATTATTAGGAAGGTTAGTTTACAAAGAAAAAAATCATAGCTCTCAACGGTCTGAAAAGTATTTTCAAATCCACGAAGTTTTTACAAACATCAAAAGAATTTTTGAAACTCCAAAAATGATTTATGCCACTATTTGTGTTAGATGACAATCTATCTCTGCATTGAATTCCAGAACTATATGAAAATTCATATAAACAGTTCATCTAATTGTTCCACTAAACCTCGTTCAGTTCTTTTGTCTTCAATACATACGGTTCTTAAGAATTTCAAAGAACTAATGGAAATTCGTTACTCTAAATCAGTTTCATCTGTGAACAGCATCAAAACTTTCGATTTCTCTACACTTTATACTTCTTTTCCACATTACGATTGGCACTACTGATTATACGCACTTTTTTCTCCAAAAAAAGAAAAGAAAACGGAGGTACAAATATCTAGTAGTCGATAATGTTATGACTTAATTTGTCATCAATGAGTCTGAGGCAAAGAAGACTAACTTCGTCGTCAATGAGTCTAAGAGCTATTGAAGTTCAGATGTTGAAATCAAAACAAATTATAAATAACGTAACATCTTTAAACAGTTAAGAAGTTATAAATAACCAAAATGCGTGTTCAATTCAATATATTTTTTCTAAGTTTTCGGGTTTATGAAATATCAATGGCATGTCATTTTGGGGGGGGGGTGCTGATATAATTGTTTGATGAACTTGGTACCGATACTTTCTACAAATATAAGAAAAAAAGTCAAATACGGTCTCAAAATATGTTTCATTTCGAAATTAGCAATAGGTAGAAAACTTAATCGGAGGATGTATTAACCATAAAACCCGATCCAACACACAATTTGATTCACGATCTGCAATGATTTCAATTTTGCTGCTTTGGTATAACCACGGGGGTCACTTCCTATATTAATGTATATACAGATGTGTCACTGGAATGGGTCTGATTTTTAAGCCTTGAAATATATGATAGGGTATCAAATGAGCTAACATTATATAAATCAATGAGTCGAGGTGAAACTGATGGTAGACTGTTATAACCATTTTAGTTGGATGCCCTGTCAAAGATGTCAGATTTTATCTAAGATTAAACTATTACATGGTGTTATTTTTTCATATCAATTATTAGAATTAGAATTTCAATGAAGTGACCCCCATGGATATAACCTCTTAGTTGTTATTTGGAATTTAATTTTGTCCTAGGACAAATAAATAATTATAAACCAGAGGACAATTCGGACTCGACCTTAATTTAGATTCTTTGACGCAGTGTAACATAAACATTTGACTAATATTTGATAACGATTAAACAATTGTAATGAAAGATATATACATGTACCAAAGAATAAATAATGATAAAAGCGTTGTCTTTTTGAAAAAAAAATATGCTTACATCTTAAGTAACGTTAATCCAGATCTTACATAGATTACAGAGGCACCGACCATTTGATTTCCTGGGGGGCCTGGGATTTTCACCCAAGCTGGGAATTTTTGTCGACCGCTGCGTGGGCCAGCTGATTTTTTTTCAACACACTCAATGCTAGAAAATTTTGTTCAGGAAATTTCTTTTTTTTTCTAATGTGCAAGATGAGGGCCAGATTATTTTTTTCGCCCTATAAGCTGGCCTGAATATTTTTATTTTGCCAAAAATTAAAGCCAGAATATATTTTTTTAATCCCCCCCCCGAAAATCAAATGGTCGGTGCCTAAGCATTTAAAAAAACCCTAGTTTTATTAGAATAAAAATATGCATGACGCAATTCTTCATATTGATGGCAATCAACGAAATATTCTTTTTATAATTGTATTATCAAATTACTGCGATTCTAAATAATATTACAAAAGAGTTAAAGAAAATGTTTTGCCGATTTTTAAAGAAATCTATGTCTAGTTTGCATGCACCCTTGTGGCTATGATTCAGTGTTGAATTTGCGACAAAAGCCATGATCATTGAAAGAAGAACCCTGTTTTAATCTATTCCGACAAATGGTACCTTCCCGATTTAAAATTTAAATAAGATATGTTCCATAACTCAAATAATCTGTTTCGAATAGCATTTTTATAATCACTTTGTTTTGTAAACATTAATCTTAATTTTGTGTACACTTTATAAATCAGCTTGTAAAAAGTTTCAATAGAGTACGCAAACAATCTCTTTAAAATCCAACTCAATCATGCCGAAGCATAGACGTATTTAGAAATAAAAAGGGATTTTTAACAAGTAATAAATTGGAGTTTATAAAAATTGATTAGAAGAAGTTATATTAGGGTAAAGATTTCAAAATATTTTGATATATTAAAATGAAAGCCTATTTCAAATTGACTTGAGATTAAGCAGTTTTTTCTTTGAACATCAGTTCTACTTTTTGTGTAGAATCTTTAAAAAAAAATAAACAAAAGGTCGCAATGTTGTCTTTTTAAAATTTTTGTTTGTTCAATTCGACAGTGTATAAAATGGGATCTTACAGAAAATGTTCAACATCTTGATCATTGAAATAGCAAAAGATTCCGTGAGACAAAGTACACATCAATATAAAAAAAAAGATAACAGAGTATTGCAGTTGTTTTGTGTTTCCATGTTTTACATGTCTATTTTTATCCCGTTCTTGTTGGTGTTAACTGGTTTTGTATCTGCCCTTTCGGACTTTTGACATTCGGATACCCCATGGGTACCTCTGCTTATTGCAACTTAAAAAACGGAAAAAAATCGCTGGCTCTTAGGTTGGCGACGTTTTAAGTATATTTCGAATTTATTCGAATACAAATACATTCCTTTATAATTTGTATTTTTGGTGAAAATTGTAATTTTTATATTGTTCCCCCAACCCCAAAAAGTTAGGTATCTCATAGCAACATATTGATATTGAGTAATTGCATTTACCATACAAATAGATGTCAAGTTTATTGCTAAATACTCAGTTTTACCAGATATAATTTATAATTAAATTTAAATGTTCGAGTCAAGGTAATTACATTATATGCCACCGCCATTGCACCAATTGTTAAATCAACCATTTAACGTCTTATCAAGAATTAATCCAGTCCAATTTGTAAAAAGCAATGTTATTAAAGGGATATTGTCTACGAAAAAAAATATTTTTTACTAACAAAAAAAAATGGCCAACAGAAAACTTGTTTTGTCTAATTTTTAACATATGAACAACAAAAATACTACTATGGTACCAAATTAATCTAAAAATCGAAAAACAATAATCACTAAATAATATTCGTAAAGCTTTACAAAAAAATCATATTCATGAGCATAATCCCGCTTAAAGTATGCGCACTGTTTTTAATTCTGTTTAAAAATCGCGGCCAGTACACTGTATCTCGAGGTATCAGCCCGTAGAAAAGACATTTATGGCTCGTATATAACAAATGAGATTATTTAGATAGTTCACATTGAATTTGTATAAATTGTCACTATATTAAAGTCTTCAGGAACAAAACATCCGAGATCTCGATCGATGGCCGTATTAAATACACTAAAAATATATCTGTCGGCACGGATGTAAACAAATAATCAACATGGTCGAATAATTTTGAGTGAAATAAACCAAGTTTAAGGCAAATTTGGTAACAAATTGATATTTAAAGGTTTTTTTATGCATTATATTTTGGTCTAAATGACATTAAAAAAAATTGGACGAAAAAAAATGTGACATTTATTAGACAATATGCTTTCAAAGGGTTATTTGAATATTGGTTTTTTTTGGTGTTTTGAAACAAGTAAAACAGTAGTGAAAAAGTAAAGACAAGACCAGGTTGCACACAGGACAACTGAAAAAAACGTACATACCATAACACACACACAGACAAAAATAAGCTGCGTTCACCAACACGAACTCACGTCGAAACGATCATTTAGGTTGTCAACGACCAATTTAGTGTAGGTCAATAACAAGGGCCACAAAAACTATGAAAAAATCCTAATTATTCTTCAATTATCTGAAATAGATATGTTCTATTTGATGTCTGGCAGAAAATATCATGGATGCTGATCAAGGAAAATATAAGCTCTCTTAGTAATTTTTGTCTGAGACGTAACATTCTATATTGGAAATAGTTCATATCCGGAAAAAGCCTTACACTATCCCAGTGAACCATATGTGTTGCAATTTCAGGTTTTGTAACTAGACCAAAATATAAATTTGATGCAAAAGATTTAAAGAAAATATCTCACACCACTTTTGAGAAGTTGTAAATACATTGGATGCTATGGGAAACTGTCTGCTTGTACCTGAGTAGGTACAAATTGAAGAATTTAGACAAGTCATAACATTTGATGGTGTATAAATTTCTAGTACAGACTTGTTATTAGAAGATAGAATTGAATGAAATTTAGCACTTCATGTTGAAAACATATCAATATTTCTCAGACAAAAATTTTGTGATATCATAAAAGTATGTGGGTAGTTTTAATCGTTTTTGTGCAATGGCCATATTTGGACATCTACAAATGAAAATTGCCACAACAGGGAACATGGGACATCAATTTGACATTTTGTGGAATATTTGTGGTTTGAAGAACCTATTCTATGGGATCGAAGACAAAGAAAGGGTTTATAACAACAAACATTTTAACAAAAAATTTAACTACAATACCTTTAATATATTAAACTAAATCAAAATGTTATATAATATGGGATTATAGAGACAATATCAGGCTCTTTAACGAAAGAAAACATGCTTACATATTGATGTTTAGTTGTTAATCCAGTTATAAGTATGGTACTAAGATAGCTGGAGAACAAGTTTGGTTTAATTGGTTCAGTAGTTAAGGAGTTTTCGTTTGAAAAAGGTGTTAATTTTTGGTCATCATGCATTTTTTTTCAAAATGGACGCTAACCGCGTTCAATTGTTTTGATTTTTTTTATAAAGTTGTAGTACTAATAACTTCTAAATACCATACCAAATTTCATAAAGTTTGGTTTAGTGGTTTTTGAAATATAAGCGTTTTAATGTGGTCAGGGGGTACCCCTCTTTGAAGAGCGGCCATTTGAAATATTTTTAACAATTTTTGCCGAAAACTCTAAGGACGTACATGCAAAAGTTTAATTAAATTCTGTTCAGTAGATTCAGAGGAGAACATTTTTAATAATTTTGTCTAACGGACGACGACAGTGGAAGCAAAGTGATGGTAATAGCTCACATGGCCTTTTGTCAGGTGAGCTAAAAAGCAAACAAGACAGTCTATAAAGAAACAAAGGTGTACCAAAGGGGTTATCAGTATCATAAAACCGTCAGGACAAAGACAAAACCGGCAGACAAAAAATCATCACAACAAAACAAACCACATAACAACATAAAACACACATAACAACAAAACCGCATTCAGCAACGTGAACTCAAGTCGAAACGAAAGTGAACTCAGGTGCTCCGGAAGAGTAAGCAGTTCCTTCTTGCTATAGCACACCCGTCACGTTGCCAAATATCGATTTAGTATTGCTCTTGAATAACGAATAAATCGTGATATGTTGCTACACAGAAAGGGGAAGTTGACTATTGGAAAGTTGAATTCTTCACGTTTGTCATAGAGCTTCGTACAAAGTCTTCCTTTTGTGTCAATTTCAAGAAAAAGATCCAAATATGAAGCGGACCTCCTAGAATCTGTAGCATCATTTATCTCAAGTTCCTTCGGATATATGAGATATAAATAGTCAACAAATCGAGGATTATTTAGTGAAAGGACATCAGCAATTAATATAACAAAATGTGAGATTGAAGGATAAAGCAAGTTTGCGGTTGTTTTTGTCTAGAAGTGATTCTAAGAAGTCAATCCTCGATTTGGTGACTATTTACATCTCATATATCCGAAGGAACTTGAGGTAAAGGACACTACAGATTCTAGGAGGTCTGCTTCATATTTGAATCTATTTCTCGAAATTGACACACAAGGAAGGCTTTGTACAAAGCTCTATGACAAACGTGATGACTTCAACTTTCCAATAGTTAACTTTCCCTATCTGTGTAGCAACATTCCGTCCGCTCCAGCATATGGAGTTTACGTATCACAATTGATTCGTTATTCCAGAGCATGTGGGGAGTACAACGACTTCCTTGATAGAGCTACACATCTGACAAGCAAATTGTTAACACAGGGGTACGTTGCTCCCAGGTTGTTGTCATCACTCAAGAAATTTTACGGACGACATCATGTGCTTGTATGCAAATACAGGATTTCTATCTCTCAGATGAGCACAGATGTTGGTTTGACATAGAGTTTTGTAATGTCATCCTTTCCGGATTTGACCAACACTTAATCGATCTTTGGCAACGTGACGGGTGTGCTATAGCAAGCAGGAACTGCTTACTCTTCCGGAGCACCTGAGTTCACTCTCGTTTCGACTTGAGTTCGCGTTGCTGAATGCGGTTTTGTTGTTATGTGTGTGTGTTTTATGTTTTTATGTGGTTTGTTTTGTTGTGATGATTTTTTGTCTGCCGGTTTTGTCTTTGTCTTCACGGTTTTATGATACTGATTGCCCCTTTGGTACACCTTTGCTTCTTCCGCTTCATATGAATGAAGAAACAAATCGGCAAGCAAAGGTGCACAATTTGTGCCAATCGGGATACCTATTGTCTGCTGAAAAACACGTCCACAAAACTGTACAAATATGTTGTCAATTAAAAAGTTTAGCATTTCAATTATTTGATCTTCTGCAAATTTTTTGCTCTTACTAGACTCTTGGATGACAAAATAAGTCTTTTTATAACCGAATACAAAATACCTGTAACTGCGTTTTCCGTTCATTTTGATAAAGCTACGTTTAATCAACTGTGCTAAACGAAATTTTAATTTTGAATGTGGAATTGAAGTATATAATGTAGAGAAATCAAAAGTTTTAATGCTATTACAAAATGAAAATGACTTGGAATGGAGAATTTCCATCAGTTCATTAGAATTTTTGAGAATCCACATTTGATTGACGCCATTTCTGGAGTTACACAATCGAAATACTTTTGAAGGCTTGATTTTATTGCCGTTAATATTGATGTTATCAAACTGAAAGAGGTTTGGTTTAGTTGTACATTTGGATGACCAAACAATGAAACGTTGCTTGCATGGATTTTCATGTAACTTCAAGGATGGAACGTCATCGTTCTTTTTGTAAACAGAAATGCCAAAGGAAGAATTAGTATAACGCACAAGTAAAGAATCACCCCTAATTCAATAAATTACTCAGGAAGTTTGCAGTCACGTGTGACTTTGAAAACAGACAAAACTTTTTGTTTCAATTTTGTCGTGTTGTCACAAAGTTTCACACATATGAAACACCAAAATGCCTATAAAGATTCTTTTTAATTTTTTACACGCACTTAAACTCCTAAATCAAGTACATGTATGCTGGATATTTGTTCATTTTTAAACGTACAATATAAGATACTAGTACATGTAGTAGACGATAGAGAGATGTGAAATAAGTGTACGCGACACAACTAACATAAAGAAATGCACAATGGAAGCAGCCAGCAGTCTTCAACATGACCAGAGGTCGCTGCTCGCTGCCTTCCATTTGCCCATGACTAAAAAAACAATACATCAGATTCAAATAAATCCCTAAATCGTCACCGAAAGACTCATTTCTTGGCATAGAACAAAAAACAGATAGTTGACAGGGACAAAAAAAAAGCTTTGACAAGGATTCCTGGCTTAGGACAGACACATACCAAGTGTGGAGATATAATCTCCATCTTTTGTGTATTATGGAGAGACTGAACTAATTGTATTCACAAAGATAAAGTGGACCTAAAAATCTTGACCTATCGACAGTGGTGCATAGAGCAAATTTTATTAATTTTTGTGGTGCATATTAAAAAGGCATCAATGGAAGATAATAAGATGTGGAATAAGTGTAAGCAGCACGACCTACATATATACACCTCGCCAAAAGTTAAGCAACACCTGTACTCACGTTAGTGCAGCGTCCATAATACTATAAACAATATCATGTAACTTGGCAATTATTTTCTTCTATACACTTACAACTTTTTATGATTCTAATCAATCATGGTACAATTTTCGGCTATTGCAGAATATTAAATATTTGCAAACAAATCAAGCAACCTAAAACGTGTTGTTTCAGTAACAACTTTTGAGTTGAGTACATTTAGAGTTTTGATGATTCAAATCATATGTTTCTGCTCTTTTGTTACAATTGGGATGTAAACTTATCACATATAGCATTTTTGGATTGTTTTTGTCCCGTTTGAGGCAAAAAAAAATGGAAAGGAATTGAAGCTTATTTTTCATGACTTTTGCATGGTACATGTACCAAATGCTGACTTGAGAATTTTTACAATTATTGATTTTAGAGGTGACATTTTGGTACTCACAACAAATGATACTCATAAAACCGTTCCGGAAATGTCAAAGTGGGAAATTTTTAATGGATATTTTTCAGTTTTTCGAAATTTTCGTTTTTCAGCATAATTGTAACCATTTGAAGGTTTGCTTCAATTGTCGGAAGTAGAAGTTAAGTTTGACATTTTATTAATATGGATGTGGTAACTTACAAAAATGATATAGTTTTGCCTCACACGAGAACACTTTCATGCCAATAACAGATCTTAAGCATCAAATCTCCCTTTTTATAGATTATCCGAGAAGAAATTTTAACAATTAAAATGCTTAAATGAGGTCTTTTAGGTTTAAATATGCGTTTCAGGCTCGTCGTTTTGCAATTGACCAGAGATAAGAATATAATGGAAACGATTCAAAGCCTACCCTAAAAATAGCAAAGAAATACCACTTTCTGGACATAGCTCACCAAACATGAGGACGACTCGACGAGTACAAACATAAGCTTAGCTTCATGGCTTATCATGCATAACCATTTTAATACAGATATACTAGAATATAATAAAATCGTGCAAAAATACTGATTTTTGTCCACTTTAAGGTAAAGAGTGTGTTATCATAAATTTAAAGTCAACGTTTTGATAAAATACTTAGACTTAGTTTGTTGCCACTATAGAATTAACAGTCACTCTCCAATATACCGGTAATGTATCATCAATAAGAAACTTTTGGGTACTCGTTTTTGTCAATGAAATATGGACTCGTTTTTACAACTTTGTGCATGCTGTCTATTCAAAATCAAACGTCAAAACATCCCTTTGAAATTCCCAATTATTATATAATTACAGGGATTCTATGAATTTCATTCAAATCTTGCATTAACAGAATTTTCCCCAAATATATTTTAAATATAAAATATATTTTGTATAACAAAAATCTCCTATTTAGGTAGTTAAAAAAACAAAAATGTTGCTGCCATTTTAGCATAATGAATGGAGTTAAAATATTTGATAAGTAATTTCCGCAAACCTTTATATCACCTTCACATATACGATATTTCCTTACGAGTTCTTACGAGTTTTCAACTCGTATTCGATCGCAAAGACTCGTAAAGCACTCTTTGTTACTCGTAAACAGGTTTTTCTAGCTCGTGTGAAATCATAAGAACTCGTGAAAGTTTTAGGAGGATTTTGACATGTCAAAAATACTCGTAAGACTGTTACGAGCTGAAAAAGCAACATTATCATAATTTAACTCGTAAACACATCATAAATAACTTAAAAAGAACTCGTAGAGATCGTAAATGACTCGCCTTTTCTTGCAAAGGACTCTTTTTACGAGAGATTCGCGATTAAGTTACGATATCCTTTTCAATATCGCAATTCACTCTTAAAGACGTCGAAAAGACACCGTAACATGCTCGTAAACACGTTGAAAATAAAATTCGTATCGTCGCTGGACGGGAGTTCGTAAAATTTCCGCAAAACTGACGAAATTGGGACAACTTGGAAATGGATTGTAAAATGTTGGAAGAAAGTACCGCAAGTACACGTAAAACTATACATTTTGAAAATCTTTACAAATCGTAAGGAAATCTCGTATATGTGAAGGGGGTATTAAAACATTATTGATTATTAATTATATTTTTCATGAATAACTATACAAACTTAAGGTATAATCATGCGCATGATAGGCCAAATCAAAAGCCTCAAAAAGTTTGTATTGAAATACAAATGACAACAAAGTTCCAGACAATAAATTTTGCTTCGCCTGACGCGCATTTCGTCTATTCAAGACTCATCAGAGGCGCTCTACCAAAAATATTGAAAATGCCAAACACTGTATGATTATGAAGAGCATAGAACAGTATAACCAAAAATACCAAACAGGGGAACCAAATAATTACTAAGATATTCAACCTATGTCTGGGGTAGGAAGAACCTTAGGGTTTAGATAATTTTGAAATTAAGACGGATGATTTAAAGCTTTGATGTATTCTCCAACTCAAAAGTGTTGGTGCCGGAGCGGGCTAAACTCGGGGAATTTACATTCCACCAGCAGTGCTAATCTTCACGTGTGTTCGAAATACAAATGACAACAAAGTTCCAGACAATAAATTTTGCTACGCCTGACGCGCGTTTCGTCTTTTCAAGACTCATCAGAGGCGCTCTACCAAAAATATTGAAAATGCCAAACACTGTATGATTATGAAGAGCATAGAACAGTATAACCAAAAATACCAAACAGGGGAACCAAATAATTACTAAGATATTCAACCTATGTCTGGGGTAGGAAGAACCTTAGGGTTTAGATAATTTTGAAATTTAGACGAGTGATTTAAAGTTTTGATGTATTCTCCAACTCAAAAGTGTTGGTGCCGGAGCGGGCTAACCTCGGGGAATTTACACTCCACCAGCAGTGCTAACCTTCACGTGTAAAAATATAATTACCAAAACGGATGTAAATTGGTTTTGTGCATATTTCGAGAAATAACCTCTCATCAGCAGCATTTGTATCAAAATGTTGGAAGGTCAAAAATAAGAATTCAAATATAAGTTTTCTTCATTAAATTTATTTCAATCGTTTGATACAATGTATGGCGTTATATCTTTAAATTACGAAACAAATCAAATAACACATCTAATTTAACTTTTAAAACATAAGCAAACTGGCAAAGAAACATCAATAATGAATGTTAATTAATATTCCCTAAGTACAAAATTTCCTAAATATTTTGTGTAAAGAAAACCATTATTTTATATTTTTGCAAATGAGTGATTCAAACTTATCAAATCAGGAATTTGCATTCTCAAATATTCAACCGATTGATTTAAATGAAAATATTGACCTTTAAATAAGCATGTATAGAAAGTAATGTTATGCTTTTAATTTAAAGTCAAACATATCATAGGGTAACATAAAATCAAATGAATAAAAAGATATGTTATTTTCTCTTTTAATCGATATATAACGACTTTAAAAATATGAAGTTGCATTTATTCATTTGAACATTTCAAATGCAAGGTTAATGTGACAAAAATTGGGCATGTAATGAGATATTGAATGATACTCCGCCACGATATTCATCAAAAGTTAATTATATTTGTATACTATACTGTATATACTATCCATCTATATAGATACAGAAGAGAAATCAGTTATCTTTCTTAGACCAGAAAATTTCATCATTGGCAAATCTTCAATAATATTTTTTCGGATCATCCTGAAAATTGAACTTGACCTGTATTTTTTGTACTCAACAGCTGTGCAAAATACCATTCAAATCATTTGACGCGTTTTCAAGTTATCATTCGGACACCTTCAGGGACGGAGAGACGGTCGGACAGACACCGAAAGAAACTGAGGGTATAACATAATACCTCACCATTCGTGTATTGTATTTATTCGCGAGGTATAAAAAGTGTTGATTTAGAGCACAACTGGACCATTTCTATTAATATTATATTTGTATTACATGTAAAGTTGCAAAGCTATTAATAAAATATTTCGATTCTTTTAATGTCTGTGAACATTTGTTTAATCTGTCTATGAAGAGGTTAACAGAAAATTCACTGTCAAAAATAAGACTCTCTCGAATTAATACACGTATGGTTAAATAAAATAATTTTTTTTCCACAAATTTCCACATATATAAGATGCAGCAACCGTTTTTGAAAGATTAAATATTACTCAAACCACTGGGTCGATAACCGCTGCTGGTGGATCAGAGATCCCCGAGGGTAATCACAAGCCTGGTCGTCAAACTTGTCTGACACGAATTAACCTATTAAATTTAGTACTATTTTGTCGTTGAAATTTCCGTTTGTTTAATTCAAAATTGTTTAAAACACCAGGTTTCTTTCCTTGTACTGCACATGGTCGATATTCTCGGTGCTTGTTTTGGCATCCCTGTTCGAACTTTTTAGGTTTCGAGTACTTTTCGTTGTTCAATACTTTTGGGTTTTGGCCTTCAAGTTTTGATTCAAATGTTGCTGATGAGAGGTTACTCCTTGAAATATGCATATGCAGCATAACCAAATTACCTGTTTTATATCCGTTTTGGTATTTGTATTTTTAGATACAATAAAATTTCGGTCTTCAAGTTAAGGGTATCACACAAATTTAATAAAAGACTTCCTTTTCGACTTGGGTGTAAGACTAATAATCACTATTAGTATTAATTTCTGGATGTTCTACAGAGGACATAAACTCTTTGTTAAAAGAGTCGTTTCTTCCCAGCAAAGATTAGGACCCCAACGGAATATATACTGGTTACACATATGCCACAGATATTATAAAAGAAACAGACATGGGTATAGAAAACCTATCTGTTATTGGGAAAAACACAATAAGGATAAATACAAATAAGACATATGTTAAAGAACCAATCAAAACTTACTTGTTTAATACTGTTGTGTGGTTTGTTTCGTTGTGGCGTGTTTTTTTGTGTCTACCGATTTTGTCTTTGTCTTTTCGGTATATAAATGATATTTGATTGCCCCTTTGGTACACCTTCTTCTCACTATATAACTTTAATTAAAAAAATCATCTTTTGATGAAAGCAGTAAACTATTTTTATGTAAACAACTAGCATTATTTACAGTCATTGAACTCTGAATTTAGAATAGAATTACAAAAATAGACTTACAAGACGGTATGCAGTGACCTATGGTCATGTTGAAGACTGCTTGCTGTTTTCCGTTGTGATTTTTTGAATTCCTGTTTGTTTATGTTTGTTGTGTCGCGTACACTTATTCCACATCTCAATATCGTCTATTACTGATCATAACTTAATGATAGAAAAATGAAGACATCTAAAACTAGGGATCAGAGATTATGCAATGTTTGCAAAAAATAAATTGAAGACGAAAAAAACTTTTTATTGGAATATCTAAATGAAAGAATCTGGACGACTTTCTTTAATTATAAAACCAAAAAAAAAAATTTAATACATATAGAGATATAGATAAAATCAAGTATATTTTAAACCCATCAACACAATCCCAGATAAATAAGCTAGGTTCCTTTTTAAAACAGTCATATGTACTGAGGGCAGGGGATCCTTAACTATTTGCTGGTCTAATAAATTATCTTTTACATGTAAATTTTTCTTTGTGTTGATTTGTTGTTTTGTCAAACTTTTAGTTATTAATGACAATAAAATTTGATTTGATTTGATTTGATTAATTCTTGCATATATTCATGTATTTATATTTAAATGTGTTAAAACACAAATGTGTTCATGAAATACAAAATTATTATATATTCAGGTGCATCGATTAATGTTTGGATATCAGCTGGTCATAATTATACGAATAAAACGATATACGAGAAAATTTTAAAAAGAGTGAAAAAAAATGAATCAATCTATGATTCGTTCAATAAAAAAACTTGACTTGAAACTGCCGAAATCTTCTTTTATCGAATTTATCACTTTTTGGAAGAAAATTTTCGTGGTCCCCCAAAACAGCGTGGAAACTGTTGCCACTTTGGTGCCGCATGGTTAACAAGTGTTCCGTTGGGATTATCAAATGAAAGTTGAACGGTGTTAACGCTCTTAAAATTCATGGCTGCAGCATTGCTTCCTCTCTCCATTCTATCAGCTTGGTTTGTGAGTTTTCTACACTGCTCTAAAACTTGTCTGCTTTCATTGTGCATCATCCTGTTTTCCTGTTTGATTTCTTGTATGTTGTCAGCCTTTTTCGTAAAATGTCTGTCTGTTCTGTCTTCTCTTCCTTAAACATTTTTATTTCGATCTCAGCCTCGGCAAGTCTGGTTTGTACTTTCTCCAATTTGGAATGTAGCATGCCTATTTCGTCAGACTGTGCCTTTATTTTTCCTTCATTTTGGTGAAGGGTATTTTGTAAATTCTGTATTTCTTTTTGAAGTTGACTTTTCTGGAACTTTAGACTTTTCACTTCGCTTTCTAAATTATCTTTTGTATGTTGTAAATCTTCGACTTCTCTTTCTTTTGCCGTGTTTGATTTTTGAATCTTTTGAATGGCGTACGACTGCTCTTCTATTGTAAATTCGAGTTGGTCATTTCTTTGTTCCAATTTATCTATCTTTTCATTCATTTCGAGCATAGTTTGATCTTTTTCTTTTTCTAACACATTGCATCTTAATGATAAGACATCATTTTTTATTGCCAATTCTCGATCCTCAAGAATACCTTTCTCTTTAAGATAAACGGTATTCATTGTCTCGGTTGGTACAATCTGAAAATAAAAGCAACAAATGCAGGTTTTTGTTTTAGTTTTACTGTATATTAATTCATATACATTATATAAAAAAGTTCTTAAAGTAAATGTTCATTTATAGATCGGTGGACATCAACAATAATGGATGTAGTATCACATTAAAACCGATAGATATAATCACATATCATACTAGAAATTAAGAGATTAACAAATAACCTACAGTCTAAATGAATGAAAGTTATATTGTTTTCACCAATTTAAAAAAAGAAAAAGGTAATAGATATTTGATGTTTGTTTGACAAACTGCACAAATTATCACAAAATCAAACATCATAATTTTTTCTTCAACTATAAATTAAAGATCGAATATAATGTAAAATATTTTGATAGATCTTCAGATTTTTATAATTAATTTAATATACATGTACGTGCTTTTTATAATTGATTTATTATACGTGCTTTTTGTAATTGATGTAATATACGGGCTTTTGTAATTGTGTAACGCATGTACAAATATCTGGTATTCATTTATACAAAGACTTACTAAGTAATCAATGAGTTTATGAAAAAGAACAAATTTACGAAGGACCGAATAATCGACCTGCTGAACCTATATATCACGGTAGGTCCCGTTTCCGGCGAGAGACGTGTTTTTTTTTTTTTCGAGAGGCATATCCAATTGTCCCGGCTTTTTCAAGAGAATAATCAATAAAAAGGTACAAAATAATGATATTTCATGATTTTTCAACGACATCCAAAAACTAAAGCTACTAACGAGGCGAGTATACTTTAGTATTATGATATTGTATAACCTTACTTATTCGTATTTAAAAATGTAATAATTTAATTGAAATATGAGTTATTTAAGGAATTTTTACCTTTCTGCATTTTTCACCCCATAAAAGACAGATATATTGAATGAAATAGCTGAGAATTATAAATGAACACAAATATAATATAATAGCTTTCTGAATTTTAACACTAACGTGTCACATCTAACATTTTTTGAATTAAAAAAATGTAGCCGTCCGGGCTTTTTCGAGAGGCGTCCAGGTTTTTTCAAGAGAGGTCCAGGTTTTTTTTCATACATTACATAGACAGTTCATGTGCGTTGTATAGCTCTCTAAAATACATTCAATTTTGCTAAAAGAGCAAAAAATACTTTCATTTTTTAAAGGTGAATTTGTTCATCGCTCTTTTATTCTATTAATACCACAAACAATATTTACATATATGCACGTTTTAGGCACTTATCATTGACAAGCAGAACATCTAGCCCTAATAAGTTCTCCGGTTTCTGTTAATGCTGTGTGTGTATTTGTGTGGGCATGGAAGAACGATCTGATAATAACTCCATGGTGCGTTTAATTTGGTGATGCAGCAGCAACATATAGGAGTCATGCTGTGTCACAAAAACTTCCAATCACACTTTTCCTGGCAACTACATGCAACAGGCTTTTGATACTCTTCATTCTATAGTACTATTTAGTGTTAAGCGATATTAAGCCCACAAAATCGCGAAATACTTATATATAATAGATAGCATGTGTAACATCATCTTTGCTAGCCAAGGGTAACGATCCGCTAGCTCTCATCTTCTGAAAATAAGCAATAGCGGATCGTAAATCTTGGCTCTAGCGAAGATAGTGTAACGTATAGAAAACTTGCATACAAATTTACGTCGCACTTTTCCATGCACCAGCCTTTTGAAGCTTTGCATACAATTTCATTTTATGCATGTATTAGTATGATGTAAAGCTATTGTGAGTGTTAAAATGAATTTTTATACGACTGCAAATTTTTGCGATCGTATTATGTTATGGCGATGTCGTTGTCGTCGTCGTTGTCGTCGTCGTCGTCGTTGTCGTTGTCGTCGTCTGTAGACACTTTGGTTTCCGTGCGATAACTTTAGTTGTAGTTAACCAATTGTTATAAAATTTTGATATGATGTTTATAACCACTAAAGGAAGGTTGGTATTGGATTTTGGGTTTCTGGCCCCTACCGTTTTAGAAAAAAGGGCCAAAAGGGGCTAAAACGGGTGTATTGACAAAACGTCTGTAGAATGTTTATTTTTCATCCGATTTAGATCATTCTTTTTTTATTGTACTCCTCAATAAATTCTGTCAACAAAATGTAACAACACTTTTGACGTATCTTGTACCGTTACATTGCTATAAGGGGGCAAATAGGGGCCACACCCAAAAAATCGACCTTTTTTATTTGTGGTCCGATTTTCAAAATCTTTTTTTCATTGGAATCCTAGTAAAAATCCCTGCCTGCGTTTTTCAATCAGATTTGCAATATCTCATACCGTTTTTGAGAAATTAGGGGTCAAAGGGGCCAAAAACGCCATTTAAAAAAGTTTGTCCGGGCAAATAGTTTTTTACCAATATTAAGTTGTAGTGGGCCAGCCAATTGTAATGAAGTTTTAATATGATGATTATATCCACTAAAGAAATGTTGGTTTTGTATTTGGGGTTTGTGGCCCCTACTGTTTTAGAAAAAAAGGGCCAAAGGGGCTAAAACGGGTGTATTGACAAATCTGTTGTAGAATGTTCATTATTCATTCTTTTTTGAAAATTTTTTGTTGTTGAAGTGCTCATAAAATTCTGTCTACTAAATGTGTCAATGATTTTGACATTTATTTCACCATTACATTGCTACAGGGGGCTATAGACAGGCCACGCCCATAAAATCAACTTTTTTATTTTTGGTCCGATTTTCAAAATCTTTTTTTCATTGGAATCCTAGTGAAAATCCCTGGCTGCATGTTTCAATCAGATGTGCGATATCTCTTACCGTTTTCGAGAAATTAGGCAGGGGTCAAAGGGGCCAAAAACACCAATTTTAAAAGTTTGTCAAGGCAAATTGTTTTATACTTAAAATTAAGTTGTAGTTATTACATGCATATTAATAAGGCTTTTTGTATTAGATGTTGATGTAAATATATATGTGTCAAAAATGCATTTTTAAGTCCACCACAGGATGCATGTGTCAAAAAGCTTTGTAAGTCCACCATGGGCTTCATGTGACCAAAGCAATTGACTATCCATATTAGGCCTCCAACGTACAGGGTTAAACTTGTTGCGGTCGTATCATGCTGCGCTCGGCGTAGCTTTTTATTACCTGTTTTACTCATTCTGAAAACGTGTTGTATGTTTGGTTACCCATTGTGCTGCTTGACCCTTGTGGGTGTTATTTTGCAATAAAGAATATGAATGTAAATAATGCACTCGTTTTCAAATTTTCATATTTTCCGGCTTTCAGTATCACAGTTGCTTCGTTACTCCTGTGCTTGTGGGAATTACATCGATTTCTTTGGCAGAGCGTCACGTTTGACACAGGAATCGCACACAGGGTTATGCTGCTACACGGTTGCTGTCTTCACTCAAGAAATTTTATTGTAGACACCGTGCACTCGTAGACAAATATGGGATTTCTATCTCTCAAATGAGTGCAGATGTTGGTTTGTCGTAGAAATTTGTTTTGTGTTTTGTTACCGGATTTGACACACTGGATTAGAAATTAGCATTATACGACGTGTGTTCTATAGCAGACAGGAACCGCTTATTCTTCCGGAGCACCTGCCTTCACTCTTGTTACGACTTGAGTTCGCATTGTTGATTTTCGTTGGGCCTTTTTACTTCCTGCATTTTATATCATATGTAAAATTTATTGACTTAATCATGAAAGTAAGTAAAACGTTTGAAAAGTAATGTAATTATCATCTTAGCTTGCTAAACAAGCTGCTTTTTACATACACAGGGCGAAAGTGCTTGTATCCATCTGACACACATCAGCGTATTCGTTACGTAAACGTAACACTTTAAAATATGCAGTATACACAGTGAACGTATTTCAGCGTTTACAAACATCATGAATACGCAGAAAATATGCCGAAAAGTATTATCGCGTATTATAAAAATCAAGAATACGCACATTTATTCTCTGTATACGTAACGGATACTCAAATTACGGAATACTTTAAATACGCTCCAAAGTTTCTTTATTATTCGTAATAACCTCAAAACCACCAGAATACGGAAGCGTTTGTTTTGCAAATTTATAAAAACATCTTGAATAAGCAACTGAAAAAAAATGCATGTGACGTTTTTCCACACTTTGGTTCTCTTAGCATTAGACTTTTATCACAGACCATGCAGCAAAAAAGAAGATATTTAGAATCGGCATATCCATATGCCATTACTTAATATCGATGCTTACAGAATATTCATACGAATTTTATGCATTTATATATAAGTCAAAGATATTTTTTAAATTGTTTCACACGTATTAATTTTTAAATCTTCACGGGTAAAAATGTTTATTTTAATTAATAAAAGTTGCATCAATGATGTAAGACGTCAGAAAAAAACGTTAACATTTAGCCAAATCAGTATTAAATCTCAAAGTCACTAGACCGTGACTGAAGGTGCATATACAGATAAAATTCTCTCGGCATTGATCTGTACTGATGTTAATGCAACTGCATACCAATTATCACTTGTTTACAGAAATCAAACTTAACCAAAACGTTAACATTGGCCAAATCAGTAAGAAATTTCAAAGTCAGTGGACCGTGATTGCAGGATCATATAGATAATGAGTGTGAGTGAGTTGGTGATTTACGCCCTTTCAACGCTATATATAGGTTATTTTAAAGGCGATGAACATGAAAAGGATGATAAAATGAACATGAAATGATGATGAGGAAGGAAATATGGGTATGGGGTGGGATAAAAGGAACAGCAAATTTTGAAGAACCAGAGGAAAAGGGGAAAGGTGGGTAGGGGGTGGAAAATTTAGCCTATTTGGTGCACTACTTGGCGGTCGACGAAGGGATCTTTTACGTGCATCAAGCGCGACACTCTCCACATACGTAGGCCCACTTTGGTCAGCGGTCAGGGTTTCCGTATAATAGACCTGACAACCCCAGCGGACTAGTAGGGCCACCCTATTCAGCCACCTAGGGTACACACCTCGGTCGCTCTGTGGGCTGAACGCTGACCCGACGTCAGAACCCCAGGACCCTTAGTCGCCTCTTACGACAAGCTAGGATCTGCTGCTGGCCTATTCGCCTCCCGAGCCCCGCACGGGGTAGCATATAGATAAAATCCACTTGAAATTGATATGTACTGATGCTAATGCAACTGCAAACACATTATCAATGATGTACCATAACTATTTCACATTAAACAGACTTAACAAAAAAAAAAACGTTAACATCGGGCAAATCAGTAACAAATTTCATGCCCTTCTGTGTTATGTTTTTTTGGGGAAAATCTTATTGTTATTTCCATCCACGAAAGTAGGGGGCATATAATGGTTGGGTCTGTTCGTTTGTTGTTTTTTTAATAAAAACTACAGATTTGGAGTATTGGACTTTGTAAACACAAAAACACACAAAGTATTGATAGTTCAGTTCTGAAATGTTTAATAGTTGTTATGCAGCATGTCCTGGTTCGCATTTAAATTCCATTTCATCATTTTTGAAAACTATTAGAGTTTTTGTCGATGGGGCAAATGCAAATGATTTTAATGTCGCCTTTGATTTGCTCAAATGCTTACATAATTTTTATCATCATGGAAGTTCAAAAAAATATATAACAAAGAGAAAAACAAAGATTAATAAAAAAAAACTTTTTCTTTAACTAGTTGATCCTCGTTTGTTGGATGAAAAATGTATTCTATGCAATTTTTATGACCATCGCTCACAGATAAGATGCATCGGAGCAGCACCTAAGTTCACTCTCGTTTCGACTTAAGATCACGTTGCTGATTGCTGATCGGTGGCAATGTGTGTTTTTGTTTGTTTGTTGTATGGTTTATTTTTGTGATGAGTTGATGTCTACCACCTTTATGCAGATAATTCATAGAAAGGACCTCTGTCTATTTACGGAAGTATTATTTGAAAGGCCCATTCTTTTCGAAATTCTGAACGAAATATTTAAACAATTTTCCGAGAAAAGGGGTTTGCAACTCTCGTACCCCTTCTGCATCCGTTACTAAAACCACAGACCACTAGAAACTATACAAAATCATAAAAACCTTCTTAGGTTGCAGTATGTAACTGGGTCTGAAATCACACACGCAAAATTGTTGAAAGCGTGATCAAATATTGGTTCTCCTTTCCTACGACTTACTGTTTTTTTCAAACAATCAGCTTTAACATAAATTTAAGGAAAGCGGGGTGTAACTAACTCGAATAATTTAAGCCATTTCCGTCTTCGCCGTCGGCGGACAATATTAGTGTAATGACCATAGGGAGTGAAATATAACGGCTGAATTATTCGGGTTAGGGTGTAGTACCATGGAACGGGTACATCGGAAAACTCTATGTATTGCAACTTTCGTTGGCGGGTCATAAAATACATAAAAGTATGTGAGACAAAGAGCAACATGTACCATATGGGACCGATTATTTAACTTTTCCTAAAAAGATATTCTGAATCTGAGTCTTGATGAAAATAATCTGGCAACAGAGGTTAAGAGAAAAAATCAGAAGAAGGATTTCTGCCATGTATAGATAATGTAATTAATACATGTAATTAAAATAAAATTCTATGATGGCGCCTTAAAAATGATTTCTGACCAGATAAAATACCAAGCCAACCCCCCTTTTTTTAAGGTAAATGATCGGTTCCTTAAATTTGATTTTGGTTTGTACTTTGATTTTTAGGCAGAGCCTTATAGAGTCATATAGCTATCTGATTTTTGCGTTTTTTTCTCCGTCTAGACAGGGTAAATCGGTCAGTCAATATTGCTACCAGAGGATCTATTACAGAACATTAATCGTGTATTGTATTTTAAATGTTATGCGGATTGTCTAAAATAAGAGGTACATATTTATACCCCAACATAACTGCGATATAAATGTGCCCTACATATCGTGTATCAATACTCGTTGACGTTTTCTTAAGCATTGTTGACCTTTGACCTTTGATCAAGTGGGCGGAGCTTAATTACAGATTTCTTAACAAATGTGTAAGCGTGCGGTGGAAACAAACAAATCTGATGTGCTATGTTTCAAGATCGTTCTTTATTTTTAGTGCTTAGATTTAGCTCTGCCTTTTAACGCTTTAGCGCTTTGATATATGCTCTTGTCGGGCCATTCCTTTTAAATGTTCGACTGCAGCTAATTATAGAGCCCTTCCTATCTTAATTTAAATAATGTTATTGTAGTTTTAATTCTGAAATTATTTTAATTATTCTCTATAAACCGTTTGTCTCCCTTTGTCATGCTTGTGTGTGCAAATATTTTCATTTATTTTTTATTTACATTTTGATACTTTTGGTAGGTCTTGAATAGCAAATCATGTAAAATATTATATCTTCAGTCCGGAAAATTAAACAATAAACATACTACCATTGACTACATTAAATTTCTAATCTGTGTCAGTTTTTTTCTTACTTTTTATAGAACTTTTATAAAATTTTAGTTAGTAATCTTTCATAGTACATTAAATACGTTTTTCGGTGTTTTTTTTTTATTTCTTGCGGTGAACTAATGTCTTCAGACGTATCACCTTAACTATCAAGATCAAGAAATCAATATAGTACGTAATTGACTTGTTAGATGTGCTACTTTTGGATAAAGTAGTTCTTTTTTTAAATTATACAATTTTGTTTAATGTGAAAATATAAAGATAATTTGCGTTAAATTTTATGTTGTACACAAGTCCTTAACTTATTTTATGATTTATTATAGTTCTGTTGTGTTCTGTGGTATTCTGTGGTGTTCTGTGGTAAAAAGACGCACCCGTGTTATAAAGAAAAAATAAAGTAACAGTTGAATTAACAATGTTGTCAAATAACAGCGTCCTTACTTCTGTGTTATCTTTTTATTTAAGATATCTTTACAGGACTATAATAAATTATAAAAAACAATGACATAAGCACTTGATTACTAGTACTAAACAACAATTCAAAAATGCATAATTTTTTATCCATTACATAACTCCCACTGGCCACATTATACAGCTTCGAAAAACAATAATGCAGTGAAAAAAATATATATCATAAAAGCTCTAGAATACACATGTTCGTACCAAGCGTATATTTAACCTGAATATCTTATTCTGAAAACGTTTGCGTATTCTAGCTGATACACACAAACAAAAATACAAGCTTAAACGCAACAACGTATTCAATCATTGTTTGTTTTTGAAGGTATACATTGAAAATGTCATTGCGTATTCAAATTATACAATCGTCAGGCGTAGCAAAATTTATTGTCTGGAACTTTGTTGTCATTTTATTTAATAAAGTGAATATGTTATGCGTATTCTTGAGTTTACACACGACGTTGTTTCCAAATGTATCTGTATTTGCGTATTTCTTGTAATTTTGAAGAATACTGCGTTTCCACTTCTTGCGTAAACATATCGTATTCGGTTGTTACGTTTAGGTTGTGAACATATGAGCGTATTCAATGCGTTTTCAACTAAATACGCAAGCGTAAACAAAGCGTATACAACTAGGATTCATTCAATTGAATACGCTTAGAATACGCAAATAATTTGTTAACGGTAACAAGCACTTTCGCCCTGTGATAAAACGTTCATTTATTCGTTAGATTGTGTCAAACATTTTTTTATCTCTAGTTTATTGAATTTGATTGAAATGATTCAAACACTGACAAAAATGACACGTGTTCTGCCAAACCTAAATACAATTTCCCTCACATATAAAAAACAGTACCTTGTGATAGGAACGCAATAAATTAAACAATATCATAAAGTGATATCAATTATAAAAGTGATAATTCAGAAGTTTCTAATTACTAAATGCGTGGCCAAAACGTGATAAAGGTATATAAAATGGATAGTTTAAATGGGAGTCCCTAAACCACGTTCCAAGTTCCAAGTTCCATGTTTCAAGTTCCAAGTTCCAAATAAAAAAAACCTCAGCAAGTGTTTATTGCCTTACTTTCACATATTTGCCATATTTTGCAAACTAAGATTTTTTCTTTGTTTTTATGTATCGATTTTATTTCAATTGTTTATATAATATTAATCCGTGAGGGTCTAAGGGAAGATGAGTTCTGTAACCCTCTTTAAATAAAGAATTGGTTATTATTATTAAACCAATTCCTTTCACTTCAGAGTTGGTTGCAAAACAAAACTTTACCATGGCCAAGCAAATATATTTGTGAGTAGGATTTATGTACCAACAGTCCTGTTTTTGCACATTTAATCAACATTTTGATGTTAATTGTGACAAAACACTATTTGAAATTGTTCTTTATATACTGTACTTACATGTATTTGCCCAAAAAAATGTCTAAAACAATGTTACCCTTAACAGACAAATAATTATTTAGTTTTGGCCTCTTACAGCATGTGTGTTCTATACTGACAACAGGGCATTATTTCATTGTTTTAGACACTTTGTTTACAGACATTTGACTTTTTAAATGTCAAAATTTTTATTACCTCATATTTAAATAAATCTATAGCAGTGTTAGAAAGAGCATACTGATGTGTTTTTATTCAAACACCAGAATTTGATTGCCTTTTACTTCATCACTCTTTATCCGTCATTTTTGGATAAAACAATTTAATGATTCAAGCAAAACCAATTTATATATTATTTAAATAAATCATTAAAAATCAATGATTTTAAAATTTGGAACTTGGAACTTGAAACTTGGAACTTGGAACTTGGAACGTGGTTTATAGGCGAGCGGCGGATATCGAAAAAGTCGTCTAATTAAAAAGTTTAAGTTACCAAAAAACCTCATGAGATTTTTTGAACTCAAATAAAAGGTTGATTTTTCTATTTTATGGATATATATGTTTGACAAGTCGAATATGGTCAGAAGATATCAAAAAATGTTGTTTTGTACATGTACCCTATGAAAATCTTTTATGGCTTGATTTTTGAAATTATTTTTTTTACCTAAAAAACACACACGAAAAAAAAATGTAAATCACATCATGAAATTTTTTGCTCAATTCTTTGTTTGCAATTGAAATTTTCAAAAACAATAATAGTTTTCTACAATTTTTATCGAATTAAAAATCACGAATAAAAGTAGCAAAAATAAACGTTAATTTTAACTTTTGCAACATTAATTGTCATTAAAATCAAACAAATTGTATACTTAGATCAAGAAAATGTTGTAAGGCTACTTTTTAGTTAAAACTGCATACTTCTGACGAATGATAATAAAGTTATACTTAATTGAATATGTAAGATTTTGAGAAAAGTGACTGCAGATGACTTGGAAAACTGTCGGAGTGTCCCGTATTTACATTTTAACTATAATCTGATTGAATAGAAATTGTAAGAATTTTCATTTTTTGGTGTAATTATGAAGAATATGTGCTTGTTTTGGGTTTGTGTGAACACAAGAAATTTATTATTTGGTCTTTGCTTTTATTTTTAACCTGCGATGTTTGATAAAAGCAAAGTTTTAAAAAATTGTGAATGGTGTACTTGACTTATGAGGTGCGTTTGATATGTTGAACTGAATAAAAATTCGATTGCAGACAAACAATAAATTAATGCCGTATATTTTGGCGAAAATATTTGAAATTATGTTACTAGACTATCTATTTGAAACTAAAAGTATAAACTGTGCACGTAAGCATCCAGGAGCAAATCAAGAAATTTTCGAAAAAAGGGGGAGGGCTCTACATAAAGCATTGTTGTTGAAGATGTTCATGACAGTTTTGCCTGAAATCTATAAGGTTTTTTTTAACATATTGTCACTAGCGACATTAAGGGGCTCCCGGAACACCCCACCTGCTGGAGCCGTCATTGTACAATGATTTGGTCGTCTTTTGAACTTATGACTTCACGCTCAAAAATGTCTAATCTTTGAGCTCAAATTGCACAATATTCTGACCATTTTAGAGGCGTCAAACTACTATGTTCTGAAAGCCAAAACTCTTATATCTCTATTAAGTCCAAAATGTCGCCAAAGGTTTGTTATTTAGTTACAAAACTTAATTTTTTTAAAACCTCTATTCGCCACTTAACTCTTATGTGTTTTTAGTTAGTTTTTCGATGATTTTCTTTTTTTTCTGTGCAAAGTTATTGTTCTCTACTTAACTAGTTGAATTTAAGATATTGTTGTTGGTTTTTGATTCCTATTCCGTTTTAAACATGTTAATGGTAACTCAGTACACTTTTTATTAAAAACCTAATATTCTGGTATAATCCACAAATGTGGTGTTTTTGAGTCAATGAACAAATTTGAACCATTTATTTTTGTCACAAACGAAAGATCAGATAATGATTTACAAATAGAGGAAAAAAGTAAGTGAAAATGTGAATTCTTTTTTTGCAATTCAAACTTTTGTACACAAAAATCAAAATAATTTGACCCTTTTCTAAAAATAAAAAAATTGACGTAATAAATTTCTTCAAGGAGACCAAAAGTGAATGATTTATATTCACTTATATATGTAAGTAATATTTAGTCTTTATTTTCTGACTTTTAACCACATTTTGTAACATTTTAGTTGCCTTAATGTTTGCAGACTCAAACTTTTAGATTTTGGGTAGTGACCTTTGACCTTTATTTTTTTCATGTTCTGACCAGATTCCAAATGGCAAACATCGATATTATTAAAGCTGAAATATTAAACTATCAATATAGTTAAAAATATCCCATGAGGTTTTTGGGTAATTTAAATTTTTTTCAAGACCCTTTCCGCCGCTCGCCTATTAGGGACTCCCAGTTTAAATATACATTTTGTTGGCTGATACAATATCAAGTGCATTGTGTAATACTGATATACTATATCACGGCCGTCATTCGGTATCGTGAGTTTTTGACTCGTGAAGGAATCGACAACGGCGGCAAAGTATAGAAAGCTGCTCGTGGAGGGAGGAGGCGACGGTTCGTGGTGGAGGAATTCAGACATTTCAAATAGAAGGTCAGTCTTTTATTCTAATTTTCTTATCTTTATATACAAAATATTCAAAAAACAAATATGTCTCACAAAATTAATGAACATTATGAACAAATGTCAACAAAAAATAAAAATAAAGATGCATTGCTTTCTTCAAACTCATTCAAGGCGAATATTTCGTCATCATTTTTTCTGTAAACAAACATGTTATTCTACGAATTGCGGGTTGCCTTTTGCATAAAACGTTACAAATTTGGTGTGTGTGTTTGCAGCATCTTTTGTTTTTACATATTCCACACCATTATAATGATTTAAAGAAAAAATGTATTAACAAGCTAAGAAAAATATGCTCGGTACCGAAAAATCGACTCGTGATGAATGGTGTACCGTATTTTTTTGCTCGTGAATTATGCTCGTGATGGAGGAATTTATCAATTATCAAAACTTTGTACCAGCACTAGAATCAATCATAACCTAAATGATATTGCATATTATAATACTTATATATTTTTTTTAACAAATTCGCTTGGGTATTTATTGTCATATTTTTATAACTGTAGATCATGAAAAGAAGAAAGAGCAATAATTATGACAACAGAAAGAGACATTGGGCAATAAAGAGAAGAAAGGTACAAACATCAACACCCGGAGAAAATGGGACGACGAGCACAACACCAGTCGAAGACGAGACAGTAACACCAGTTGAAGATGAAACAGCCACGCAAGTCGAAGATGAAACAGTAACACCAGTAGAAGATGAAACATCCACATTAGTCGAAGATGAGACAATAACACTAGTCGATTGTGGACTAACTGTTTTAACATTTTCATTCCCATTAATTGTTTTAAAACATGTATCAATAACCATAGAGATTCACAATAAAAAAATCGAGGTGATGTACCATCTAACTCACCTTTCTGATATGGGTATTAGTCTATCAGCCAAATCGAAAAAGACCTCTAGTTTTCGAGATGAATGTCTACCCCTGGGAACAGCAGTTTTTTTTGTGGTTAGGTATAGTTTAACATCTAAACTTTCAAATTTACCTTGTTATACCGGACAAAAAGTGTCCAAACAGGGTATAACATGCGCCATTTTGAATGCACCCATTTTGACAGACATAAATCATGTTAGAAGCATTGAATTCATATTGCTGTCAAATTTTTACAATACAATGGAATATAATTTAGTAAGGTGTTATGTAATCAGTAAAATATAAATAAAAATATGGCGTATAATATTCATCGATAAGTATCGATGAAGTACCGATAAGGGGGCTCTTTTAAACACTCTGTATACGTGGCTTTTTTCGTTTAATTTTTGTCATTTGTTCGTCGCTGTAGTCATATTTGCAATGTATGTTTGCTTTCAATGACCATAAATCGTGCATTGATATGTATTCTGGTCATAACAGTCGATGGTTATTTAGAAAGTTACACCAATGGGCAGATAATCGAGCCTTAGTACTTCCTATGCATATTTGAGCTAAAACCTAAGTACAGAAACGCTGCATTTCACATTCTGTTACATGATAATTATTCGAGGAAAAATATGTTTTTACTTCAAATGTGTGGTAAAAGACAAACACATATCGATATACTAATCAAGAACCACATTTGCACAATGCTTTTTTAGTAAAAGGAGGGGTCTCTGTACATGCTTCTGAAATACTTACTAAGACAATGTTTTGCTCTCTGATACGAAATAAATTGCACAAAACGGTTCAAACATGTAGAAATACAGTACAATTTAATATATGTACAATATATAATTGCTTATTTTCCTTGTTTACTTTGTTATTTCCATACCCTTTCATAAAATATTTGATGTGCAAATAACAAAATTTGAGTATATGTATTCGTAAGTTCTAAGACGAATAAGCTACATCTCATTTTAAAGAAATGTCTCTCAATGAAAGTATTTTCCTGCATCAATAAAACAATAACCTTTTGATATAAATCGTTTTTTTTATTCAAATAGTTTCATTGTGGAAATAGGGGGGGGCAATCTAGAAGTGTATTGTTTGAAAACTACATTTTTAGGGAGGTAATGAAATGCATCGGAAGATTGAAACCGTCACTACAGAAATCATTTAGGTCATATGTTGCAAAAGCGTTAAGTCGTGTATTTGTTAGGGAGAAATTTGTTGTATCTCCGCACCAATGACATAAATGTAAGACGCACATGTTTTCCTGTCCTAAGCTTTCCAGTTTCAATAGTAAATATACTAGAATGTATTATGATATATTGCTATATACAATTTAAAATTTTAAAAAAGTAGTATAAAGTCCTCTATTTGTAGAAATAATCTTCTTGGGGTCACCTTGCCTTTTGTTTAAACATTAAACATCACATTTACGTTAAGGAGGTACATCTTGAATGCTTTTGAGTTAGTCTCAAATGTATAGCATGTGTTTTATTGAAGGGTTTGATTTGTCATATTATCCTCTGGCCATGTATGTGTAAAATTCTACATGTTAAAGAACAAGAACAGCCATACTAGTTAAGACAGTTCGAACTTGAAATTTGATAGCATTACTATAATGTTTATTACTTTCTGTAAACTTTTAAGACGTAAAATATGGTTTATATATCATACCATAGATGTGCTTCCTGGGACTTCATAGCAAAAGGTTTTAACGATGGTCAAGTCTACATCAATTAAATGTCTTTGCATCGTTTGATAAGTGTTGGAGAGTGGGTTTGCTGTTTCCGACAGTAACTTAAATATAACAATGCATTACATTTTAATAAGTAGTTTGTAAAAAGAACATTGCGAAATATTTGTTCCAATATTTTTGAAATACTTGTTATTGAAAGCTGGTCACCAAATACAGAAACACACGTACGTCGTGTCATATACAGACGCTGGTTCAAAGACAACCAGCAATTATACACATTTATTTACAAGATATAACCTGTTTGTTTTCAATTAGGTTTTTAACATGTTAAAATATAATTTACAACAAAGAGTCAAACAATACACTTTGCATCTTATATCTATTTCAAATCTACTTTACACAGAAAAGGTGCATGTGGACAAATATTATTCCTTAAAACATCTGGGTAGAATCTTCTTCCAGACAATGCAACTGTGACTGTTTATTACTACAACTTACTTTATAGAACTGCAGTGCTGAACTGAAGCTGAACGAAGTATAGAGGTACCAATTGGACATTCGAATGTCAAAAAGTCCGAAAGGGCAAAGTAAAAACCAGAAAACCCAAACGACAACTACATGAGGAACAAGACAGCACAAAAACAATGATTAGCTATTAAGATAGCGAAGTCATGTCGTCCCCAGAGTGAACTTAACAATTATTTTTTTTCGAAAAACTAATTTTGCATAAAACATTTTAGGTTTTCCATGATATGTTACCAGTATGCTTAAAATCTTTATGTATATCTTTATATTCATTAATAGTACAATATTATAAAACTTTTCGCATAAAATAAGTACGTGTTGTGTAAAACAAAAACTATCTAAATTGCAAAAAACTAATTTGAGAAAATGGCATATGTATTGGTTACAAATGAGTTTTAAATAAAGCTGCAAAATGACATTGCAGTCTGAACAACAAAATGTACAAGACAGGCAAACACATAAACCAAATTGCATACAAGCACTATTTCGAACATGTAAATTGTTAGAGATTTGTTTACATATAAAAGGGTATAAATTTATTCTTAAATATAAGAATATTTTTTCTCTTATAATCTTATTTAATTTAGGTTTTAAACAACAAAACTACCGAACTGGGATGATCATTCTCATATATACCAAACAACGCATGGCATACCAGAGAAATTGAAGCTCACAATCTTCCTGATTTTGTACAACCAGGATTTATGCTACCAAACCTTCCTCTTTCAAAAAGAGATAGGTTCATCGTTTACAAATGCACTATAAATTGGCATATAGCACATCAAAGTAAATAAGGAAAATTAGCCTTTAGATATTGTAAATCTATCTAATGATAATATTTTTATATATATTTATTAACGATCGGCTAAATGTCCCGACGTTTCGGCGTTTGCCTTCTTCTGGGGGTTGAATGTCCTCTTGTAAATACTACATCTTGTCTGATTCCTTTTCAATCATGTGTATTAAGTGTTGGCAAGTGATGACGTCATAGTGAACGTTGACGACGTTATATCAAAAGTCACTGATAATATTTTTACATGTTTGAACCATTTTGTGCATTTTATTTCGTACTAAAGAACAAAATATTGTGATATTTAATACTTTACAAGCATCTACATAGACCCCCCTTTTTGCTAAAAAAAGTATTGTGCAAATGTGATTCGAGATTAGTATATCGACGTGTATTTGTCTATTACCACACATTTGAAATAAAAAGATAATTCTCCTCGAATAATTATCATGCAATAGAATGTTAAATGCATCGTTTCTGTACTTGGGTTGTAGCTCAAATATGCATAGGAAGTCTTGAGGCTCAATTATCTGCCCATTGGTGTAACTTTCTAAATACCCATCGACTGCTATGACCAGAATACATATCAATGCACGATTTATGGTCATTGAAAGCAAACATACATTGCAAATATGACTACAGCGACGATAAAAAGGACAAAAATTAAACGAAAAAAGCCACGTTTACAGTGTTTAAAAGAGCCCCCTTATCGGTACTTCACCGATACTTATCGATAAATATTATACGCCATATTTTTATTTATATTTTACTGATTACATAACACCTTACAAAATTATATTCCATTGTATCGTAAAAATTTGACAGCAATATGAATTCAATGCTTTCAACATGATTTATGTCTGTCAAAATGGGTGCATTCAAAATGGCGCATGTTATACCCTGTTTGGACACTTTTTGTCCGGTATAACAAGGTAAATTTGAAAGTTTAGATGTTAAACTATACCAAACCACCGAAAAACTGCTGTTCCCAGGGGTAGACATTCAAAATGCCATTTTTGAGGGTTGGCTGATAGACTATATGTTGTGTTGATAAGTTTTTCATTGGCAAAACTCGCGTCGGGCCCAATCATGTACTATTAACTTAAACTGATCCAATATTAAATTGTGATGAGCGATTAGACAGTAAAAAGGTCTAGTCAATCATTTCCGCAAAGTAGATCTTTTGCCTTGACATTTCACTGAATATACAATGAAGAGCATACATGTAATGATTACTACAATAGTAAGCACTTTTACAAACGGCGATATGTAAATGAATGTTTGGTTTCACATATTGAAGAAAATGTTCATTTATGAATTTAGTTGAATTTTTTCAACATATTTATATATTTGTCTATAATCTATCTCCAAGTGTTGGTCCGTATTGTATCTAAATTATTAGAGATTGACCACTTATGATCTGTAGATTACCGGAATAACCGTATCTATATATTTTTTTTTAATTTGGATTTACTTTTTGTGCCTACTTAATGGCAGATTTATTGTTTGATCTAACTATAATGAGGCCATGTTTTACTGGTCACGCTTGCTACTTCACGAGCGATAAATCGTCGCCGCATTCTCCATGAGCAATAACAGCATCTTTTTTTTTGGAAAAAATGAAATTTTATTACATTTTGGTAACTTTTCGTTTCATATTAGCTGTCAAGATGTGGCAAAAATTGTTTTGGATATAATGATATGCTTAAAACTTTATTTTTGTGCAATTTAATACATATTTGTATAAAAATGTCCTTTTTATAACACCCCAAAATATAGGGTGCAGTAACGCCTTTAATTAATTCTTGAAATTAGTAAAGCTTTTTCGTGTACTTTTTTCCCCATTCTACAGAGTAAAAACAATCATTTTGTGAGACAGTTTTATTTTCTTTATTTTTCTTAAAATAACTTTGATATTGAGTGAAATAAATCAACTTTCAGAAAAATTATAGTTTTTGCTCCACCACGAACCGTCGCCTACTCCCTCCACGAGCAGCTTTCTATACTTTGCCGCCGTTGTCGATTCCTTCACGAGTCAAAAACTCACGATACCGAATGACGGCCGTGTATATATTAGTATGTGAGTGCATAATCATTAAATATGCAGTTACTTCTACATTAGCATGATACGGATGTGCAGAAATTGCACCACACCAACACGACCTGGTTGCTCAAACACTTTGATTTAGGAATTGGAAGTTGAAAATGCCCATGAATACTAGAACTGTTACAAAAGCTACATGAGAATGATTAAACATGTCTAAAAGAAATTGACCAGTTATAGAGAGATAAGAAAGTTAATATAAATTTTCTTTCAACCCATCAAGTCATCAATAATATCGTTTGTTTTGTATACAAAATATTCTGATAAGTTCAATAACATATTCTGATTGTTCAATTCCTGTCAAAGTCCATCCAAGTCTTCAGAAAAATAGGATGAGGTTCTATTCTGTCAAAGTCCGTCAAAGTCCTTCAAATTTCTTTGTCAAAGTTTTTGATGCACTTGGACAAAGTTTTTGATGGAAAACTTTGATCGTGTAAAAGGGGCCTAAGATATTTGATCGAATATCTTATTCTATTAAGATTAAGATAACAATTGTGGGGGGAAAATTTCAGAGTGTAAGCTTATTTTGTCAGAGTGTAAGCTCATAAATTTAATAGCAATCCATTAGAAATGAAAAATTGGCTTCAAAATTTATTACGGAAAGGATATGAATTGAATATTCTGGTTAAATCTTTTAATTTAGTGTTTTTTGCAAGATATTGATAACTTGATACTTATTTTAAAACTTCCATAAACGTCTTTACTATTGTCATTTTAAAGTATTATAGCAATCAAGCATGTCTGTTTTGTGTGATGACACTTCACTAAATAATTATTGTTTGAAGTGTTGTGTCGGATTTAAAATCGATATGTTTGATTGTTTTACATCAGTATATTGATGATTCTCAGCTAGCTGTCAGTAACAGCGAGTGTTCTAATGAGAGTTTGTTTTGTTTGTTCTTGTTGTTTTTTGTTTGTTTGTTTTTTGTTTTTTTTTGTTTTTTTTGTCTTGGGTTCTTTCTAGTGTAATTGGACTTTGATCGATTTTATTTTTATTGTGTGTTTAGTTTTTGTGGTTTGTCTAAGACTATTGATAGGGGGAAGGTTGGGCCCAAAAAACTAGTTTAACCCCGCCACATATTACATGTGCCTGTCCTAAGCCAGGAATCTTTGACAAAGCTTTCGTTTGTACTTGTCTTTTTGATGTTTTCTGTTCTTTGTTTAATAAGGGGTCTATCTGTGACTATATCAGGGCTGGATTTGAATTAAATGCATTTTATTTAGACCATGGGCCAATTGTAGAACCGCGAGCAGTGTCAAATGGCATCTTTGAAGGCTGCTGGCGGTTGTCCATTGTGGTTTTTCTAAATTGCCGTTTAATTGTGGGCTGTGTCGCGTACACTTATTCCACATCTCATTATTTTCTATTATAATTAAAAACTTAATTATAAAATATATATGTAACTTCTTGAGCAATGTAAGTAAAAGCTAAATCAAATATTTTTGAATATATTCGATAAAGATAATATAGCCTTCGTGAAAAAAATATATGCTTACATTTTATATTAAGTTGTTACTCCAAATACAACATTTGTACAATGATAGCTGAAGAACAAGGAAGTATTTACTTTTTCTTTTAAATCTGTTGAAAAGTTATACATGACGTGATGGCTTAAAATGAACTATTATCTTTCTATTAAAAAGAATGTTGGTGTTTTGCAATCTTAGTTTTAAATGCCCTATAATGACTAATATAATGCTTTTGAGTCTAATTTTTTCAAAAGCTTAAATTTTCTATTCAAGACGAATCCAGTTCTTTAAGTCTGTCTATGAATGAAGAATCCAGACCTTTAGTCCGTCTATTCATACATTTAAAAACAAACATTCAAAAAGGTTCATTCAAATTTTGAATTTGGAAAATTATCTAACATTATTGTATTGAAATATGCTAATTAAAACTTTTTATCGTTAGCTTTAACGTTGTCAAAACGTATCCTTGGGGTTCATGGTTACCCATCTGACAAATTGGCTTTTCTCAGTCTAATGTACTTCTTTTCACACCGTACTACTGACTTAATCATTTTGGTGACGACACTATGATATACGATAATGAGATGTGGAAAAAGTGTCCGAAACACAACCTACATTAACGAACGGTAATTAAAAAATAATCTACAATGGAAAACACGCAATACAAGTTATTAAAACGTATTAACAAAATTAACGAACTTGGAGGATCAATCTCAAATATCCATAAGAGAAGCAGAGGAACAAATGGAGCATCCGAATGTCGAAGTCCGAAAGGACACAGACAAAACCAGTAAACTTAAACAAGGACAGAACGAAAAAACAGACAACATAAACACACGAAAACACAAAACTACTGAATATCAATTAACAACTCTACTCGTAATGAGAGTTAACTCAGGTGCTCCGAAGAAGCAAGCGGCTCCTGCCTGCTATAGTACACCCGTCACGCTGCAATATTCCAATTCACTATGTCAAATCCGGTAAAGGAAAACCCTTTATAAAAAATTCCATATTTCTATGAGTACATGGTGTCTACCGTAAAATTTCTTGAGTGAAGACAACAACCGAGGAGCAACATAACCCTGTGTTATTCCCGCAAGCTCTGGAGTAACGAATCAATTTCATACCTAAACTGCATAAGCTGAGCGGGCGAAATGTTGCTACACACGAAGTGAAAGTTGACAATTTGAAAGTTGAAGTCATCGGGTTTGTCATAAAGCTTTGTTGAAAGCATTCCTTAAGAGTCTATTCCGTGATAAAGATCTTATTATGAAGCAGACTTCCTAGACTCCGGTGTGTCCTTTATCTCAAGCTCCTGAGGATATATGAGATGTAAAAAGTCACCAAATCGAGAATTTATCCTGAGAACAGGGAATACATACCGAACAAATTGAAGACTGCAATGGTCCTGACTTGGTACAGACATTTCAAAAGAATTGGTTGGTTTAAACCTCCCACTGCCATTGCGATCTGAGTGTCCGGTAGTAACACAATACACAATACGGTTATGAAGACATAATAGGGATAATAACGTGATTATCTCAGTACAACAATCTCGTTTTTTCTTGTTGCCTTTTTGTCCCAGGTTCTCTCTTGTTGAATCGAACTTTTTATCTTTTCGATTTTTACTGAGGGTTATTTAGCGTCTTGTTAAGAATTATCGATAAGGGAAGGTTGGACCAAAATCTAATTTAATCCCACATTTTATATGTGCCTGTGCTAGGCCTGGAATCTTTGACAAAGAATTTGTTTGTTTTTATCGTTTTAGTATTTCTGTTCCTTTTTTAAGAAGGGGTCTTTCCTTGAGTATTTCAATAATAGATTTGAACTGCATGCATTTTAATTTGACCTTTGGCCAACCTCAAAACAACGAGAAGCGCGTACTAGCCTCGTTGAAGGCGGCTGGCTGTTTTCAAATGTAGTCTTTCTAATTTACCGCTGGTTGTTTTAGCTGTTTCGCGTGCATTTTTTCCATATCTCAATATCCTAGGTCGTCGCATATTTTTGGCAAAAAAAGGTAGCGAGCGCTTACAACTTTTAATTATATATTTTTTAGAATCGTCAATTTCACAGGGGATATTTAACACACTTATGAATATTAATAATCGTGAGTTTTTTATAAATAAAAATTATAAAGATAAACATTTTGATTTATATTCGTGTCAGACAAATCTAACGACCAGACATGTGGTTAACCTATGGGGACCTTTGGTCCATCAGCAGTAGTTTTCGACCCAGTGACTTTTAAAAAAAGAAGCAGAAGTACCAATGGGGCATCAGAAGTCCGAAAGGGCAGAGACCAAACTCTTTGATAACAACGAGAATCGGACAAAACAACATGACATCATAAAACACAGAAATACAAAAACAAATATGCATTATTTCCTAAAGACTCAAAAATCTAAACAGGGAAGCAAAATCCAGCAAAAGTCAAAAAGGGATGAACAATTTAAATTAGACAAGATAAGAAAATTTGAAAGAATGTAATTGTACTGCCCTATTTAGAACATTGCAGAAAAAATCACAAGTCAGATCGTGAGGTAATTAATTGGTCAAAATACTCCTCGCTTATTGTTTATATCAAACCAAATGTATACATTTAAATAACATATATGATTGAAATGGGGCTTTCTGTTGAATATATTTTAAATTGTCATCAAAGTAAAATTTGCAATGCAAAGAAAGTAATCTCTCGGTCTCTTCCATCCCTTCCACCTTTAAATACATTAAGAACAAAAGGCACCAAGCCCATTCGTTTTCTTTCTAAGATATGAAACGCCACTATAAAACATTCTACACGTAATTTGCATATTCGTATCATATTGCCATTCATTAATTAGATATATGTTAATATGTATTGTTTTTATTTGAAAGCACCTTGAATGTTGTTATGAATTAAATCTTGTACGCCTCTTGGGTTTTTTTTTCATCTTGACTTCTAAAGAATAAATAAGAAAGCCATGACATAAGAAACATTGCTGAAATATGACATCGCTAACTTTTAAATCCAAACCGATGGAAAAAAATACAAGAGGCTCCCAGGAGCCTGAATCGCTCACCTGGTCTTGATGTTGACCCTATACTTTTGTAGAGCTAAATGAGCTGAACATTTAAGCAAGCAACAGCTTTTCTCTACCTGCAATAGTTTTCATTCTATAGGCCAAAAACACCATTTTTCACCTATAAGGGGCCATAACCCCTATAAGGAGTCATCTGACAACTTTGACCCTATGGAGACTTTTGTAGAGCTATATGAGCTGAACATTTAAGCAAGCAACAACTAATCTCTATCTGCAATAGTTTTCATTCTGTAGGCCAAAAACATTAAAAATCGCTTTTTTCAGGGGCCGTAACCCCTATAAGGGGTCATCTGACAACTTCGACCCTATGGAGAATTTTGTACAGCTAAATGAGCTGAACATTTAAGCAAGCAACAGCTAATCTCTATCTGCAATAGTTTTCATTCTGTAGGCCAAAAACATGAAAAATCAAATCGCTATTTTTCATGGACCGTAACCCCTATAAGGGTTCATCTGACAACTTGGACCCTATGGAGAATTTTGTAGAGCTAAATGAGCTGAACATTTAAGCAAGCAACAGCTAATCTCTATGTGCAATAGTTTCCATTCTGTAGGACAAAAACATGAAAAAACGCTATTTTTCAAGGGCCGTAACCCCTATAAGGGGTCATCTGACAACTTCGACCCTATAGAGACTTTCGTAGAGCTAAATGAGCTTAACATTTAAGCAAGCAACAGCTAATCTATATCTGCAATGGTTTTCATTCTGTAGGCCAAAAACATGAAAAGTGGCTATTTTTCACCTTTAAGGGGCCGTAACCCCTATAAGGGGTCATCTGACAACTTCGACCCTATGGAGACTTTCGTAGAGCTAAATGAGCTAAACATTTAAGCAAGCAACAGCTAATCTCTATCTGCAATAGTTTTCATTCTGTAGGCCAAAAACATGAAAAAATGCTATTTTTCACCTTTAAGGGGCCGTAACCCCTATAAGGGGTCATCTGACAACTTTGACCAAATGGAGACTTTTGTAGAGCTTTTGATACTGAATCAGTAGCGTGGCCTCAGATTTCCTCTATCTCTTATACTTTTTGATTTATAAGCCAAAAACAGTAGTCTGACCCCCCTAGTCTATTTTTAGCAACGGTGGCCATGTTTTTTATCAAAGCATTTCAAAATGAGGATCGTTTGTTGCCAACATGTCATATATCATTCCTGCCAAGTTTCTGTTATATTGGTTCAGTGGTTTCAGAGGAGAAGATTTTTGAAATTGTTAACGGACGACAGACGACGACAGACGACGACGGACGACGACAGACGACGACGGACGCATAGTGATGGCATAAGCTCACATGGCCTTTGGCCAGGTGAGCTAAAAAAGCCGAATCCGAAACAGAAATCGAAACCGAAATCAAAAACTATGGCACGCGAATACTGTGTCATTATCATCATTTGATACCTTGTGGTGTTTAAAAAAACGTTTTGTTTATGACGTGGTTAGTCATTGTGAACATATGTGTGCTTAGTCATTATGATATATGATTTAACAATTATGTTATGAGCTTTTGCTAAAAATATAAAGAGAGTAAAATGAACCATTCGAAAGTCTGAAAAACAAAGATGAAATCGGTAAACACAAACGAGTAAAACATGGAGAATCGGGTAACAAAAGACAAACTACCGAATATCAATCAACGCAAACATAAGTCGTATACGATATGTTGTTTTGTCAAAGTATCAATATGTTCGTTTCTAGTTGCATTATGAAGTCTGTTCAGTCTATTTCGCTGTTTTGAATATAGGGAATTGTTAAAACAAATTGTATTTCATTTGTAAACAAAATTTCAATGTTCCCAAGAGAAGCAAAGGGGTAATCAGTATCATAAAACCGTAAAGACAAAGACAAAACCGGCAGACAAAAAATCATCACAACAAAACAAACCACATAACAACATAAAACACACACACATAACAACAAAACCGCAACGCGAACTGAAGTCGAAACGAGAGTGAACTCAGGTGCTCCGGAATCAGAATCAGAATCAGAAATTTTATTGGAATAAAATCCAGACAATTGGATTGTTACCACAACTTATATACAAGTACATACATAAAAACAGCAAAATAATATGACAATGTTAAATTGGTGATACATAAAATTATAAGAAGGTTCACATATATATTATAGTCTGACTATTCAAATATCCGCTCCGGAAGAGTAAGCAGTTCCTGCCTGCTATAGCACACCCGTCACGTTGCCAAAGATCGATTAAGTGTTGGTCAAATCCGAAAGGATGACATTACAAAACTCTATGTCAAACCAACATCTGTGCTCATCTGAGAGATAGAAATCCCGTATTAGTATACGAGCACATGATGTCGTCCGTAAAATTTCTAGAGTGATGACAACAACCTGGGAGCAACCTACCCCTGTGTCAACAATTTGCTTATCAGCCGTGTGGCTCTATCAAGGAAGTCGTTGTACTCCCCACATGCTCTGGAATAGCGAATCAATTGTGATACGTAAACTCCATATGCTGGAGCGGACGGAATGTGGCTACACAGAAAGGGAAAGTTAACTATTGGAAAGTTGAAGTCATCACGTTTGTCATAGAGCTTTGTACAAAGCCTTCCTTGTGTGTCAATTTCGGGAAATAGATCCAGATATGAAGCGGACCTCCTAGAATCTGTAGTGTCCTTTATCTCAAGTTCCTTCGGAAATATGAAATGTAAATAGTCACCAAATCGAGGATTGTTTAGTGAAAGGACATCATCAATATAACGAAATGTGAGATTGAAGGATAAAGCAAGTTTGCGGTCCTTTTTGTCTAGAAGTGATTGTAAGAAGTCCGCTTCATATGAATGAAGAAACAAATCGGCAAGCAATGGTGCACAATTTGTGCCCATTGGGATACCTATTGTTTGCTGAAAAACACGTCCACCAAACTGAACAAATATGTTGTCGATTAGAAAGTTGAGCATTTCTATTATTTGATCTTCTGTAAATTTGTTTTTCTTGCTAGACTCTTGGATGACAAAGTAAGTCTTTTTATAACCGACTACCAAATACTTGTACCTGCGTTTTCCGTTCTTTTTGATAAAGCTATGTTTAATCAGCTGTGCTAAACGAGATTTTAGCTGTGAATGTGGAATTGAAGTATATAATGTAGAGAAATCAAACGTTTTAATGCTATTACAAGATGAAAATGACCTAGAATGGAGATTTTCCATCAGTTCTTTAGAATTTTTGAGAATCCACATTTGACTGACGCCATTTGTAGAGTAACAACAATCGAAATACTTTTGAATGCTTGATTTTATTGCCGTCAATATTGATGTTAACAAAGCTGAAAGAGGCTTAGTTGTACATTTGGATGACCCAGCAATAAATCGTTGCTTGTATGGAGTTTTATGTAACTTTGGAATCCAATACAAGGATGGAACGTCATCGTTCTTTTTGTCAACAGAAATGCCAAAGGAAGAAATGACAGAATTATGATTGTTGATTATATCCTCCTTTGACAGTGTTGTTGCTGTATATGTGGTGCTTTTGCTAGTACAACCAAACCCTAATTCAGCTGTTAAACAATCAATATAGTGTCTTTTGCATACGAAAATGATGTTGTTAGGCGCTTTATCAGCAGGTACGACAACATATTTGTCATGTAAGGTGGACAATGTCTTCGCAACATCAGGGTTGTTGAAAATAGATGTTGCCTTGGTGCTCATCGAGCCTTTCAAAGAGTTAATCCTTTTCAAAACCAACTACCTCACAGACTTTACCCACTCAGAAAGAACGTCGCTTTCCTTTTCATGTTCTTTTTTGGCCCATTTTCTGGCATAGTCTTCAACTGAATCCGTAATTGTTTTGAAATTATGGTTCCAGATGATTGCTATAGGCTCACGATATTTTGGTCCTTTGGCCAAAACATCGCGGAGTTGGTCATTTTCCACTATGTTGAGGTCCCCGGTAATGACGTGGCCAGAGGGACTATATTTGAATGGGGATTTGTCACAAGAACAGTCTGGTGGTTTTGCTTTGAGGTCGTTGATTTGGTAATCCCGCAAAACTTGTTTGTAGTTAAATACCTTAGGTGCAATGGTGGAAGTATAGGAATAAGAAATGACGGGAACACTTGTGTCTTTGAAATAAGAAGGGATATGTTCTGTAACAGATTTATGGTGTAAAATGTTTCCTAAATTTATGGCATCCAAACCTTTGTTTAAAAATGGAAGAGCGATTGTCCTTGTTGTTTTGTTTTGTGTTTGTTTTTATTTGCTAAATGTGTAATTCATGTCGTCCGACAATTGTAAGCCTGATGCTTCTGATCTCTCTTTCGATTATTGATGAAAAATGTTGGTTTCTAATTCTCTACAGCATCCTAGTCTTTCTGCAGCTGTTTGAATTCCTTGGTTCTTGGTATTTTTTGACATCTCATCATGTTTACTTGTATTAATACATTATGTATATGCCAGGGATAACATAGTAGGTCTTATTAAATTGCCTTGTGGAACGTCTATTGGGTGCATCGTTCTCTTTTACTTAGGATTGATTCTCCAATGATGAATAATTCAACTGTCTTTTGAAGTTGACTGATTGTAATGTATTGGTCTCCAAAAAGTTTTTCTTTTAATTAATATTCGTCATTGGTATGAAAATTCAAAATCATGTCAGATTTAATGATTCTGGATTGATTAAAATATTTAGCTGTATGTTGTTCTTAGATGATAGTCCTCACTATACCTTTTGTATCTCATGGTAGTGATGTTTTTCGTGTTACTATCGAACCCTAAGACTATAATGACAAAGAAATGCTTGGCGCCATAAAACCTGGCTTAACCCATCAGTTGTTGAATGCATGCATTAAGCCAGGACTGCTGCAATCTTCAGTTTCTCCAGTGTCTCTTTGTCTTAATTGTATTTTCTTTTTTTTTACATTTAAGATAATCATCCAAGTCCGGTAGGTTTGTTCTTTCATTTTTCCTTAAGTTTTATGCATCAATCTTTATGCCAATGCATCGTTTGATGGCCAAGGAAGCCTAAATTTTCTGCTATACCGGGACGGTTTCGGTTTCAGCTTAAAGTGAAAATGTTTATTAGCAAAATACAGATTAACATCAAAACTAATACCAGTGCCCGTTGGTGGTATTGTATGTGTTCTATAAACCCTGCTTTACAGAGACTCCACGGATAAATAATTCGAACCAAAATGCGTACATATCTACCAAATTGTTCGAACATTTTTACAAAAAAGCTACAGCGTCGACCTAATTGATGAGCACAAAAAGACACGTCTCTGTTGTCTATAGTTTTCGGAGAAAATGCTTCAGTTTGTCCATATGGTTGCTGAAATTACTGAGTCTAAAATTAATAACTGAAAAACCAATCGTTATTTCGCAAAAAAGTAGTCGATTATCGGGATCAAATTATTTTGTTACATGAACAGGTCAATGTATACGTATCAAATCAGTTTTCAGTTAAACTTAAAATTTAAAATTAAGAAGTATCATCTGAACAAAGGGGCGAGAATATTCTTATGAACAGTATTCTTTTTATACAAACATAAAGTTGGGTTTGAACGATTTAAGTAAGAAAAGTCGTTCAGTATTTTTCAAACTGTACAATAGATCAAAACTTCTATATTTACAATTCCATTACATGTTATATAAGTTACAATGATGACATTCCATCCCTGTATTGGATTCCTAAAATACATAAAAAATATCTATGCCTTTTTAAATACTATTACATACCCCTTACCTACACACACGCATACAGCACTGTCTAGGGAGGAATTTATTAACAATCACAAATCTGTCATTTCCTCCTTCGTGCTCCCTGTTGGTGATGACAATGATGACATTCCATCCCTGTATTGGATTCTACATAAAATACATGCAAAATAATCGACATGCGAAGTTTTCTTATCGACAACATATTTGTTCAGTTGATGGACGTGTATTTCAGCAACTAATATATATATATGGGCTGTAATTGTGCACTTTTGCTGCTGATTTGTTTATTCATTCAAATGAAGCAGACTACTTACAATCTCTTCTAGACAAAAATGATTGTAGACTGGCACTCTCTTTTAATCTCACCTTCCGTTTACTGATGATGTCCTTTCACTGAATAATTCTTGATTAGGTGGCTCTCCATTTCATATATCCACAGGAACTTTAGATAGGGACACAACAGATTCTAGGAAGTCAGCTTCGTATTTAGATCTACATCTCGAAATTTAATTTCAAGGAAGACTATCAACAAAGGTTTTTGACAAACGTAATGACTTCAACTTTTCAATCGTCAACTTTCCCTTATTGTTTATCAATATTCCATCAGCTCCAGCTTATGGAGTTTTCGTATAACAGTTGAGTTGTTTCTAACGAGCTTGGGGGAGATACATCGATTTCCTCGGCAGAGCGTCACGTTTGACACAAACATTGCTAACACGGGGTTATGTTACTCCACGGTTGCTGTCTTCACTCAAGAAATTTTACGGTAGACACTCGTGCACTCATAGACAAATATGGATTTCTGTCTCTCAAATGAGAGCACATGAGTTCACTCTTGTTACGACTTGAATTCGCGTTGTTGATTTCTGTTCGGTTGATTTTGTGTTTTGTGTTTCAACGTGCTGTTCTTGTACGGGCTTGCCGTTTTTGTCGTTGACCTTTTGGACTTTTGAAACTCGAATGCCATTGTGCCTCTTTTTGCTTCTTACAGTGTCGATTACCATTTAAGGCTGACTCTCATAGTCCTAAGGGCATTTTTAATGAGTGAAAATCATCATAAACAATGCATTTAAGACATTGGGACATATACGAAAATGTAGAGAAAAATGTATCATTGAATATGTTTTACATGTTTAAAAGGTTAGAAAAGCACTCCATTTCCCATCGAACGACAATAGACATTTGTGGTTAGCTGCATCCCGTAATTCACATTGGTGGGAATTCTCGTTGAAGTTTGTCGCTGTACACATCGACCTCAAATTACACAAAAGGCAACATTCATATACACTACTAGTTGGCAGGGCAACAAATGGCTCCGAACCTATTCGTTTTCCCTTTAAGATTTGAAACGCTCCTGTTAAACGTAAAAAAACACACGACTTACATGTTTGCATCATATGTACATTTCTAGTATATAAGATATATTTAATGTTATGTTTTAAAGTAAAAGAATTTTGAATGTTGTTATCAATTTACATGTATGCTCAAGTGATATTCGAACAAAATACTGAAGTGGGTATAAAACGACAAATTCTGTTATTGTGTTTATGCACATTTCAATGAAAAAACCTCTCACCAGCAACATTTGAATCAAAACATTGAAGGTCGAAAACCAACAGTAATTCGGAAGAAAACTACGCATAGGCAATTTCTTCGAAATGGGATTTTGAAAACTGAAATGGTTTCTTTTGTTGAATATATTATTGAATGACATTCAAAGGAATTCGTGTTGGTCTCATTTATCTTATCTTAACTCCCAAAATATCAAGAATAAAATGCACCAAGCACATTAATTTTCCCATTGTTCTAAGAGATAAAAAATTCAACAAGTAATTTACATGATTTTTTTTTGTATCTCACCGATCCACACTTAATTAGTTGAATGTTTTGTGATATTTTAAGACATATTTATGACATTAACTAATTAGAAATATTTCATGAATTTTTATGTAAAACTATAAATATTATCATGAATAAAAACTATAAGCCTCTTGTTTTTTTATCTATTCGTCGACTTCTAAAGAATGAATAAATAAAGAAATCCATGACAAAAGAAAACTGCTGACAGAGAACTTAGCAAACTTTTAATATCAAGACGATGAAAATATGAAAATGATTAAATCTCCATGTTTAATAGAATTTCAGATTAATACCAAAGATTACCTGTGGGTGGTATTATTGGTGTTCCATAAACCACTACTTTACAGAGACTCAATGGATGAATATTTGTTCCCATCCGAATGCGTACAAATCTACCAATAGTGTTCGTACATGTTACATTTATAAATTCTACTGCGTCAACTTGGTGGTGACAAAGGGACACAGCTCCATTGTCAATAGTTTCCAAAGAAACTGCTCCGACTTGTCCACAGGGCTGCGAAATGACTTCAATACCGAAATTGCTGAGTCTAACATTGATAACTGAAAAACACAAACTTAATTATTTTGCAAAGTTAAAAAGTTTCTCAAGGGGACATTATGTAACAAACTCCTGTATATAAACTTATAGTTGAACGATTAAATGAAGTAAAAGTTCGCACATAATTAGTGTGATTTTTTATGTGTTTCGTATTACTCAAACTGTACAATAGATTTCTAAGTGCACATGTACAATGATTTTACATGCAATATTTTACAAGCAAATTTGATAATAAGCTGGCTAAAAACATAACACTCATTAAGTCTAAAACAATCACTCGAAATATGTATAATATGCACTACATACACTCAACAACTCAATTTCATCTTGCAACAGCATCAAAACTTTCGATTTCTTCACTCTTTACACTTCTATTCCGCATGAAAAACTCCAATCAAGATTGGCAAAGCTGATTGACACAGATGAAGCACCTTTGCTGGCTGTTTTGTTTCTTCATTTATATGAAGCAGATTTCTCACGTCCTCCTTTAGACACAAAAGATCGTAGACTAAGCTCCCTATTTTAACCTCACGTTCCGTTATATTAATGATGTCCTTTCAATGAAAAATCCTCGATTTGGTGACTTTCTCCATCTCATATATCCTGAGGAACTTGAAATAAAGGACACAACGAATTCTAGGAAGCCTGCTTCATATTAAGATCTACAATGTACATTTCGAAATTGAATCTCAAGGAAAATGTTCAACAAAGGTCTATGACAAACGTGATAACATCAACTTTCCAATCGTTAACTTTCCCTTTTTGTGTAGCAACATTCCATCCGCACCTGCTTATTGAGTCTTAGCATCACAGTTGATTCGTTACTCCACGCTGAATGGACTATTGGCAACGCGACGGGTGTGCTATAGCAAGCAGAAACCGCTTACTCTTCCGGAGCACCTGAGTTCACTCTTGTTACAACTTGAGTTCGCGTTGTTGATTTCTGTTCAGTTGATTTTGTGTTTCTTTGTGCTGCTCTTTTACGTGTTTACCGGTTTTGTCGCTGTCCTTTCAGACTTTTGACACTCGAATGCCGTATTGGTGCCTCTTTGCTTTTATCCAATGGTGCAAAAATATTTTTCACACCTTATTATTAATAAGCCATGGCGATAATACAAAAGGAAAACCAATACACAAGTCATTTAATCTTAGTTGTCAATAAACCATTAATTAAAGGTAGGATTTATCTATAACAGCTGGAAAGTTTTATGACTGTTAACAGGTCATTTGAACAGTCTTGCCCTTTACAGTAAACAACTGACATGAGATGAGGTCAAAATGATGCAATATTTCCCGCAAATTCTGAAATTATTGTAGGGATTTGTGGATTTTAGGCTATAATTAATGTTCTTGGTTTATAGGGGTCCGTTTATATGTCAAATAAAAAGTGAATTATGATTATCCTAGTGCTATCTTGGTAAAAAAAAGGCCATATGATCTAGTAAATGGAGCTCAAAATAGGAAATTGCTGTTTTGGGGGTTTTTCCACCTGATTTTTCATGCAAAAAGTCTAGTTTCATCGAATTTAGCTCCCACATGGATGCCCCAATGCAGCTGGATTTTGGAAATTCCAAGGTATATTATCAAAAAGACAATTAATGTCTCAGATTGATTTTAGATTAAATTTTTAGAAAATATGTCATGGCACATTCAATATAGTGCAGTTATCCCTTATGCAATAAAGCCTTGTTCACAAATTATTGATTTATTGAAGAATGGAATGTGACAGGAAACTTCTGAGACACGATTTTGAAGGTCATGCAGTGTTGATTCAGATTATATCAATGTTATCAAGGAGATATTTTTATTGCTAGGAGAGCTAATTTTATTTTAGGCAGTTGTTGATTTTTTTTCGTTTTGTTATATACTGAAGTCCATCATAAAGGGCTACATTTCCTTTTTTTTTAAAAAAAACGTCTCGTGTATTCAAATTAGTGAAATAATAGGAAAGTTTGGTAAGTGTAAAGTGTAATGGTCGGACTAAAAATGAACTTTGTATTGTGCTACCTTAATAAATCACACAGATGAAACCGGTTTCCACTTTTTGTAATTTATGTTCATCTGTCGTATTTTTTGTGTTTCAATGATGTTCTTTCTCCAACTTGCTTAATTTGTTTTCTGTGGAAATATTTCACGGTGTTAACATTTGATCGCCTGACTGTTTTGTAAATCAATACGTTGAAAAAACAAATTACTTTAAATTTATATCCAGTCTGCATCTCCATTTTAGTTTCTGGGTTTTTTTTTACAAAATAATATACCTGGTTAAAATGAAATACTTCGTATGGTCTTTCTAGAATTTACCTTGTCTGCAATGAAGCCATGGTCTAAACTGTCGAAATTCCAGCTTAAGAAAATAAATAACAAAGAAACAAACAAAACAAAAACCTTTACTTAACTGGCTCTGAACATAAGTATAGAAATGGGTCTCTCAGTGATAATTTGGGATTGGTCTTAATCATATGAATTGTTTTTTTAATCTTGGGCCAATGCAAGATGCCGAGTAGTGACCATGGGTAACATTGAAGAATTCTGGCTGTCGTCCATTTGGAATTTTTTTAATTGACGTTTGTTTATGTAGGTTGTTTCGCGTATCTTATTACTATTTAAATATTTCAGTTTTTATCAATAACTCCTTAACCGAAAGGAAATATAAAATATTATCTAATATATAAAAAAACAAAAAAGGCGAGAGAACAATTTACAAAGTAATGTTTCCTTAACAATTGAATAATCTTTATGCTTAGTTTTCATAGATATCATGATAATTCTTATACATTAGGTTAGAGCCTACAGTCAGACAGGTGATGAAAAAATATTATCTCCCTTGTAAATAATTTGTATGTTTAACTGATTCGAAAAAACACATCATTTTGAATGACGCGATGAGCTGAAATTACCAACTTAATCTTTTGATTAATAAAAAGTAGGTCATGGTTATTTTCAAGTTCGGGTACGAGTGAATGGGCAAAATATTGTTCTTTTTTCTTAGTTAGGATGTTTTACGCATAGAATAATAATTTGTGACAAAAAGGAATTTATTTTCTCTAAGAAATAACCGGAACTCTATAAAGGTGATAAACATGTTGAATTTAAAAAAAATAATGGTAAGTGCGACGGGTTACATACTTTGACAGATGACGACCAATCTTATGCTTTTTTTATTGACAATAAGGAAATCGGAGAAAAATGTTGGTTTTTTTTGTCACAAGCAAGTCTAAAACGTTGCTAGGCAAATGAAGGGAGACGATTCGGTTTAACAAATCGAACAAACCTCACTTAATAGACCCCCCCTTCTAAAACGTCATTTTACATTTGCTAATTATCATTTTATTATAAAGACACGCATCATATTAATAAAAAGTAAAATGTAAACAGTTTCACCAGTTAAGCTAAATATTGCAGAATTAAAGAAAAATATTCTAGGAAGTCGAGTAGACTATTGCTATTTTTAGCTGGGTATGAGATACTCTCAATGTTTATTTATTTTATGAATGAAATTTCTATATTAAGAAAGGGGGATTCACAAATAACTTATGAAATTAACACAACTTTGACAATCATTTTTATCAATTCCGCTATAGCGACGGGTTCAGGAATTTTTTGTCAGAAAGAATGGAGTCTTATCTGTTGGATATATTTTTTTTCAAATTTTTAGGAGCATGATATTTTATTTGTCACAAAGTAAATCAGACCCCATAATATCACTTAACATGAAAAATGTGATCTTTTCACGCTGCAAATTTAATAAACCATGGCAAATTCGGTGTTGTTTACTTTCATTTTACATATTTTATATCACTTTTTTTTAAAGTTGCTCTAATAAACTTTTTAATGCCCATAGTTACTACGTAAACATCCCGAATCAAATTCTACCTTATTTACTGAAGAGCGCATATTCTTTTGTCTCGTTCTGACCACCTTTCTGACTGCCTACCTGGATCTGATTCGTTTCTTCCATATATTAACACATCTGATATAACATAGGTATCCCCTAAGTCTACTGCCCACCATGGTATTTCATGGAGTTGTTTTGTATGTGTACAGCCTGGTAAAATATAAGCATTCTGATTTCGATCTCCGTCAACTGCCAATGACGGTTCATCACTACAGTAAGGAATCAAATATGGATGATTGCCGGGTGTCTTTGTTAAATGCCAAATTTTCTGAAATTAAAAGGTTCATATAATAATTATATAACTTTAAGAAAATCATGGGATGTTAATAGGATAAACGAAGTAATGAGAAGTTTCTAAATTTGTATACTGTGGTTTCATTTTTTTTCATTGGGTATCAATTTTCGTGGTTTTCGTGACTGACCTTCACCCACGAAATTTGATACCACACTAAAAGGAAATTTAACATTGATCTGTATGCTGCAGACTTTAGAACCACGAATTTAAGAATCAACGAACTAACGTTATTTTGTCAAACCACGAAAATTGGTACCCACGAAAATAAATGAATCAACAGTATATAAGTTACACAAAATTCATGAAAGCATAGTCATTTTCAAATGTGCAGTTGAAATCGGTCACACTAGGAGATCATTTCACCACTTGAACAGACAAAGTTTACTTCATTGAGATCTTTTTAAATTGCCATTACTTGTTTATGTGGGCTGTGTTGCATACACTTATTCCACATCTCCTTATCTTTTATTTTCAACTCTTGAATTTGACGAACCTTAAAATGTCCACTATTTTAAGAAATTCAATATGAGTTTAAAATTGTGTCTTGTTAGATCAAACGAAATCGCACTATGTACTACCGGGTCGGCCTGGAACTTGAACTTTAAACACCACAAATCACTATACAGGTCCAGAGGACGTTGACATGTGAATTATGTGCGAATCAAAAGTTTATCTGAAATTGATACAGACAAGATTTACTCTATCTACATGTATTTAAAAATGAGTTCGACGATTGATTAACTTTCATCGAATGAACGACAATTTACACCACGGAACATAGGCATAGCTTTTTTACCTATATTTTCTTTTGAAAATGAAAACTGGCTTAAATATCAAAAGTTAATACTTAAAGCCAGTTTTCATTTTCTTAAGAGGTTAATTGATGTTTTAAAGCGGGGCATTGGGGATGAGATTAGGGGTGTAATGGCATACAAAAGGTACAAAAAATTTTGAAGGTGACTAGAAAATTGAGAGTTGTGAAGGTGTAGATGCACTGACAGTGGTGAAAAAAAGGAATCTTGCACGTGTAAGAAGAAAATGCTGGGTCATTGCGGTTACCGATTAGCCCGCTTTTTATTAAAATAAGTAATAAAAGCTGAACCTATTTAGTGTTAAAAGGACAATAAACCAATCAATTGGTCTTCTTTGAACTTCGACCTGGTAAGCAAAATAGACTGATGCTTCAAGAAAACAAACTGTTTTGTATGCAATAATTTATGGTATACAAATTGGATGTTTGAAAACAATAACTCCTATAGTTTTAATCATCTGAATACTTTCGACCTAGGTGACCAAGTGGAAACAATATAACATATATTCAATGTTCACCAGTCAATTACTTCTGCACGTTGTGTGCTCCATTCCCGTTTTGTAATTTACAAAAACGGAACTGTTCCACCCGCATGCAATTAGGCTTGTCAGTTACCTAACTCAAGGGTGCGAATGTACGTCATCACGCAGGGTGTCGGCGATAAAAATTTGGACGCCATCTTGTCCCATTCAGGTAAGAATTTACTGAAAAATTGACTGAACGGATAATAATATTGTGTTGACGTTTTGTATTGGTGTGGTTTTTGCAGCAAGTTTGAGTTTGAGTTTTGGTTTGAGTTTATGGACGGACTCATTGGGTTCCAGGTTCCAGGTACAGGTGTGATACCTGGAACCCAATGCGGAACTAGTCACGTGGGATCGTCTAGACAGGCCAAACACAACCAACTAGAATTAGAAGTAGACCAAAACTTTTATTAAATACAATTAAATTTAGCCGAATGTGTGTTCCGAATGAATCTGGAACGAGAAAGCAAACTTTAGTTATATTGTTAAATTTTAAATATATAATATAAATAACAATGAGAATCAACAGAAATATAATTTAGAATTTGAAATTAAACTTTAGCAAATTGAAGTAAATAAAAGAAACACAAATAAACATGCAATAAAGTAATAAAACAATAAATAAGATAGACAAATAAAATGTTTACCAACCTAGAATTAGAAGTAGACCAAAACTGATTTGGTCTTAATTTCATCCTGTTTATATAGTTTAAGGCCGAAAATGTGAGATAAGATAATTTTAAGAATTCGTGATCTTGAAGCGCTACTAGTCATGATAATTTAGGACCAGCTGACCATTGTCCAGAGAATTAGATAAATTTAGAATAAGGAATTGATAAGGGTGATAAACACTTTAAGATGTACTTAATAACTACAATAACAAATACGTAATAATATATATACAAAATTACCTGAAATCAAGAATTTATTTATTAATTCATTTGAATTATATTACATCAATTTATTTATATTACATCAATAATTAAATTACAAAAATCAGTACAATAATAACATCTTATAGCTTATTTTGATTCTTATTTTATGCGGCATTTTTTGACCTATCTGGTAAGTTTATAGCGTTTGTACAATAGGCATAATATGTAAATGTCTTACCTGAAAGGGACAAGATGGCGTCCAAATTTTTATCGCCGACACCCTGCGTGATGACGTACATTCGCACCCTTGTAACTATGGTCGGTGGTTTCATCCGAGTACTCCAATTTCCTCCTCATAAAAATTGACCGCCCTGTATGACCCAGGTGCGTCGAAAAAGGCGTTTAACACTATTCTGTTAAATGATTATCAGCATCCATTATTTGATCCCACTTTGTAGGAGACATCGTACAAATAAAGTGTAAAAAGATAATCCTTTCAATGGTTTAGGAGGAATATGTGATAAAAGAAAATGTTATCGTCAACAAACGACAGACAACAAGGACGGACACAAGATGATGTCTCAAGGTGACACAAGAGCTAATTATTAGAATCACATTAGCTAAAATAACATATATACAGATCTTTTACGAAACGCATGTACATTTGTAGTAATGCATTTCTTAAGCTATATTATAATAATAACGATTAGGTAACAACTTACCAGCTTCAATTTGAGAAAATCTTAATAAGAAGTAGAAAAATGTGTAAATCATTTATTTAAGGAACGTTTTCATCCTTAGACTAAATTCCTTGTCTTTGCATCTACCAAATCACCTAATTTATACATTTACGTGTAACCAATCGGCTGCAGAAAAATAAATTATTTATGCATTCATGACATTCATGACACATCATATTCTTTCGTTTTTAATATTCATGTATAACCAATGATCTTTGATTTTAATACAGCGATAGTTTTTTTATCCCAACTGAATAGTCTGTTAAACTAATTTGAATTGTGAATTCTGATCCATTATCTTATTTATGCTAAAGGATATAACATATTCTTTCATTAGTAATGTTTATCTTTTTTCGCAGAAAAATGAATGCCAATTCAAAATATAAAGAAAAACATTTCGTATGATGACGCTTCGACCTAAAACCCTAACAATTGGCAAATAGAAGTATATGACATTTTTAGATCTATTATATCATGGCGTTTATCAGGCGAGTCCGGTATGGTGTGATTGAAAACATAGCTGTGATAGGAGCTATTATCAATACAATATAAATATCATTCTGCACACTTTTTTTCATAATACCAACATGTCAATGCGACGTGTGTGATATAGCAAACAGGAACTGCTTACCCTTCCGGAGCACCTGAGTTCACAATCGATACAAATAGAGTTCGCGTTTTAAACTGATATTCAGTAGTTTTTGTGTATCCGTGTTTTACATGTTGTCAGGTTTTTTTCGTCCTCTTATCGTTGGTGTGAACTGGTTTTGTCTCTGCCTTTTCGGGTGCCCCATTGGTACCTCTGCTTCTATCAAACCTATATTTGAGCTAAAATAACTAATAATATATATCTAATTTTTATTCAGGTACAGCAGCTATTTTTCTATTCAGAAAGTACCAGAAACTTCATCAAATGTTTTTCGTTCGTTCATTCAAAATGTAAACAGGTGAACTAAATTGTTTTTAGGACAAAGGTATTTTTAATTTCACTTTTATAGTTAGGGACCAACCATTTAACTTGAAAGGGGGGGGCTTGGTTTTTTCATAAAAAAATATTTTGAAAATGATTTTTGATGAAAAAAATATTTTGGCAGCAGAGGGTAAGAAAAAAGAAATATTCTGAAGAAGAATTTCTGCCATATAAAATAATGCTAATAATAAAAAAAGTATTCTGTCGCGACGCTTTCAAAAAATAAAAATTCTGTCATGACGCATTCACAAAATAATGCCAAAACAAAAAACCAAGCCCCCCCCTTTTCAAGTTAAATGGTCCGTCCCTTATATATTGCCATTTGTCCTATTCACTTAACATATTATCAAAGTAAGGCTTAAAGTTAGAATTTGCGTTAACCATTTCTTAATTAATCGGATGATTTATTGCTATGATGAGTGCTTCAACACCATCAGCGCTAACCATCACGGATGTAAGAAATAAAAATAACATTATATTTTTTATATAACCAAATAATGACTAAACCAAGCTGTTTCTGTGGTAGGAAGAACCTTAGGATATTCACAATTTTGAAATTTAAACGGATAATCTATTGCTTTGGTGTGCTCTTCAAGACGTGAATGTAGATGACGGATAGGAGACATCGGGGAATTAAAACTGCACACAGCAGCGCTAACCCCCACTGATGTTAGAAATAAAAATTGCAATACCGGGGTATAGTATAGTTTAGACAATTTTTGCTACGCCTGACGCGCGTTTTTCCTTTTAAAGACTCATCATAGGTGCTCTTACAAAAGTTGAAAAGGCCAAACAATATATGGGTATGAAGAGCATAGAACAATAATACCAAGAAATAATGCCGAATTAAAACCAAATTATGACCTAGACCAATCTGTGTCTGGGGTAAGAAGAATAATAGTGTTTTAATAACTTTCAAGAACATATCACTTTTCTGTTTACTATGCTCTTCGTAATTATATAGTGTTTGGGTTTTTATCAAATATTTTGGATAGAGCACCTCTGATGAGTGTTGAATAGACGAAACGCGCGTCAACCGTAGCAATGTCTGGATAATTTGTTGTAATTTTAATTTCTACCTTTTATTTGTTTTCAATATAGAAATGATATAAACCATGTATAATCATCTTTTACTATTATATTAAAATATATTTTTATCCATTTATTCTAATTTATTCTACAAGATTGGGTTTGTTTGTCCTGACAAGTTGATTTGACAATTAGCAGTGACGGGTGTGTAGCAACAAGCAGGCAATACTTACACTCTCAGGGCACCTGAGTTTACTTCCGTTACGACTACGAATTTGCATTGCTGATTGCTGTTCAGTTGTCCTTTTATTGTATGTTCCTCCGTGTTGTTCACGTATGTGTTTTGTACTGGGGTTGTGTTGCCGTATTGCACGTTTAGAAGTCGATTATGCCAAGACTTACTTTGTCATCAATGAGTCTAAGAAAAAGAACAAATTTACAGACCAAATAATCGAGATGCTCAACTTTCTTATTGACAACATATTTGTTCATTTTGGTGGACGTGTTTTTCAGCTGACACTCAAGGATTCCAATTGGCACTAATTGTGCACCTTTGCTTGCTGATTTGTTTCTTCATTCATATGAAGCAGACTTCTTAAAATCTCTTCTAGACAAAAACAGACCGTAGACTAGCTCTCTCTTTCAACCTCACGTTCCGTTATATTGATGATGTCCTTTCACTAAACAATTCTCGATTTGGTGACTTTCTCCATCTCATATATCCCCAGGAGCTTGAGATAAAGGACACAACGGATTCTAGGAAGTCTGCTTCATATTTAGATCTACGTCTCGAAATTGACACTCAAGGAAGACTTTCAACAAGGTTCTATGACAAACGTGATGACTTCAACTTTTATAATCGTCAACTTTACCTTCTTGTGTAGCAACATTCCGTCCGCTCCAGCTCATGGAGTTTACGTATCTCAACTGATTCGTTACTCCAGAGCGTGCGGGACTTACATCGATTTCCTTAGTAGAGCGACACGTCTGACGCAAAAATTGCTCACACAGGGTTATGTTGCTCCTCGGTTGCTGTCTTCACTCAAGAAATTTCACGGAAGACATCATGCACTTATAGACAAATATGGGATTTCGATCTCTCAGATGAGTGCAGATGTTGGTTTGTCATAAGGTTTTGTTTTGTCTTCCTTTACCGGATTTAACACGCTGAATGGACTATTGGCAAAGCGACAGGTGTGCTATAGCAAGCAGGAATTGTTTACTCTTCCGGAGCAACTGAGTTCACTCTTGTTTCGACTGGAGTTCACGTTGTTGATTGATATTCAGTTATTTTGTGTTTCCATGTTTTACATGTTATCTGTTTTTGTCCTGTTCTTGTTGGTGTTTACTGGTTTTGTCTCTGCCCTTTCGGACTTTGACATTCGGATACCCCATTGGTACCTCTGTTTCTTACATCCACATTCCTTACTGGTATCTCTTCTTCCATCATTCATTATAAATGACACTTGGATTCGACAAAATACTTAATACGAAAAAAAAAGACTTAGCCACAGCTCCCAATACTCAATCTAATGAATTTGAATGGAAAATACACATCTATTGAGATGTTACAAAAATGTCACTATTTTTCCCTTTTTTTCAAGGGTAGTTTAGAAAAGAAAAAGAGTTTTTGACTACGAATTGTAGAAAGATCTTTAACATATATGTTCTTGTAAAAAAAATTGACACATTATTCATGAAGGTAAACTTTTATTGCATTAAAACATTAATATATTATTACTATGCACATTTTTATCACATATAGTTTCTTCTATACAAGGATAGGAAAAACAAAAGAAACTGATGACATATATAAAAAAAACTGTGGTCATTAAAAACTTTCAAGTGATTGTAAAAATCATGGAGCTGGAAAGTTCTATCATTTAAACAGTTTCTTTGAAGTTTTATAAAAATGATAAGAAAGTATGTAACCATTTCCTTAACTCTTCAAATAAAGGTAACATCATTTAACGGGAGTGTATTCTTGTCTTCTAGCTTTACTGACAGTAAACTGAAATCCATTCTGAAAAAAATAAACAAAATGTTTATCGGTTTCTGTGCGTAATCAACAAAACAACCGAAGAAACAGTTTCAACACTATAACATAGTTTGTGAGAGGTCAAATTTAATCATTTTACATTTTTTCAAATTTTCTTTTGGTGGAGGCATACATATATACCAGAAGTTATTCAAATCACACAAAACTTCTTGTAAAATGTAAAAACGTTTGAAAAATATGAATATTTCCAAGTAATAATGTATTAGATTTTCATAAATATACAATATTCATGTACGTTTACAGATGTCAAAAACAAGAGCTTTAAAAATACGAAAATGATATCATATATTACATATTCAAAACACTTGAGATTATGCCGGTGTATGGCACGCCATAGCTGCCTTATGATGTGACACATAAATGATAATTAAATTTTTCAGTGCTCTTCTTAATAATAAACTTTTATTTAACATAAGGACAAAGTATCATGACAAAGTATCACCACATAATGAAGAAATATTATCAGATAATGACAAAGCATCATCACATAATGACAAAGTATTATCGCATACTGGCACGTCACACGGCCGATTTGAACATACGATGGAAACTCGAATGTGAAAATTTCTATTTCGTCTCGAACTTGCTAAAAATAAATAATTCACCAAGAGATTGCGATTTTTACCACAAGCTTGGCGATTGTAAAAGAAGCACATTCAAATATCTGCTTACAAAATACAAACTTTGAACGAAGTTGTCAACGTTTGTCAAAAATTAGATACTAAGATTAAAGGTCTGTACGACGGTGGTTGTCAATCGTTTGTCAAAAATTAGATCCTAAGATTAATGGTCTGTACGACGGTGTTACAATGAATGTACGGATATAAGATGCATTTTGAAAACATGATGACAAAGGCATCATCCAGTTCCAACCAGGTCCAAGTAATTGGCCTATAAATTTTTCTCCTTCTTCAGTATGGCAATTAAAGATATTTTTCTTTTTTGAAAAGAGAAAACAATTTGCATCAAAGTTACAAATTATAATAATTAAAAAAAAACCCACACGTTTACTTATTCCTTCAACCTTACATTTTGCGTGTCCCATTGTACTCATGATGTTTCGATTTAATGACGTTCTTTCAGGAATTTACATTAAGGCATAACATATTCCAGGGAGTATGCTTTAAATTAAGCTTTGAACTTCTAAGTCAATGCTAAAGGAGGGATTCTTACCTGGTTATTGATAAAGTATTAACCTTATCTTCCCGAATGCTATTTTTTTCCTTTTTATGGTACTTTCAGTGTAGTGACTTTAAAGTTTAACCATTTTTCTCAAACATGTAGTATTGTGTTGTAATAATTTGAAATTTACTTTAAAACTTCCATAAACTTTTTTACATGTACTAATTGTCATTTTAAAGCATTATAGCGATCAAGCATATCGGTATAATGTCATGACACTCCACCAAAATCATTATTGTTTGAACTGTTGTGTCGAATTTAAAATCGATATGTTTGATTTTTTTTTAAATCAGTCGATTGTTCTATAGAGAGTTCCTTCGCCGTCCGTTTGTTTGTTCTTGTTGTCTTTTGTCTAACGTTCTCTCTAGTGGAATTGAACTTTGATCGATTTGATTTTTATAGTGCGTTAAGTTTTTGTGCTTTGTCTGGGAATATTGATAGGGGGAAGGCTGTTCCCAAAAAAACTAGTTAAACCCCGCCACATTTTATATGTGCGTGTCATAAGCAAGGAATCTCTTACAGAGCTTTTGTTTGTACTTATCTTTTTGCTGTTTTCTGTTCCTTGTTTAAGAATCGGTCTATATGTGGCAATTTTAGGACTGGATTTAAATCATATGCATTTTATTTAGACCATGGGCCAATTGCAGAACCGCGAGCAGCGCCTACTGGCCTCGTTGAAGGCTGCTGGCGGTTGTCTGTTTTGTGAGTTGTGTCGCGTTCACTTATTCCACAAATCATTATTTTTTATTATATCATTGGATTAATTTTAAAAAGGCAATAATGTCACCTGTTATTTATAAAATAAAATAAATACAGGTATGTTTAAATGGGTTTAGCAGGACCTATATTTTTTCATTCTGTTCTATTTAAGGCTCTTGGTCTTTCACTATATGCATTGAAAAGGCCCTATGCAAACTTGTAAAAAAAATTAAAATAGGCTTAGGATTGCAAGGATATACACTTCAAATGTAAGCCGACAAAAGAGGGGATTTTGAAAGGAAAAAAGCTGTAACGACTATCTTAGTTGCTCAAACGAAGATGGGGCTTGCTTTTGAAGTATGTCCTTTCGTCCGCTTTAAGTTTTAAGAGTTCACGATTACAGTGAACAAACATTCCAAAAAACAATATATACTGTTTTGCAATTGTCTCCTATCAACAGCTCAAGTCAATCTTAACCTGCTTTTAAATTTCCTTTGGGAGAACCCGGATTCACATACAATTTAACGGAACTTTTGGTGATAACAGCTTTTTTTTGTTTTGTTGTTATTGTGTCATTGTCTCCAATTTTTTTCTTTATTTAAACTTGAACGGGAATGCCTATTTTTGTGGTCAGAATTTTTGCGTTGTACAGAACGTGTAAATAATTATTTCATTTTTAATGCGGTATGTCAAAATATTTTATATCATTATTGGCATTATTTATATTCTTCACAATATTTTTCTTGAAATCTGATGTGAAAATTATTCTTTTATAGAAACCCAGATTCAAAATGGTACAAATAGATCACAAATACCAAATTAACACTCCAATTCAAGTTAAATTTGAAAGCTTATATATCCTGAATAGCTTAAGATATTTCAAATACAAAAATTGCTGTTTGCTGAAATAATCATAATAAATGATCGCAGCTAATGTGTCTTAATGTAAAGTACACAGAAGCAATGACCAAATGTTAAATTAGATTAATCGACCAATTCGTACTGCTGCTGAATTGTGAATTTTAGCAGTTCTATTGCTTTGACCAGTGCCGTGCTTCCATCCCCATGCCATGACTCTCTACTATTTCCCTAATGACCACGGCTATACGGAATGGAATGATACATGTTTGCCTTTATGACGTCGTATTCCCATCAAGTGACCATCGGATAACTTTTCGTATAATTCGTATCGCCATCGTTAGATAAATCTAACCGGCGACAATAAGAATGCGACACGAAAACATAAGATGCATTCAGGACGGCGTTACGGTGAAAAAGATGGAATTAAGATTACAACATGAAGATGTGCTTCATACAAACATTCGGGAGATTTTTAACATTTAAATAATTAGGAAGGCATTACAAAGTTATTGTTTCCGCCGATGGAGCTAATACGAATAGCGCGATATGGATACGATCACTCCCTTTTAAGAAAATATCTATAATCGAATATCCATCTGGGACAATCGAGATAGTTTGACGCCAGCAATAAGAAATGGAATAATGTCTGATAAGTCCTGATACCCTTCCGGGCACATGGGTTCATTCTCGTGTTACTTGAGCTTCCGTCGTTGATTGTCAAACAGTTGTTTAAGTGTATTTTGATGTTGCCTTTGCTCTTTTAGACTTTTTAAATTCGAATCCCCCTTTTGTATCTCGATGCTTCTTTCAAAACATTTTAGTATACTAAAGAAACGAAAAGATAGAAAAAAAGTCCTTATACCACATTCTTGTGTATGCTGACTTTTATAATCGACATGCATTACCTTAACATTGCCAGGAACAGACGCCCAAAATGTACTGTTAGGTATTACATCTGATCCACTAGCGTGTCTTACAAATTTCATGAACAGTATTCCTCCTAACAAATAGACTGCTCCAAGGGAAAAGACACTACAAGCATAGAAATAACAAATATTTTAATGATATATTGAATTTACAAATATTTATATAATTAAATAATATGAATCAACATATATTTTTGTTGTGAATTAACAAATATTGTAGACAAACAGATCATGGATTAACAAATAGTTATTTTTCATATAATGAAAGAAATACATTACACGATACAGAGGATGGATCCTACACTTAATCCAGAGCTTCCCCCGCCAGTGTTGTCGGGTCCCGGCCCTGGCCCCGGTCCTGGACCACCGGTACAGCCATCAGGACATGCACACTTTGTTGTTAGAGTAAGATACTGAAACAAAGGTAAAATTTTATCTATTAAATAAAGTGAACAAGAACTTATTGAAATAAAAATTACAGCAAAGTTACAGACAGTTAGGTTTGATACGCCTGACCTGCGTTTCATCATTCAAGACTCAATGGCAATATTAGAGGCGCTTTAAATACCAAAAGTTGACATTGCCAAACACTTTATGAATACGAACAGCATAGAACAATAATACCAAAAATGCCAAACTAAAAAAAAATTATGACTAAGACCAACCTTTGTCTGGGGTAGGAAGAACCTTAGAGTTTGGACAATTTTGAAATTTAAACGGATAATTTATAGCTTCGATGTGTTCTCCAACACAAATGTGTTGATGCCGGAGCGGGCTAACCTCAAAGTATTAAAACCCCAACAGTAGCGCTTACCATCACAAGTATTAAAAATAGATATGACACCACAGTTCCTGACCATAAATTTTAATATGCCTGACGGGCGATTCCTCATTCAAGACTATTCAGAGAAAAGACAGGAACAATGCTTTTACACTTGAAGTCTTTTTTTGTTGTTGTTATTTTTAATAATTGTCTCTCAGATTTATAGTTTCCCATTCATCGTTTTTTTCTTCTTATATACCTAGTTATCCCTATCATTATATACAGACGTTATCCCGTTTTACCATTCGCTTAAGCAATTGACCAACGTTATAAAACACATTTTAAGGTCAAGCAACACAAAATGACATATAACTCACGATTTTGTTTTTACCCTTTTCCGATTAATGATATTTGACTGTCCCTTTGGTTATTCTCCCCTGTCTTGTTCGGTCCCGTTAAAATAACATGAATTCCCTTGCACCTTTCAACAGAGTTAACTTACGTAAACCCCCGTTCCTTGTTCGCCAAGTGCTTGAAATGTAGGTGTATCTGCACCAGCATCACATACAAGAGTTACATCTGTTGACCTAGAAAAAGTGTAACAAGACATGGAAACGAATTGAATATTTCTAACAAGTATTATATTTCTTATGGTCATTTACAGGAAATATAAAACTAATATCCATAATCCGCACTCTATGTTAAAAATAAGTGAAAGGCTAATATTTTCTTTTTCAAATTTATATTCCGTTTACCACTTTTGATTTCAAAAAGTAATTTATAGGTTTGTTGGTTTTATTTGACTAAAATATTCTATTCATTTTATGTGAAACAGTTCTCCTGACTACCCGGCTGCTACATCTGTACTACGTCATCACCTATTGAGCTTCACGGTAAATGGTAAGTACTTACATTTGTACTAAATCAACTCCCACTGGGCAGTACAGTACCTATCCCTGTATCCTTTACACTCACAGAGTTGTACAGCACATGTTTAGAACTTACCTCTGTACTCCATCACCCCTACAAATCTCTACAGTACATGGTTAGCGCCTACCTGTATACTCCGTCATCTCCCATTGAACTATACACTTACTACCTACCTCTGTACTCTTTCAACCCCTACAGATCTCTAAAGTTCGTTGTTAGAACTTACCTTTGTACCCCATCACCCCCTACGGAGCTGTACAGTATATGATTATTTATACCATCATTAGAGAAGACAGCCGAGCTGGCATCGCCGGCCTGGTACGATGTCGATTTATCTTGCGGTATTTGGCAAACCTAGGCAGTCAAACAAAGACAAATGTTAGATTAATATTGGAAGTGATACTAAAACCATTTAACAAAGCACTTTTGCCTTAAACTTTCTGCAGCAACATTTCTTGGCCCAGCTTTTGTAGTTTACTGTCACAATAGGTCCGTTGCCTATCACATCTGAATCAGAATTACTAAAACAAAGTTTAGTCCTATATTGTTGTTGTAATAAAATAAATTGAATGGACGATATGCTCAATGACAAAAACGGGATTTTTATTTCTCAGATAATAACAGATATGGGTTTGACAGGTTGTTCATCAATGCTGAATTTATGCATCCAAATAAAATTGTTTATATACCCGTTTTGGTCTTTGCATTTGAAAACCAATAGGTCGATGATCACTGCTGGTGGTCTCTCTTGTTTCGACATGATTTTGAGACAATGATCGTTTCTTACTGTAGTTGTTTCGTGCGGTTTTTTTTGTTTTGTTTTTGTTTTTTTTTTTTTTTTTTTTTGTTGTTTGCTTTTTTGTTTTTTTGTGCACTGCTATGCAGTTTGTTTGCTTGTGTATGTGTTTTTTTTCGCAATATTGTTATTCATGTGTGAAGCATGGTTTTATGTTACCTTTTAATGACTTCTGAGAATTAAGTGCACTATTGGCATTTATTTTGTTCTTATGCGGTCATTAGAAATAAAGAACCAATGGCTACAAATATGTTAATTCAATATTTAATGAAGGGAGACAAAACTTGGAACGGAAAATTAGAAAAAAAACTAAACAAAAATATTTAAGACTACTACAATAATTTGTTGATAAATTGGTAATACATGTACAAAAATGCTAATAACATAATATTGAGTATGTGAATGTTGGATGGGAATAGTTTTACTTACAGATTGATCAGCACAGTCTAACTCATTAAACGCATGACATGGGTTATAGGAGTACATATATCCATCCGTAGCTTGTACATCTAAAAACCTAATAAAAGACAATTATCAAAAGATACAGGGAAATCGGTTATTGCATTCATGACAGTATAAGGTTAAACGATGATAAGGGGGCTGTGGATACTTTTTGCTTGCTGCCATTTTATTTCCCGGCAATTTTTTTTTATCAATAATTTTTCAGCCATAAACTGCATCTTGCCTTTTTTCATTTCAAAGCAAAGTTCGGATTTTTGTAATCCTACCTTTCTATTTCAAATTTCATCATAGCCCCTCTCCTAAAAATCAAATGGTCGCTACTAATTGATAATGTATGCGGTGTTACAATATTCTTGTAGTAAACTGAAACTTAAATCGGGACATTATGTGATTTCAGGCAAATGTAAAACTTTAAACTGATTAATATGTAAGTGTACAAATGTGGGTTTGTCAGAGTTTTTGCATTGCCATTCTTTTCAGGTAGTTAAAATTCAGAAAATATATTTATCTAAACATGCAACAGCCATCAAAGTGAAACTTGATATTTGATAGACATTTTGGCTGCCAGAGTAGGTGGTCATTATGAAATTTTAGTGGCCAAACAAATGTATGAATTCATGATCTTGCTAACATTTCACTAGCCAGCAGGCCACCAAGTCAAAAGTTTGGTAGCCATTTGGAAAATTTAGTAGCCTGTAACCACAAATTACTGGACAAAATTGAGGGCTGTGTAACAATCAGTGTCATAAACAGTATTGATTGTATACATTTTGCATGACTAACTCGCCTTTATTTCAACTTTTATTTGTAAACAGTTTCGCGCAAAATATTTACGTTCTCACAACCACAGTACAGAAAAAACGGAAGGAGGCTACTGCCTATGATATATAGGGTATACCTAGGCCGTTGTCCCGCTCTGAACCGGACCCCATTAGCAAAAAATTGGAAAACATACCCTGTTATACCAAAGGGACATTTTATATCATACCCTCTTATGACTAAATCAAAAGTGCTTCAACATAAATATTTTACTGTATATTTAGCTTGTCAGAAGAAATTCACCGATGAAAGAACTTTTTAAGCTGGAAAAGATTAGGAACATTTAATTTTAGAAGCATTCTTCATGTTTTTTTACTGAACTGATGAAACTTATTTACTTTAACATATTTGTTTGGTAACAGCTGATCTGAATTTATAACTCTGTTCTACACCTTGATGCCATAAAAATAGCCCCTATATTGCGGCAGACTCATACAATGTACCATTGATTTAATAGCAAGAAGCCCCCCCTCCAGTAGAAAAAATAAATATGGTGATCTAACGTTTTGTGAATTGAAGATAGGTTTATTATATTTTAAACTTTTACGTTATATTCATTTATATATGTTTGAGTGTTATGATATTTCAGTAAGAAATGCCACACAAGTTTACATCTTACTTTGGATTTCCGTCTGTATTTCCAACACTCGTCAGATCTATAACTTTATTGTCTGAAGTTACACAAGAACATTGATCACGGCCCGTACACGGTGGATCCTGTCCTACGGCTAAAGTCACCAGACACATTCCTATAAATAACACTAATACAGGCTGCATTTTTTGATATTTTGACAAACAATTATGTTTGTATTTAGATCAACACATAATATTTTTTTGTTGTTTTTGTTGTTTTCTTTTTTTAAATTGAAAATATCCTAATAAATTTGACTCCTATATCAGTAACCCGGGACAGTGGTCACATGCACTTCGTGTGTTTAAACAAGTATGATAAATATTTATAGATAGAAGATTATCTAGTTAATTGGAAATTACGTCGATTATGTTATCTCCTATGCACTGATTTTAGCCACCTTGAAGTGGACATCCCCGATAGATAGTAAAATGTTGTTTTACTACTGGATTGTTTGCTGTATAAGTCTCAAATACCCCATTTGACGTTCACATTCATTGTCAGCTTAAATTCTGCATCTTAAAAGTTTTTGCTTTATGCTGGCGTCACACTGTCCCGATTTTGACATACGATGGAAACACAAATGTGAAAATTTCAACTTCGTGCGAAGTTAGTCCCGAAGTTGCTAAAAATCAAAATCAAAGCCGAAGGATATACGATTAGAACAGATGGCTAAACGATTAGAAAAGTAGCAAATACGAATGGCTGTGAACCGATTACGAAGTTGCTACGATGTTATCAAGATTAGTCGAGAATTAGACTCTAAGGAGAAGCGAAGTTTTCGATGGCTGTACGACGCTGTGTTTAGCATACGATGGGTCTACGATGCATCCCGAGGGTTATACGAAGTATGAAATGTAATAACACGATTAGCAATAAAATTATATAGTTTATTGTACATGTTGTATATAAATTGTCCTTTGCTACTTCCATAACAAGTTAAAACAAAGGCTTTTCAAATATACCCTTCTGTCCCTGATGTCTACCTGAGTAAGAGTAGATGAGAGATTTGATCTAAAGCTAATATGTAGAGGCTATTACGACAGAACAGAAAAAGGTTCTGTTGCTTTATCTTGTTTTGTTCGTGCCTTGTGTGAGTTGACTGAAGCACACATAATCTGAAAACAGCAAGAATATGTTGTAACTATGTAGAAAAATTACCACAAAGCATGCATTGTTATTGCAAATAGCGCTATAATAGGAAAATTAACCCGTTTTGCAATAAAGTGTTAATTGTAATAACTTGTTTTGCAATAAAATTACAGTTCAGTCTACAATATGTCCGTTGCTCTTATTGTTGGTATATACATAAAAGATAAAACTAGGGCTTTAATTCTAAGTATACCCACGCTGCATGTCCATGATGTCGACAAGTAAGAGTGGATGCATGTAATATCTTAATGTAGAGTCCGAAGATAGCAAAGAAAACTGATGTTACTTGATTTATTAAGCTCTTTCAAAGTCTAAAAAGTTACGCGAGAGTAACCCGTTATAACGCCTAAGTAACGCGTTTTTATTGAATAGAAGCGTGTTATTTCGGGAGAATAGATAAAAGCGCGTAATATTGATCTTTAGATTACCAAAATGAGCCCAACGGGCTCCCGTACTTTTGGCATAAAGTTCAACAATTTTAGCTTTTGCAAACGATTCTTGAACAAAGCATGTTCACCTTACACTATATACTTCCTTATCGGTCCCATATAAAAGTCCAAAGTTCCCATTTACGGACCGAAACGGAACGTAAACTTGACCTGTGACCCGTTTAATATGATGGACTAGCATACAGTGCATACAAAAAATACCATTTAATAACTATAAGGGTTTAGAAAAAAGTGTGTGAAACTGAAATTTCAGTGAATTTTCAAAGTTAAATTGTCCTAACTCCTCTTAAAGTTTGCGGACCAGAAAGACACGATGACTTGATCTTAAACTAATCATGGTATACTCATATTCCAATATCTATATACACGTATAAGTTTTTCAAAAAAGTGTGGAAAACGTATTGTCACAATGAGAGGGCCGGGCCGGACAGACACACAAACGGACCGACGGAGTGAAAAACCTAAAGCCCCCTTCTGCTTTTGTCGGTAGGGGACTGATAAAAACTGAAGTGAGTTTAAAATGTTTAAACCTTTATTTCTGGTATTAAAAGATGCCACCAAAGCCTGGACGAGGACGCGGAATACGAAAGCGCCTGACAGGAAAGAACAGAATGAAAAGGAAAGCATCAGAATGCTCTAGATCATGGCTGTCTTCTCCTTGTTTTGTCTGGAAAACGCATTTATCCTGAAAAGCTAAGATATGGCAAATAGAAAAAATGATGATCACCATTATAAACTCAAAGTTAATGTGTCTAAATCATAGTACATAGAAACGATGGGCAAAATATTAAATAGATGTCCGTCCCTTAATCTTTATCTTTCGTACATATACATTTAATTTAGTGAAAATTACGAAAATAAGTTCTAGTATATAAAAAATAGAGTAAAACTTACAAGAAAATGAACCATACGACAAAATGCATACTGCTGCAAAATTTTGTATTTAGACATTATCTTGCTTCTTGCTCAACTAGAAAATGTTATATAGCCACTAATAAGAAAAACATCCGTCCTATCTATTTTGAAAAAGCTGCCGAAACACTGTGGTGTAGGGTCCGGGATTAGGATGTGCGTGGCTGTAGGGTACCTGATATTAAAATAAAATAAGATCTAGAAATAAAGAGGCGAGAAAACACAGAAAACATGTATCTTTAGTACATAATGCTAAAAAATTTATCTATAATTTAGCAAATATAAAATTAACTGACGATCAATACGTTATGTTAGGCAAAGGGTTAAAATATATTCCAGAACCCAAATGTAGTACCATCAGAATATCTTTACTGAAAAGTTTTGACGAATTTGCTAGAAAAATGAGATGTCGTTATCATTTCAGTGAAAATCAGGATAATATAATCCATCCATTTCGAAATAAATCAAACTTTACTCCAAGCTATACATGTCATGAACTTGAAAACTATTTAGACTTGACTAAATTTGATTTATCAAGTATGCCATTAAAACATCAAAAGGTTAATGGTAATAAAGAAGATAGACACACTTTGCAATCATTACGAAATATACCAGACGTCATTATTTCTAAAAGTGACAAAAGTGGATCAATATGTATAGTAAATAAACAACAATACATTAATGAAGGCCTAAGACAACTCCAGTCAAAACACTACAATGAAATAAATCAACCAGATGATACTGCACTTAAAAACAATTTGAGAGATTTGATTTATAACATGTGGGATAAAAATGAAATAGATAGGACAACGTTTGATTTCTTATGTGGCACTTTAAAAAGTGAAATAAAACTTGGTAGATTATTTCTGCTTCCAAAATTACATAAAATTGACAAAGATACACTTACAAATATCATGAATGGATCAAAAGTTATTACGGAACTACCCGTATGCAGACCAATAATTTCTAAGATTAACTCGGTCACTGAGCGAATAAGTCAAATAATAGACTATTTCTTGATACCTATCGTTAAACGACAAAACACATATATAAGAGACAGCTCAGACTTAATAAACAAAATAGAATCAATTAAACACCCTCAAGACTGTGTTTTAACTACCTTTGATATATCTAGCATGTACACAAACTTAGAGTTTGAAGAACTGATCACTGCAGTAAAAAGAGCATGGAATGAAAAGATTATAAACGATTATATCATTCCGACACCTTCAATTGAAACAATAGGTTCTCTAGTAAGATTTGTACTAGAAAACAATTACTTTAGATTCAATGATAAGTTTTACAAACAAAAAATCGGAGCCAGCATGGGTTCTAAATGTAGTCCAGAGATTTGTGATATCAGGGCGTTTGAAGTCATACAAGAAATTTTAAACAGCTTTGACAAAAGAAATAAAATAATTTTCTTTGGACGGTATAGAGATGACGGCCTTATAACATACTCGGGAAGCGAGGAGGAGTTAACTGAACTCTTCCAAATTGCTAATTCACACCACAACCTATTGAAATTTACTTATGATATTTCAAAAACTGAAACTGTATTTCTAGATACAGTAATATTTAAAGGGCAAAGATTCCAAAGAAGTGGAATTTTTGATATCAGAAGCTATACAAAACCTTCTAATACTCATCAGTATCTTCACAGAACATCATATCATAACCCAGCAGTTTTCAAAGGCTTTATTAAAGGTGAAACAATAAGGCATATAAGAAATAACAATAATGAACAAACGTTGGTCGAAACTCTGGACAAATTTAAAACCCATTTGCTACAAAGAGGCTACAAAATACACGAAATAAATAAACACATTAATGCGGCCTTAAATCGGAGTCGAAATGATCTATTGACACATAGCAAGAATAGTGACAAAAATAAAATACCATTGGTGTTAGTCATAAAATATGATAACTCAATCAGGAAATTGGGGTTTTATTTGAGAAAACACTGGCATAAACTCAAAAGAGATGAGAAATGCAAAAAAGTTTTTACTGAAAATCCTATAACATCCTATTGCAGACATAAAAATCTGGGTGACTACATAATAAACTCCAAGATATAAACCTAAGCTAGATGTTTCAAGGGACCCCTGATGAAGCAGACTTGGAACAACTAGAAAATGTTATATAGCCACTAATAAGAAAAACATCCGTCCTATCTATTTTGAAAAAGCTGCCGAAACACTGTGGTGTAGGGTCCGGGATTAGGATGTGCGTGGCTGTAGGGTACCTGATATTAAAATAAAACAATTACTTTAGATTCAATGATAAGTTTTACAAACAAAAAATCGGAGCCAGCATGGGTTCTAAATGTAGTCCAGAGATTTGTGATATCAGGGCGTTTGAAGTCATACAAGAAATTTTAAACAGCTTTGACAAAAGAAATAAAATAATTTTCTTTGGACGTTATAGAGATGACGGCCTTATAACATACTCGGGAAGCGAGGAGGAGTTAACTGAACTCTTCCAAATTGCTAATTCACACCACAACCTATTGAAATTTACTTATGATATTTCAAAAACTGAAACTGTATTTCTAGATACAGTAATATTTAAAGGGCAAAGATTCCAAAGAAGTGGAATTTTTGATATCAGAAGCTATACAAAACCTTCTAATACTCATCAGTATCTTCACAGAACATCATATCATAACCCAGCAGTTTTCAAAGGCTTTATTAAAGGTGAAACAATAAGGCATATAAGAAATAACAATAATGAACAAACGTTGGTCGAAACTCTGGACAAATTTAAAACCCATTTGCTACAAAGAGGCTACAAAATACACGAAATAAATAAACACATTAATGCGGCCTTAAATCGGAGTCGAAATGATCTATTGACACATAGCAAGAATAGTGACAAAAATAAAATACCATTGGTGTTAGTCATAAAATATGATAACTCAATCAGGAAATTGGGGTTTTATTTGAGAAAACACTGGCATAAACTCAAAAGAGATGAGAAATGCAAAAAAGTTTTTACTGAAAATCCTATAACATCCTATTGCAGACATAAAAATCTGGGTGACTACATAATAAACTCCAAGATATAAACCTAAGCTAGATGTTTCAAGGGACCCCTGATGAAGCAGACTTGGAACAACTAGAAAATGTTATATAGCCACTAATAAGAAAAACATCCGTCCTATCTATTTTGAAAAAGCTGCCGAAACACTGTGGTGTAGGGTCCGGGATTAGGATGTGCGTGGCTGTAGGGTACCTGATATTAAAATAAATTGCCATCTTTTACCATCGTAGTACCATCGACGGAAATATTCCAAGTTCGGCAACAACTTCGTGATGCCTTCCTATTTTTTTAACATGTTTAAAAACTGCCGAAGGTTCGTGCGAAGGCCCATCTTCGTGTTGTATTCGTAATTTCATCTTTTGCATCGTAATGCCTTCGTGATTGCATCTTATCATTTCGTGTTGCGTTCTTATTGTCGCCGGTTACATTTATCTTACGATGGCGACACGAATGAAACAAGAAGTTCTCCGATGGTCCCCGATTGGAACACGACGTCGTAAGGGCCTCGCTATATATTCGTATAGCCGTCCTAATTAGAGTAATGGCATAGGGTAATGGCATGGAGATGGAAACACGACACCGTTAAGAACCAAGATAATTTCTAAATAAAAAAAATACAACAGTATGCATTTCTCGTATGGTTCATTCTTTTTTAAGTTTTACTTTATTTTTTTATATGCTAGAACTTATTTTCGTAATTTTCACTAAATAAAATTAAATGTATATGTACGAAAGATGAAGTTTAAGGGACGGATATCTATTTAATCTTTTGATCATCGTTTCTTTGTACTATGAATTAGACACATTAACTTAAAGTTTATAATGGTGATCATCATTTTTATAGTTGCGATATTTTAGCTTTTCAGGATAAATGCGCTTTCCAGGCAAAACAAGGCGAAGACAGTCATGATCTGGAACATTCTGATGCTTTCTTTTTCGTACTGTTCTTTCCTGCCAGTCGCTACCCGCTTCCACGCCTTCAGGCTTCAAATGGTGGCATCTTTTAATACTTAAATTTCAATATAAGAAATAAAGGTTTAAACATTGTAAACTTACTTCAGTATTTATCAGTCCCCTACCGACAAAAACAGAAGAGGGCTTTAGGTTTGCACTCCGTCGGTCCGTTTGTTTGTCTGTCCGGCCCGGTCCTCTCATTGTCACAATGAGTTCTCCGCACTTAAAAAAAACTTTTACATGTATATAGATATTTGGTATGTGAGTATACCATGATGAGTTTAAGATCAAGTTAACGGGTCGTGCCGGTCCGCAAACTTTTACAGGAATAAGGACACTTTGAACTTTGAAAATTCAATGAAATTTCAGTTTCCCACACTTTTTTCTAAACCCTTATAGTAATTAAACTGCTTTTTTGTATGTACTGTATGCGAGTCCATCATTACCGGCTACAGATAAAGTTTACGTTCCGTTTCAGTCCGCAAATGTTTACGGGATATTTGGACTTTAAGATATGGGACCAGTAAGGAACTATGTATTGTAAGGTGAACACGCTTTGTTCAAGAATCGTTCGCAAAAGCTAAAATTGTTGATTTTTATGCCAAGAGTACGAAGGCCCATTGAGCTCGTTTTGGTAATCTAAAAATTAATATAACGCGCTTTGTTTTATCACTTCTCCCAAAATAACACGCTTCTGTTCCATAGTAACGCGTTACTTTCGCGTTATAATGGGTTGCTCTCGCGTAACTTTCTTAGACTTTGAAAGTAAATCAAGTAACATCAGTTTTCTATGCTATCTTCAGTCTCTACATTTATATATTACATGCATCCACTCTTATTTGTCGACATCATGGACATGCAGAATGGGTATACTAAGAAAGCCCTAGTTTTATCTTTTATCCATATATACCAATAATAAGAGCAACGGACAAATTGTAGACTGAACTATAATTTTATTGCAAAATGCGTATTACAATTAACACTTTATTGCAAAACGGGTTGTCCTATTTGATGCGATTTGCAATAACAATGCATGCATTGTTGTATCTTTTCTACATAGTTACAACATATACTTGCTGTTTTCAGATTATGTGTGCTTCAGTCAACTCACACAAGGCACGAAGAAAGCAAGATAAAGCAACAACACCTTTTTCTGTTCTATCTTCACATTCTACACGTTAGCTTTAAATCAAATGTCTCATCTACTCTTACTGGTCAACATCAGTGACAGCAGATGTATATTTAGAGAGCCTTCGTTTTAACTTGTTATGGATGCAGCAAAGGACAATTTATATACAATTAACTATATTATCTTATTGCAAATCGTGTTCTTACATTTCATGCTTCGTATACCCATCGAAATGCATCGTAGACCCGTCGTATGCTAAATACAACGCCGTTCAGCCATCGTATAACTTCGTTTCTCCTTCGAATCTAATTCTCGACTAATCTTGATAACATCGGATCAACTTCGTAATCGGTTCGCAGCCATTCGTATTTGCTACTTTTCTAATCGTTTAGTCATCTGTTCTAGTCGTATATCCTTCGGCTTTGATTTTGATTTTTAGCAACTTCGGGACTAACTTCGCACGAAGTTGAAATTTTCACATTCGTGTGTCCATCGTATGTCAAAATCGGGACAGTGTGACGCCAGCATTAACAAATACGGGTAAGATGGTACACATGTTATATGTCATTGCGAAGCTGATAAAGTCATCTGTTTAATGCTGGTATAAAACATGCACCATCACGGATAACTTTTTCGCTAAGTTGGATTGTTTACAAAATGTTCAAAATACTTTTTTGCCATACTACCCGGTCTTCCACATGGGGTCTTATCACACAGCCAAGTAAACAAAATTCATACATTTGTCAAAATTGAATCAAGGATATTTTAAATATTAAGTTAATTTTTGGGCTTCATTTGATTGTTCACATGTTTCCATTATAAAACGTTGACAATAACAAACATTAACAGTGCATGTTTTATTTTAATGGACTATATGGACTATATGAGGGAGGGATCAAATTTACTCAGAAGTGGTTAATGAGACCACAAGTGTGTGGTTTTTTTTTCGGGGAAATCCCTAGCTATATTTTTTTTATAAAATGTTGTAACGCGCATGTTTAAGCAGCCATAAGCAATACGATTTTTGATTATTTTATATCAAACGAAAAAAGATAACTTAAAGATGATAAAATATTTAAAAGTAATTAAAATTGTTTTATCTTATTTAAACGTTTTTATTGTTTTAAGATCATTGCAAAAAATCCGATCAAAATCGATTAGCAAATAACGGAGATTGCAAAATTTTACCCAGAAAAAAATGGTCGCGAGCTTACAGGAAGTGACGTTACAAAAGTCACAAGGTAGTATGTATGTAAGAGTACTTTTATTCCGGCGTGTAGTTTTTCCACTAGGAAATTTTACTCTAGTGTCAGTATTCCATAAATAGTGTAAAGATGATAATAACACAGGTAAGTTTTGTTTATATTTTTGTTTTCATCACATGACGAATAATATCAAAAGTTTATATTGATGTCACCTGTATGTTTAAATCAAGGTAAGTTAATTGATAAATTTTCAGTTTTGAATGACAAAGATTCTTTTCATAAATAACACTATCATTGAACAGTGGTGCAACAGAAGTATCAATGACTTTTAAAGTACATGCTGGACTAAAATAGGTATTGATTTATAATAGGATAGTTCTTGGAAAATTGAAGGGCATTACATTATCAAAACATGTTAATTAAAATTCCTAGTACAGGTAAAGATATTTAAAATAGTTTAATACACTGGTTATACCTAGTGTAATGTATTTGTTCCTATAAATAATATAATTATCATGTTTAAATTACGGGTATAGATGGTTAATGATTATTGAATAAGAAAATGTAATGATAAAACACTATTTGAATTTATTTTTAAAATTCTATGTTTGAAGAGAAACATACAAAATGTGATAAATATAGACACGTTACACTAGTGTAATTTGTGTTATGACAAGAATTTTAAGAAATTAAAATTATTAAAGTGTGACCCCTGACTGAGATAATCAAACTTTAGTTTTAATTTTCTCAGCCACTGACTTCCAGTTTAAACATATTTTTTCCCTATGGAATAGTTACACTAGTGTAAAATTTACTATGGACTTTTTGCACTAGACAGTAGTTTATTTTTTCCATGCAAAATCACGTACAGTAGATTTTCCATTGTAAATATTGTATCCTTTTAATAAAGATCATTGAGTAGGAAATACTAGTGTAAAATTTACTTTGGACTTTTTGCACTAGTTTATTTTTTTCCATGCAAAATCACAGTAGATTATTATTACGTGTATACATATTTCACACTTAATTGTGTTTTTTTTTTCAAAATTAAGATACAAATTTTACTGTGGAAAATCTACACTATGCATGGAAGAAATAAACTAGTGCAAAAAATCCATTGGAAATTTTACACTAGTGTAACTTAACCTCAGGAAATAATACACTGGTGGATAGAACACACTGTTATATGCATGTTTTTTTGAAAGGGGAAAATTTAAAAAAATCATGGCAATAGAATATAAATTATTTCGGTGGCAAATTGTGTGATCATTCTCCCGCCGGGATACGAAATCTCCCGACTTTTTGTGTAATCTCATGCTTTTTCAAGACATGACAATATATTTGTTTTATAGACAATCATAAAACATTTCCGATGTTTTAGGGGTTCGTCAATTAGGTAGACGTTAATTTAACAGGTAAAGGTGTTAATTGAAGGTTTATTGCCATAATTGACCTGTTGATTGAATTAACAGCTTGAAGTTTATCGGTGAAGCCATGTATATTTGGCACACGCAAGTGTCCTCAATTGACATTGAAATGCAATTTTAAGTTGAAAATCTCCCGCTTTTTTGTCCAATCTCCAGCCAAAAAAAATCAAAATCTCCAGCTTCGTCATCACGGATCCGTCACATGTATGCTATTCATATGTTAAAGCAAAAAACACCAAACGAACACATATATTTTACCAATATTGATTTTTAAGGCCGTCACTGTATTCAGGAATGCAGCTTTGATTTTAAAGAATGTGCTTCATGCAAATAAATGACCACTATACAATGCTTCTGGTTACACCGAAAAGTATTATAAAAAAGTCACGAAAATTTGGAATGACACAAAAATACGATAAATATCAAATATACATATAACCAACATGACCAATAGCATTACGGCATTGTGGGTCTGCCATTTTGTTGAAACCAAACATAAAAGATTTTGGAAAAGTATTGCTGTTCCCTCAATTAATATGATTTATTACCATTATTTATCTAGATTTAAAAATAGCTACTGTTTAAAGTTTTTAGTGATTAAAATTGTACTTTAGTTCACGTATCTAGTACTCTGAATGCCTTGATTATCATTCTATTAGAGATAAATAACCGTTTGCTATTGTATCTAATATGTAAAGATTGTTTCATGTCTAATTTTATACCTGACGTTTGAGAGCTGAATAGAATGACCAAGGCAGATTAATGAACGAGTAAGTCAGTCATAAACATGCAGATGAACGTATTGAATCTCTCCAGTTTGTGTTGAATTGTGGTGATCAATAAGAATAGATTGATATATGTTTTAACAATATCGATTGTTTGAAAATAAACTTATCCTACATGTCCTAAGGCTTGCTCCTATTAATCGTAATGGTAAATTATTTGGCTGGTCTGCAGACCTCTTCCTACCAATCACTACATGTCGTCAACCTGATGATCGTACGTAACCGCAGTTACGATCATCCCAATATGGCGAAGGAGAATTTAGACAATTATTTAAATCATCATTTTCTGCAATAAAGTTCTCTTTTTGGAAAACTTTTATGTTTCAAACGTGGCCTCATTGGTGTATTGAATGAATTGTTTGCTAGAATTAGATTTCTTTTTCTTTAGAACAAAGAAAACGAGGAAAAGAAAAATCGCGATGATGATCGTAACTTTATTCGTTGATGATCGTAACTTAAATCATAATTTCAAAACCATGATCGTAACTTGATATAATTATAGGTTAATGCGTGTTACTTCTATGGTGACTGAGTGGGCTCAGTTACTAAATACGATGTTCAATATCTTCCCGTGAGGTCTTCTAACGAACACACTCTCATAGGTAATGAAAAATATATTATGAAATATAAAGGAAGCAAAAAAACTATATCTAAGAAGAAAAGACAAAACATGACAAAGACATACCAGAGAAAGTAAATACAATGGTCCTTACCGGTAACTGCTTATTCTCCTGGAGTTCGCGTGGATTTCTGTTCTGCTGTTTTATTGTCTCGCCTTCGAAGCAGAGCGAGACATAGGTGTTACTTTTTCGGCGGCGGCGGTGTTAACCTATTGGAAAGTTTTATGAGCACCTCTATATCTGAAGAACTATGGGTCCTGGGTTGATGAAACTTGGTATGCATATGCCCCAGTTGTAGCTTAGCACAGTTGCATCCCCATCTTTTGATATTGACCTTGATTTTCCGGTTGAGTGACTTTGATTATTTTTATTGCATATATTAGCAATGTTTGAGTTCTATAAACATCTTTTGATCTCAGAAACAAAAATCCATGTAAATTCTAAATATAGTGGAATACAAATGACAACAAAGTTCCAGACAATAAATTTTGCTACGCCTGACGCGCGTTTCGTCTATTCAAGACTCATCAGAGGCGCTCTACCCAAAAATATTGAAAATGCCAAACACTATATGATTATGAAGAGCATAAAACAGTAAAACCAAAAATACGAAACTGGGGAACCAAATTATTACTAAGATGATCAACCTATGTCTGGGGTAGGAGTAAGAAAGAATAATTGTTTCTGATGGTGCCGGCAGGCGAGACATACTTTAGTGTTCACTCTTGTGTTTCTTTGTATTGTTCTCGTTTATGTTTACTAGTTTTGTCGTTGCCGTTTTGAACTACTGACAATGGAATGCCCTATTGGTGCTAGCTCTTTGCTTGTTGTTTCGGCCATTTCAATAAAAATGGCAGGCTGACGTATTTTTTTTTTCAATTGAGTGAGTTGATGTTTTACACCATTGCAACGCTATATAGGTTATTTAAAGGCGATCAATATGAAAAGGATGATAAAATGAACATGAAACGATGATGATAAATGAGATATGGGGGTTAGATGCGAAACAGAGGACTAGTAAATATTGAAGAACTACTGGAAAAGGGAGAGATGGGTTGGGGCGGAAAATTTAGCTTATGTGGTGCACTACTTGGCGGTTCACAAAGAGGTCTTTACGTACGTGAAGCATGGCACTCTCCACACACGTAGTGGTGCACCGCGTAGGCCGGAAAAATGTCACGGTCCTCGCACGTTAAGAAAATCTGCTTCATGTCTCTGTAAGAGAAAGACCAATAGGATCCAATGCATGAGGCTTAAATATCTGTTCCTACCCATCACTCCTTTCTCCAGTGGCAGCCCGCTTGGTCTTGTCATTTATGCCCCCTTTGCTCCACTTAATCATCATTTCTTGTTCATTGCATCACCCTTTCATGTTCATCTCCCGGATATAGCCGAAATCGTGCTTAATCGTAATTAACTTTTACCAGCCGATAAAAGGGAGTTTATAGTCGTTACTATAGCCAGCCATAAAACTAGGCACGCCATGTGCCATCGGTCGTTAGCCCATGACACCGCAAAAGTTGGCCACTCAAATTGCAGTTTAACCGGAAACAGGAACCGTCTCCCACCACAGGTTAATAAACACAAATTTATAATTATACTGATAGAGTGGAGGATCACGCTGTATTTTTATTCTCTTTAGAAAACATATTTAGAAAAAGAAATCTTTATAAGGGTATAATTTAATGTGCGCATGTAGATTTTTGGTAAAATTAAATTGTATACAATTGTAAAGTGTCCATATCACATTTGCTTTATTTAATTTTATTCGATATACCAGGGCTTGTACAATTTTTTCAGATTTTTTTTCTGACACCTCTGTCTCCGTGACCGACTATAAGACCAAGGTTCTAGGAAACTATGTCTGGTACGATCTCTAAAAAAGTTCTTTCTTCGCCGGTTATCAGCCAGCCACTGGAGGTAAAATTCAACATTATATGAGATGAATAGGTTAGTGATTCCTGCAATTACTCACCTCAATATGCATATTATGTCGTCACAACCGTGTTTGGTTTTTATACGACCGCAAAATTTGTGCGATTGTATAAATGTTATGGCGATGTCGTTGTCGTCGTTGTCGTCTGTAGGCATTTGGTTTCCGTGCGATAACTTGAGTAAATATTGACTGATTGTTATGAAATTTTGATAATATGAGATAGGCATTGCCTAGATGTGAGCACAGCAAAAATATAAGATGTCAATGAACAGCTTAATTATATTTTTACATACCTTTTGAGTTGAAGAAAGCTCCCCCTATACCATGAAACATCAAAGATGGATCCTCTTTTTGGCCCTCATATGACGGAGTTCCACGCCTCGATTGAATAAAAAAATAGTTAAGAATTCAGAATATAAGATCTAGAGGACCCCATTCCCGAAAAGACGTGGACACTTTTGATGCACTGTTTTGATATTTTAATCAATTCATTTTCTAGAACGAAAAGTTTGGGACGAGGTATTTGGGGCGAATGACGTAAAAAAAGAAAATGTAAAAAAAAATGAATAAAATTTGTTTTACTTATAGGGCTTTCACACGAATTTTAATAAAAGTAGCCAGACTTTGATATGTTACATGTTTCTAGTCTATGGGGTGCCCTTTTCAGAAAAAAAACCAAAAAATCTGCCGTACTACGTATGGTTTCTGCAGGGGAAGGCTCTGAAAACGCAAAAAATACGTTTTTCTGTAGGCACAGGATACGATTACGGCAAAACCGTAACAATAAGAAATTCTTATTGTTACGGCAAAGACGAATATCGGGAACGGATGACGGGACGGACACCGAATCATTTATGACCGTAACAATAAGAATATTCTTATTATTACGGCACTTATTCTTACGGCATGGACGATAAAATTGGCATAATGATATTTACCATAGATAATTAGATATTTTATAGTTAACTTCTTTCGCTATTATTAATAATAATTGAATTAAGTGACAATAAAAGAATAAAAGAATAAATTCAGCTCATCGGTAGTTGGTATTAGAAAACATTCTCCGGACTCTTCTCTTTGTTGAATAAAATTGTTTGCCGTAGTGAGTGCCCCGGATAAAGAGAACTCGATCTCTTATGTATACACTCCTATGTTCTTAAAAATTATCTAATACTTTTAAATTGTTAACAATGGACGGACCGGATCAAAATTTTCGGTTTTGGGAAAAAAATTAAATCATAGACCATGCTTTAAAATTCAAGATAGATGTAGACGTACAACTTGTTATCGTCTGTGATGGATGCCTTGAATGGTTTCACCAGCCTACAAAACCCGAAATCCACATATTGGTTGTGTTGCATGTGCAATAAGATATCAGAATAACTTTGAGTTATAAACTTAGATTATTAGAATTTTTTGCCTGCTTGGATTGTATAAATTAATAAACTCTTTATTTCATATCGTCGTTATATGGACCTATATCTATTTGCCGTAATAATAAGTGCCGTAACAATAAAAAATTTCTTATTGTTACGGTCGTAAATGATTCGGTCTCCGTCCCGTCATCCGTTCCCGATTTTCGTCTTTGCCGTAACAATAAGAATTTCTTATTGTTACGGTTTTGCCCAAATTTGCCGTAACCGTATCCTGTGCCTTTTCTGTAATCATCGTCGGCAAACTTTGTGATCCTATATTTTGACCCCGGACCCCCCTAGATTCAATGTTTTTGTATAATCTTGTTCAGTAATTTATTCTAGTTCAGACAATACCAATTCCATATCTGTAAGTTCAAAATTATTCAAAAAATTGCAAAATCACATATATATGATAACCGCAGCCATCATGGCAAAAGTGAGTATCGGTCTTCTGAGAAAAAAAAAGAAAAAAAGGATTTCTGTATAAAATATCATGCATGTGTATTGCTTCTATGCACCCATGCAATATTTAGGCAGTAGGGTTACTCAAACAGACGCTAGGGGTGTTGGGCAGATGCGGTCGTAATTTCAAAAAAATCAGCAAAATTTTAGACGGCACCGGGTGGCATCAAACTTTGAAAGGCTAGTACGGCCGATTGAATCGCTATAAAGATCTGATTTTTGGTCTGTGTTCTTGGCACATATGTATCTTTTGACACATTAAACAGTTTTGCACTTAGGGTTTGTCTGTTGTCCAGAAATTCTTCTGACGTAAAATGTCGAATTTTCAGCAAAATTTACTTGATTTTTTCACATAAATTCATGAAATACCAAAAAGTGCTTCCCCCTGACAAGAAAACTATTGCACCAAACTTCATTATTTTTTTTATATTTGTATAATATGGACACTGGACTTTTGATACAGCAAGTTGTTACTCTGAATTCACACTTCCCAGTGGTTGTGGCACCCACGGCACCGCATTTTGCTCATTTTTCACATTTTTTTTTCGTGAACTTTTTTTTCACCATTGAATAAAAATAGGATCGAATACATGGACCTCAATGAATCATATGATTTTAGGTCCTCTGGAACTTCTACTTCAAAGATATATACAGTTTATACCTATATCGTAAGTAATAGCTCCCGGAAATGCGATTGAAATTGACATTGCCGGTAAAAATGCACTAAATTTTCAGGATTTCGTCTAAGAATTTTGGTCAACTGTACCTAACGTTGTGGCACCATAACCCCCGACCCAAAAGTCCCAGAGTAGTCAAAATACTTTCAAAATGTCGGGTAAGGATTGTTCTTTCAATTGAAACCCCATTTGTTACCCTGTATCGCATAGTATGCATGCAACGTTGAATAAACGTTGTATGGAGATTCCTATGGATTTCAGTCCAAAATCGGCCTCCTGAAAAGGCTATTACTTAAAAAAATATAGTAACTCATCGTCATCAGGATATTTTATCCTTGTTCTATATTTACAAAGAAAATTTTTGGAAGGCGATTAGCAAAATTGGTATTTATTTTAAAAATTCACATCGAACCTGTGTGCACGTGAAAGTGTGAGAAGCATATCCGGACGAAAAAAAATCAATATCAGCATTAGGCAAATTTTTCGCGTGAACTTGCTGTAGAGCTCTCCGCTACGAGCTGTCCTCGCTATGATGTTGGAGGGTTCGTATTTTATTTGGGGTTTGTGGCCCCTACCTTTTTAGAAAAAAGGGCCAAAAGGGGCTATAACGGATGTATTGACAAAACTGTTGTGGAATGTTTATTACTCATTTGATTTTGATTTTTTTTATTGAATTCCTCATTAAATTTTGTCAACCAAATGTGTCAATGGTTTAAATATATATTGCTCCGTTACATTGGTCACGGGGTCAAAAGGCGCCACATCCCAAAAATCGACTTTTTTATTTGTGGTCCGATTTTGAAAATCTTTTTTTCATTGTACTCCTTGTGAAAATCTCTGCCTGCGTTCTTCAATCAGATTTGCAATATCATTTACCATTTTTGAGAAATTAGGGGTCGAAAGGTAAAAAAACGTCATTTTTATTCAAAGTTTGTCACGGTAAATAAAGGAGTATGTTCGGAAAGGACCAAAAACGGCCCTAAATTTAAAATTCGAGACAGCTACGAAAAAATGCTGCTAGAATGGTCATTAGACCCTTTACTTTATAAAATGTCATAAATTGTGCATGAATTGTTTACTTTCTAGAAAAACAGATACCTTTAAAGATAGTGAACTTCTTTAAAAATCGCTATTATTGACATATTTAGCCTCTTTTTTGGTAAAAAAAATGATGAATATAATGTTGGCCGCATATTCTGACCAAAATTATTTTTTGGTTAAAATATTCACTTTTAAGTAATAAATTAATAAACAAAAATCTATGTTGGTCAGAGCATGCGACCACTTTTGATTTTGGCACAATAGTGGTGAAAAGGGGTAAAAAATCGACAAAAATGAAGATTTTCCTGATTTTCCTGATTTTTCACATATTTAGGGTGCCATCGAAGGAAACAGCACAATTCTATCACCAGGAAACAATTATAATTGTAGAATATATGTATTCTGTGAGCTATTTTCAAAGCATTCATTAAGGTTTCTTGAAAATCAAAAATCAGCCGAATTACAGGGCCATTTATAGGCCTTTGTGAACATACTCCTTTAGCTGTCATGGACCAGCCAATTGTTATAAAGTTTTAACATGATGGTTATATCCACTCAAGGAAGGTTGGTAGTGTATTTGGGGTTTGTGGCCCCTACCGTTTAAGAAAAAAAGGCCAAACGGGGCTAAACGGATGCATTGACAAAACTGTTGTAGAATATGTTTATTATTCATTCGATTTTGAATGTTGAATTGCTCATTGAATTCTGTCACCTAAATGTGACAATGGTTTGAAAATATATTGCACCTTTATATTGCTGGGGGCCAAAGACATGCCACGCCTATAATATCAACTTTTTATTTTTCCGATTTTCAATTTTTTTTTCATTGGAATCCATGTGAAAATCCTTACCCGTATTTGCAATAATTCTTACCTTTTTTGACAAAAAATTGGGGTCGAAAAGAACCAAATATGCCTTCCTTGTTTTTAGCTTTTTCCTTGGACATATGCGATTGATCCTAAGTTTGATAATTTTGTTATTAACATTTGCTTCTATTATGAGATGGATTGAGTGTGCAAATCAAATTATATTTTTAAGATTTATTTTTCAGATCTAGTCTAAAATTCTTAACACTGATGCTTTGTACAAGACATAAATAAGATGCGTAATTAAAAACTTAGTATTTTAGAGAGCTTTTTTTTCTCTTATCTAACAAATATTGACGTACTTCTTTTCAGTAATATGGTTTAATTTACAAAAGCAAATATTGAATAGAATTGGTTTTATTCACACATGAACGTATCGTTAAAAACAGAGTTACGATCATCCTTTGATAAAATTACGATCATCTTTGTTATTAAAAAAATAAAGTTACGATCATTATCGTGATTTTTAGTTTTATCGTTTTCTAAGTTCTATAGAATAAGAGGTCTAATTTTAGCAAACCATTCAAACAATTTACCAATGAGGCCACGTTTGAAACATAAAAGTTATCAAAAAAGAGGACTTTATGGCAGTAAATGATGATTTGAATAATTGTCCAAAAAGGACAATCATAGATGGATGAGACACAGGTTTAACAATTTAAAATGTCTTCTCTGTGAGAATTAAAACGTGTGGTTGTTGTTTGATCGATGATCTTCTGTGTCTGCTGTGTCTGCTTATAATGTCTTTCATGTGCTGTTCAGTTCAATTTAGTCAAGTTCACTTCAGGGTAGATTCTCACAAAACTATGCTTAGAATGATTTTGACAGTTTGAATGTATTACTTTTAGATGATTAAAAAGTTCTGTGAACAGGAAGCATCCATGTATTTGTTTCTAAACAATACAGTCCAATGAAATGATACAACGTGTAATTTGCATGAAATTTCCCGGAAATAAGCGACAGAAATTTTGTGTTTAAGACGTTAAAGTATTCGATAAACACGGAGTAGATGAGTTACGGAAATAAAATTATATTATACATTATTATACAATAATTATTATATATTGTATACATCTTTCACTATGAGTCTGTGGCATTAGTAAAATGCAAAGACAATTTGAAGTAAAGATAAAACCAATCAAATTAGGCGAAATCGGTCAACAGGAAGTACAAAAAAAATGTAATACAGGAAATAACAAAACCACCAAACTGTGATAAACAATGATAAACAATCTAAAATATCCAAGAAGAAAAACAGAACAAGGCGAAAAATATAGTCCGGAAAAGTTGAAGATAGCAATAGTATACAATTGTTTACTGGTCATGAGGGAAACAGTACATTTGTTTCCACGAGGAACTTACTATTTCACGAGGCGCGTAATAGTATTACGGTACTATTGCCCTAGGGAAATAGTTTTTACTATATCCCTAGGGAAATAGTACTTTTAGCAAATTCAAGATGAAATAGTTAAAATGTTTACCTGTATTTTATATAGAAAAAATCTACTGAAGTATAATAATCCTAATTAATATGGTATATGCATTAAAAAAAATGTCGGTTAATCAGGTTGTATGGTAAAAAAACTTCCATCTTCCATTGCTGTGTTACAGTTTGGAAGTAACACAATGCGGATCGCGGTTCTAAGACACTAAAAGGATTGTAGATAAACATGGTGACTATTTCAGAAAAACAAAACAAATGGTGGGTTTAACCAGGATTAACAAAGTAACAAGAAAGATTTACACTATACACCATTAACTACATAATGATAAGACTCTGTGAAACAAATATGTCAGATATATTGTTTACTTACCTCTTTTAACCATGAAAAATAACTATTCGGTAAATAGAAGGAGACAATTGAGGAGCATAAAACCTTGCAGTGCTATATAGGCTTCATGTTTAATACATATGTTTTTAAACTTATACGGAAACTTGTTAACGCCACAGATTAACTGATGATGTCGAAGTGTCTCTTATTTATGTCGCTTTGCAACATTTTGCAGGAGCAAAAACAATACAATAAAGAGACTAAGGGTGTACATCAAGGCCTGTATCATGTCAGGACCGTTGCTTCATTCATGTAAAAATTAAGGATCAGATCTAGGAATTTTCGAAAAAGGGTGAAGTTCCACCACAAAATTGATATTTATACACACAATACAAAGTTTCCCGATGAATGATCAAGGGGTCCTAATTCCTGTCATCCCGTTGAGTTGTCTCGTTGATTTTGTTTGAGTTTTTATTTTTTTAGCACTTACACCACCAGTTCATGTGTTGATACTGGGCTGAAGCCAATCTCAAAGGAATCTCAAAATTGCATGACTGTCAAAGACTGTTAACTTAAATGAAGGAATTGATCGTACATAAAGGCCCAAAGCAGGTCTTTTTTTCGCATCCATAGCGATTCAAAGGCAACACGTGATAGAGTATACACGTGTTAACTTTTAAATTATTTGATTTTTCATGGGAGTACATGAAACATCTATCATGCTGATAATCATGTTACACATTTTGTACAAAGTGTCATCTCAAATTAAGGGAGCAACAATTCGATTTCTATGCGTTGTGGAGGGGCCTATGGATAATGATTTCTTCCTTCCTTTTCCCCTGAAATATAAAAGCCCGATTTGTTTGTTTTTTTTAATGTACTATAATTTTTACAGCTGAACACCCACCTCCTTTTTTCTAAGTCAAGAACTGTCCTGCTTTTCAATTTATTATCATTTTTATCACCCTGTTTATTTTTTACAAATTCTACCATAACCCTGTCCCAAACCCATAAAATTCAAACGGAAGTTTGTAACAATGATCATTTTCATCCGAAATCGTCCTGTTTAATACCTCAATTATAGGCATTGGAGAATGCAATTTATTTTGTTAAAACCCCGAGGTTAAAACGTGGTTTGTATCTTTAAAACATTTGCTAATAATAGAACCACTAGAGACAGCAGGGCACAACATTTACCGTCCCCAATGAAAAAGAAAGCTGATACGGATATGGATAGAAATGCGGTGATGATGATGAGTTTTTATATTCGTGACTATAGGGGAGTGCCTTTCTGCAGCGGATATAACATTTAAAACTGTTAAAAGACTCGCTATGTGCCATGGTTCATCCAGCCCATGTCACATTGGTTCATCCAGCCCATGTCACACCACCGCCAGTGTTAGCTGCTCCAGAGTATCCTTTGTTGTCGCTGTGACAGTGCCCGTCTTGCACCACGGGGAGGTTATAGTCATGTGGGAATAAAATAAGCTTTATATATGCAGCGTATGTCCAAATTATGGACGACAGCATGCAATCAAAGCTATACGGTGGTTCATTACTTTTGTTTGGTATCAATTTTCTTTGTTTTCCTGGGTGGCTTGGCCCACGAAAAGGAAATTTAACAATGGTCTGTAGGATATAGACTTCAGGTCTTCGAATTTAAGAAACCACGATCGCGAACTTATCCAATTTTATCAAACCATGAAAATTGCTACCCACAAAAATAAAATAAATAATTCCACGGCAATCTAAAAATGAAACATACGTTATAAATATTAACAGACAACAAATACGTTTGAGATTATTCTCTCTACTCAGTTAAACTACTGTTACTATTGACGAATAAATTATTGGGATTAGTTCGGCTCTATGACAAACGTGATGACTTCAACTTTCCAATCGTCAACTTTCCCTTCTTGTGTAGCAACATTCCGTCCGCTCCAGCTTATGGGGTTTACGTATCTCAATTGATTCGTTACTCCAGAGCGAGCGGGACTTACATCGATTTCCTTAGCAGAGCGACACGTCTGACGCAAAATTGCTCACACAGGGTAATGTTGCTCCTCGGTTACTGTCTTCACTCAAGAAATTTTACGGAAGACATCATGCACTTATAGACAAATATGGGATTTCGATCTCTCAAATGAGTGCAGATGTTGGTTTGTCATAGGTTTTTGTTTTGTCTTCCTTTATCGGATTTAACACGCTGAATGGACTATTGGCAACGCAACGGGTGTGCTATAGCAAGCAGGAACTGCTTACTCTTCCGGAGCACCTGAGTTCACTCTTGTTTCGACTGGAGTTCGCGTTGTTAATTGATAATCAGTTATTTTATGTTTCCATCTTTTACATGTTGTCTGTTTTTGTCCCGTTCTTTTTGGTGTTTACTGGTTTTGTCTCTGCCCTTTCGGACATTTGATACTCGGATACCCCATTGGTACCTCTGCTTTTTATAAAGTGTTACACTTCAAACCATTTTTTTACATCTCTATTTTAATAAAGTCAGTAAATATAATTGTAATGCAACACTACAAAATTAATTGTAGAACAAGCTTAGTCACTAGTTTCGCTCATCTCAATCATTTAGTTTTAAAAAATATTTATTTATCCTGGATTGGGAAACAAGCTTAATGCTTATGTAAATCCCTCTCCAGCTAGCAGTTTGCGAGTGTGGCCTTTGCAGCGGCGCCCATTAAGCCTACTCTTATCGAACTCTACAAAGGGGTCTTTAACGTGCATGGGGTATTGCTCTCCACATACACGGGACAACCTTTTTTCGTCCCTTCCGAAGGACTAGCATCGTTCCTTGAGACCATCCTCGCAAATGGTGTCAAGAGAGAGTCGGAAAATTGGTTCATGAAATTTTCACCCCGGACGAGGATCGAACCACGAACCTTGGTGTTAGTAGCCCGAGGCTTTAACCACTACACCACCGGCTCTCAATCATTTGAATGTCAACTTGTTGAAATATCGCTTTTCCAAAGGATTTACTATTGTTTTCGATATAAAGAAAATAAAACAAACGCAACTCTGATCCACGATGGAAAAACAAACTCTGATTTTTTTAGGAATGATCTTTTAATTTCAGTGTATAAAATTTTATTTTGAAACCTAAAAATTACTTCATGGCTGTCACTGTCAAATGTTTTGATAAACATATTAATAAAATTATGTCTTAGACCAATAAAAATGAATATTTTGATGGTTTTTTTTCAAATCAATAAGTGAATATATTTCTCGTTTTCATTTTTCTATATAATAAAAAAATTACAAAACACAATAGAGAAGATGGATACTACACTTAACATGTTAAAAGAAATTACATTAATCCATTTCTTAAATATCTAAAATGAAAGGATAAATATTGTGGTGCTTATATTTCTATTCTTTATAATTGCATTTTGTATCATGATCCAAGGAATGGCACACTTAAAATGAACATTCTAAAATTTACATGTGAACTGGTAATGTTTGCTAGCAGCAATCTTATTTGGTTATAGAGGATTTACATACATGTATGTAGCAATGTGTATGGATTTTGTATTTGTTATCTACAAAATATACATGTTGCAAATGTATTTGTGGTAGGAAAAAAGTACCCAAGAACATCTGTGATCACCTATAAATACATTGTAAGCTACATTATGCTCAATGTTTGTAATACATTGTACTTGTATTATATAGTATCTTTATTCTGTCTTTTTATAGCCTTGTGCTTTTATTCACAGATTTGAACATGGAGGATTTCTACATTTTGATAATGAGAAGCATGGCACATGAACATTTTAGATACATGAACAATACAGAGCACAGTGACAGACAAAATTAAATAAATTTCTGAAGAATAGATTTGAAAAATACATTGTATCATGAATAAAGCATAAAGATATCCATCCTTGTGACATTCATCTTTAAGATATATTGTTCAGTGTTTAAGTCACAACTGATAAAATGTTATTCCTGATGCATATATTTAAGTGTTGGATTTGCATCAATTATCATTCATAGGATGTTCATATACACTCATATTTAATACCACCATTTTTTACCACTTGATTGAGAACTTCAGTAGGGGTTATGAGTTCAAGTTAGGAAAATAAATGTGCAAGATCAATTTTGATGCCCTTTCTACTAAAGTGTAAGGATCTATCTGTCATGTCTGTCACAAATCATGTTTACATGCACTTACAGGTTTATACTACTTTACTATGAAGGAAGTTATCTTATTATCATTAAACTTTATATACATCTACATATGATCAGGATATCAAAAAACAGACAAACATAATCATCAAATTGTACCTATCTCATCAACTTCAAGGTTTATTGATCACAGAAAAGGGGGGGGATAAAAATTTATACATGTATACATCAGTGTATAAAAAACCAAAAATCAATCTTGTTGTTTATTACACTGAATCAAATGCAATATTCATTAAATAAATTCAGTTTTTGACATGCATCTTGTCAAAAAAAAAAGAATTTCCCAAATTATGGCCGTTTGCATTGTCATTGCACTTGCATATATGTGTAAGATCTAGGTTAAAGGTAACACAACATTGCTAAACTTATATTTTAAGCTTGAAATTTTCTAATCTGTAATGGCAATTTTAATAGGATATGAATGCACAAGTGTCTATGTTAGGGGCGAACAGACAGCAAGACAGAGACACAATTTGCTTTTATTTATGATGATCCGGTCCTTCATTTTGACTTGTCTTGATTAATTTATTTCAGTTTTTACTGTAGTTTCCTATCCATAGATATTTGCACAATGGGAAGTTCTTATTCTTGGTCTATTTTCGTCATATACATGTATGATACAGTAACAACAGAACAAATATTGCAAAAATAAAACAAGGGATTGCATTAAGTCGTGCTAAGCCTACCCCCACTCGACCATTCAGAAAACATGAAGTAGAAGACCGACTAACCTGGAAAGGGGAGGCACAGTGCAACTCAGCATGCTTAAGCTGTATACCAAATTTGAAATCAATCCCTTCTGTAGAACCCGAGAAATTTGTTATGAAAAATTGTCTATTTTTGACCCATAAAAAAGTCTAAGTCGGCTCAGAAAACATGAAGTTGATGATGGTTAGACCTAGAAAGGGGAGACACGGTATAACTCATCATGCTGAAGCTCAATTTGAAACCAATCCATTCAGTAGAAGCAGAGAAATTGAACCGGACGGATAAACGGACGGACGGACGGACAAGGCGATTGCAATATAGCCCCCTCTCTTACGAGTGGGGGTATAATATATTGATTTGCGAAATAACAAACCCTGACCGATAAAATTTTCGGACTTCAGTTATTTGTACCTGAAGAAATAATCAAAAACAACTATAACCTAAGGGGAATTCTATTGAAAGAAGCAGAAATTCCAATAGGGCATCCGAATGTCATAAGTCCGAAAAGGGCAGAGATAAAACACTGCTGAATATCAATATCAATCTAGTATTGAGAGTGACCTCAGGTGCTCCTGCTTACTATAGCACACCCGTTACGATATTCATTAATTAAAACACAATATAATTAGTTTTTTACGTTCTATGTATTTTGTCCGCCGACGCAACGCAAATGTTTTTCGTAAATAGAATAATAAGTGTATGCGCTACAACCAACAATCATGACAATTCAAAAAAAATCTGAATGAAAAGCAACAAACAGCCTTCAATATGACCACTGATCGCTGATCGCCGGTTTACGAATGAATTGGCCCTTGATTAAAAAACAAATACAATGCGTATGATTCAAAACCAAAATCCTAAGATATCAAGAAAAGTTGTAGGCTTTCATTATTTGGTAAGCTGTCTTTGGCAGGGGTCTCATATAGTTGGATGCATTTTCATGTCTCTTTTTACATCTGTTTAACTAACCGACGTTTATTTGCTTTATGCGGGGGACCCACAGAAATTCTGTTCTGTCACCGTATACGTCTGAGTAGTAATGAAAAATATAATGCTGTGTTTTTTTATTAATAAATTTTTTTATTAAGAAATTCTTATTGTTACGGCAAAGACGAAAATCGGGAACGGTTTTCGTCTTTGTTTCTTATTGTTACGGTTTTGCCCAAATTTGCCGTAACCGTATCCTGTGCCTAAGAGGAAATATACACCCGTTTAACGTATTATATCATCTCGATCTGTATACCTAATTTGAACCATGATCCATCTGCTTTTTCATGACTATCTGTTTTGACTGATCTTTTTGAAATCGATTATCCTCTTTTGTTCCATTTTCGCGGAGATTAAGGTTTACACCTATTCAAACTCCTGTCCGTACATTAGAAAATTCTGTGAAGAATTTTGGTCCATGACAATGAATTAAAATTGTTCATATGTCAAAACAGTTTTCAGATACTTCTGTATCGCTTTGGTTTTGTCACCGTTACAAAAATTTACCAATCATAAAACCTACTATAGTTTGTTTTATTTAGGCGTACTTTATAAAAACGACGATGCTATAGATAAAAAACTGAAACAACTGTATGTATAAACTTTTCAAGAAAATGTGGGTTTGAACGGATTAATTTGTCGTTATCTCGGATATGGCGGAAACGAGCGGATAAACACCAAACCAAACGGAGGATATAATGACTGTGTGACAGGTTATAAAAAATGCAGATATCTTACAGTTACAGAATCGGGCTTTTTATTATTTATTTTTTTTTCAAAAAGAGGGGAGGGTTTTTATTGCTAATTAAAAGGGACTGAAAACCCACACAGTTGGCACTACTTTAAAAGACAACGATCTACTCGTTTTAGAGATGCTCGGAGACGGATTAATAGCAGTAGCCCGACAATGGAACATATGACGAAATGTCTTTTTTATAGAATGGAAACAGATATAATGTTATTAAACGGCTTTCCTAATTTTATGTAATACATCGCTTTTCCAAAAAACTAATTTCTCTGATTCACTTTTTCATTAACTTTTAACGGAAGTTGCGGTCTTGGAATTCTCAAACATTCCTGTTAGCGACGGACGTTTAGTTTTTTACGTTCTTTCATTTCGTCGACGATTTTCCGTAAATTTCGATTGTAACGTCAAAAATACGTTCCGAAACGTCCCAAATAATTTTTCAACCGCAATGCGCATAACGTTGCGCGTTGTAAAAGGGATGAGCCACCTTAATCCAGAGTAGTCAACACCTGAGTTATTGGGCCCTGGTCCCGGCTCCGTCGTCAACGTTGTCGCCGGCTCCGTCCCCGGTCCCGGCGCTGGACCATCAGTACAACCGCCGGGGCATGCACATTTCGTTGTCAGTGTCAGATACTAAAATAGAAAAAATCAAAGTTACAAATGTATGCTAAAGTTTATTGAAATGATGAACACTACAATTTGTTGGTATTGTATTTGTGAATTTTTGTCTAAAAAGCAATTCAAAAACAAGAACAAACTACCTACCCTGTAGATATGTATCATACATGGCTAATTTTTGTCAGTGTGTTTATAATACTAGTATATGTATGCCACTCCTAACTGTTATACCTTATTCACAACTTTCTATCCAGATACAAATTACACTGTAATTTTTATTTAAGTCTTTCATACATTCAGAAGCTCCTTTTCCTTCTTTGGTCTTTAAATTTGATTTTAGATATATACTAAAAGCACTTCAAAGATTTCTTCTGTAACACCCATTCAAATTGGATAGTCATGTTCAGTCCAGTTTAACTTACAGAAAGCCCCTTGCCTCCATCTCCCCTGGTCAACTTACGTAAACCCCTGTTCCTTGTTCGCCAAGTGCTTGAAACGTAGGTGTATCTGCACTAGCATCACATACAAGTGTTACATCCGTTGACCTAAAATATTTCAATTCACTAGAAAACTATCTAAAATGATTTAATTTAGAGTATATGCATGACACAAAATAACATTATACATATATAATATTTGTTTTGAAATACTATCCATAAAATGTGCATGTATGTACATTATAAACCTTTTATCACCTCCATCTTCCATACTTTATAGTAAATATCTTATATTTAGATTACATGCTAGTAAATTTGATAGGAACTTCATAATTCTTTGTATCACATTTTAATTGAAAATAATTTGTTGTGTTGTCGCTGAAAAATATTACAAAATCAATAGTTCCCTTGCCTACTAAGAACCTACCTCTGTACTTCATCACTCCTAAAGATCTGTTCAGTACATAGTCAGTACCTACTTCTGTTCTCTGCCACTTCCCACTGAGATGTTCAGTACATAGTCAGTACCTACCTCTGTTCTCTGCCACATCCCACTGAGATGTTCAATACATAGTCAGTACCTACCTCTGTTCTCTGTCACATCCCACTGAGATGTTCAATACATAGTCAGTACCTACCTCTGTTCTCTGCCACTTCCCACTGAGATGTTCAATACATAGTCAGTACCTACCTCTGTTCTCTGCCACTTCCCACTGAGATGTTCAATACATAGTCAGTACCTACCTCTGTTCTCTGCCACTTCCCACTGAGATGTTCAATACATAGTCAGTACCTACCTCTGTTCTCTGTCACATCCCACTGAGATGTTCAATACATAGTCAGTACCTACCTCTGTTCTCTGCCACTTCCCACTGAGATGTTCAATACATAGTCAGTACCTACCTCTGTTCTCTGCCACTTCCCACTGAGATGTTCAATACATAGTCAGTACCTACCTCTGTTCTCTGTCACATCCCACTGAGATGTTCAATACATAGTCAGTACCTACCTCTGTTCTCTGTCACATCCCACTGAGATGTTCAATACATAGTCAGTACCTACCTCTGTTCTCTGTCACATCCCACTGAGATGTTCAATACATAGTCAGTACCTACCTCTGTTCTCTGCCACTTCCCACTGAGATGTTCAATACATAGTCAGTACCTACCTCTGTTCTCTGCCACTTCCCACTGAGATGTTCAATACATAGTCAGTACCTACCTCTGTTCTCTGCCACTTCCCACTGAGATGTTCAATACAAAGTCAGTACCTACCTCTGTTCTCTGCCACATCCCACTGAGATGTTCAATACATAGTCAGTACCTACCTCTGTTCTCTGCCACTTCCCACTGAGATGTTCAATACATAGTCAGTACCTACCTCTGTACTCATTCACATTTCACTTATCTGTACAATACATCTTTAGTACATACTACTGTACTCCCTCACCTCCCACTGAGCTGTACAGTACATGGTTAGAGCCTACCTATGTACTCCCTCACTTCCCACTGAGCTGTACACTTACCTCTTACCCCCATCGCCCCCTACGGAGCTGTACAGTATATGGTAAGACATTTCTTCTGTACCCCATCACCCCCTACGGAGCTGTACAGAATATGATTATTTATACCATCATTAGAGAAGACAGCCGAGCTGGCATCGCCGGCCTGGTACGATGTCGATTTATCTTGTGGAATTCGGCAAACCTAAAAAGTCGACAAATTACAAATGTTTCGAAATTTACAAATGAAGAACTCTTTTACACAGCTTTTTGATAAACTTGATGCCTTCAACTTGGTGTAGCAGCATTTCGTAAGAAATTCAGATATATCACAATAGGGTCGTAGTTTCAGTTCTTGTGTAATGCATCATGATTATCGTGATAGTGCATCATGTTTAAGTGAAAAATTGCCAAAACAAGATTAGCTCCTAAGTCGTAGTCATCACTCAAAAAGGAAGACATTGTGTGCTCAAAGTCAAAACTGTTTTTTATTCTCACATGAGTACGGATGTGGGTTTGTCAGGGTTATTCCATTGTCCTACTTTTTCCAAATTTGACATACATAAATTGATTATTATAAAAGCTAAGCAGAAACTCTTTACCTTTGCGGAGATCCTACTTCACTATTGTTTTTACATGATTTCGCGTTACTGGGTTATTTCTATGGTTTTGCCCATCCGCCAAAATAAAATCTATCAAAATTTTTGCCATACATACTAAAAACCGCCAAATTTTACACCCGCTAAAGAAACCCACTATGCGTGATTTTTGTTGTGTTGTGCGGGCATTATTCGTGTTGTTGTCATTTGTGTATCGTCTGTTTTTGTGCTAGCATTTTAGACTGCTGACATTATGAAGGATTAGCACTTGAGATTCCATATCAAGTCAAAAGAAGTTAAAATCATGAAAATCAAAGAGGAGGAAACAGGAAAACTTCTTACACTAACAAAGCTTACGACTTAAAATTTTCCCTTTGATTCGTTAATACATTCCTTTTATATTAGAGGAATTAACCAATTATTGAGTTTATAAATAAAAATTACAACAAAGATCCAGACAATAAATTTAGCTTCGCCTGACGTTCGTTTCGTCTATGCAATACTCATCAGAGGCGCTCGACCAGAATTCTTGGAAAAGTCAAACTTTATATGATTATGAAGAGCATAGAACAATAAAACCAAAAATTTTGAAATGGGAAACCAAAGTATGTCTCAGTCTAGGGTAGGAGGAACCATAGGGTTAAGACAATGTATGTGAATGTTGAAAGGGAATGTTATTACTTACAGATTGATTAGTACATGTTAACTCATTAAATCCATGACAGGGGTTATAGGAGTACATATATCCATCCGTAGCTTGTACGTCTAAAAACCTAATAAAAGACAATCACACTCGGCAATTAGTATTAGCAGATTAGGTCACCGATGATGCATGCAGGGTTACGATATCTGATTTTTTTCCTGTCAACTGAAACTTGAATGGAGACAGTTTGTGCTATTATGCAAATGTAAGATTTTTTAACTTATAGACATGTCAGTACAAATGTGGGTTTGTCAGACATTTTGTATTGCCATTCTTTACCGGAACTTAAAATTGCATAAAGTACATTTTATTTCATACAATCAGTATCATCAACAGAAATGACTGTTTTCATTTTGTGCAAGTCGTGCTTCTCTATGAAGGATGTATCCTACTTCGGAATTACAAATCAAGTGGAACATGTAAACCCTATAGAATAGACGCGGATACTATGATGCTACACAAGAAATTTGACGATGGATGAGATGAGGCATTGCTTTGGAAGAGGGAGGTTTGGCGCCATAAAACCTGGTTTAACCCACCATTTCGTTTGAAATGCCTGTACCAAGTCAGGACCATTGCGATCCACCAATTCTCCGGTATGACTGATTCGTTTTTGTCATTTTCTATGGACTATGAGATTGATCATTCAAGTTCGGTAGTTTTGTTATTACCTTTATTTGTAAAAAGTCTACCCTGAACGTCAATTTCGAGGTGTTAATTCAAGTATAAACTCAGGCAGGCTTAATAGAACCAGCCAAGTCCTCAATGTTAAGTCCCTTGAGATAAAACAGACACAGAGACTCTAAATCGAGGATTATTTAGTGATAGGACATCATAGCAATCAAAATATAAAGCAAAATACAGAGGAAACAACAAAACGCCTAGATATGTTATGTAGTTTGGGATCTAAGACTGAAAAGGTTTCCGGGCATATTTAAGTTTTAACTTAGTTTTCTATTTAGATTTTAATCTTTATTTCAAGGGAGATAATTTGCAGGGAAACATGAGACTAATTTTATATATACAGTCCGCCATTAGTTAAATAGTACAATTTCAAACTAAATTTGCATACGCCAATTAACTTGAAGATAGATTTGATATCCTTAAACACACATTGTCAACGTTACACACAAAAGGACATTAAGGGTATGCACCAGAGATAGAAATTCAAAGACACTTCGAACAGAATATGATTTAACGTCCAAAATGTTTCTTATACCGGTATATACTTTGACGAAAAAACCTAAATTTGTTCAGTTTAAGCTCTCTCAGTTGTCTTGGTGTATTACAGTAAAACGTATCGTGAAAAAAATTTCATTAAAATGAACAAACGAAACCTAATGTCAATGGTGAAAAAAGAAGATAATCTTTTCATGTAAAATTTTAAGAACGATGCTGTCTTTAGGAAATGGAATTGGTACGCAAACTCTTGCAGTAAAAATTTTAAAAATTGGAAACAGTTTTAGTTAATTTCAAAGTTTTACGAAAATTTGACATTTTCTGAAAAAAATGTCCCATTGAAGAGGATCCTAAAGAATCGTCTTATATCTCAATTTCTCCTATTTCTCCTAGGACAAATTTGAATTCTGAATTACACTAGATTAAATCCAGGGCAATCAGATTTGTCCTAGAAGAATTTGAATTCCATTTTGCCGTAAAGGGATACCGTATCGCCCTGAATTCCAATTTGCCCTGTAACATATTCATGTTAACGTCAAGTTGTGGAATTCTCTTATTTATACCCTAAAATTAAATTAACAATTTTGAAGTCAGAAAAAGTTATAGCTCATTTTGAAAGTTTAAAATTTTTACGATTTTTTTTTTTTGGAAAAAGTCCCACTGAAAAATCAAGAGGATCCAGGATAGTAGTAGTACTCGTGAATCTCGTCTATTATTTCTCAGGACGTCCCCGACGTCCCATAGGCTGTCTGTGACGTCATATCCACTTCCGGTCCACCATTTTGCTTCCAGTCGACCATCTTGCTTCCGGTTCCGCCATTTTGCTTCCGGTCGGCCATCTTGCTTCCGGTTCCGGTGACGCAACATCCGGTAATTAAGGGGAGGTAATTCCACAAAGTCACCGCACGGTAAAGGTCTCATTAACCCCTTCCGGGTCAATTGGTCCCTCCCTCAAATAGTCCATTAAAAATTAAAAGTGCAGTGTTATTGTTTGTAATTGTCAAAGTTTTATTGGATTAATAATGGAATCATGTGTACAATAAAATGAAACCTAAAGATTCACTCATCTAAAATATCTTTGATTCATTTTTGACAAGTGTATGAATTTTGTTTACATGGCTGTGTGAAAAGGCTCCATGTGGAAGACCGGAAAGCATGGTAGAAAGGGTATTTTGAGCATTTTGTAAACAATCCAACTTTGCGAAAAAAGTAATCCTTGATGATGAATGTTTTATACCAGCATTAGACAGAAAACTTTACTAGCTTCGCAATGATATATAACATGTGTACCATCTTATCCGTATTTGTTCAAGCAAAAATTTCAAAAATGCAGATTTTAAGCTGAAAATGAATGTGAACGTCAAAAGGGTTATTTGAGACCTTAAGAATATAGCTTATTTGTGTCTTCTGTAGGCTATTCTGGTAGTATCACAATGGTACCCCCTTAGCAACCATTGAATTTTTTGCTGTTTGTCACTGTTTTTACCCTCATACAGGAATAGAAATATTGTTTGATGCATATTTTTTTCCAAACCTCACTTTTAAACAGAAATTTAGGCTGGAACGATTGAAAATAAAGAGATTTTCTTGCTCGCGACACAACAAAATGTTGATTATTTCATATGCTGATGCCTGTTTTTATTTTTTCATAGAGTTGTCTGCCCTTAGACCATTAAAATAAAGTCAAAGCAATGTTATTCTACCTATAAAAGAATGTTTTAATTGTGAGAAAGTGAATAGAGTAAAGTCTTATCCATTTAACATAGAAAACTTTCTGCGACGTCAACTTTCTAAGGTTTTCTCATGGTACACCCCTATTTCAAATGCCCATAAAATCAAAACCGCACAACTCATTGGCTTGTATGAGGGCTTAATAAATTCAAAAATTGCTCCTCTTTTTATTTTCATATTCAAATATGATTATCTGGTGCATTGTGTTATTTTAAGGTCTCATTAACCCCTTCCGGGTCAATTGGTCCCTCCCTCAAATAGTCCATTAAAAATTAAAAGTGCAGTGTTATTGTTTGTAATTGTCAAAGTTTTATTGGATTAATAATGGAATCATGTGTACAATAAAATGAAACCTAAAGATTCACTCATCTAAAATATCTTTGATTCATTTTTGACAAGTGTATGAATTTTGTTTACATGGCTGTGTGAAAAGGCTCCATGTGGAAGACCGGAAAGCATGGTAGAAAGGGTATTTTGAGCATTTTGTAAACAATCCAACTTTGCGAAAAAAGTAATCCTTGATGATGAATGTTTTATACCAGCATTAGCTTGAAAACTTTACTAGCTTCGCAATGATATATAACATGTGTACCATCTTACCCGTATTTGTTCAAGCAAAAATTTCAAAAATGCAGATTTTAAGCTGAAAATGAATGTGAACGTCAAAAGGGTTATTTGAGACCAAAGGTATAAAACCACTAATTCCGAGTCCCATTGATTTCTATGTTAAAATGGACATTTCTAAAATGCTGTTGATTTTTTGTCTAAAGTTCAAATAAAGTGTCAATAGTCTTATTTCAATGCCAAATGATTTGGCTCACTCCAGTTCAAAAACTAGCACATCTTACATTGAATAACGGGAAAAACTGGTTCCCGGTTTAAATCAACCTGAACGTCCGGTACTTTCTAGTCATGTTTCTGGCAAGAATGAGACCCCAAGTAAAAGTAATCCTAAAAATTGACACTTACCATATATATGAACAAACATGGGCTGAAATTGTTTCTTAGATGTTCATCTTTCAAATAATAGCTCATTTAATGATTTGCATGAATAGTTTTAGCTGGGTCAATACTTTAATGGAACTATATTGTCTCAAAATAGGAACTATATTAAGGTTCGTCCTCTACCGGATTGCGAATTAGTGGTTTTATACCTAAAAGGCTTGTAACTAAGTTATTCCTTGACCGATTCCTTTCGGGTTTGTTGCATTGTCCTTAGTATGACAATGGCTCTTTGATGATTTTCTTTGTGGTCTTCAGTGGTCATTAAAGGCTTGACCAGTAGGTGACCATTTACTATTTCTTATCAAAGGTGGGGTTGTCGTATATCGTTGGAAAGGTAGCAAGGTGTAGTTGCCATTTCTGAGTTGTTTGAGTCGGTAGTGGTCAGTGGTCAGTCAGGGCTTGACCATTAGGTGACCCCTTTTTCTTCTTGTTGTATACTTAGCTTGTAATATGTCATTGTAAAGTTTGTGAGGTCTAGTTTTATATTCTTTCTTTCGTGTCAATCTAAGGGAAGTAACTCTTGGTTTCTACTGTGTTTTAAGTCTTGTACTTGACACCGTTTTGTAAGGAATTTGCCGGGCTTTGTGGGGGTAGTACTGGTTTGATCTTTTTTATAGGGCGTTAGGGATACAAATCGATTTTAAGTTTCGATACTTTATTTTGAACACAGTAATAGGTTTCAGTCTTTATCCTCGTCGTCTTCACTCTCCTCGTCAGGCCTGAACTGTTTTATTTTCTCATCCAGCAAGTACTTTCTCTTCTCAGTAGCGTATTTCCAAGACTCTTCATACTCATAATCTTCATCGTCCCTCAGTCGTTTTGCTGTTTGTTTGATCTTCTTGTGGAGTGGATCTCGTGCCATTTCCATTTGCCACATAATGTTATTGACGTAGCGATTTTTTAGAGCTTCTCTATAGAGCGGGAGCAAATCCAAGTCAGCCTTTGATATTGCCTCTTTTTCGTGGTGACCTTTTTCCGTGTATTCATCCACTTTCTTTTCGTGTTCGTCTTTGTAGCTGATCATCACTTGTCCAATAAAGCCACTCCACGGATCGAACTGTTCTCCGGGGTAAGTTTCTTCGTCTTCAGACAAGTCATCACTCTTTTCTGATTCCGTATCCTCCTCTTCCTCTTCCTCAGTTTCCAATTGCGGGTCCTCCTTCAACCATTCCGGTTCCTCCATTTTTCTTTGATGCTTCTGTTCTTTGTGTCTCTGTAGATTGAACAACTTTTGGCTTGTGTATCCGCATTCGTCGCAATGGTACATCTTTCCTTCTCGGCGTCCGGTTTCTATCTGATGATTTTTGTTCCGTCTTAGTAAATTTATCTATCGCTTCTGAAAAGTGTACCATGTTGCTAACAGAGCGCTTATTACACGGACGGATTAGATCGGGTCTTGTTAAATTGTCTTTCTTTCTATTCCATGCATGGACAAAGAATGCATTCCTCAATGCTGCTAAGCTCTCTCTACTGTATCCAAGCCTCCATGTTTTGAATCTACGCCATTTTTCAAATATTCGCTGGCAGTCTATGCATGGCACATTTTGTTCCCAATTGTTAAATTCGGTTTTCGGCTTCCCCACCTTACATTTACGACAAACACGTTCCCCGTTCTCACTTTCAATGTTCTTTTCTATGAGTTTTAGAAGATAATCCATTACATTTACGTGCGTCTTGTTCGAATACATTCGAGCAACTGACTGATGGGTATTTATAGTCGCGACTAGGGGAAAGCCCCTCTGCGTCGACTTTAATACCTAAACAGGTATAGACTCGCTATGTGCCATGGGTCGTCCAGCCCATGACACACCACCGCCAGTGTTAGCTGTTCCAGGTACATACGCCCTGGAGACAGGGCCCGTCTTCCACCACGAGGAGGTACTGGTCGGAATTCTGGAAGACCAAAATAATATCGAGCAACTGACAACATTGTTAATTTATTTTGCCTTTTCAAAATTGTATCGTCCAATCATCTCTCAGCATTTTATCACGTGACTAACTCTTTGCTCTTCTTGCTCTTTTGATTGCTCATTTTGCTCTTTTTCAGCTCATCTTGCTCTTTTTCTTGCTCATCTCGCTCTTTTGCAGCTCATCTTATTCTTTTCCTTGCTCATCTTGCTCTTCTGCAGCTCTTTTTTGCTCTTTACATTGCTCATCTTGCCCTTTTGCAGCTCTTTTTAGCTCTTTACCTTGCTCATCTTGCTCTTTTGCAGCTCATTTTGCTCATTTACCTTGCTCATCTTGCTCTTTTGCTGCTTTTCTTACCAATTTGATCACCCAGCAGCAGCAACAGCAGCAGCAGCCATTTTACCCTCTTCCCCCCTTTCACTTACGCAGCAGCAGCAGCCGTTTTAAGACCTTCTCCTCCCCTTTTTTTCACTTACGCAGCAGCAGCAGCCGTTTTACCCTCCTCTCCCCTTTCACTTATGCAGCACCAGCCGATTCCTTACCTTCTTCCCTTTTCTTCTAGTTGTGTTTTTCCTTTCCTGTGTTAACTTGTACAACTTTTGTCAAGCAGGGAATCCAGACCACTTTATACTTTTAAGTTTCCATAGGCCCTGTGTTAAATCTGTTGGCGACTCGTGTCACCCCCAAATCTCAGCAATGAAGTCGTGTGTAATCATGCAGAACTAACTATTCCATTGAGATTATTTTGTAGTTGATAACCCATTATCTTGTAACCAGTTCAAACCGGTTTCTTTTCGTTCCGATACTACCCCCCCTTTACATTTCTATTTTTAAACCTTACCCTAACCATACCCCTAGCTATTTTGTAATTCTAACCCTAACCCTAACCCTACCCCTAGCTATTCTAGTTTGTAATTCTAACCCTAACCTTAAACCTAACCCTAACCATAATCTCTAACCTTAACTTTTTCTCTTTTCAGTTCTATTTTTAGCCCTTACCCCAATTCTAACTCTAACTCTCTTTGATAGTGTTGTCATTTTATTTCTAACCCTAACCCTAATTCTTTCTTCTCTAACCCTAACTCTCTTTTCTCTAATCCTATCCCTAAGCTCTCTTCACTAACCCTAACCCTAACCCTTTCTCTTTCCATTTCTATTTTTTAACCCTTATCCTAATTCTAAGTCTCTTTGTCTTTGTTGTCATTGTATTTTTAACCCTAACCCTAACTCTCTCTTCTCTAACCCTAACCCTTTCTCTTCTATTTTTAGCCCTTATCCCCATTCTAACTCTAACTCTATTTGCCTTTGTTGTCATTGATTTTCTAACTCAAACCCTTATTGTCTTTTCTCTAACCCTAACTCTCTCTTCTTTAACCCTTTCTCTTTCTATTTCTTAACCATTTACTCTAACCCTAACCTAAATTCTCCTCTGCTGTGTATAGTATTTCTATTCATGTTCGTACCCTAACCCTAACTCTTCTGCTATGTAGCCTTAATCCTAACTCTTGATCTCTTTGCACGTAGTGCTCTTTTTGTTGTTGTTTTTGTAAATGCATTATTGTTTGCATTGTTTTTGTTTAACTTCACAAAGAATCAGAAATTGGCGCAAACGTGATATTACAAACCGCTCATGAACAGGAAAAGCAGAACAACAACAAAAAGAGCACTACGTGCAAAGAGATCAAGAGTTAGGGTTAAGGCTACATAAAGAGACTTAGAATTAGGATAAGGGTTAAAAAATAGAAATGGAAAGAGAAAGGGTTAGGGTTAGGGTTAGTGAAGAGAGCTTAGGGATAGGATTAGAGAAAAGAGAGTTAGGGTTAGAGAAGAAAGAATTAGGGTTAGGGTTAGAAATAAAATGACAACAATATCAAAGAGAGTTAGAGTTAGAATTGGGGTAAGGGCTAAAAATAGAACTGAAAAGAGAAAAGGTTAAGGTTAGGCACGGACCATTTGATTTTCTGGGGGTGGCCTGGGATTTTACCTTGAGCCGGGAATTTTTTTTCGCCCGCTTTATTTTTTTCACACACATATTAAGCAAGGAAATTTTGTTGGCAAGATTTTTTTTTTTTCAATTGCCAAGATTGAGATCAGATTATTTTTTTCAACCTAGGTGCTGGCCAGATTATTTTTTTTTACAAAAATCAGGGCCGGGAAATTTTTTTCAAAAAAATCCCAGGCCCCCCCCCCAGAAAATCAAATGGTCCGTGCCTTAGAGATTATGGTTAGGGTTAGGTTTAAGGTTAGGGTTAGAATTACAAACTAGAATAGCTAGGGGTAGGGTTAGGGTTAGGGTCAGAATTAAAAAATAGCTAGGGGTATGGTTAGGGTAAGGTTTAAAAATAGAAATGCAAAGGGGGGGGGGGGGTAGTATCGGAACGAAAAGAAACCGGTTTGAACTGGTTACAAGATATTGGGTTATCAAGTACAAAATAATCTCAATGGAATAGTTAGTTCTGCATGATTACATACGACTTCATTGCTGAGATTTGGGGTGACACGAGTCGCCAACAGATTTAACACAGGGCCTATGGAAAATTAAAAGTATAAAGTGGTCTGGATTCCCTGCTTGACAAAAGTTGTACAAGTTAACACAGGAAAGGAAAAACACAACTAGAAGAAAAGGGAAGAAGGTAAGGAATCTGCTGGTGCTGCATAAGTGAAAGGGGAGAGGAGGGTAAAACGGCTGCTGCTGCTGCGTAAGTGAAAAAAAGGGGGGAGAAGGTCTTAAAACGGCTGCTGCTACTGCGTAAGTGAAAGGGGGGAAGAGGGTAAAATGGCTGCTGCTGCTGCTGGGTGATCAAATTGGTAAGAAAAGCAGCAAAAGAGCAAGATGAGCAAGGTAAATGAGCAAAATGAGCTGCAAAAGAGCAAGATGAGCAAGGTAAAGAGCTAAAAAGAGCTGCAAAAGGGCAAGATGAGCAATGTAAAGAGCAAAAAAGAGCTGCAGAAGAGCAAGATGAGCAAGGAAAAGAGCAAGATGAGCTGCAAAAGAGCGAGATGAGCAAGAAAATGAGCAAGATGAGCTGCAAAAGAGCAAAATGAGCAATCAAAAGAGCAAGAAGAGCAAAGAGTTAGTCACGTGATAAAATGCTGAGAGATGATTGGACGATACAATTTTGAAAAGGCAAAATAAATTAACAATGTTATCAGTGGCTCGAATGTATTCGAACAAGACGCACGTAAATGTAATGGATTATCTTCTAAAACTCATAGAAAAGAACATTGAAAGTGAGAACGGGGAACGTGTTTGTCGTAAATGTAAGGTGGGGAAGCCGAAAACCGAATTAAACAATTCGGAACAAAATGTGCCATGCATAGACTGCCAGCGAATATTTAAAAAATGGCGTAGATTCAAAACATGGAGGCTTGGATACAGTAGAGAGAGCTTAGCAGCATTGAGGAATGCATTCTTTGTCCATGCATGGAATAGAAAGAAAGACAATTTAACAAGACCCGATCTAATCCGTCCGTGTAATAAGCGCTCTGTTAGCAACATGGTACACTTTTCAGAAGCGATAGATAAATTTACTAAGACGGAACAAAAATCATCAGATAGAAACCGGACGCCGAGAAAGAAAGATGTACCATTGCGACGAATGCGGATACACAAGCCAAAAGTTGTTCAATCTACAGAGACACAAAGAACAGAAGCATCAAAGAAAAATGGAGGAACCGGAATGGTTAAAGGAGGACCCGGAATGGGAAACTGAGGAAGAGGAAGAGGAGGATACGGAATCAGAAAAGAGTGATGACTTGTCTGAAGACGAAGAAACTTACCCCGGAGAACAGTTCGATCCGTGGAGTGGCTTTATTGGACAAGTGATGATCAGCTACAAAGACGAACACGAAAAGAAAGTGGATGAATACACGGAAAAAGGTCACCACGAAAAAGAGGCAATATCAAAGGCTGACTTGGATTTGCTCCCGCTCTATAGAGAAGCTCTGAAAAATCGCTACGTCAATAACATTATGTGGCAAATGGAAATGGCACGAGATCCACTCCACAAGAAGATCAAACAAAACAGCAAAAAGACTGAGGGACGATGAAGATTATGAGTATGAAGAGTCTTGGAAATACGCTACTGAGAAGAGAAAGTACTTGCTGGATGAGAAAATAAAACAGTTCAGGCCTGACGAGGAGAGTGAAGACGACGAGGATGAAGACTGAAACCTATTACTGTGTTCAAAATAAAGTATCGAAACTTAAAATCGATTTGTATCCCTAACGCCCTATAAAAAAGATCAAACCAGTACTACCCCCACAAAGCCCGGCAAATTCCTTACAAAACGGTATCAAGTACAAGACTTAAAACACAGTAGAAACCAAGAGTTACTTCCCTTAGATTGACACGAAAGAAAGAATATAAAACTAGACCTCACAAGCTTTACAATGACATATTACAAGCTAAGTATACAACAAGAAGAAAAAGGGGTCACCTAATGGTCAAGCCCTGACTGACCACTGACCACTACCGACTCAAAAAACTCAAAAATGGCAACTACACCTTGCTACCTTTCCAACGATATACGACAACCCCACCTTTGATAAGAAATAGTAAATGGTCACCTACTGGTCAAGCCTCTAATGACCACTGAAGACCACAAAGAAAATCATCAAAGAGCCATTGTCATACTAAAGACAATGCAACAAACCCGAAAGGAATCGGTCAAGGAATAACTTAGTTACAAGCCTTTTACCGTGCGGTGACTTTGTGGAATTACCTCCCCTTAATTACCGGATGTTGCGTCACCGGAACCGGAAGCAAGTTGGCCGACCGGAAGCAAAATGGCGGAACCGGAAGCAAGATGGTCGACTGGAAGCAAAATGGTGGACCGGAAGTGGATATGACGTCACAGACAGCCTATGGGACGTCGGGACGTCCTGAGAAATAATAGACGAGAACCACGAGTACTACTACTCAGGATCGTCCTAGGGCGAATCTGGATATCCCAACTTCTCCTATGACAAATGGGAAGTCTGATTTACACTGGACCAAATCGGAAACTCGAACTCCCATTGATGCCTCTTAACCTTAGCATTGAACGTTTACGTAATGATTTATGTTCACTGTTATGAGTTTCAATATGGCAGTGCAGCACACGTTTACATCTTACTTTGGATTTCCGTCCGAATTTCCAACACTTGTCAAATCTATAACTTTATTATCCGGTCACACATGAACATTGATCACGGCCTGTACAGCTACAGTCACCAGACAAATTCCTATACTAAACACTAATACAGACTGCATTTTAGATGTATAGAAAAATATTATTGTATTAAATCACCACATAAAATTGATTTTAGTTTTTGTTTTTGTTGTTTTCTTTTTTAAAATATTAAATATCCTGATAAATTTTAGTCCTCCATTATCAGTAACCCGGAACAGTGGTTGCATGCACTAAACATGATAAACATTTATAGATAAAAGATGACTTAATTAATTGGAAAAATAAGGTCGATTACGTTATCTCAAATGCACTTATTTTAGCCATATTGAAGTGGACATCCCCAAGGCTAGCGAAATGTTGATATTATGTAATTGTTAGATGATTTATATATATGAATAAAAAATATTAATGGAAAAGCAATTGTCATGATTGCGAGTGAGCCGCTCATTCAAATAAAAGGTTTTAGAAAAACGATAATGCTTCAATTTTTTTTTACTTAAGCTATTTGGCATGATTTTCCATCTTTTCATGCCTCGTTTTTCAAAACGGCTGAGAATCAGCACTACCCCCAGCACTTTTCTGGTGTGTAAATTATCTCTAAACGTTGTGCTATAAATAATTAAATATATAAAATAATTTTCAGTGCGAATTTTCACATATAAAGGCTTATATTTGAAGTTCATTTTTTCACCCCCCCCCTTTTTTTCCACAATTTTAAAATGGCTTCCTTACTCACGCAGCGAGTTTTGTTTCGTGATTGCTATAATAATCTCTTGAGCACTTTACTATTTTTTCATAGTGTAAGCAGTTCCTGCTTGCTATATAGCACACCCGTCAAATTGCCAACGATCTTTTAGTGGGTGTCTAATCTTAACTCTTACGTCTCAATTAGTCAGAAAGCGTTCAACAGGGTGAATCAAATTTACATAAGAAAATGATTACCAATGCAGCATTCAAATATCATAAATCCAAAAAGCCAACTAAAGACAAAACCAGTAGACAGATATGAAAAATGATACATCAAGCAGTAATACATGCTAAACTCAAGTGAATTTTGAAAAGCTCTTTCTTCATATGCTTTACGTTGGATTCAAACTTTTACCTCTGACCAGCCGGAAACCTTTATGGAAGATAAAGACAATTAACCGATTTCTATATTTCTAGGAAGAATAGAGAAGTCGGTTTTTAAACTGTCAATTATATTGTCAGTCAGAAAGGTGGTCAGAACGAGACAAAAGAATATGCGCTCTTCAGTAAATAAGGTAGAATTTGATTCGGCATGTTCACGTAGTAACTATGGGCATTAAAAAGTTTATTAGAGCAACTTTTAAAATAAATTGTGATATAACATATGTAAAATGAAAGTAAACAACACCGAATTTGCCTTGGTTTATTAAATTTGCAGCGTGAAAAGAGCACATTTCTCATGTTAAGTGATATTATGGGGTCTGATTTCCTTTGTGACAAATAAAACATCATGCTCCTAAAAATCTGAAAAAAAATATATACAACAGATAAGACTCCATTCTTTCTGATAATAAAATTCCTGAACCCGTCGCTATAGCGGTATTGATAAAAATGATTGTCAAAGTTGTGCTAATTTCATAAGTTATTTGTGAACCCCCCTTTCTAAATATAGAAATTTCATTCATAAAATAAATAAACATTGAGGGTATCTCATACCCAGCTAAAAATAGCAATGGTCTACTCGACTTCCTAAAATATTTTTTCTTTAATTCTGCAATATATAAGGCCTTAACTGGTGAAACTGTTTAAATTTTACTTTTTATTAATATAATGCATGTCTTTATAATAAAATGATAATAAGCAAATGTAAAATGACGTTTTAGAAGGGGGAGGTCTATTAAGTGAGGTTTGTTCGATTTGTAAAACTTTAATCGTCTCCCTTCATTTGCCTAGCAACGTTTTAGACTTGCTTGTGACAAAAAAAACATTTTTCTCCGATTTCCTTAAAATTTTGTCAACAAAAAAAGCATAAGATTGGTCGTCATCTGTCAAAGTATGTAACCCGTCGCACTTACCATTATTTTTAAAAATCAACATGTTTATCAGCTTTATAGAGTTCCGGTTATTCCTTAGAGATAATAAATTCCTTTTTTGTCACAAATTATTATTCTATGCGTAAAACATCCTAACTAAGAAAAAAGAACAATAGTTTGTCCATTCACTTGTACCCGAACTTGAAAATAACCATGACTTACTTTTTATTATTCAAAAGATTAAGTTGGTGATTTCAGCTCACAGCGTCATTCAAAATGATGTGTTTTTCGGATCAGTTTGGCATACAAAATATTTACAAGGGAGATAATATTTTGTCACCACCTGTCTGACTGTTGTAGGTTGCGTCAGTCTGACTACAGTTTATCTTAATTTTGGTATTGATGAAATAACCAAACATTTACCATTTCTAGTGTGATCATCTCTGACTGCAGCTTATCTTAATTTTGGTATTGATGAAATAACCAAACATTTACCATTTCTAGTGTTATAAGTGTGACTGTAGTTTAACTTAATGTTGGTATTGATGAAATAACCAAACATTTACCATTTCTAGTGTGATCAGTCTCTGACGGCAGCTTATCTTAATGTTGGTATTGATGAAATAACCAAACATTTACCATTTCTAGTGTTATAAGTGTGACTGTAGTTTAACTTAATGTTGGTAATACAAATGACAACAAAGTTCCAGACAATAAATTTTGCTACGCCTGACCCGCGTTTCGTCTATTCAAGACTCATCAGAGGCGCTCTACTACAAATATTGCAAATGCCAAACACTGTATGAATATGAAGAGCATAGAACAGTATAACTAACCAGAAATACCAAACTGGGGAACCAAATTATTACTAAATTCCTTAGGGTTTAGACAATTTTGAAATTTAGACGGATAATTTAAAGCTTTGATGTATTCTCCAACTCAAAAGTGTTGGTGCCGGAGCGGGCTAACCTCGGGGAATTTAAACTCCACCAGCAGTGCTAACCTTCACGTGTGTTCGATGAAATAACCAAACATTTATTATTTCTAGTGTTATAAGTGTGACTGTAGTTTAACTTAATGTTGGTATTGAAGAAATAACCAAACATTTATCATTTCTAGCGTGATAAGTCTGGCTGCAGTTTATCTTATTGTATGAATTTTGTTTATGAAGTTCACAAATAAAGCTAGTGGCTTTGATGTTATACCAAACAAAAGATTTTGGTCTTCAATTCCAGGCAATGCTAAGGTAAGCACGGACAACACATATGTAATTGTAATTAGACTTTCGTAGTATATGAAGATGTTGATACATGAATAGCGAATGAGGAAGTACCATATACACAAAAGTCAACCAAAATCAATAGTCATTGACAAAATAAAGGCTGCAAAACACCCTTAACGCGTTCCCGAGCCGCAGCATTAGAAGTAATATAGTAGGATATCAGTTCAAATAATTCACCAAATTACAAAGTACGCTATATAACTAAGAATATTTTCAAGTAATTATAAAAACAAGAGTTGACACTAAAGTATGTCTCGCCTGTCGGCACCATCACAGAACTCATTGAAGGTCTAGCTGGGCCTTCAGAAAAGTTATGGCCAAGGTCATATGACAGGTGACAGAATTCCATTTAACCATCACAAAAATGTCTGAACTGTGTTCTAGATACCATAGTTATTGAGAAACAATAACTAAGAACAAAAAAAAGGCCATCATTCAACCATGAAAATGGGGTCAAAGTCACATTACATGGTGACGTCAGTTGTGTATACCATAATCCCCAAGTATCAGATGCCTAGCTGTAATATTATACTTTTCACGTAACTCATTTTCCACCCAAAAATTATTTAAGTTCACAGAGTCACTGAACAATGAAAATTGTGTCAAGGTCACAGGACATGGTTTCAGTTGCATAACCATAACTCCAGGTGTCTGTATACCAGATATCAGATGCCTATCCATTATACTTTTCTTGGAATTCATTTTCCACAAAAGTCTTACAAAAAAATTTACGCCGCCGCCGGAAAGTAATACCTATGTCTCGCCTTCAGCGACTAAAGTCGCAGGCGAGACAAAAATTGTGCCGGATAGTTCAAAGATTTCGAGTTAAAACTATTGCACATTAAGCTTTGTTTGTAGTCTGTTTATGTTTATCTTATTTTCATTTTAGAATGGATTCAAGTTTGTTTCCAGTAAAATAAGAGGACAGCCATACTCGTCCATTTGATAATACAGTAGTCTTGGTTTCATTTATATTTTTTTTAGATGTGTTACTCCGCTGAAAGACAAAAATGAATGCTGATAAACATAACATTTTTAAATGTAGTAATTAATGCAAATCGTACAATTATGAAATAAGTTTTTCATATTGCTTTTATATCCCCGGAAACAAAGTTAATGGGTTTAGGAATCGCCCTGTCTGTCTGGCTGTTTGCGAAGAGTCACCAATGGAGCATTCGAGTGTGAAAAGTACAAAAGGGCGACGTCAAAACCAGTACACGAAAAAAACACACACACAAAACATTAAAACACAAAAGCAAATCAACAGAAATCCACAACGCGAACTAAGGTCGTAACGAGAGTGAACTCAGGTGTTCCGGAAGAATTAGAAGTTCCTGCTTGCTATAGCAAACGCGTCGCGCAGGCAATCGTCCATTCCGAGTCAAATCTGCAGGTAAAGGAAGACAGAACAAAACCAACATCTTCATTTATCTGAGAGATAGAAATCCCATATTTGTCTATGAGTGCACTACTCCGTAATTTTTTTCCGGTGAAGACAGCAACCAAGGAGCAACAAAACCTTGTGTTAGCAATTTTTGTGTCAGATGTGACGCTCTGCCAAGGAATTCGCAACGTCTGGAATATCGAATGGATTGTGATACGTAAACTCCATAAGCTGCAGCGGACAGAATGTTGCTATACACAAGAAGGAAATGATGATGATTGAAAAGTTGAAGTCATCACGTTTGTCGTAGAGCTTTGTTGAAAGTCTTCCTAAAGAGTCTATTTCTAGATGTAGATATAAATATGATGAAGACCTGCTAGAATCAGTTGTTTCTTTTATTTCAAGTTCCTTTGGATATAAGAAATGAAGAAAGTCATCAAATCGAGAATTGTTCAGTGAAATGACATCTTCAATATAACGGAACGTTTGGTTAGAAAAGAAAGCAAGTCTGCGATCATTTTTTGTGTCTAGAATTTATTGTAAGATGTCTGCTTCATATGAATTAAGAAACAAATCAGCAAATAAAAGGTGCATAATCTGTGCCAATCGAAATCCCTATTGCTTGCTAAAAAACACGTTCACCAAACTGAACAAATATGTTTGTCTATAAGAAGTTGGGTATATCGATTATTTAGTCTTCTGTAAGCTTGTATTTTTGCCGACTCATTGATGACACAGTAAGTCTTTAGGTTTAATCGACTACAAGATATTTGTACCTACGTTTTCCATATTTTTTTAAAACTGTGTTCAATTAGTTGTGCCAGTGTTGATTTGAGTTGTTCGTGTGGAGTAGAAGTATAAAGTGTAGAGAAATCAAAAGTTTTGATGCTGTTACAAAATGAAACTGATTTAGAATTATGAATCTCTTTTGGTTCTTTCGATTTTTTTTAGGATCCACATTTGATTGACACAATTTCTACAATAACAACAATCGGAATATTTGTGGTGACCAGATTTTATTGCCGTCTGTATTGAAGTCAACATAACTGAAAGAAATCAAGTGGTACATTTGGATGAACATGACATGAAGCACTGTTTGTATGGATTTTTATGTAATTTAGAAATCCAATACAGGGATGGGATATCATTTATTTAAGCATCAACAGAAATTGCTAAAGCAGGAAGAACATGGTATTTGGATTTAAATGAATATAAATGTCACTGACTTAGATACCGTTCTGGGTAAAGGCTCATGTTTAAATATAACTATGTGCAGCATAAAATACATATTCAATTGCTAAATGTGGCATAGGAGCGTCTAGGCGAATATTTTTTTTTAAATAAACAAGTTTTAGTATTTTTATCGGTTTATTCTAACCATAGAAGAACAAAATTGTTTTTTTAAAGCTATTTTTAAATGACGAAAGTTGGACGCAATTTCAAAATACGATTTTGATGTGTTTTAGAATAGCTAGTTTAGGTTTGAGGATCGCTTTCAAAATATTGACTGACGAAATAGTATAGAAACAAATAAATATCCCAAGGAGCCAGGCATGGGGCGAATTACATTGCAATATAATACATTGAATTACCATTACTTTGAAAAAAAACTTGCTTTGAATTACCGTTACCATTACAAGGATTTTGAAAAGAAATGCATTGAATTACCATTACTTTAACTAAGTAATGCATTGAATTACCGTAACATTTTTAAGTTCCGTTAACTTGTTTGCAACATCCATCATACCTAGGTTAACTTTGTTGTAAAAGATTTCTCATAAAAACTTGAAGTCATTCATTGTATGTCTTGGCACAAAAACAAAACAGAAAAGTAAGACAGTTGCTTAGCAAGAAATTTGTTTGTTTCAAAGAACGTCAACGTCTTTTTCAATGAATATTTTATACATATTGCCATTGGCAAAACAAATGTTTAGAAAAATAGGAGTTAAAAATATATGTTTATAAATCATATATTAAAGAATATTGTTCATGGTATTGAATATATTATTAATAAAAAGAATATGTTCATAACTCATATAATGAAGATCAGATCATGAATAAACATAGTTTGTGATCTAAAAATTAAAAAGTTAGATTGTAAATCAAAGCAGTCGAAGCATTTTTAAAATAAGTTAAAAGATTTTATCATTTTTGTCAAGGAAGGTAACATAGAATTACTGAATGAGGATCAACAATTGAAAAATATGTCATTTTAGCATATTCTGTTGGGTAATTTGAACTTTATTAGCCAGTTCGACTCTCTTGGTTCTTCATGGTCAACTTTCTTGTTAAAGATATATACTATAAACATGATAAGTAAAAATAAATTATTTAATTAATATTTTTGACTTGAAGCCATTTAAATTTGACAGAGGAGTTGTTTTAGCACTCTGATAAAGAAAATACTCAATTTTTTTGTGTTATACTGACCCTTCTTCATTGTCACATTCAATTATATTAATACAATGTAATTCATGAATTACATGCATTTTTTTTAAAGAAGTGCATTGAAATACCATTACATGTAATACAAAAATGGTGCATTACACATTACATCGAATTACTTGAAAAATGAAATGCATTGCAATGCATTATACCATTACACAATTGCATTACCCCATGCCTGCAAGGAGCAATAATATAATAAATTTGATGGTTTGGTGGACGTATGTTATCATCCCGTTGCCCCATTATTCAGTTTTTTTTATTAAGACAAATGATATATAAACAAGGGGTTGCACTCGGTCGTGTTAAGGATACCCCCACTCGATTATTCGGTAAACAGGAAAATGCATGACTGACCTGGCTGGGGAGGCACGTTACAATTTATCGTACTTAAGATGTTTATTAAAGAAATCATGCCAATTTCTTCAGTAGATGCTAAGAAATCTGTTACCAAACATTATAATTTTTGACCCTGAAAAACATCTAAGTCGGCTGGAAAAATGGGAAATAGGTGACCAGCTGACCTGACAAGGGGCGACACGGTACAACTCATTGTGTTGAGGTTGTGTACCAAATTTGAAGCTGATCCCTAAATTCAGTAGAAACCCATAAATCTATTACAAAAGTTTGTACCGGACGGACAGACAGACAGACGGACGAACCGACAAGGCGATTGCAATATGGTCCCTCTCCGTAGAGTGGGAATATAATTGTTATTATATTGCTCAGATTTGTTTTATATTACTCCAAATTGATTTATCTCTACTAACAAAGCAATGAAAATAAAGCTTGTGGTGTGAGCTTATGGTGAGCTTGTGATGAGCTTGGCGTAAAGTTCCGAGTGCAAGTTAACATTTTTGTTCTGAATTCTATAATTTGAGGCGTTTAAATACTGGTTACACAAACGTCAACATAGCTATAGAGAAAATTTTCGTTATGAAGACTAACACATATGATAACAAATACAATTTCACTTTTTCTTTTTTCGTAATTCTTATTTGATATATTGAATAAATTATACTCATGTTAAGGTTTTATACATATACACAATCAAAACACTAGACACAAAACATTCAATAAAGTATCGGAAATACTTTAAGGAAAGAGGTAATACCTATACATGGCCTTTAAAATTGAAAAGCTGATGAAAAAAAAATATATGATCAATGTTGCATAGCATCCACGTCTAGGAAACTGGTGAAACTCGTCATTTAAATTGTATCAAACAGTTTATTTATTTTTTGCTCATAAAGTATTTGTATTTGTTCTAATCAAGCAACTGTTCCAGTAACAAGCTGAATATCTCCATTTTAGAGATACTTTAATAAAAGCAAAGGTGCCTCTTCTCCTTGTGCGCTTCCCGTAGTTCAAGGGCTTCAGCCTCTTTCCCCATGGTGTCTAAAACATTTGCCAATGTGTTAACCATGCTTTTATAAGGACGATCCCCCCTCCATAGCTTTAGTGTATTATAAAGAAAGTCGTCCACCTTTGGATGCTCCGATGCTTTTTCTGCCAGCTCTGGTGGACTTGCTGCTTTAATCTGCATTGCAAGATGGAATGCTTCTTCACTATTTAATACTCTGGCTAAATTCACCAGGGATGGCATCTCCAGAACTTTAATAGTACCTTAAATTTAAAACTAAGTTTTTTAATGGAATGTTGAATATATCACTTTACTTGTAACCATTAAAAGAAATAAGCTATTTGCATTTTGTTGATTTCTTTCACGTAAAGGGTTTTTTTTTCTGCTTATGTAGCTTTTTTCGGTAATTTGTGATACTAATTCACTGGGTCAAAGTCAAGGAGTGATTGAGTGAGTGAGTTGGTCTTTTAAGCCCGTGCCACGCTTTATATGTTATTTACAGGCGATGAACATGAAAAGGATGATGAAATGAACATGCAATGATGATGATAAATAAAAATTAGGAGGCGGATGGGAAACAAAGGAACAGTTAATTTTGAAGAACCACAAAACAACGGGAGAGGTGGATAGGGGCGAAAATTTTAGCCTATGTGGTGCACTTCTTGGCGGTCCACAATGGGGTCTTTTAGAAATGACAACCCCCGCGGACGAGGGTCACTCTATTCAGCCACCTATGGTGCACACTTCGTCGCTCTGTGGGCTGAGCACTGACCCGACGTCAGAATCCAAAGACCCTTAGTCGCCTCTAACGACAAGCTAGGGTCTGCTGTGGGCCTATTCGCCACCCGGGCCACGCATGGGACGCCAATTAAAGGACCTCAAGGGACTATCTAAATGGCGCAGTACATTTACCTGAACATAAATAAAGGTAGAATTCTACCAAAATCCATATAGATCATATACATATAGGTGATAAAACTTTTCTATTTTTTACCCCAAAAAATAATTTTATACAGCAAAATAGTGGAAATGCAAACAGTTTTAATTCCTTGTTAATCATTCTATTCACCTTGTATAAAATAAATTTACAAATTTATTGATCTTTGTGTCCACACTTTGCGATGGATCTACATGTAAATAACATAGAGTTAAAATTACTGAAACGAACAAAAGAATACTGAAATGCTTAACTCTAGATGGATTTTCTTTCCGAATTAATATTTAAAGGGAAAGTTCACAAAAAAAATAAAGTTTGTCATTTGATTTCAACTGCATTATTTAGTCAAGCTATATCATTTAAACTTCAATTTAATTATCCAACAAAAATGGAATTCCATAATAGTACAATGACTCGAAAAAAAATGTTTATACTGAAGAGGCTTAGAAACAGGAAAACGCCAGAGTCTCGAGCTTAAAATTCCATCATTTAACTATCTTGATTGAGAAATCTGATAACCCACTTAAAACAATGTAAGAAGCTATATGTTTACTGATTTCGTTTCCACGAGGTATTTACTATTTCACAAGGCGCGTAGGGGCGTATTGCATTTGCGCCGTTTTTTTAGATATGCGATATTTCATTTGCGCAACAAGGTTATGTTTAATTAATTTGCGCCACTGAAAAAAAACTTTTATTTGCGCTATTCTCAGGTAACGGTAGAAATCGAAATATTTTATTTGACCAATCATGGACCATCAGGGGGGCAATGACATATATGACATTTATAATTGTAACACGATGTTCAAACAAATGACAGTACAAATATATTGATATATAAAGTTAACCATTTTAACAATATTATGTATATATTTTGCATCAGATTTATCAGTATTTTAATAGAGATACCCAGCAGCGAGACAGTTTTAAGGCGTTAAGTAAATGTTTGTTCCTCTGCAAAGGGCACCAAGGGACAGTGCTAAGGTAATGCAATGATCAGTGTCATCTCCTCCTCGTGTCCAGTGCAGAGTCACCAACAGTGTAACTCCACATAGATTTAAATTTTTTATGATATATATACTAGTAAGAGATATAAAGTGTCTGTATATGATTCGTCCTGCTGCAAGGATCACCAAGGGACGTTGCTCGAGGAAATGGGATGCTCTATATCATCTGCATTCCTCCTCGTGACCAATGCAAGAAGACAAACAAATACAAACCATTATACCATATTCAACTATCAAAATTAATGTCAAAATGCTTTAATAAATGTACATAAATCTTTAAGTACGTCTTCATTCTCACAGGACATTAACCATATAAACTTATTTTTGTCACAGAGATTAGCATAGTGGAGATGAATAATATTATTCAACTGCTCTCTATTATATTTTGAACAGTGTAACAAGAAATGAATCTCATCTTCTATCTCACCAGAGCTGCATTGCTGGCATAGTCTCTGTTGAACTGGTGTGTTCTTACAACGACCAGTTTCAATTTGAAGGTGGTGTGAAGAAACTCTGAATTTTGTAAGACTTCTCCTGAGCTCAAAATAAGTAATTAATGAAATATAATTTTCTCTTCCATAGTAAGTTTTAAACTTTGTATATGAGCGTAGTTTTCCTTCATTTAAATTTTGATTTTGTGTAGACCACAACTGAATATATGCTTCTTTTAGAATAATTTTAATACCATACTTTGAAAGTTTTCCATGTGACTGTTTAAGTTTAGGAATATTGTTTAGTATTTGTTGTAATGAACCATACCATGATGGTATATGTTGCACATGTATTTTTGGGATTCCATATATGCATCCATCAACAAAGGGGAATTCTTCAGATTTTCTAATCTTTGCCAATAGTTGACTACCTGCTTTATAATTTCCATATACAAAGGAAAACAACCAAGTTCTGATAAGATTGAAAAGTTTGAAGGGTTTTTTTTTGTGCACACCAAGAATAGATTTACAAAATCTGATATGTAATTTCTTACAATTTAGATTTGGAAATATCTTTTGTAAAGAGATAGGTCCATTTCTAAATCTATAGGAATTACAGTTAAATGAGGCACATCAAACTTCACAACCATAAAGAAGAATTGGTTTTATGGTATGATCAAATATGTTTAAGCTTGTGTTTATTTTAGGATTCATCGACAGAAAGTCTTTTTGTAATTTGTAAAAAGCTTTCAATGCTTTTTTATACAATTCATTTTGAGCAAAGGAGAATGATTCTGACGTTCATACATAGACCCCTAAATATTTGTACTGCTGAACACATTCCAACTCAGAGTTTCCTAATGTACACTTAAGTTTAATGTGTCTGCCTGCCTTGTTGAAAACCATTGTTTTAGTTCTTTTGGGTGTTAACTGAGACACCAATCCTTAAATAGTTTTCTAGAATATTAAGCTTTGATTGAAGACCATTTGCAGATGAAGAAAGTAATATTATGTCATCAGCATACATAAGACAGTTACAAGGTTTGTCATTTATGAATATAGGATCTAAGGAGTTTTCAAGATACTCCAGGAAGTCATTTATAAAAATTTTGAATAAGTTGGGGCTAGGATTGCCTGTTGTAAAGATGTTAAATTGTTTGTCTTTTTGTTAATCAAGATGAACATAATTTTGTCAATAATTCTTATAAATTTTGTGCGAGAACAGACCTGTAGAGTTCTAGGTTTCGATATTTTCGATAATTCTTTCAATGCAGATATTTGTGTTTTATATTTTTTTTGTTTTACATTGCTTTTAATGGGAAACATACTTTTATATTATAAATGTCGATGCTTTACCATTATCATTGGCACAAATGAAACATTTATGAAAAGGCGCAAATGATTTATAATTTGTGGCGCAAATGAAATATATTTTTGGCGCAAAAGAAATAGTAATTTGCATAAAAGCAATACACCAGGCGCGAGTTGTATGAATACTCTATGTAAGTCGTACTTACACTGAATATCATCCTGGGATTTAATTTCCCCAAGATTTTCATCGGAATCTGTAAAACAAATTTACATTATCAGATATATGTGTAAAGTGATATAAAAGTGTGTATATAGTATATGTCGGTCTCGATTTTTTAAACTGAACATGAAAAGTATTTTTCTGATTAGTTCTATGGGAAAATATCGCGACGTTTCTCCTTTTTCGTGAAAAGTAACTGAAAGAAAAGAAAGGGTAAGTTGTAAGCCTTTGATTCTATAAAAGGTTTTAAACTCTAAAACAGGGATATAAAACGGCGCTTTTGTCCATCATATTTCGAATAAAAACATTTTTAAACAGATGTATTTTCTTCGTATCTATTTCTTATTTACTATTAAAAATCATTAAGCAAAAGTAAACGAGCAATTGGTAGAACATTAGTACACAATTAATGTACTTATATAAAGTTATCCTTAATGGTTTCGTACCTTCCTCTTTTTGAACATGAAGATGAATTGGTAAAGACGTCAGCTCACTGAATACCAATTTAGGTTCTTGTTCAACTAATATGACCTTTGACCCAAAACAACCTCCTTCACCAATCGTTTCTATTGGTTCTTGTGCTACTTCTTCAATAAGTTCTATTTTTACATGACCAATGGCAGCATTTTTCTTATCATCCAATTCAACACTAAAGACTTGGAAGTTTTCTCTGTTGGGTTGAAACATCAACTTTTGAGTTTCCGACTGGTCACTTCCCATTCGTTTGACATTTCCACCGAATGAAAGCTTAAATTTCATTATAAAATTAGAATAAATCCATTTATATTACCATGATTACATGTTTTATGAAACTATCGGTCCCTAAGATGGCAATGAAAGAGGGCGGCCACGAGAAATCCTCCATTTCTTTTGAAATACCTGAACCATGTCCGGACAATTATGATCTGTGATTTTTACCGGTATGTCTGCCTTATTTTGTCTTTACTCTGGGACACTTGAGATTAATCTTTTATGGTTTTTTCTTTATAACAATGTAGACTTTTGTTTAGTGGAATGACGTCACATTAAATTCCATTGCGTCACAGTAATAAACACGTTGCACATTTAATCCATCCCGGAATTTCCGGATATTAGAATGCACTTTAAAGGTCCAAAGGAGGGAAAATGACGTTAATTAGTCTCGTTGGTCAATAGTAATAGGTTGGGAAAATGTAAAAAACAAATATTTCCAACAGATTGAAGATTCGAATCAAATTTATTTTATTTCATTCAACAACAAAGGACTTAAGCCACAAACCCTCATATTTGGCCCTAAATCGGGCCATTTTATCAAATTCGTTTGTTAGATAAGATTGTTGTGGCCAAGTAGTCTAGAATGATTACTTATTGCAAAACAAAATCAATTTTTATGTTTTCTGTACTTGTGACGTTGAAATGACGTCATAAAGTGACGCTAAAATTAAAATATATGTTAATTTCAGCTAAATTTAACAATTTTCCACCTGGTTTTTGGAGAAAATGACATGGGCGCCACCCCTCGCCCATAAATATTTTTGCTTAAATGTTATAAATACATTATTTTCTTCATATTTCAACAAAAATTTCGATGGGTGAGGGGTGGCGCCACAAAGAAAATCACAAAATTATGACTGAAAAACAAGTCATTTTGGCCAAAAAGTGAAAAATCACTGATTTAGGCTATTTTTGAAGGGTTAGGGTACTTGAAAATTCATCTATACACCAAAATCAAATCTTTTCTCTTTTGACACATACATCCAGCTATACAGACACAAATTTTGGTGTAAAACGAACCAATTTTGATATTTGAGTATTAACAGGGCCAGATATGGTGGTTCGTGGGTCTAGTCCTTTGAACCTGTTTTGTACCAAAACCTATAGAGAATGTATGTAATACCGGTAATTTAATGAAAGTTACGCAGAGTTTCATTTTTGTAAGAGTAAATTGTATTTACTTTTTACACGTATAAAGAAATAATAAAAGTAGCACCGTTATCCAGAAATGTGGGAAATATTGAGATGTGACAAGCAAAGCTAAAGGCGAAAAATAAAAAATCCACAATGGTAAATATTATGCACCCCGGTCGCTACTCGCTGTTTTAGATTATACATACGGTATGCTTACTATTCCACAACATAATTCATATATATAGTGTGTTTTTATAAACAATACATGTCTTTTCCTTCATAAATAATAGGTGACTTACCCTGAACCATTGATTTACAAGGACAGTTTGTTCAACTACCAAATCTTGTAAATCATAATCCTTCCTTCTCCAATATCTTTTTCTATTCCTTGCTTTTCTTTTCAATGAACATTCAATAACAACAGCAAATTCATCTCGCGGTAAAGATTTAGTCAAAGCAAAGAATTCTACAGGGCGTTCATTGTGTAGTGCCGCCTGTATCAGAATGGTGACCGCCTTCATGTCCTTCTGGAGCTTCTTCTTTGAAACACCCGTGAATCTGATCATGAGACCAAAAAATACTTCAATTTCATTTGTCTTATCAGGCTAGACTTAAGTATTACTCTTCCGTGGAAAAAAAAAACACTGTTAAAGTAAGATACCTTGATATGAACAGACACGTTGGCTATACCTATACAGATACACTGTCACCATGCCATGTGACCTTGATCAAATTTTAAGCATTAATGACTCTAAATGACTCTTTAATGACGGAGCACCTGAGTTCACTCATGTTACGACTTGAGTTCGCGTTGTTGATTTCCGTTCGGTTGATTTTGTGTTTTGTGTTTCTTCGTGCTGTTCTTGTTCGTGTTTACCGGTTTCGTCGTTGCCCTTTCCGACTTTTGACACTATAATGCCCCATTGGTGCCTCTCTGCCTATTTAAAATAAAGTCTTATTGGGCGTTAACTTTTTTGTAAGACTCTTTAGGAATAAATCACTGGAATATCCATCTATCTGATATTTGCAATATAGACATGGTTGGGAAACACTATAACAACAAAAATTCTTTGAAAGTCTGATGGCCAATTTAAATGTACTGTTTGATGGTACTGTCAAATTATGTCTTATCAACCCTAGTAACTAAGGTGAGTTCACATAAAAATTGTTTGGGTAAATATTTAGTTTCGATATGATAATTTGAATCGCAATAATAGAAAGCCGATACAAAACATAATCCATAATCAAATATAAAACTTGTTGGCAGCTAAACATATTCTATATTTCATTGCCAAAGCCAAACCATATGAATCTTGATAAGTTTTGTTCATCTCTGGTAACTCATCCAGGTCAGGCTTATCAGGTATGCTAATGTCTAGTTAATAATAGGGAAAGTGGAGCTGAACCTCTTCACACAAGTTTTATCAAGTGGCATATTTATTAAAAACGAAAGAATATGGAATATGTGCCAGAAAGACACGATCCACATATTGAAATGATTTTGATAAATGTACAACAGCCATTTCACTGCGTGTGAGGCGCTTTTCTGGATTAACCTTCGTCAGACACGCTATGAGTAGAAAACTTGGAAAACCGGTATATTATTAGATTTAATAAAACAAAAACAGAAGCCAAAAATATTACAACAATGACCAAACAGATAAAAATATCAAATTTTAAAGAAATAGCCAAACGTTATCAACTTTTGGAAATATGTAAACTTTGTCTTTCCAACACATATTCCAGTACTCGAAATATATAAGAGCATACAACTGAAGCACGGGGAAGCTTTCTACGACCTCCACACGGCACTAAAGCCAAACACTGAAATAATATTAAAATATTTGCATGGCTCAAATGATAGTGGGTTCTTAATTTATATTAGATTCAAAATCTAATGCGATTCTGATGTAACAGTAGTTTTAAGGACACGAAACCTATTATGGCAGATAAAAACGACCCAACATCTGTGGCAAATTCTTATTTCTCTGCATTTATAGCAGATATTAATTAACCCTTAAGTGATGACTGATTGTGACAGCTAGAATCAATTCGATAACATCTTATAAAACAATTAATTTAAAAATCCTTCCCATTTCCCTTCACGAGGCGATTCATAAAATTCAAGTTGACATTTTTATTAAAGGTATCACATGATTATCCTTATCTACTATGGCGGTAGCTCCATTATTCTACCCTGACACTCAAGGCGGTTTCCAAATGCTTCTTAAGCAGCCGAGGCACCTCCCCGATGCAACCTTAACAGTCTAGATGGCTCCTTAATGATTACATGACAGTGGAGCCGCCTCCCTGAAAATTCCCCGAGAGTCGGGGTGGCTCTGTGGAGCTACTAGGACAGTCGAGGTGACTCACTGATGCATCCTCATTGCCTAGGATAATCCCCGATTCTAACCGATGGTGGAGACACCTTATACTAACATACGCCATGATTACCAATGCTGTTTGATGCTTACCCCAACATAATATTTAAAGCGGCTTCGTGGTGCTCACCTGTTAGCAGATTCGGCTCCCTGATGCTAGTCGAGGAGACTCCATAATGCTAAACTTAATAGTAGAGGCCTCTTCATGTGACTACCTAATAGTCAAAGCCGCCTCCTGATGTTTACCGATATAGTCGAAGAGGCTTCCTGGTACTTACCTTATAGTCGAGACCGTTTTTCAATGTACGTCATGGTAAAGAAAACTGATTATATAATGCTTACCTTAATCTAGTCAGTCTTGCACGAATTTACCAACATATTTTTTTAATTATTATGGAAATTTTCGATTATCCAAATTCGAAATTTTTTAAAACACTGGGTTTCTTTCCTTGTATTGCACAAGTCTTTACCTTCGGTGCAGGATATGGCTTCCCTGTTCGAACTATTCGGGTTTGGGTACTTTTTCTTAAATCCTTTTCGTTTTCGACCTTCCAATGTGTAATTCAAATGCTGATGATGAGAGCTTACTACTTAAAATATGCATATACAGCATAACCACATTAACCGTGTTTTAAACCCTTTGGTATTTTGTATTTTGAAACCACTTGGTCGATAACCGCTGTTTTTGGATTAGAGGTCGCAGAGGATAAGTCAGACTTGTCTGACACGAATTTAACGATACATTTTTTAATACTACTAAAATTTAGATTGTCTTAATTCGAAATTGTTTAAAGCACCTGGTTTCATTCCTTGTATTGCACATAGTCGATATCCTCTTTGCTGGATTTGGCTTCTTTGTTCGAACGTTTTGGAAACTTTTTTTTTTCGACCTTCACAATCTTTTGACTCAAATGCTGCTAATGAGAAATTGAAATATGCATATACATCATTATCAAATTAATCGTGTTTCATACCGCTTTTGTATTTGTGGATGCTCTTCCCTGATGCTTACCTGATAGTTGTGACCGCTTATTATAATGTACGTCGTGATAAACAAAGCTGTTTAAATGTTAACCTTACCTGATAATCAAGGCAATCCTAACAGTCGAGATACCTACACGATAGTTGAGGTAGATCCTTTGGGCTACCCTGATACATGTATGTTAAACCGATAGTCGAGACGGGAAATTTTTATGTACGTAGATATTACTTTTAAGCTATTTACTGCTTGTACCCAAACCTGTCCTATTGAATTTTTTTTGCTTCATTCTGCAATATATTTGGGACAGTTGGAATCTGCCGTAGATATGGGATCATTGGATAAATTATTGAGACGTCATTATCAATCACATGGTTTGAAATCTGTCATGGCCCATAGGTTTGCAACGTCTGAAAACTGCCATCGATTTTTGGTACATAGACGATAAAAAAATGTGGAATAATTGTATGGGACACAAGTTGTGTACAACCAATATCAAAGAAACGGCAATTTAAAAATCACAACGAAAAAACAGCCAGCAGTCTTCAACATGACCAGATGTCACTGCTCGCTGTCTTACATTGGCCCAAGAAAAAAATACAATGCATAAAATTCAAATAAATCCCTAGATTATCATGGAAAGACTCATTTCTGGACATAAAACAAAACACAGATAGTTGACAGGGACAAACAAAAGCTTTGACAGGGATTCCTGGCTTAGGACAGGCACATGTAAAATGATGCGGGTTTAAACTAGTTTTTTGGGCCCAACCTTCCCCTATTGTTAACTTGTACAAAGCACAAGCATATAACACACTCTTAAAATCAAATCGATAAAAGTTCAATTCACCAAGATAGAACCTGAGACAAGAGTACTATACGAGAACAACGAGGCGTAAAGGTACTCTCTTTAGAAACTCGCAGTTACTGACAGCTAGCCAAGAAGCATTTATCAATTGATTAAAAAAAAATTAAACATATCGATTCTAAATGCAACATTACACTTCAAACAACTAATGATTTAATATTATATCATCACACAAAACCGACATATTTGATCGCTGTAAAGCTTAAAAACAATACAATAGTCAAAAGGTAAAAGATTAACGTTTTAGAGTTATACTATCAAATTATCAATATTTCTACCAAACACCACTTTAACTTCCAACTTCTATTCTTTCTTTAATAAGTTTTTAAGCCGAATTTACGTGCCTAATAAACTACATTTCCATAGAATTCATGATGTGAAACTCCTTTTACGATCAAAAAGCGGCATGTACAGTTAAATTTTTCAGTAAGATACCCATATTTATGAATGAATTTAGCAATAGATTTGTTTTCAACTAATGAGATTAACATAATCTTATTTAACTTAAGTTTAAAGATACCAACTTTTTGACATTGCATAATTTTAGATTGTTTTTACATCCGTTTGATTTATTTCCTTTATAATCAATGTACCCGCAGTTTTGTGTTTATTAATAATACTTACATAGAAAAGTGACTGATTTGAAAAGCAGCTACATTACAATTTCGTCTTGTCCTTCCTTTTCTTGCCTCAACTATTTCCCAGTCGTCTTCTTCCTCTGGATATTCTTTTGACGACGACAAAATCACGATTTCATCGTCTTCTTCGAGGTCGGAATGCATAGGAAGTTTCATGTCGATTGGCTGTTTGGGTTGCTGATGATTACTCATTGAAAGGTCAAGGACGTTGGTGACGATGGTCAATTCTTCTTGTGTTTCCTTCTCACCGGAATTTACATCTTTTGTTTCAACCATCTGTAAAAATTAAATGTACATTTTTATACACACGGACTCTTCTAATAAAATGGCCCTCGGAGTCTGTAAAAGCCCTCGACGTTGCTTCGGGCATTTGCATACACCTCGGGACCATTATTGCAGACTTTGAACATATAACTGGGTCATTTCAAAAGCACCTATTTATTAATATCGGACGAAGTCCGACTAAGTGTAGAATAAGTTTGCTATCGTCTCAAATCGGAAGTCGCATTTGTAAATCAATCCCAGAATCATTCTGTTATCAGCCTTATCTGGTTCCCATGATCCTTTATTCCATTTCATTCCAAATGTCGAAGAGAGTTAGCGATGTGACTACGACAGTGGTACCAGTCTATTATCAGCCAAGGCCGCTTGGGATATTTACGACTTACTTCCGATGTAAAAGATTTTGTACTGTCACAAAACTAAATGTGATGGTATTTAAGCGATAGAAAAGATATATTTTAGGGTGTAGGCAATCATCGAGTTCGAGTCAGAGTTAGAGTTCGAGTTAAAGTTCGAGTTAGAGTTATTTTTCGAGTTCGAGTTGAAATTTGAGGTAACTCGAAACAGTGATTTTTATGGCAATTATCGAGTTACTACTCGAGTTCGAGTTGGATATTTATTCCAGCGCAATTACATGAATGTTGTCAAACATAACACTTGTACTGGTTTTGTCTCTGTCCTTTCGGACTTTTGACATTCGGATACCCCATTGGTACTTCTGCTTCTTTTAAACTGTTTAAGGCTGTCGCCTTGCAAATGAGTATAAATATATGTGTAGCAAAATTTATTGTCTGGAACTTTGTTGTCATTTGTATATCCAATAAATGTTCATATTTACGTAATAACACAAAGACTGTGGACAAGAAGCAAATATGTACCAATGTGGCAATCTCCCGCCCAATTTACAAGCGGGGGTATAATAAAAACTTGGTATACATATTCTCCGGTACTGGACCAACGAGGCGGAATCCCCGTCTTTTGTCTTTGAATATCCAAAAATATTATACCCCCACTCGTAAGAGATGGGGCTATATTGCAATCACCTTTTCCGTCTGTCTGTCTGTCTGTCCGTCCGTCCGTGAGTTGTACCGTGCCCCCCTTTTCAGGACAGTGGCGCTTTCTTAGCGAACTAAGACATTTCAAGGGTCAAAAATAGGACAATTTGTCGTAACAGATTTCACGGTATCTGCTGAAGGATTTGATTTCAAATTTGGTTCACAGCTTTATTATGATGAGTTGTAAAGTGCCTCCCCTTTCCAGGTCAGTCAGGCATCGCTTCGAAAAAGAGGGGGTTTCCTGTTTTACCCTTGTCCACCTATCCATTCTTTCGTTCGTCCTTCTGTAATTTTCTAAGCAACTGTATGACGTAAATGTCTGTTTTTATGCCCCCGCTACGACATGTCGGGGGGCATTATGTTTTACTCATGTCCGTCCGCACGTACGTACGTCGATCCGTCCGTCCGTACGAATTTTCGTCAAGCTTTACTCAGAAAACGTACATGAGAATTATTTGAAACTTGGTAGGATTGTTCATTATTGCAAACTTAGGACAAGCGACTTTCAGGTCTTTCGAACATCTACTTACTGTATGGGGCGTGTCCCATGGACACAGTCCTAACTTTATCTTATGTATACCTCCTGTTATACTTTACCGATTACTTCTTAACGCAAGGCATTATTTTGGGAGCGGGCGTATCACATGTTAGCAATAGCTCACATATTTTCTTGTTTTCTATCAAGTTTCTTGAATGAAGACAACAACAATCGAACAGTAAGGGAACGACCATTTGATTTTTAGGGGAGAGGGTATGAATATTTTCTTCATCCCGTCTTTTTATTTTTGAAAAATCGAAGCCTAGAATTTTTGTTCTGCGCACATTTTTTATCTTTATTTTAAACTTGACATACTTAATCTCTTTCAGGCAGAAAAAAACCACCCTGCCTTTTTTTTTAATTCAGAGCACCGTCCAGCTTTTGATTTCCTGATTTTTGGAATCCTGCCTTTTATTTCAAATTCATCATAGCAACCCCCCCCCCCGATCCACCCCCCAAATAACAAATGGTTGCTCCCTAACATAACACTCTGTTTGCGTCAGAAGCATTTTAATAGATTTCCGAATGTGTTTAAGAAGAAAACTTAAACATCCGATATAATATTTTTCCATTGTAGTTCGCATTATTAATATGAATCAGTACCTTACTAAGTTAGTATCTCAAAGTAGATTGATGGTTACATGCAGCAGAGTAGCAAATATAAATGATAAAGAAAGTGTGCAAAAAAATAAATTTACAACTCGTTTTGTAACTCGAACTCTAACTCGATCTGTAACTCGAACTCTAACTCGAACTCGAGTCGTTACTCGATTATTTCCATGAAAATCACTGTTTCGAGTTAGCTGAAATTTTCAACTCGAACTCGAATAGTAACTCGAACTCTAACTCGAACTTTAACTCGAACTCGAACTCGTTGATTACCTACACCCTATAATTTATTTACAATTTAAATCATTTGCGGGCCGGTTTTAAACTTTTTAACACAAAAAAAATCATAGAAAATGTTTTAAATGACATCACCAACAACCTCATGCTCACCATGAAAACGTAATCAATAATTTTAAAAAGGGAACTAGGAAAAACCCGCGAATTCGCGGGAAAATCAATCGTTGGATGCTTTACAAAATATTACACAATAAAGCATTGCATTTGCGTGACCTTACATGGTTGTGCTAATCGCAAATTAAAGGTTCTACGGTATTATTTAACTCTAATAAGTTTTTGGTTACTGTCAGTTTTTCATCGTGGTTTTTTTCTAAATTACCGCTTGTTATTTGAGCTGTGTCGCGTACTTATTCCACATCTCATTAGTTTCTATTATAATCTTTTATTGTGTGTTACCCCACCTTTAAATAAAAAAAATGTCCAATGGCAGGATAAGTTTCAATCAATCGCTACGCAATTTTGTCAATTTATTGACATCGTTGAGGAGGGAAAGGAAAAAAAACTACAATATGATAAATTTTAAATTGTTTTCATTTTTTTTAAAAACGGTAAAACATTTTTTGCATTCATTTTATACATGTAGTAAACTCACCAATATAATCTATTATATAAAATCTTTTAAATATTAATCATAATTATTGGAAGAGTTTTGTGGGATTTTTTGTAATTCGTCTGATAACAGGGGTAATAATTCAAACATTGTTAAAAAAAGGGGACAAAACATCGAACCTGCACTGAAGATATATTTGATCATATAAATTTACATTTCTAACCGCAGACTTTTTTAAATGTGCTACGCAAAAATTAAGGTTATACCCCAATAAACAAAATATTTTACATTCATTTCTTATAAGTTAATTTCAAATAAACATTAAACATGAAATTCTCTGTTAAAACATCACATTAAGACGGAGTATCTTGCGCGGAGTAAATTATCAATAATTTTGTAATTCTGGTTTTTTTGGGGTCTATTGGAAAATATTATAAATTTCTCGGTCAATCAGATCGCTGCATTCTACGTTAATCAATTTGTTACGTGATGAACAATATAGATCTAAATATTTCATGGCGATGAGATTTCTTTTTTATTTTTCCTCCACACGTACAGGTACTTCTAGTTTTTTAGTATTTTTTTAGGTTGATACATCGATTGATTAAATAATTCTGTAACAATTAATTTATACATGTATTCCATTATTTTTCATTTTCAGATAAGAATAAACTGTTTAGTCTCGGGCGCCAAATGCCCGCTCGGACGCTTCCTATCGCTTTTTAGTATGACCGCCGGAGTGTAATTCCGGAACGGTGACGGCTATACCGTTTCCGGATCAATTAATTAGGTTAATTAGCAAACTGCAGACATAATTGCATATGTGTAAATGAAATTTTTAAAGGGCAAAACCATCCCCCTATTTTTGATATATCAAGCTTAGTCGTAGCATTTGTTGTTTAGGCTGCAACCCGGCTAACAAAAAACGCTTCGTTATTTTAGTAGTATAGATGTTTGCATGACGGATGGACAATACTCAACCAATTTATCCATGATATATCAGCATTCATTTAAAGTATTTCAGTGCTTTACTACTAAAGAAATAATAAATAAAAGGGTCCTACTGGAGCTAAAATCATGATTCGGGCAAGTGAATTATTCAAACACTGAGGTAAATCCTTGAAAATTATTCCATCATTTTTGTTCCCTCCAAACTTACGACAAGGTAAGAGATAAACCATACTTACATTTAACATTAAGTCTCCTGCCTCTTCGAATGTATCAGGTGGTATGTCTATTTCCGCTTCCGGTTCCATTTGTGGTTGAATTGTACAGGCGGCATTTGTAATGTTGAAGACTTCCGGTTTTTCTATTGTTATAAACATGAATGTATTCTCACTTTTGGGTTTCAAATGCACTGTGACCTTTAGTTGTGTGCGCTAAAATCATTAAAAATAGATATTTTAATGACAGCAGTCTTTTTTTTAATTTTTAGATAAACATCCTGGGCATACCCGGATTGCGAGGTCCGAAATAGCCGCCAGTTTACCCCGATTTTACTGGAAAACTTGTACCTAATCTCTGATGAATGAAATAGGGAAACCTGTGCCCTTCTCTCCAACTCTGGGAAATGTATTATTTAGACAGATATGTTTTTTTATTTCTCTAACAATTACAAATTTACGAATACGACTTTTTATTCAATTTTCTTACATTTTTTCATAAAATAAATCGATAAACATGTTGCTTCCATTGCTCCTCATGTTCTGACGTTAAATCTAACCTCAGTTGACCTTTGACATTTGGACATTCTAATATCCGGAATATTCCGGAATGAATGAACTCTTATTTCGCATTATTTTCACCTGAAGCGTCGATCCATGCTGTACGTTTATATGCCTGACTGTCGGGGGTGTCAGGTTCAATCTTTGCTAATACAAAAACATCACATTAGACCAACCCTCCTGGTTCTATGAACCCTTTCGATTTCCGGGCGGCGAATAGGAGCGCTGCAGCGCTGAGCTTGTTGATAAAAATCAACTAAAGAGCGCCCCGAAACTTGATCTGTGTGCCTCAGTTTGTTGAATGGGGCAGCCCTGTCGCAATAAATGCCGGGGTTTTCAGGCTATAATGCAGAAACCCTGACCGCAAACCAAAGTGGTGCACAGTATAATGAAAATGTATCGTTCCTTGCACGTGAAAGAACCCTGCTGCAGGTCTTGGTTAGAGAAGGATCACGTCCCTATTTCCAGCGGCAGCCATAACTTTCTTTGTCCCCCTTTCCTTTACTTTCTCATCATTTCGTGTTCATTGTATCACAACACCCTCCCTTGAATATAGCCGAAAAAGCGCTGATTGGGGGAAAAGCAATAACTTGCAAACTAACTCTTGGTTCTATGAAAATAAATCATATGCTCTCAAATGATGATAAATTGTGTACATTATATTCTCTTCAAAAAAAGTTACGCATAGATAAAAAAATTCCCCATACGTTTAATGCAAATCCATACAATTTGAAAACAAATTTGCCGAGCTGTTCTGCAACCGATTTTCATGAAATAAGATCCAGTAAAAAGAAAACGAAATAAAGATTGTTGATTAATTTAGACCAAAAGCCTAACTTCAATGGATTTAAGACATTGATAGTAGAACACGACCAATATTTTCACGGAACATTTTCCATTGATTTAAACGGGAAATTGATGCGTAAAATGTACACTTGAGTTCTACTTGCAATATCTTAAAAAAGCAGCTTTGCTCAAAATTAAAAAAAATATGATTTTTTATTTTTATTTTTATTGGTTTTTATTTCACGAAAATCTGACAATGGATGGCTTGGTTATATTGTTATGAAATGGTGTGGGATTGCATTAAACATATAGGAAATTTTCTATATATCTATGCGTAACTTTTTATGAAGAGTATATCTTAAAACAGATATTTAATAAGCTAGGCCAAACTCGAAGAAAAACTTTAAAGGAAGTAATAATAACAATGAATTATGAATACAAAATGAACTACTAGAAACTATTTTTACTACTCAAAATAAAACTCTTGCACAAATATGATTAAAATAAACAAGAGAACCAGGAGGGTTGGTCTAATGTGATGTTTTTGTATTAGCAAAGATTGAACCGGACATCCCCGACAGTCAGGCATATAAACGTACAGCATGGATCGCTCACCTGGTCTTGATGTCAACCATATGAAGACTTTTGTATAGCTAAATGAGCCGAGTGTTTAAGCAAGAAAACAGCTTTTCTCTATCTGCAATAGTTTACATTCTAAATATTAAACAAAAAAACACTATTATTCACCTTTTTTCACCCCTATAAGGAGTCATCTGACAACTTCAACCCGATAAAGACTTTTGTAGAGCTAAATGAACTGAACATTTAAGATAACAACAGCTTTTCTCTATCTGCAATAGTTCTCATTCTATAGGCCAAAAACACGAAAAAACGCTATGTTTCACCTTAAAGGAGCTGTAACCCCTATAAGGGGTCATCTGACAACTTCGATCCTATGGACACTTTTGTAGAGTTAAATGAGCTGACCATTTAAGCAAGCAACAACTTTTCACTATCTGCAATACTTTACATTTACAAAACACTATTTTTTGCTTTTAAGGTGCTGTAACCCCTATAAGGGGTCATCTGACAACTTCAACTAGGACGTTAGCAAATCTCAATGAGCTGAACATTTGAGCAAGCAACAGGTTTTCTCTATCTGCAATAGTTTTCATTCTATAGGCCAAAAACACTATTTTTTGCCTTTAAGGGGCTGTAACCCCTATAAGGGGTCATCTGACAACTTAGACCCTATGGAGACTTTTGTAGAGCTAAATGAGCTGAACATTTAAGCAAGCCACAGCTTTTCTCTATCTGCAATATTTTTTCATTCTATTGGCCAAAAACACTATTTTTTACCTTTAAGGGGCTGTAACCCCTGTAAGGGGTCATCTGACAACTTCGAACCAATGAAGACTATTGAAGAACTTAAAGAGCTGAACATTTAAGCAAGCAACAGCTCTTCTCGATCTGCAAAAGTTTCATTCTATAGGCCAAAACACTATGTTTTACCTTTGAGGGGCCATAACCCGGGCCTATCAAAGGTCATTTGACAACTTCGACCCAATGGAGACTTTTGTAGAGCTTTTGATTCTGAAGAGCCTAAGATCCTTAGGATTGTTTCCATCTGTTATGGTTGCTGAGTTATAAGCCATTTTAAGTGATTTTACCCTATGGTCTATTTTTAGTAACAGCGGACATATTTTTATCAAATCATTTTAAAATGAGGATCTTTTGTTGCCAACATGGCCAGGTGAGCTAAAAAAAAAGAGAAAGAAATAAACAAACACACAAACATAATAACAACTATCAAACATGTAACCTTTACTATACTTAGCATATACATGTACTGTAAACAAAAGCCATCTTACGTTCTTGTCTTCATCTCTTTCAATGCTGGTGATCTGTCCTATATTTCCGCCCGGAGAAACAATGTTGACTACCTCGTTGCATTTTGGGACCCCTTTTACTCGTACACTAAACGTGATATCGGATGGTGACGCTCCCCACGTTTTCATTTCGTAGATATCGCTGAAGAGTTCCTGGTCTTCTTTCAGGATCTTTTTCATATCTGTGTACTCTACCTGTATCTTAGCAAAGTAGAGAAAGTACCTACACTGGTGGCTGTTATTTGCTACAGGGAAATGGAGACCGAGATTCTTAAATTTAGTATCCTTTCCTGGGTCAATGTATTCCATGGTGTGAGTAATTCCTCTGAAAGACAAATTAAGATGTTTTGCAATTATAAAGACAAGAATTGAATGGTATATATTTAAGATGGTTTTTTTTTTTTGCATTGCGTAATTACTTATTTATAAAAAAAAAAACATAAACAAAAAATCATTTTGATGTTTAACTAGTTTTTTGGGCCCAACCTTCCCCCTTTTGTTTATCTTGTACAAAGCACAAAACTAACACACTTTAAAAAACTGTTTGTGTTTAGAACCTTTCGAGAAATACCAATCTTAAAAAGTCTTATATTAATTACAGTTGAAAAAATGAAAAATTTGGCTGACAGTAGCGTCTTTTCTTTGTAGATTTGTTTTATGAATGACCACATTTCCAACGTACTCATGTTTGTATCCAGATAGCCTGTTCATGTGTTTTTCTAATACAACCATCAGTGCCTTGTCTGTTTTGTCCTTTGATACCATTGTTCTCTCTATCCATGTCTGTAATATTAAAAACGAAAGAATATGGAATATGTGCCATAAAATAAAGACACAATCCACATATTGAAATCAAGATCGAATTTTACTTGTTACACAGGGGGGGGGGGGCTCCAAGTGTTTTAGGGTACAGAAGTGCGGTCCAGAAATTCTAAACCCATTCCATTCATATATTTGTAATGCATTTACAAATGCACAAAAATGCTTTAACTTATATTTTAAGATATATATTTTTGGGTATTATAATATAATCAAACTTTGAATGGTAAAAGTGACCAAATGCATGTAAAGTGTGATCAAATGCATGTAAAGTTAGGGTAACAAGGAGGCAAAACGTGTATGCTGGGTCATTCCTTTTATATTGATATATGACATTTGTGAAAAGAACACCTTATCATATATGCAACACCTGAAATTTCCACCCTTTTCAAATATTGAGCACCCGAAAAAGTCAACCCTTTTGGGCCGCACATGTGTACCTACCTTTATAATGGAAGTTACCCCTCCGCCCGTGACTTGTTATAATATTTCCCAATTTGCAAACACTGCATTTAAAAAAAAAATTCATGCTGCGCGTTTGCTTTGGTCTATGGCGAGTGTAGCATGCAAATAAAAATATGTTTTAATTTTATTTATTATGTTGAAATACCATTCATATATTGACGGTATACAAAAAGAGCCGATTTTGATAATGACCAAGATTCAAAATTGGATAAAACCACCCGATAATTTCTTTCATTGCAATATACTTGGTCAATATCCCTGACAATGATTTAGCCTTCTTGTTTTTATTAGATTCGCTTTCGACGTACACTTTTGGTTTCTGACTTTCTCTCTTTCTATTTTTTTAATTTTCTTATTCAAATGCTGCTGGTTTATGCATAAACAGCGTAAAGAGATTAAAAGTATATTGACACCGACCTGAATACTTTGATAAATAAACATAAAACTAAGCCTATAATTGATTGAAATAAAAATGACAACAAAGTTCCAGTAAAAAATTTTGTTACGCCTGACGCGCCGCCTGACGCGCGATTCAAGACTCATCAGAGGCGCTCTACCAAACATTTTGAAAATGCCAAACACTTTATGATTATGAAGAGCATAGAACAGTAAAGCCAAAAATACCAAACTGGGGAACCAAATTATTACTAAGATGATCAACCTATGTCTGGGGTAGGAAGAACTTAAGGATTTAGACAATTTTGAAATGTAAACGGATAATTTAAAGCTTTGATGTGTTCTCCAACACAAAAGTGTTGGTGCCGGAGCGGGCAAGTAACCTAAGTTTATCTCTTACCCAGTCTTGCATGACCAGATCGGCTCCAGCCAAACATAGAACTTCAAACACTGCCACATGTCGATTAAGAACAGCAAGCTCTAATGGAGTTCTCCCTTCCTGTTATAAAACGATAAATTTTGTACAAAAAACTTACACACATTCATCATCGTGACATAAATAGAATGTATTATAGTCGTTATCTTTCACCTCTTCTTTAAAAGGATGACTGGTCGTGCAACAAGTATGAATTGTTACGTCTTCTGAAGTACCTAACTATGAGTTCGAGTTGTTATTTATTTGTTTCTACCTTTTTGATTTTGTGATTCGAGTCTTCCTTCGGTACTTTTTTGTTGCTTATTGTATAAAATATGTAAACACAACCACGAATCTATTTACAGTAAAGTTTTCAATAGAAGTTTATGAAATAATTGATAAAAATATTCTTTCTTTTCATTCTTCACTGGCTAATAAATACATTAGATTGCAATGGAAGAGGAAGGTAAAGCGCCATAAAACCTGGTTAAACGCATCATTTCTTTAAAAATGCTTGTACCAAGTCATGGTCATTGCGATCTTCAATTTCTCTGGTGTGCTTTTGTCTGTTTCGTCTCTCCTTCTTAAGATCGGTACCATCTACATATTGTATGTGTGGTAGATTGTTGGTGTTTGTATATTCAGTTGTTAATACATACCCAGTTAAGTGTATGTACATCTGATTTGAATCCTAATAGAATAACTACAGTGGATTCATTGCCCGCTCTTGATGCTTTATGTAGTGCTGTTTCACCATTCTTGTGAAATAATAAATAAATTAATAAAATGATTGATAAATGGGGAAAAACTTTTTTGCGGTTTCTGATCTACTTTAATTTGACATTTCGTAATTAATTTATATAATATGTTTGTAGTTTTACTTTCTTTTTGTCATAAAATATACATACGGTTTCAAGAGAATAAAGTACTGAATTGTTATTTGCATAGTGAATGAATATAGTTTAAGCAAATATTGTTGACACTAAAAAATTGATCTCTGCTTCTCCATGCAGTTTTTTTTTGTTTACGTAGAGTATAAAATGTTTTTTTTCAAATATTTACTTTTCATTCCACTTCATTTTAAAGTTTTTGAAAATGCATGTTATATATGGAACTCTTGATTTACAACTATTAAATGTATAGAGTTATTTGGTGTAAATGTTTCCGAAAATTCCTGTTTTGTATGGCACCTTTGATTTACAACGTATCAAGTTATTGATGTATTGCAAAACCACAATACTGTACACGGTCAATAAATCCGCCGATCGAAGTATCGAAGTTGAAACGAAAAATATTTGTTTGAATTATCAATTTCATACATTTGATTTTGATGATGGTGCCCTCTCATGTGCTTGAAAATTCCTTCGTGGGCAAATCTCTTTCGGTGTTAACACTTTGTTGTCCACAGGCATGACAGTAACGTTATTTTCAGACTTCGTTGTGCGATTTTTAGAGAGCTTTGCATCTAAATTTAGTTCCAGTCTACTTCTTGACAGTTTACGTAGAGTTTTCTGGTTTTCTTTAGGCCATATAAATTTCATATATTGATTCAATATAAGTGCGCTTTTTCTTTTTTCTAGTTTTAGCTTAGAGTTTACCTTGAAAAGGCCATAGTAATTGATAGATGAAGAAACAGGTCAATGTCCGAAGAAAAACAACCACCATTTAAAGAATTTTGAAATTTGAGTGAAAAGTCTTCGTTTAAAATTAACATTGATTGATCAACTGCAGAATGAGATGGACGAACACGGGCGAGAGAGCGAGTTGGTATTTTACGCCCTTGCAAAGTTTACTCTCTGTGCTTTGATGCGACGAGGTAATGCAAAAGATTTTTCTCAAGTTATAAAATATAACTTACTTCGTCAAAATCCTTGACACTGCTTCCCTTTTCGATGAGTTTGATTACTATATCATCCAGACCATGGACAGAAGCGTAGTGTAGGGCTGTACATTTCGCCTTCAATAAGAAAGTTTGTACATAACGTTGATACTCAAAATCTAACATAAAAAAATGCATCCTGCATGTCCTGGTAACCTATGAATGGTTTTGTTTAACTTCACATTGTTGTCTTTCTGACTTTTAAGCTCCTTCTTTATTTTTTTTATGTTAACTGTGTATTTATATTTGTGTGCTTGTATAGAGATCAACAAACATGGATATTCCTTGTACTTTTCTAATTTATTATAATTTCTAATTCACACAAAAAGAAGTACAGCAATGTATGTTGTCGTTAATTCAAAGATTGATTTTGGGTCAATCGAATTATTTAGGAACAGCTGATAGATGGCAAGCAGCAATCATCGGTTGCATTTAAGACCGGTTGATTTTCATAAAAAAAAAGTTTTGTGTTTGTCATTTTGTCTTGTACACTAATATTCCATATCTTAATTTTACACATCGTGCAACCGACTAAATCATTTTGGTTAAATGCGTTACCGACACTATGAAATGAGCTTATAACAAGTTGAAAAGAAACTTCAACTAAGCATCATTTAGGGATAACTAACGTCATAAATTCGTGTTTGAAATTGTTTGTGTTAAAGATTTCGTATGCAATAACCTCTTCAAAATATAAAGTTCAAACAAATTAACCTTTGTTTACACGCACTATTTTTTGCTATGAGCTCACTTCACTGTGTCGTAGTTCGCATTTCACCAACATCATTTGTCGGTTGTACGGTGTGTATTATCTATGTTTAATTGTGCCAACCCTCAAGTTCTTTGTTAATTACAAATTATAACTATCTATTGGTTACCGAGTCTTTGACGTATATATCCGCTCCTTCCTCTATCAGTTTAAATGCTAGCTTCTTATTTTTCTCATTTACAGCATGAAGAAGTTGGACGCCTTTCAAATTCTGAAATATGATTAATAGTTTATATTGATTATAATGTTTTATGACACATAGAAATTTTTGAAAATACAAATATTGTTTGGTCTTTCATTACCAATAATATACGTATTATCTATATTATTAAGAGTTAGATTGAAATCACTTAATGGAAGACCTTTTGTAATTGAAAAAAATGATTTATCAACCAACATGTAAGAAAACGTTTAAATTCTTTGTCATATAAAATAAGATAGCTGAATCATTATGGTCATGCTTTATTATCAGATGTGCAATTTCTGATTTTATTTGGCAATGATTTCAAGTTACTTGGCACTTGAATCACCTATAATATTGAAAATGTTTTTTTTTTCATTTTTATACATTTATTTATTGCACTATAAAATACGCTTTGGTCCATGTTTTCTTTTAATGAAAGTAATGTTTCCTGTTTAAATATTATATAAAAGGATATGGAGTAAATGAACATGAGACCATAACTACGAAAAACCGTTAGTGCTATTAGTTCTCGATTGAAACTACAAATACCATAGTTCCAAGTTGACACTTCTCACTTTCAAGTTGGCATTTCTCACTGCCAACTTGGAACTGAGAAATGCCAACTTGGAAGTGAAAAATGTCAACTTGGAACTAAGAAATGTCAACATGGAAGTGAGAAATGTCAACTTGGAATTGAGAAATGTCAACTTGAAACTGAGAAATGTCAAGTTGGAACTGAGAAATGTCAACATGGAACTAAGAAAAGTCAACTTGGAAGTGCAAAATGTCAACTTGGAACTGAGAAATGTCATCTTTGAAGTGTGAAATTTCAAGTTGGAAATGAGAAATTTTTCGCATTAATCGAGAAATGTGACAAAACCGATGGCGCTACCGGTCTTTCGTACATGTATAACACATATGTAAACACCAGCTGCAATTAATTTCTATGAGCTGTATGGCCATTCACATCAGCAGCAATAGAACCCAAACATAGGAAATCCTCAATTCAAAAAATGTGTTGAAAATGCCCTAGCTGTTTAGTTGTTTATGCTTGCAACCTAATGAATTCTAGTATGATTTTACATGTACATTGGATTTGTGAGAACTATGGAACGCCATCACTTCCTTATATGAAGGATTTTAATCAAGCTAATACATAATGCCATCATAGTGTGTTCATTAAAGGCAGTGATTGTGTTACATACTTTTTCGGTTTTATTTTTGTCTCATTGTACCTGTTCTTTTGTCACTTTATCTGTTTCTCCTTCCGTTTTCTCTGTGTTTTCCTCCACCTTAGGACTCGGTTCTACTTTCGCTGTAAGTTTAGTTGACATTTTTCTTTTTTTCCTTGCCTTACTCGCTGGTCGTTCTTGTCGTGGAGCATCGTCATTTTCCTTATGATCCAAATTTAGAACATTTTCATCTTCTTGGATCTTTTCTTGCTCATGTTTTGAATTCCCAGCTTCTATAGTTTCACTTGGGCCAATCACGTTCTGTTCATTCAAATCGTTTTTCGAACTGCTAGCATCTTTTTCAACACCAGGGGCATGATTTTCAGTACCGTCTGCTATTTTCCCGCCATCGTTTGTTTCATCAACGGAGCTTTCTGTAACAGTCTGGTGTTGGTCTGTATTTTGCCCAGCAGGGCCTTCACTTAGCTCTTGGATTTCAAGATCTGCCATTGTGTTTGGTCTTTTTTATCAAGTTCTCTATTTCGTCAATAAAAATGTTTTAAAATGTACAAAATGTAATTAAACGAAGTTAAAATCAATTATGTTCAATTATAATTTTTTTACATTCATAACGTCAGAGATACCATCTTTGCAGCATCTACTTTAATTCGCCACATGTTTGGAAGCACTTCTTTCTCTTTGCTTTCTTCTAGTTCTTGAGGAAATGACAACAAAAATTTTTGCACAAGAGATATTTGAATTATCAAAAAAAATTGGGATTTTTGCGCCTATGTGCAACTTATTTTCAATGTGTTTAGGTTACAAGGTATCTCGAAATCCAGGGCGATCCACAATTGACATACAGCTAAGAATGAAGTTGAATTCAAAGTTGCACTAGATTAAAGTCAAGGCCAACGTGGAATAATATGAATTTTTGATATATCGAATCATTCAATTCCATGGCCAATCTTCCTGAAAACCTTTTTTTTCATTTATGTTTGACATGTAAAGATAAAATCGGTAATTTAATTTTTGAACAAAAATATGCAAAGAAGAAAAACAATGAAAATAAAAAACGACAATATATCAATATATCAATCATGACATTTTCAGTACAATTTGGAACCGTTTTGGATTTCAAGATGCCTTGTAACATGGTTACAAAACTAACTTCAACATTTATGTTTGAGTCGAGATAAGTTTAACTATAAACCCCCTTCTGGCCCTGGCGCCACAAAACTTGGAAAAAATTCTTAGAATAATTTTTCTGGTCTTTTTTTTTAAACATTCAAACGGTACACTTGGAGAAAAAATAATAAATGTAGGGACAAAACTATTTTCCTTTTTTTTTCGTTAGACAGATCCTTGAAGGTAACAAGGCAACACGTGTGTAAAAGCTTATTAGATCTTGGTATAATATACTTAACATGCAAGTTATTCATTGTTAGTACAAATGTAATAAATTGTAGCTTTTAATTTTTTCTTGAGATTTAAAAATGACGTTTCAGAATAAAGACAGAAAAAAACTCCGCTTACCTGATGGCTCCAATTATACTTGTATTACATATTTCAGGTCTAAAATTAAATTGATTATTTGCCAATATCAACACAAAACATCTACATTCTGTTTGTTTCTTACAGAGCTTCCTGATCCAATGGACCGTAACAAGACAAATAGTGCACCAAAGGTAATGTCATTTAAAGAAAATTAGATATAAGCAGTAACCTTTGTTCAATTTAAATTCTTTTTATCTTTATATCTTAAAATATATTGTACACCAATAGCACGCGATATTTTGGAATGTGTATTCAGTTTGGTGGGTGAATGATAGAATTATAATTTACAAAACAAAACAAAAACAAACATAAAATAATCAACAACCCCTTTCCACATACGAAAAAAAAAACAACAATAAAAAGCTACTTCGAAGGTAGCATGATACAACGTCACCGCAACTTGTTTAAACAAGGCCCATACATGAATGGTCAATTGCTTTTGACGCATGCAAGCCAAAGTGGACTTTCAATGACTAAAACAATACACATTGATATCAACAAAAGACTAACTTATCATTGACTTATATGGTCCTATTAACAAAGATAAGGGCATTGATTTTTTGAAATTTTAATAAGCAAGAAGATCCAGGGAGCCTGAATTGCTCACCTGGTCCTTAAGCTATAAGGGTCTCTTCTATAAGGGGTCATCTTTTACAGAGGTTTAAGCTAAAGGTCTTGGCAGACAACAGATTTTCACTATCTGCAAAAGTTGTAATTCGATAGGGCGTCCCCCTTTTTTTTTCTGAAACTAAACAGTTTTGCTGATTGTTCTACTAAGATGATCATCTTTTAATTTTGTTCCTATTATGTCTCCACAACTGTGTTGCGTTTTGTGTCACTACCGGACCCGAAGATCGCAATGGAAGAGAGAGGTTTGGCGCGCCATAAAAGCTTATTTAACCCACCATAATCCATTTCATTTGAAATGTCTGTACCAAGTCTATAATTTTTCCGGTGTGTCTTCCATGTTTTGTCTTTTTTCTTGGACATTGATATTGATCCTCTAAGATCGGTACTTTTTTTATTACCTTTATTTTCTCGGAATCCTATGACTTTTATCTCAGTGGTGGAATGGGTTGTATTGCATAATCCTATTAGAATCTCTGCTTAGTCGTACAACAGTCCCAGATTTTTTCCTTCAGTCAAATGGATGTTCTAGGTCTGTCTTAAAAAAATCCAAGATACATCCTAAACATGAGACATAAGACATAATATATTTTCCAATTGAAGTCTCTCAAAGGGCATCAACATTACATTGTCATACAAGAATAACATTTTAAGTTAACAGTAATGGAATAGATAATAAATACCGATGATGTAAGAGTCTGGATAAGCAGAAGTGTGAAAGAGACAAAGAGGCACCAATGGGGCTTTCGAGTATCAAAAGTCCGAAAGGGCAACGACGAAACCGGTAAACGCGAACAAAAACAGCAAGAAGAAATACAAAACATAAAACGGAAATCAACAACGCGAATTCAGGTCGTAATATGAGTGATCTCAGATGCTCCTGAAGAGTAAGCGGTTGCTGCCTGCTATAATACACCCGTCGTGTTGCTAATTTTCAATTCAGTGCGTCAAATCCGGTAAAGTAAGACAAAACGAATTTCTACGTGACAAACCAACATCTCATTTGATAGATAGAATCCCCATATTTGTCTACGAGTGCACGGTGTCTACCGTAAAATTTCTTGAGTGAAGACAGCAACCGTGGAGCAACATAACCCTTTGTCAGCAATTTTTGTGTCAAACGTGACGCTCTGCCAAGGAAATAGATGTAATTCCCGCAAGCTCTGGGGTAACGAATCAACTGTAATACGAAAACGCCATAAGCAGGAGAGTACGGAATGTTGCTACACAAAAAGGGAAAGTTGACGATTGGAAAGTCGAAGTCATCACGTTTGCCATAAGGCTTTGTTGAAATTCTTCCTTGAGAGAGTCAATTTCGAAATGTAGATCTAAAATATGAAGCAGACTTCCTAGAAGCCGTTGTGTCCTTTATCTCAGTTTCCTGTGGATATATGAGATGGAGAAAGTCACCAAATCGAGAATTATTCAGTTAAAGGACTTCATCAATATTACGGAACGTGAGGTTAAATGAGAGAGCTAGTCTACGATTTTTTTTTTGTCTAGAAGAGATTGTAAGAAGTCTGCTTCATATGAATGTAGAAACAAATCAGCAAGCAAATGTGCACAATTAGTGCCCATTGGGAATCCCTATTGTTTGCTGAAAAACACGTCCACCAAACTGAACAAATATGTTGTCGATAAGAAAATTTAGCATGTCGACTATTTGGTCTTCTGTATATTTGTTCTTTTTCTTAGACTTTTTGATGACAAATTAAGTCTTACTGTAATCGACTACCAAATATTTGTACCTGCGTTTTCCATTCTTTTTGAAAAAAAAATGCGTTTAATCAGCTGTGCCAATCGTGATTTGAGTTGTTCATGTGGAATAGAAGTGTAAAGAGGGGAGAAATCGAAAGTTTTTTCGAGTTAAGAATCTCCAATAGTTCTTTCGAATTCTGCAGGATCCACATTTGATCGACACCACTTTTAGAATAACAACAATCGTAATATTTCTGGAGGCCGGATTTTATTGTCGTTAGTATTGAAGTCAACATAACTGAAAGAGGTTTAGTGGTACATTTTGATGACCCTGCAATGAAGTGCTGTTTGTATGGATTTTTATGTAATTTAGGAATCCAATACAGTGATGGAATGTCATCATTGTCAGCACCAACAGAGAGCCCGAAGGAGGAAATGACAGATTTTTGATTGTCAATGATTTCCTCCTTGGACAGTGTTGTAGCTGTGCTATTGCTGGTACAACCAACCCATTATTCGGCTGTCAAGCAGTCAATATAGTGTTTCTTGCACACAAAAAAATGTAATTTTGGTGTTTTGTCTGCAGGTACAACAACATATAAAGATTGAAGTCATTCAGATTTCTATTAAATAAATAAAGGTGACAAGCAAGGGGACAGCTTAGGACCTACTTTATCTAATTGTTTTATAAATGATATCCATTCAACATTTGATGCATCATGCAAACCTGCCTGTCTAGATAAGACCAGGATAAATATATTGAGTTTTGCAGATGATCTTATTTTATCTGAGTCTGCAAAAGGCTTCAATCTTCACAGTAATTAGCAATAAAAAGCTTCGCCGAGCGCAGCATGATACGACCGCAACATGTCGAACCCTGTACATTTGAGGCCCAATATCGATATAGTCAATTGCTCTGTACACATGCAACCCATGGTGGACTGACAATTTTTTTTTGACACATGCAGTCTTTGGTGTACTTTCCACTTATGTGCTATATTAGGCAGGAACGGCTCACTCTTCCGGAGCACCTGAGTTCATTCTCATTACGATTAGAGTTCGCGTTGTTAATTGTATTCAGAAGTTTTTGTGTTTCCGTGTTTATATGTTGTCTGTTTTTTTTTTTCGTCCCGTCCTTGTTTGTGTTTAGGGACGACCATTTAACTTGAAGGGGGGGCTTGGTTTTTTGTTTTGATCAGAATTTTTTTGGGGGGCGGACAAAATATTTATTTTTCGAAGGCGTCGCGACAGAATATTTTTTTTATTATCAGCATTATTTTTTATAGCAGAAATCCTTTTTCAGAATATTTTTTTTCTTACCCTCAGCTGCCAAAATATTTTTTCATCAAAAATAATTTTCAGAATATTTTTTTAGGAAAAAACCTATGCCCACCTTCAAGTTAAATGGTCGGTACCTTCCTGGTTTTGTCTCTGCCCTTTCGGACTTTCAGATGCCTCACTGTTACCTATGCTTCTTTTACAGCATTTGGTTAACCAGAAGAAAGTTATCGTGGGAACAAAAAAGAGCATGCTAGCCCCTTTTTGGCCATAAATTCTAAACGAAAAAAGGGGGACCCCAAAATCAATTACATCAACCCTTTTATGGTAAAACGTTACTTTCCATGGAAAATAATGGACGGAGAGTTACGTTACTATTGTAACTAGGTAAAGCCCCAGTCACACTGTCACGTTTCGGCACCCCGTTTTACTACGTTTCTAAAACGTAGTGAAACGGCTATATACGTAACGAAACGTACCGGCACGTAGTTGAAACTGGGTACATACGTAGAGATACCTGGTCGCAAACGTGGGGTGCCCCGTTTGTATCGTTTGCACGACACAAACGTGGCGAAACGTGGCTAAAAAAATAAACGTAGCAGATACGTAGTAGAACGTTGTAAAACGTCGTTAAAACGTGTTAAAACCTAGTGGAAGCGTAACAAAAACCCAGTAAAACGTAGCAGAATGCCAACCACCAGGTTTTACTACGTTTTCCTAGGTATTTACTACGTTTCACGAGGTTTTATGAGGTAATTGTACGTTTTTTAACGTTTAATGTTACGTTTCGCACGGCTTTTTCACGTTTTTGTAGGTATCATCACGTTTTACTACGCTTACTCTTTCATTTCGCCTATTTTTGCACCCTTGTTTTGTAAAAAATCGTCATTTTGATCACTTTAAAAGAAAAAAAGTACTATGAAATTGGTATAAATCACGGGATGCTGATGAACGAGCATACGCGTATTCTGATAGATAAGGCTGTTGCTGATTCAGTACAACCAGGAGCGGTATCAGATGATAAGAAAAACGCGTTTAATTTGGGTGAGACATTGGAAAAGTAGGAGATCCCAGTTCGGCATGTACGAACAGTTTTAGAAGAACTTGGGCGTGAGGATATATTGTTTCCTTCCTTTAGAAACTTTTTGCTAGTTGATCCAGCTAAGTTTTAGGAGAATATTGTTAGAATGACATCAGGACTTAAGAAGAAAGACACGTTGTTCAGAAAGCAACTACCAGTTGGCTTATCTCTTGCATTTGTCTTCATCACAGCGGTTTGTCAGTTTTTCTGTAACCAATTTTGTTTTAAAATTAAATGACTGTGGGATAAAACTATAAGGTGATTCTTTTCTCTTAGTGCAAGGGAAAGGGGAAAAGACTGAAATAGTACTTTGTGTGAAAGTTTTAAAGCTGTTTAATATAAGCATTTTGTTAGCTAAACTACAGTAGTGATATCCCGCTTCAAAACTTTAGTATTCGGTTAACAGAAAGTAGATGACCTAGGAGTATGAAATAGCTATACACCCTATTATACCATATGATGAAATTGAAGGCAAATACGACATATAGTTAGACAACTGTGATAGGAATTTTGCATCCATGTTCAACATGTTTAAAACAAGCTAAGAACCTAAAATTATTATGCACCGTTTGGTACTACAGTATACAGTAAATGCAAAATATCATATCTATTGTATTTTAAAGCTGTTGGAAAATTGTGACGAAATTTTATTTCACAGACAGACGAACGGACGGACATTGGTAATATAGTATACCATTAGTGATCATTAGTCTTTGGAACGATAAACGAAATCACAACTTACTTTCCTCCTCAAATCAAACACTTCCTCTTCCTGGTGAATATATTATTATACCCCACGCAACGAAGTTGCGAAGGGTATAATGTTTTTGACTGGTCCGTCCGTCCGTCCGTCCGTCCGTCTGTGATCAAAGTTTGTAATCGCAACTCCTCTTAAACTACTGAACAGAATTTAATGAAACTTGGTATGCAAGAAGAACACCATATGTAGTTGTGCATGTTACCGGGAATTTTTGATTCGCAAATCTTTGTGGGAGTTATGGCCCTTTGGACTTAGAAATTTGCAGAAAATCATGATTACAGTTTGTAATCGCAACTCCTCTAAAACTACTGAACAGAATTTAACAAAACTAGGTATGCAAGAAGAACACCATATTTAGTTGTGCATATTACCGGGAATTTTTGATTCGCAAATTTTTGTGGGAGTTATGGCCCTTTGGACTTAGAAATTTGCAGAAAATCATGATTACAGTTTGTAATCGCAACTCCTCTAAAAATACTGAACAGAATTTAACAAAACTAGGTATGCAAGAAGTACACCATATGTTGTTGTGCATCTTACCAGGAATTTTTGATTTCGCAAATTTTTGTGGGAGTAATGGCCCTTTGGACTTAGAAATTTGCAGAAAATCATGATTACAGTTTGTGATCGCAACTCCTCTTAAACTACTGAACAGAATTTAACGAAACTTGGTATGCAAGAAGTACACCATATGTAGTTGTGCATACCATCGGGAATTTTTGATTCACAAATTTTTGTTGGAGTTATGGCCCTTTGGACTTAGAAATTTGTAGAAAATCATGATTACAGTTTGTGATGGCAACTCCTCTTAAACTTTAATGAAACTTAGTATGCAAGAAGTACATGATATGTAGTTGTGCATATTACAAGGAATTTTTTATCCCCATATTTTTGTTGGAGTTATGACCCTTTGGACTAAGAAATTTGACATAACTTTGTTATGATATTCAAATACTTGCACATTCACTTTTACAATCATTCAATATTATTAATTCTTGAAGCTTGATACTAATTCCTCAAGGATAACATTGATAGTCCATTAGCGGCACGCGTGGGGTATGTGAGCGTGCTCACTAAGGTTCTTTCATTTTTTATAAATTTTGAGAAAATTACGCGGTTTTCGCAGATAATTCATCACAGCGTAGTGGCACGTGGTAATCCGTAGTAAAACGTAGTACTACCTAGCAAAACCGCATCAAAACGTACTAAAACGTACCGTATACCTTATAAAACGTGACAAACCCTAGTAATACCTGACGAAACGTACCACATACGTAGTAAAACCTAACGAAACGGCTAATGTTAAACCTGGTCATACCTAGTAAAACGTTGTAAAACGTGAGGAAACCTTGTAAAACGTAGCATATACCTAGTTAAACGTGGAGGCCGAAAACTTTGACAATAAATTACATTAAAACGTGAAGTTTTAAAACGTAGTGAAACGGGGAAGCCAATACGTGACAGTGTGACTGGGGCTTTAGGAACACCATTGTCAAATTTCATAGCAATTAGATGACTATAACTAAAATAATTGTGGGAACATTAAAGTTAACAGACAACGACAACGACGACGACAGCATTTATACGACCACATTTATTTTGCGGTCGTATAAGAAAGGAACTGCAAGCTTTTTTCTCTCTCAAAAAGTATATGTCAATAAAAAGCTACGCCGAGCAAACATGATACGACCGCAACATGTTTAACCCAGTACGTTTGCAGCCCAATATGGATTGTCAAATGCCTTGGACATATGCAGTCTATGGTGGACTCACAAAGTTTTTTTTGACACATGCATTCTTTGGTGGACTTTGAATGCATATTTAATGTTTTTATACATTTATTCCAAGGAAAACTCATAAGGCACTTTTGGCCCCTTTGATTCCTAATGTCCCCAAAATGGTAGGAGAAATTGCAAATTAATCTGATTGAAAAATGCATGCAGGAATTTTTACAAGGATTTCAATTAAAAAAGATTTTGAAAATCGGACCACAATTTTTTTTTAAAAAAAGTCGATTATTTAGATGTGGCCACTTTTTGACCACGCATAGCAACGGTACAGTGCAAGAAATTGTAGCAATAGTTACTTGAAAGAATTCATTGAGGAATACAATGAAAAATTCGTATGAAAAATAAATGTTATACAACTGTTTTGTTTTAACATCCATTTTACCCCTTTTGACCCCTTTTTCTCTGAATCGGTAGGGGTCACAATCCCTTAATGCACGAGGAAACTTTCTTTAGCGGTTTTTACTAATCAAAAGTCAAATTTTGTAGTGCCCTTATCAAACCACTGTACCGAGTTTGGTTGCAATTGGACTGTGGTGTCAGAGGATAGATGAAGCACATGACACAACCAACACAAACAAGAGACATTTTAAAAAGATTACAATGAAAATCATCCTGCAGCCAGATGTTTACATTTGAAAAGATTAAATGTATGACAGATGCCGAGTGATGGCAATAGCTCACCTGACCCTTTGAGTTATTATTTCAACACACCATGAATGTCTCGTCCTTAGACTCATAAATGACATCATCAAAAACATTCTTTAAAAGTCCGAGGATTCAAAGAAAATAACAAGAGGCTCCCAGGAGCCTGAATCGCTCACCTGACTACTTATCTACCTAAACTATAGGCTATTAGGCAAATACTATTTAACACTGATCCTTTTCTAAGCGCAATAACTTATTAGCAAAAAACAGCAATTTACCCCTATGTTCTATTTTTAGCCATGGCGGCCATGTTTTTCAACCAATCAAAAATTCCCACATCAGTTCTGAACATTTTATGCTTATAAACAATTATACCAAGTTTGGTTAAGGTGTCAGAGAAGTTAACATTTTAAATGTAAAAAGTAAAAGCTGTAAAAATGGTCAAATTCGACTTAACTCGTAAAAGGAATGGCCCTACAACATTGACCCTATTACATATTTTGTAGATCATGATGTGCTTAACAATATGCAATTTTAATTTCTTTATTATCTCATATAGTTTTCAAGATATTAAGATTAATAAGTGTAAAATCTATAACAACAAGAGTTAACACTAAAGTATGTCTCGCCTGCCGGCACCATCAGAAACAATTATTCTTTCTTACTTCCACTATATTTTGAATTTACATGGATTTTCAGTTTCTGAGATCAAAAGATGTTTATAGAACCTAAACATTGCAAATATATGCAATAAAAATAATCAAAATCACTCAACCGGAAAATAAGGTCAAGGTCAAAAGATGAGGATGTAATTGTGCTAAGCTACTACTGGGACATATGTATACCAAGTTTCAATCTAGGACTTATAGTTCTTGAGATATGGAGGTGCTCGCAAAACTTTTCCATTGCTATTATATGTATTGAAAATTGTCAAAGTCACTCAACCGAAAAATCAAGGTCAAGGTCAAAAGATGGGGATGCAACTGTGCTGAGCTACTACTGGGGCATACCCATACCAAGTTTCATCAACCTAGGACCTATAGTTCTTGAGAAATGGAGTTGCTCGCAAAACTTTTCCATTGCTATTATATGTATTGAAAATTGTCAAAGTCACTCAACCCAAAAATCAAGGTCAAGGTCAAAAGATGGGGATGCAACTGTGCTAAGCTACTACTGGGGCATATGCATACCAAGTTTCATCAACCTAGGACTTATAGTTCTTGAGATATGGAGGTGCTCGCAAAACTTTTCCATTGCTATTATATGTATTGAAAATTGTCAAAGTCACTCAACCGGAAAATCAAGGTCAAGGACAAAAGATGGGGATGCAACTGTGCTAAGCTACTACTAGGGCATATGCATACCAAGTTTCATTAACCCAGGACCTATAGTTCTTGAGATATGGAGGTGCTCATAAAACTTTTCCAAAAAGTTAACGCCGCCGTCGCCGCCGCCGCCGCCGGTAAAGTAACACCTTTGTCCCGCTCTGCTTCACAGGCGAGACAAAAATCAAGGAAAAGGGCAAAAACTCCTACATGGATTGTTGGATCTTCTCCAAATTTTTAGGGCAGGTAGATCGTGAAGTGCAGATCACTTTTGTTCTATCAGAATTTAAAAATCTGTCATCGTTTTAGATTTTTTTGCAAAAAACTGCATTTTACCCCCTATGTTCTATTTTTAGCCACGGCGGCCATGTTTTACAACCAATCAAAAATCCCCTCATCAGTTCTATAGACCTAATGCTAATTAAAATTTGTACCAAGTTTGGTTCCAATTGAAGTTAAGTTGTCAGAGAATTTAACGTTTTACATGTAATATGGAAATGCTGTTAAAATGTGTAATTTCGACGTTCTAAGGGGAATAACTCCTAAAAGGAATGGCCCTACAACGTTGACCTAATTAAAAAAATTTTAGATCTTGATTTGCTTAACAACATGCAATTTAAATTTCTGAAATATCTTGAATGGTTTTTAAGATATTGTGCTTAATGAGTGCAACATTTGCAAAAAAATCCAGACAATAATCGCTCACCTGGTCTTGATGTCAACCCTATGAAGGGGGGGGGCCCTATGAAGAACTTTGTAGAGCTGAATAAGCTGAACATTTAAGCAAGCAACAGCTTTTCTCTTTCAGCAATAGTTTTCATTCTGTAGACCAAAAACATGCAAAATGTTATTTTAAGGGCCGTCTGAACACGTTGACTCTATAAAGACTTTTGTTAAGAGCTTTATGAACTGAACATTTAAGCAAGCAACCACTTTTCTTTATCTGCTAAAGTTTTCAATATTTCAATATTTTTGCCGGCACCAACACTTTTGAGTTGGAGAAAACATCAAAGCTTTAAATTATCCGTCTAAATTTCAAAATTGTCTAAACCCTAAGGTTCTTCCTACCCCAGACATAGGTTGATTATCTTAGTAATAATTTGGTTCCCCAGTTTGGTATTTTTGGTTTTATTGTTCTATGCTCTTCATATTCATATAGTGTTTGGCATTTTCAATATTTTTGGTAGAGCGCCTCTGATGAGTCTTGAATTGACGAAACGCGCGTCAGGCGTAGCAAAATTAATTGTCTGGAACTTTGTTGTCATTTGTATTTCGAACACACGTGAAGGTTAGCACTGCTGGTGGAGTTTTAATTCCCCGAGGTTAGTCCGCTCCGGCACCAACACTTTTGAGTTGGAGAAAACATCAAAGCTTTAAATTATCCGTCTAAATTTCAAAATTGTCTAAACCCTAAGGTTCTTCCTACCCCAGACATAGGTTGATTATCTTAGTAATAATTTGGTTCCCCAGTTTGGTATTTTTGGTTTTATTGTTCTATGCTCTTCATATTCATATAGTGTTTGGCATTTTCAATATTTTTGGTAGAGCGCCTCTGATGAGTCTTGAATATACAAAACGCGCGTCAGGCGTAGCAAAATTAATTGTCGGGAACTTTGTTGTCATTTGTATTTCATTATATAAGCCAAAAGTATGAAAAAATGTTTATTTAGGGGCTGTAATTCCTCATAAGGGGTCATCTGTCAACTTCAACCCTATGAATGCTTTTGTAGAGCTAAATGAGCTGAACATCTAAGCAAGCAACAGCTATTCTCTATCTGCTATAGGCTAAAAAAATTCGAACAAAGAACTATGGAATAAAACTGGTTGCAAGAACATCAGTATTGAAATAAAGGAAAGAAGGCTAAGGTGGCTGGGTCATGTCTTCAGGATGCAACAACAACGACTACCAAAAACAGCTCTTAGATTGACTCCACCTGGAAAATAGGAAACCCGGAAGACCAAAAACAACATGGCAAAGGACAGTGGTGGCAGAATTGAAAGATGGAGGCTTGACATGGGGTGAAGCACAGAAGTTAGCCAAAAATCGACCCAAGAAGAGGTAAAAGATTGCGGCCTTATGACTCACCAGAGACGAAGAGGACTAAGTAAGTAAGTAATAGGCTAAAAATGCTATTTTTCACCCTACAGGTGCTGTAACCCCTATAAGGGGTCAACTGAAAACTTCGACCCTATGAAAACTTTTGTAGAGCTAAATGAGCTGAACATTTAATCAAGCAACAGCTTTTCTCTATCTGCAATAGTTTTCCTTTTATAGGCCAAAAACACTATTTTTCGCCTTTAAGGGGCTGTAACGCCTATAAGGGGTCATCTGACAACTTCGACCCTATGGAGACTTTTGTAGAACTTTTGATGCTGAAGCAGTAGAGTGGCATCAGATTATATCTATCTCTTATACTTTTTGAACTACAAGCCAAAAAACAGTAGTCCGACGCCCCTGGTTTATTTTTAGCAATGGCTGCCATGTTTTTTGATGGATCAAAAATCAAAACACAAGATTGGTCCACGACACCCTAAGGATCATTCATACCAAGTTTCATTGAATTCTGTTCAGTAGTTTCAGAGGAGAAGATTTTTGAAAAATTGTTAACAGGCAAAGAGGACCCAGGTGAGCTAAAAAGGGCAATAACTCCTACATGGGTTGTTGGATCTTCTTGAAAAATTTCAGGGCAGGTAGATCTTGAGGTGCTGAACACTTTAACCCACGCCAGAATTTTGATATCTGTAACCATTTCGAGTTATTTGCAAAAAACAGCAATTTACCCATATGTTCTATTTTTAGCCATGGAGGCCATGTTTTTCGACGAATCAAAAATCCCCAGGCTTGTTTTATACTACCTATGCTAATAAACAACTGTGCCAAATGTAAAAGCCACTGGACTTATGATGTTAGAGAAGTTAACATTTGAATAAAAAGCTACGCCGAGCGCAGCATGATACGACCGCAACAAGTTTAACCCTGTTCGTTGGAGGCCTAATATGGATAGTCCATTGCTTTGGTCACATGAAGCCCATGGTGGACTTACAAAGCTTTTTGACACATGCATCCTGTGGTGGACTTAAAATGCATTTTTGACACATACATATTTACATCAACATCTAATACAACTAGAGGCTCCCAGGAGCCTGAATCGCTCACCTGATCTCTTACATTGTATGCCAAAGTTTGAATAAATTTCAAATTTTCAAGTTTACAAAGTTGCAAAACAATCCTTTCAGTGGTTTCAGAGAAGATTTTTGGAAATCAGTTTAAATCAATAGAAAAAAACAGTTAAAGGGCAATAACTCCTTTAAGGACCTTTTGATGCTGAACAAGAAAAGTTGCTTCGGATTTTCTCTATCTTTTATACTTTTCGAGTTATAAACCAAAAACAATGTTCAGACCCCCCACCCCTGTTCTATTTTTAGCTATGGCGGCCATGTTGGTTGGTCGACATGTATATAATTCACAAACTTGGTAGACTCATCCTAAAGATCAAGTGTACCAAGTTTCAAAGAGAGAAGAAGATTTTTGAAAATCAGTTAAAATTAATGGAAAAAAACAGTTCAAGGGGAATAACTCTTAAATGGCTGATCTGACAATTTTGACCCTGAAAACATTTTTGTAGATCTGAATGAGCTTAACAATTCTGCAATGTTAACTTTTCCTCTAGCTCTAACGGTTTTCAAGATATTGTCCAAAAACTGCAAAAATGGTCAATTTTGACGATTAAAGGGCAATAACTCCTATAAGGAGTTGTTTCACAATTTTGACTCAATGGAGAGATTTGTAGAGCTTTTGATGCTGAACATGAAAAGTTGCTTCGGATTTTCTCTCTCTCTTATACTTTTTGAGTTATAAGCCAAAAACAATGGTCTGATCCGCCTGTTCTATTTTTAGCAACGGCGGCCATGTTGGTTGGTCGACGTGTATATAATTCACAAACTTGGTAGAGGACATCCTAAAGATCAAGTATACCAAGTATCAATGCAATCCCTTCGGTAGTTTCAGAGAAGAAGATTTTTGAAAATCAGTGTAAATTTATGGAAAAAACAGTTAAAGGGGAATAACTCTTAAACGGCTGATCTGACAATTTTGACCCTGAAATCATTTTTGTAGATCTCAATGAGCTTAACAATTCTGCAATGCTTACTTTTCCTTTAGCCCTAACGGTTTTCAAGATATAGTCCAAAAACTGCAAAATGGTCAATTTTGATGATTAAAGGGCAATAACTCCTATAAAGAGTCGTTTCACAACTTTGACTAAATGAAGAGATTTGTAGAGCTTTTGATGCTGAACAAGGATGGTTGTTTCAAATTTTCTCTATCTCTTATACTTTTCGAGTTATAAGCCAAAAACAATGGTCTGACCCCCTGTTCTATTTTTAGCAACGGCGGCCATGTTGGTTTGTCATCATTTATATAATTCACAAACTTGGTAGAGGACATCCTAAAGATCAAGTATACCAAGTTTCAATGCAATCCCTTCAGTGGTTTCAGAGAAGAAGATCTTTGAAGAAAAGTTAACGGACGGACGGACGACGGACGCTTAACGATGACAATAGCTCACATGACCCTTCGGGTCAGGTGAGCTAAAAAGCCTTATCTATATACATGTAATAAGTACAACTTAATTTTAAGCATAAAACTATTTGCCATGACAACCTTTTAAAATTGGTGTTTTTGGCCCCTTTGACCCCTAATTTCTCAAAAACGGTAAGAGATATTGCAAATCTGATTGAAAAACGCGGCCAGGGATTTTCACAAGGATTCCAATGAAAAAAAGAATTTGAAAATCGGACCAAAAATAAAAAAGTTGATTTCATGGGCGTGGCCTGTCTTTAGCCCCCTGTAGCAATGTAATGGTGAAATACATTTCAAAATCATTGACACATTTAGTAGACAGAATTTTATGAGCACTTCAACAAAAAAAAAGAGAATTTTCAAAATTGAATGTATAATGAACATTCTACAACAGTTTTGTCAATACACCCGTTTTAGCCCCTTTCGCCCTTTTTTTCTAAAACAGTAGGGGCCAAAAACCCCAAATACAAAACCAACATTCCTTTAGTGGATATAATCATCATATTTAAACTTCATAACAATTGGCTGGCCCACTACAACTTAATATTGTTAAAAAAACTATTTGCCTGGACAAACTTTTATAAATGGCGTTTTTGGCCCCTTTGACCCCTAATTTCTCAAAAACGGTATGATATATTGCAAATCTGATTGAAAGATGCACGCAGGGATTTTTACAAGGATTCCAATGAAAAAAAGATTTTGAAAATCGGACCACAAATAAAAAAGTCGATTTTTTGGGTGTGGCCCCTTTTTGATCCCTTATAGCAATGTAACGGTACAAGATACATCAAAGGTGTTGTTACATTTTGTTGACAGAATTTATTGAGGATTACAATAAAATAAGAATGATCAAAATCGGATGAAAATTAAACATTCTACAGACGTTTTGTCAATACACCCGTTTTAGCCCCTTTTGGCCCTTTTTTCTAGAACGGTAGGGGCCAGAAACCCCAAATGCACAACCAACCCTCCTTTAGTGGTTATAAACATCATATCAAAATTTTATAACAATTGGTTAACTACAACTAAAGTTATCGCACGGAAACCAAAGTGTCTACAGACTACGACAACGACAACGATGACAACGACGACAACGACATAACATAATACGATCGCAAAAAATTTGCAGTCGTATAAAAATGTTAACAACGACAGACGACAGACGACGACGGACACCAAGTGATGGCAATAGGAAGGTCCAGGTGAGCTAAAAATACCTGGGAGCTTTAAGTTCTAGCAAAATCCAGCCATTTAACTAAAAATCCCAAGTATCCTTGGAGTAATGAATCAATCCCAGCTTTGCACTTTGATGAAATGCTGAGATTCTGTATAATCCCACTTTTGGTTAAAAGTGCAACATAACTTGAAGTTGAGCTTGGTTTTTGTTCGATTTCATTCAGTATCCTTGGAAAAAAACTGAATGTAGGATGAACATTTGCAAGAGAAGTCTGCTGCTATTTCAAGTTGTCATTGGTCTATGTTAGTTATGAAAGTTAGTGTTGTGTACACCAATCCACATCTCGTTAATATTGTCTATTCAACAGTTTTCAAAAGAAAATGTATAGGATGTTATACCAATGAACAAACTAAGTCACTTTTATATGTTTTTATTCATAGACAAATACTGCATAATTCATTATATTGCATAGTAAAAACAGATAGCACATTTTAAAATCACTTATTCTCAAATTTACCCAACATTTAAGTCCAATCATTACATACTATCATTCACAACATCTACATACATGTTACAAAAATGTTAAAAATACTTTCAAAATAAATAGTTTATAATACACTTATGTACACATATGAAAACAGGCAAAAACAGCTTTATATGACAATCACTAGCTATCTGGATTATACCAAATCAACATTGTTGAATAAATAATTTAGTCACTGAATATCCGACTTGTCTCGCAGAGAACGCGCGGCGTTATCCTCTTCCTTTTGGACATGGCAAGAAAATATCCAAAAGTATGACTGATAGAATAATGGGGAATTACAAACAAATATTCTTTCGATTGACAATCACCATGAAATAATCAGTCATTACTGCATATGAATAGGTATATGAAAAAAAGTTATAGTGAAATTATATATTATTATTATTATCTATATTGTCATATTCTATGGCACAATTTGGATAAAAAAACATTGCAAATTAAAACTCTAGCATATAATTGCAAAGTGAAATTTTATGTAAACTGAGAATATGCTGTTCACTAAATAGACTTCAATACATGGTGATAAAGAACTGTATAGACCTACCACATGGACTAATCTTTTTTAATTAACTGGCTGGAAATATATAACTATGCTATGTTGCATGATAAAGACATTAGTGCTTAACATAATTTGCTCATGTATTAACTAACAGAAAACGAGCATGACTATTTTATTTCCATATTACATGTATTATTAGGTATTGTATATGAACAACAAAATTTCAAATACTGTGGATTAATTTCTTTTCAATGTTGCCAATTTCGATGGATTGACGAAAAATTGTCAATTTGCGGATTCTTGATTTAGTGGTTTTGATAGCTGCAGAATACAAAACAATACCAAATTCATAGTTTCATTGGAAACTTAATTTTGTGGGTCATTGCCACCCATAATGAAACCACAGTTGATGTTTACAAAACTTCATGTACACAGATAGTGCTCACAATTATCTTTTAAAATGCCTAAACAAAACAAAATGATAAAGAAAACAAAAATACACAACAATGAATATAAATATAAAATCAACCTTGGAAATTATCACATACTAAAGTCAACATCATTGTACTTTTGTTACATAATGATTACACCAGAATAAAATGTCTGTCAGGGGGACAAAACCAGAAGTAGGTATTTTTACTCTTTTCTAAAACAGTGTTATGTTCATAACTGTAGTTATTTCCCCTTTTTCAATGATTTGATTTTGTCTATATATAACTACATTTTAATTTCAATCTTATTTAATTTTAAATCATGTTTGTACCATCAATCGATGCACCAATTAAGAAATGAACTAAGATTTTCTTTTTATTTTATACTAGAAATGAAAAAGAAATGAGTTTTTAGTATCAAATTGTATGAAATAAAATTTTTAGTCAATTAGAATACTTAAATACAAATGAAGGCAGATCCTTAAACAAAATTTTCCATTTTGAACTTTTATGTACCATACTTTTTTCATAGAAGGGGAAATATACCCAATTGCATGTCAACTTTTTCACTTATAACTCCTCTGTACTTCAAGAGTTATTTTATATCAATGTTATGTTACTATTGCAGCAACATTTTTAATAAAATGGGACTATTAAATTTATGTACATGTACTTCTTTTTTGTGAAATTCACAAAAATATTACATCTAACATTAAATTAATCTCGAAACTAGTGAAAAATAGGGACACTTGAAATTTACATTACAATGTAATCCTGATGAAGCAATTTTGTTACAACAAAAATCAAAAAAAAACAAGAGGCTCCCAGGAGCCTGAATCGCTCACCTGGTCTTGATGTTGACCCTATACTTTTGTAGAGCTAAATGAGCTGAACATTTAAGCAAGCAACAGCTAATCTCTATCTGCAATAGTTTTCATTCTGTAGGCCAAAAACATGAAAAATCACTTTTTTCAGGGGCCGTAACCCCTATAAGGGGTCATCTGACAACTTCGACCCTATGAAGAATTTTGTAGAGCTAAATGGGCTGAACATTTAAGCAAGCAACAGCTAATCTCTATCTGCAATAGTTTTCATTCTGTAGGACAAAAACATGAAAAATCGCTATTTTTCAGGGGCCGTAACCCCTATAAGGGGTCATCTGACAACTTCGGCCCTATGGAGAATTTTGTAGAGCTCAATGAGCTGAACATTTAAGCAAGCAACAGCTAATCTCTATGTGCAATAGTTTTCATTCTGTAGGCCAAAAACATGAAAAAATGCCATTTTTCATGGGTCGTAACCCCTATAAGGGGTCATCTGACAACTTCGACCCTGTGGAGAATTTCGTAGAGCTAAATGAGCTGAACATTTAAGCAAGCAACAGCTAATCTCTATCTGCAATAGTTTTCATTCTGTAGGCCAAAAACATGAAAAAATGCTATTTTTCACCTTTAAAGGGCCGTAACCCCTATAAGGGGTCATCTGACAACTTTGACCAAATGGAGACTTTTGTAGAGCTTTTGATGCTGAATCAGTAGCGTGGCCTCAGATTTCCTCTATCTCTTATACTTTTTGATTTATAAGCCAAAAACAGTAGTCTGACCCCCCTAGTCTATTTTTAGTAACGGCGGCCATGTTTTTTATCGGATCAAAAATCAAAACACAAGTTTGGTGCAGGACACCCTAAGGATCATTCATACCAAGTTTCATTAAATTCTGTTTGGTAGTTTCAGAGGAGAAGATTTTTGAAAAATTGTTAACAGACGACGACGACGACAGACGACGACGACAGACGACGACGACGGACGCCAAGTGATGGTAATAGCTCACATGGACCTTCGGTCCAGGTGAGCTAAAAAGCCGTTGAACTTATAAAAAGAACTAAATGACATAATGCACAGGTACCACATGTACATATTTTTTACATCATTCTTCTTATTAGTTATAAATTATAAAAATATAAAGAGAAACACTCTTCAGTCATTTTCAATATTGGGGTGTTTTAAATGACATGTAATGATAAAATGACAAATGTAATTTTAAATTACAAAAATAAAAACATGAATTCAATGGAAAATGTACATGAAGATTCTTAATAATGAAAACTGATCTTATTTTTGGATGTAATGATGCATTAAATTTAACGAGCATAATATTCAGATATTGAGTCCAACCCACTTTTAGATAATGACTTATGCTTATGTGCACAAATCTTAACTGATATTGTACATGTAAATTTCCACTTTTGTGCATTCTTATATCTTGAGTTCTCGAAATTATGTTTAAATTTATCAGAAGGCACTTAAATATTATTTGGTCACTTCAGCTACTGCCTTTTTGCCCTCTGACTACTTTCTACCTACTCATACAAGCACTTCTTTTACTAGATGGAAACATATCTGGAAGAAAGCCACTAATTTGCTCTCTGATGAGTGGATGAACTGTATGATATGTATTTAATTTTACAGGTGTTATTATTCATAAGGTCGTGACATTATATCAGAGTTTGGATAGTTAGCACTGTTTCCGTATGAAGGTGGACTCCCGTATGATGGCTGAGCTCCGTAGGATGCTTGGTGTCCATTTTTATAAACCAGAGGTTTGGTTGATGCTGAAGCTTGTTGTTCTTCTGGTCTCTTTCTCCTGAAGAATCCACACTGTAATGTAGAAAAAATGTCAAGTATTAGTAAAATATTACAAAAATATCAAAATATTACAATTTATTTTCCTATACATGTATAAGTTCTATGTTTATGTAAACTTTTACAATATGCAAAGATAGAGAATTTTTTTTGAAAACTGAAACCAGAAAGATTTTTTTGTGACTATAAAGATGCATATACTATGTGAAATAAAATGTATTTACTTTTGTGTACTTTTGTGTACTAAGTACATATAATTTTTTTATCAATAGAGTTGGAACATGACTTATAACATGCACCAAATCCTCATTGTTCTACAACATAAATACCCTACTTACTTATAAGAGGAAGAAGAAGTGGGTCCCAAGAAATGGCCACACCTATAATCTAAGTGTCTACTTACCCACCACAGTAACACTATAAGTAGTAATAGAAGTAGCAGGCCCCCAGCTATGGCCACACCTATAATCCAAGGTTCTACACTTTTTGGTATGGGGTTTAATCTCTCAGCATTCACATATGTTACTACCTGTATTATAAAAAACATTTCAACATAGTAAAATGTGTTCTAATTGAGTTAAATGGAAATCTAAAAATACAATTTATGTAAAACAAAGAAATCTGTGAACAAGTTCGTGAAAGAACCCCTTCCTTTATATTGAATTTCTCCCAAGTATGATAATATCTGATATTTCCATGCACATATTCATATAATTTAATACTTTCATGTAAAGTTTTGTTAGATTCCATCAAACACTTCAGGAAATGAGACAGACAGACAGAATGACTGACTGACAGACAGACCTACTTTATACCCCAAAACACTTTGATTGTGGGAGGTATAACATAGAATACTGTGACCATGTTATCCCCAGCTTAACATTAAACTCTATGTTGAAAAAAAATAATGTCCAATTATTTGTCCTGAATAATCATTTAAAATCTCCATATGGTGTATGATGCACTTCCTTCATGTAAAGTTTCATAAAATCCATTTAACTAATAGCCTTTTTGGAGGAATTGAGCTTAGGAGATATGTGGACACTACACTACAATTTATATTTCTAACCTTAAAAAGTTCAAATACTAGTATAACCAAGATATATAACCATATAGCTGTATTTTATCTAGGGTTGTGATTTTTTAATCACTGAAGTAGAATAATTTGACACTGACCTCTCTTTTAATAACTTTGAATGTTTCTGAAGTTGTGGGAAGGCTCCATGGCATCTCTTTGACTTGAGCCACAGCCTGTGATACCAGTAAGAATGGCTCCTTACTCAGGCCTCGCTGAAATAAAAAATAAAGAACACCTTAAGAAAAACGTTCTAAGACATCTTTTGAACATGAAGAAAATTCTAGAGCTTTATACACTATTTCACAAAGAAATTCATTTAAAAAACTAGCATGTATTAAGAGGATACCAAGACTTTTCAACCGACCAGTACCCTGTTCGTTGTAATAGGGAGGAAATGAAATAAAATAGTTCAAAACATTTTTGAAGCACCCAATCTTTTTGACTAAAGTTCATGCTTTTGTTATTCGTTTAGTTGTTTTATGTGTTTGTGTCTTGTGTGGTTTGTTTTTGTGATGATTTAATGTGTACCAGTTTTGTCGTTGTCGTTTTTGATTTACGACATTTGAATGTCCCATTGTTAAATCATCGTTTGACTCTAACCTTAACAAGTGTCTCTGTCCAGATTCTAGCTGATATTTTGATGGTTGCTGTCTGCTGAGCTTTCATGTAGTTTAATTTACAAACAATCTTAATACACCATTGTCTCGTACAAGTCTGAAATAAAAGAAGGATTCTTAGCACCATAAATAACCCCACAAAGTCTGAAAGAACAAGGAATACTGTTCGTGAGCTTACAAAAGGATACCCCCAGTTTCATATTGAACTCTATACAAGAAAAACAAATAAGAGTCAAATTATCTCCCCTTAAAAAATATCAAAGAGAAATAAAACTTCCTTTGTGTAAAATATCATCAAAATCCATCAACCAGTTTGAAGTAAATTTGCTTTCAAGATCTGTGAACAGCAAACTTACTGACCTTGTTTGCAGGGGTTAAATAAACATAATCATTAAACCAAATTAACTACATAATTGGGATATTATATTCAAGTAGTAGAGGAAGTATAATGTTAAATAAATTGCAAGCCTGTCTTTAACAAGAGTTAACACTAAAGTATGTCTCGCCTGCCGGCACCATCAGAAACAATTATTCTTTCTTACTTCCATTATATTTTGAATTTACATGGATTTTCAGTTTCTGAGATCAAAAGATGTTTATAGAACTTAAACATTGCAAATATATGCAATAAAAATAACCAAAGTCACTCAACCGGAAAATCAAGGTCAAGGTCAAAAGATGGGGATGCAACTGGGCTAAGCTACTACTGGGGCATATGCATACCAAGTTTCATCAACCTAGGACCTATAGTTCTTGAGATATGGAGGTGCTCTCAAAACTTTTCCATTGCTATTATATGTATTGAATATTGTCAAAGTCACTCAACCGGAAAATCAAGGTCAAGGTCAAAAGATGGGGATGCAACTGGGCTAAGCTACTACTGGGGCATATGCATACCAAGTTTCATCAAACTAGGACCTATAGTTCTTGAGATATGGAGGTGCTCGCAAAACTTTTCCATTGCTATTATATGTATTGAAAATTGTCAAAGTCACTCAACCAGAAAATCAAGGTCAAGGTCTAAAGATGGGGATGCAACTGTGCTAAGCTACTACTGGGGCATATGCATACCAAGTTTCATCAACCTAGGACCTATAGTTCTTGAGATATGGAGGTGCTCGCAAAACTTTTCCATTGCTATTATATGTATTGAAAATTGTCAAAGTCACTCAACCATAAAATCAAGGTCAAGGTCAAAAGATGGGGATGCAACTGTGCTAAGCTACTACTGGGGCATATGCATACCAAGTTTCATCAACCTAGGACTTATAGTTCTTGAGATATGGAGGTGCTCATAAAACTTTTCCAAAAAGTTAACGCCGCCGTCGCCGTCGCCGCCGCCGGTAAAGTAACACCTATGTCCCGCTCTGCTTCGCAGGCGAGACAAAAATGTAACAAGAGTTAACACTAAAGTATGTCTCGCCTGCCGGCACCATCAGAAACAATTATTCTTTCTTACTTCCACTATATTTTGAATTTACATGGATTTTCAGTTTCTGAGATCAAAAGATGTTTATAGAACTTAAACATTGCAAATATATGCAATAAAAATAATCAAAGTCACTCAACCGGAAAATCAAGGTCAAGGTCAAAAGATGGGGATGCAACTGTGCTAAGCTACTACTAAGGCATATGTATACCAAGTTTCATCAACCTAGGACCTATAGTTCTTGAGATATGGAGGTGCTCGCAAAACTTTTTCATTGCTATTATATGTATTGAAAATTGTCAAAGTAACTCAACCAAAAAATCAAGGTCAAGGTCAAAAGATGGGGATGCAACTGTGGTAAGCTACTACTGGGGCATATGCATACCAAGTTTCATCAACCTAGGACCTATAGTTCTTGAGATATGGAGGTGCTCGCAAAACATTTCCATTGCTATTATATGTATTGAAAATTGTCAAAGTCATTCAACCGGAAAATCAAGGTCAAGGTCAAAAGATGGGGATGCAACTGAGCTAAGCTACTACTGGGGCATATGCATACCAAGTTTCATCAACCTAGGACCTATAGTTCTTGAGATATGGAGGTGCTCGCAAAACTTTTTCATTGCTATTATATGTATTGAAAATTGTCAAAGTCATTCAACCGGAAAATCAAGGTCAAGGTCAAAAGATGCATGGGGATGCAACTGAGCTAAGCTACTACTGGGGCATATGCATACCAAGTTTCATCAACCTAGGACCTATAGTTCTTGAGATATGGAGGTGCTCGCAAAACTTTTTCATTGCTATTATATGTATTGAAAATTGTCAAAGTCATTCAACCGGAAAATCAAGGTCAAGGTCAAAAGATGGGGATGCAACTGTGCTAAGCTACTACTGGGGCATATGCATACCAAGTTTCATCAACCCAGGACATATAGTTCTTGAGATATGGAGGTGCTCATAAAACTTTTCCAAAAAGTTAACGCCGCCGTCGCCGCCGCCGCCGGTAAAGTAACACCTATGTCCCGCTCTGCTTCGCAGGCGAGACAAAAATGCAACATATATACATGAATTCTGTTTGTGAAATAAGAACCTAGCTTTGTCACAAGTCCCATACTTACTAATCTTTTGGTATTATCTAAAGTCCTTGTTGCTCTCTTGGTCCTTGTGTTGTAGGTCCCAGAATTCTCATCCTCCCTGCCTTTTATTAATAACTGAAAAAGATATAGCAGCAATTGTATAAATAGTTGTTACCCACTGACAGTAATAAGACATTATTCCATACCTCCTCCAGTAACCACCATTCATTGGTAAACTATGTAGGGTCAGTACTATTTCTATATTGAAATCTCAGACATACAATATCAAATGATTTCATCGGGTTTTAATATTTGAGAAAGGCAGTTGAAAAAAAATACACAGTCTTATACTGACTTCAGTTGGTAAAAAATTGTGTAACTGGTATAGCATCATATATTTTTGGTTGGCATACAGTTACAATGGCTTTTGCATCTAAAACAAATTCTTCTGCATAAGCTTCAAGGGGTAATATTAACATTTTAAAACATTAACATGTTTGTTTTGTGGCATCAATTTTTTTCATTCATATACTTATATACAAACTTACCGTGCTGTTGGCAGGGGTATAGATTTCCTCTGTACAGACCCCCTCAGTATCTTGGACTGTGGGTAAGCCATTCAGGTATAGTAGATTATTACCCAGGTCGTCAAAGGCTGGCCAATAGATGTGGACCAAAGTATACTTAATGTCACTGTAACCTAAATTTTTCAGCTGGAAGTAAAACAGAAACAATTTATTACAGGGATCACCACAATTCAAAATCCAAGGGTGGTGCATGTTTGATGATGATCCTTTTCCTTACTCATAAAAATTTTATAGTGAAATTTATTTATTCATTATAGGGTTATCAGTCTTTGTTTTTGTTTTCTCACTATAGGTTTTGCTACCAGTCACAATATTCATGTATTTTGTTTTTCAAATAAACATTGTTGAAGTAACAAAGTCAAACTTAAGTATAGAGCTCAAAATACAAGGGTGGGGGAAACAAGTTAAAAAGTGGAGAGCACCACCCTTGAAAATCCTGTGGTGATCTTTGTACTTTTAAATGACAGCATCAAACATTTGTTAAATTTAAGGTATAATTTTTTTTCATATTTTCATCCTTCAAAGCATTACAGGTTGAAATGAGCAAAATAAAAATTATTTTTCAAAATCTTAATTTCTGTTTTATTTCACTTATAGACAATATGTTTTCAGGGACATACAATCAGGAGAGTTAAGTGTGGCCTCAGTTTGAGGGGGGGATCAATAAAGATCTACCTGGCAGGGCCCATCTTATGTCAGTCAAATGGTGACTTTGGGCTGGGACATTAAAATAAGTGTCTAGAAAAGCATCTGTATACAACCCTATTAGATTGATTAATCCTATAAGTTAGGAAATTCTGACCTGATACATATGTACAACAGTAGGTCCAAATCCAGTATCTTTATATTGTGTGACCAGGCTGTCGTTATATATAACTTGTTCTATGTCTCCTCCTGTTCGACTGAAATAGGAAAAGAGAATTCAGACCATGTAAAATCATGAGATGTTCTTTATAAATAAATATGTTTGTGTTGAGAAATTTCTGTCAGACTTTAAACTTGATTCATCAAAATCAAATAAAATAAGATAGTTATATTTGTCAGCTGTTCAATATAAATCAATAGTAGTATGTTTTTTTCTGGCTTTTTCAAATACCGTGGTTTCAATATTATTGGTGGTTTTAGTGGATGGCATTTACCCACAAAAAAGGACATTTCAACATTGATCTGTATGCGGCAGGAATCCTTGTCAAAGCGTTTGTTTGTTCCTGTCATCAATCTGTTTTTTGTTCTATGTCCAGAAATGAGTCTGTTGTAGATGATTTAAGAATTGGCTTTGAATCTTATGTATTGTATTTTAGTCTTGGCCAAATGCAAGACAACCTCTGCACCTCTGGCCATGTTGAAGACTGCTTGCTGTTTTCCATAGTGTTTTTTTTAAATTGCTGTTTCTTTATGTGGTTGTGTCGCGTACACTTACTGTAAAAGGGGAAATTTTAGCAAGGGGTCTATTTTCTTTAATTTCGCGATCATTACAAATTCGCTAAAATATCCCCTCGCATAAATTACATTAGAAGGACCCAATATTCCATGATCTAATAAAACGCAAAAATAAAACCTTGCGAATGCATTTTGGTACTGAAAACGCGAAATTTAAACCACGCGAAATTATCCCTTTTTACAGTATTCCACATTTCTTTATCATCTAGTCTTCAAAACCACAAATTTAAGAATCCACATACTGATCCTTTTTCATCAAACCACAAAAATTGGTACCCACTAAATAAATGAATCCCCAGTACTTTCATTAAGGCAGAACATATTTAAGGGATTATGTTATTTCCAAAGCATAGGTCTAGTAGAAAACAATATACCATATAGCGGGAAATTTTCGCGATGTTCTAATTTTAGCTATATTCGCGACCATTAAATTGGACCCGCGTAATATAGCATCAATATTACTTTGTATTGAGAATAGAATGAAATCGCGAAAATAAATGTCCGTGTAAATAAAAACTAGGATTTTGGTATGAAATCGCAAAATTTGCAGGCCACGAAAATTACCCGCTATACGGTATAGTTTGCTTTTTAAAATATGCTTACCCAAACATAGTAAGATTTGCTGATTGTTGTAATAGTATATCTACTGTTTGTTGATTATCTGCTAAAGTACCATTCTCTGGGTTGGTGCTGCAAATAGAATTTAATCAGGTTGTATAGCAAGTCAAGATACTAGGTCATGCATTACATATGAGGCATAAATGGAGGTCCTGATCACGAATCACGAAGAATAAAAAATGCAAATAAAAATACTTTGCTGAGAACGATTCACATGCAATGTCCAATCACGATGCAAGGAAAAATATTTCAACAAATCACAATTCAGGGAATATAAAAATTGCCAATAACGAAGAATGAAATTAACCCATCGGCCCCCTCATAAAGTAAACTTAAATATTCTGAGTGCTGACAATTTTTTACAATGGTAGTATTTATTTGAAACCTAAGAGGCATTTCTAGTAAATGTAGTTTCACCTTTCTTTTGAAATGCATGTACAAGTATAAAGTTAGTTCTTGCATAATGTTTTCATTTCTTTGGTTTTAAACAATCTGATGGTCATGTAGAGTTTGATTTATTTCATGACTTTCAACTATGACTGTTTCCTAAACACCAAAATAAGCCTTCACAGGACACCCTCTTGATCCCTAAAATAAATACCTATTAATTTTAAAGGTGAACTCTAAATCTTCAGAAGTTCCATCTATATCAGAGGTGTAGACCCTCATCGTAAAATTAGTCTGCAAAGATAATACAGAATCATTAGGTAAACAGTTGGAACATTCAAACAAACCTTTTTAGTCTGAGAAAATCAAAATTATAACAGCTGAATACACATTACTGGTATTATAAAAATGGAACTACTTTTGATTGCACAGGTAACTGACAATTTTTTTTATTTCCTTCAATCATTCAAATTATCTACTTTGATACATGTGTGACTGGTTAACTGATGCCTTGTATACATGTATGTGTAATTTGTTTTACACCATTTAAAAAATCTTTACTTTTTATCTTTCTAAACCGTACCATGTATCTAAACACTAAATGACTTAAGATCATGAGACTTACTTTAGCCTTTGCACGGAATGGGTTTCCTAAATCACAGATTAGCATATTATAAGTCTTGTTTTCTCTGCCTAGCCACTCACAAGCTGGGGCATTCTGAAAAAAATACAAAAATGTTATTACATTGTACATCATACATTAATTTACTCATGACCAAAGGAGACTTTGAAGATGTAAGTCAAGTAAATTAAGACAAAATCAGGAGATATTCTACAAAAAAATAACAGTCAGTGTTGCAAAAATATATTAAAAATTGTAAGCCCTCCCCCCAATAAGCCTTCTTATACTAAACTAAATGAAATGTTCTTCAAAATGAACAATGGATTTCTCTCAAAATACGCAATGGATTTTCTCAAAATACACAATGGATTTCTCTAAAAATACACAATGGATTTTCTCAAAATACACAATGGATTTCTCTCAAAATACACAATGGATTTCTCTCAAAATACACAAGGTATTTCATCTCAAAGACAAGAATGAAGCACTTCATTTAAATATTATCTTATGTCTCTAAAACATGAAGATTAAACAAGTCTAATTTCAACAAGAGGCTCCCAGGAGCCTGAATCGCTCACCTGATAAATGTGCCTGAAGTAAAGGTTATAAGGCAAAATCTATTTAACGTTAAAAGGGTCATAAGATTAATAAGGGGGTCATCTGACAATATGGTGAATCTAAAGGTGCTGATCACTTTTGTTCTCAATCAAAATCTAAAAATCTGTCACCCTTTTTGAGTTATTTGCAAAAAAAAGCAGTTTAACTTAATGTTCTATTTTTAGCCACAGCGGCCATGTTTTACAACCAATCAAAAATCCCCACTACAGTTCTATACACCTAATAATAAGAAGCAATAATACCAAGTTTGGTTCCATTTTGACTTAAAATGTCAGAGGAGTTAACATTTTCAATATATGGAAATGCAGTTAAAATGCTCAATTTTGACATTCCAAGGGCAATAACTCCTCAAAGAAAGGTCCTACAACGTTGACCCTGTTACAAATTTTGTAGATCTTGATAAGCTAAACAAAATGCAATTTAAATTTCTCAAATATCTTGTATAGTTTTCAAGATATTGAGCTAAACAGGTGCAAAATTTGCAAAAAATCCACAAAAAGGGCAATAACTCCTACGTGGGTTGTTGCATTTTCTTCAAAATTTCAGAGCTGGTAGATCTTGATGTGCTGATCACTTTTGTTCCAAATCAAAATTTTGAAATCTGTCACCGTTATCGAGTTATTTGCAAAAAACTGCCATTTACCCCTATGTTCTATTTTTAGCCACAGCGGCCATGTTTTACGACCAATCAAAAATCCCCACATCAGTTCTATACACCTAATGCTAATAAACAACTATACCAAGTTTGGTTCCATTGGGACTGAAAGTGTCAGAGGAGTTAACATTTTCAATGTAATGAGGAAATGCTGTTAAAATGCAAAATTTTGATGTTCTAAGGGAAATAACTCCTAAAAGGAAAGGTCCTACAACGTTGACCCTATTACATATTTTGTAGATCTTGATGTGCTTAACAATATGCAATTTAAATTTCTCAAATATCTTGTATAGTTTTCAAGATATTGAGCAAAACAGGTGCAAAATTTGCAAAAAATCCACAAAAAGGGCAATAACTCCTACATGGGGTGTTGGATTTTTTTCAAAATTTCAGAGCTGGTAGATCTTGAGGTGCTGATCACTTTTGTTCCCAATCAAAATTTTGAAATCTGTCACCGTTTTAGAGTTATTTGCAAAAAACTGCCATTTACCCCTATGTTCTATTTTTAGCCACAGCGGCCATGTTTTACAACCAATCAAAAATCCCCACATTAGTTCTATACACCTAATGCTAATAAACAACTATACCAAGTTTGGTTCCATTTGGACTTAAAGTGTCAGAGGAGTTATCGTTTTCAATGTAATGAGGAAATGCTATTAAAATGCTAAATTTTGACGTTCTAAGGGCAATAACTCCTAAAAGGAAAGGTCCTACAACGTTGACCCTATTACATATTTTGTAGATCTTGATGTGCTTAACAATATGCAATTTAAATTTCTTAAATATCTAGTATAGTTTTCAAGATATTGAGCAAAACAGGTGCAAAATTTGCAAAAAATCCACAAAAAGGGCAACAACTCCTACATGGGTGGTTGGATTTTCTTCAAAATTTCAGGGTAGGTAGATCTTGAGGTGCTGATCACTTTTACCCTATGCCAGAATTTTGATATCTGTAGCCGTTTTTGAGTTATTTGCAAAAAACTGCATTTTACCCCTATGTTCTATTTTTAGCCATGGCGGCCATGTTTTACGACGAATCAAAAAAACCCACATCAGTTCTAAGCATCGAATGCTAATGAACAACCATACCAAGTTTGGTTGCAATTGGACTTATGGTGTCAGAGGAGTTAACGTTTTAAAAAGTTTACGGACGACGGACGACGGACGACGGACGACAGACGACGGACGACGGACGACGGACGACGGACGACGGACGGACGACGGACGCCAAGTGATGACAATAGCTCACATGACCCTTCGGGTCAGGTGAGCTAAAAACTATCTTATAAAAAATAACCTACCACTTGATTTCTGATTCCATTAAACTGAACACCAGCTGGCATATCAACAAACAGTAACGTCTCATAAGAATCTTCCCCTCGATTAGCTATGTTAACCATTATATCTATATCATCTGATTTACCCATTATAACTCGCTTTGTAAATCTGAAAAAAAAGATACTAGTAAATAAAATCTGTCAAAGTCAAATATGGCTGGATTATTCATTTAACAGGAAGTAGGTGAGTGACAGAACTGAAATCAAATCCCACATTATGGGACCCCACCATGGGATGCCGCACACCGCCTGCCTCCTGGCCATTTACATGGTACCACTCTGTGTAATCCGGCCAACAATAAACAAGAACATCCATTTTCTGGTAATTTGAGAAAATATTTTTATTCCAATGACCTACTATCTAACCGTTTTAATAGATAAAATATGTTTAAATCCACCTAATGAACAATTACAAAATTCAAATTTACTTTCACTGGTAAAAATGGAGAACAGGTCATTTGGGAGTAACAGGTCTAAACATTGCTTATCACATACATTTTATCTTGCTGAACCACCCTTCCAAAATAGTCTCATGTATAGGGTTTCTGAGAAAAGCTCGATGGAAATTTTTATGTATGTTAACAGACATAAGTGAAACTTAATCACCCCCATGACTAAATAAAAATTTATTAATTAAACAACTGGAGAGCTTTTTTCCAGAAATACAAAATAGCTGTGTTAGTGTTGTTATTTTGCCACTTCAAGGTGCATTTTACATTTATGTGTAGTTGGTCTAAAAACACCAGAAACCTTTTACACTTAAATCTTGTTGGCAACACGACAGGTGTGCTATAGCAAGCAGGAACTGCTTACTCTTCCAGAGCACCTGAGTTCACTCTCATTATGACTAGAGTTCTGGTTGTTAATTGATATTCAGTAATTTTTTAATGTTTTTATGCTTTTGTGTTGTTTGTTCGCTTGCTCTGGTTTGTATTGACCGGTTCTGTCTCTGTCCCATCAGACTTTTGAAATTCAGATGTAACATTGGTATCTCTGCTTCTTTAAGTGGCATCCACAAATATCTATCATTTTTCAAGGACATATGTCATAATACATGTATTTGATAGTTTTGTACTTACGAGTAAGGCAAAACAGACAGATCAGGGACACAGATCTCATCTCGACCACAATCTTTCAGTATATTAGCCTACAATAAAAGAAAAAAAAATGGCAGATATTACTTCACCAATATTCATGAGCTAAACATGACATTTCATTTCATTTTATCAATCCAATCAAAAGGTTGAGGAAATAGTAATATTTTCCAGTGATGACCAAATCCTATGTGCTAGATGCCTGACCAAGATCAAAATGATCAAATAAGTCATTTGAGGATATTATAAATGTTAATATTCAGTTTATTTCTATGATAAATAATCAACATTCTAGTCAGTAAATTCTGAAATCTGATTGATCACAAAATTTACGAAAGAAACATTATCTTCCTATTGGAAAAATCAATTGTCATGAAATAAACTTAAAAAATATGGACTCAACATTTTTTTCTAGATCAATTTCTTGTCAATAATAACAATTTTTAGGCAAAGCCTTATAGAGTCATAAAGCTATCTGATTTTCGCGGTTTTTTTTTCGTCTAGAGAGGGTAAATCAGTCAGTCAATATTGCTACCAGAAGATCTATTACAGAACATTAATCGTTTATTGTATTTTAAATGTTATACGGATTGTCTAAAATAAGAGGTACATATTTATACCCCAACATAAATGCGATATAAATGTGCACTACATATCGTGAATCAATACTCCTTGACGTTCACTTAAGCATTGTTGACCTTTGACCTTTGATCAAGTGGGCGGAGCTTAATTACAGATGTCTAAGTGTGTGCAGGAAACAAACAAAACTGATGTTCCATGTTTCAAGTTTATGAAACACAGATTGTTCTTTATTTCTAATGCTTAGATTTAGCTCTGCCTTTTAACGCTTTAGCGCTTTGATTAATGTATATTTTTTGTACAATGTTTAATGGTTCTAGTGCTGCTGATAAGGAATAATTTTCCAGAATGGCCATACAACTCATTAGAATTAATTGCAGTTGGAATTAACATATGTGTTGTGGTCTCATGTTCATTTACTCCATATCCTTTCATAAATTATTTATTACAGGAGTTTGTCTTTAATGCCATGTGAAGTTAGTAGAACAATTCCCCGTGTTTAAGATGAATGCTCTTTATTCTTTAGATATGGTGTACTTGTACATGTGATTATTTCTCATGTTTAACCATTATCTAAATTCGTGTAAATTCTAAATCCTAAGGTTTAACTCCCTATATTTATTTGGTTTAAGGCATTTTCAACATCTTTTGAAATGGTGGACTTTCTATGATTTGGTTCTAGTGCTACTAATGAGGAATAATTTTCTGAAATGGCCATACAGCTCATAAAATAAATTGCAGTTGGAGTTAACATATGTGTTATGGTCTCATGTTCATTTACTCCATATCCTTTCATAAATTATTTTATATAAAATTCTTCTTCTTTTTTCTTGATACAACAGGACATTTTAGCCTGATTTGTTTCATACCTCTGCCTTGACAAGAGTTGGTGTGTACTGGTCCAGAACTGGATCCAAATTGAAATTAAGAGCTTGTCTCTTTTTCCTTCCTCCTGGTAGAAAATCGATGATGTCATCTTTACTCAGCTTAAAGTTGAACTTGACCTGGATTGGGGTCAGTTTGTCCCTGACAGTGTCAGCCTGCATAAACAACCAATCAGGAATAATTTTACAAACTGTGATAAGTATATTTTACAATTCTTTTTAATAACTCTTCAGTTTAGCATAAAGAATAAAATGTTTTCTACATTTGGATGTTTACTTTGGCAATATGATTCTTCATAACAAGTAAACACATAGATTTAAAGTTATTCAATCTTGTGTTATATATTTCATCTAAATTTAACTTTAATTTTATTCTTAACTAAAGTAGTCTTAATGAATACAACTGACAACAAGTTGACTGACTTATAAAAAAATATTACTGAGGCAATCAAAAGAAGATATCTCTATGCATATACTTAGTTCAAATAATTTGAAATACCAGATCCAAATAAGGTCTTTTTCCCCATGATCTAAACATTTGAATTTGGTCTGTTCTAGGTTTGTCTTTAAAGGTTTTTACTTTCATTATAATGATAATTTTTTAAGAAAAAGTAGAGATGTGTTTGGGTTTGCGGATTTCTTGAAATTGTTGCCCAAAGAGCTTGTGGTTTGCAAATCTTATTTTCTTTGACAAAACTAATTAAATATATGATATGGTGTAAACCTACTTTATATTAAATATTTTTTTGTGTTTTGTGTCACACATGAATGTCTTGTTTCTTTTCACTTACATTGATATAAACAAATGAGTTGTGACAGAATGTATCATTCCTCTTCAGCTGTTTGTTGTACAGAAACTCCTCTGGCATCTTAGTTCCAGCATGAAAAATTCTCTTATTGGTTTTCTTTAGTGAATCAAACTCCCACGACAGGTCAAAGGTCAAACTCTCAGACACACTCAGTCCATTGTACTTTACACAGGTGCCAACATTGAAACTGTGGAAGAAACACAAAATAAAGGAATAATTTTGATGCAAGGATTATGAAATACAGTACATATGAGAAACTGCAAGCTATATAATTATAATGCTTAGTTTCACAAATTTTTCATCTTTTTCCATATATCCATAGCCAAATTTTTAGGAGAAGTATGAAGAATGTATTTGGTCAAATTATCATAGACTTTAATAATGTTAAACAAAATTTTAAGAGTTTTTTTCTTTCTCTTCTTTAGAGGGGTTTGGCCAAATCCCACCTGGCTAGGAGTAAGTACTGAAAAATATTTATTGATTTAAAAACTCGATTGAATTGGGACAATATTTTAAGGCAGATGCATAACCTATTCATTATTTGCAATTGTTTATCAAAGCCTAGATGTGAAATTGATATAGATTCAAATAAATCTTTGGAATCAATCAATGATACTAAATTTTGAAGATTGGAAATTAAATGGCAAAAAAATCAATATGGAATCATTATTCTGTGAATTCATTTAATTTGATGGGTACCAATTTTTTTTATTTAATGATAAAGGATCAATTCATGGATTCTTAAATTCATGCTTCTAAAGTCTGCAGCATACAGATCAATGTTGAACTTCTTTTTCATTGGATATTAAATTTTGTGGGTCAAGTGTTCCCACGAAAACCACAAAAATTAATGCCACATTAATATAGGCATGCTTTTATCCACGCTAAAAGCATGTCTTAAGCTTTACATATCATACAATGAAATAATTATACCTTCTATAAATCAATAAAAAATGTATTTACCACTCAGTTTGAACATGGCTTACTACAGTGGAACTCACCATAGAACATTTCTATCACTCCATGTTACAGGGCAGTTCTTTGGGGCATCCAAGTCAATGGTTTGAGGCTGGAGTTGTAGGCTAGCTGCAACACGTACAATAGGTCTGGCCCTGGAAAAAATCAGATATCATATCATATTACACTTTCTAACCCATCTAAGGACATGCAGTTCTTTTTTTACAAAAGCAAAACTAAATACAGAGGGTTTTTAAAATATTATATGCATTATCTTTGTTTATAAGCATTGAACTTTTCCTTCATCTTTCTCTTTCTATCATACTGTAACAGAGAGTATTTCAATGTGCTTTAAATTTCTTATTATCGGTTTTGAAATGCATTTATAACATTTAAGTGACTTGTCTTTTGTTATAGGCCTAAAACATAGAAATCTTTTTTTTTTGTGTTGTTTAATCTTTCGCAAATATATCATTGTAAATATATAAACGACACAAAATTTGAAAAAAAAATAAACCTCTCTTAAAAATGTAAACTTTTACAGTAACAGAAAATATTTAACATAATTTATTTTAGACATTAAAGAATGTCTTGAATTTGTTAAGGAAGATTGTTTTTAACTTTTTTTTCATTGATTACTTACCACAACTGTAAAGCTGCATTTGACTCATATGCACCAATCAAAAGATCTGTAACAAAAAGACAAATCCTTAGCGTTTAAATACATGTATAATTGGCAGACCTGTTTACCCTATCTGAAGCCTATCAGTAAGACAGTCATTATTTTTCAAATTTTGTCTTTAAAATCTACACAGAGTTTAAAACGCAGCAAAATATGATATAACTAATAATGATTCACTGATAAGTAGAAGAAACTTGCCAAGTCTACATTTTAGAAAATGAAAATGAGCAAGAGGCCATTCTTATCTTTCTGTAAATAAAAGAAACCAGCATTCTAAAAAGCATAAAAAAAACCAGTCAAAGTAAAAAATGGCCAGATGTCGTTAAACAGGAAAGAGGTATTCGACAGAAATCAAATCAAACCATATGGTACCCAATGTTGATGCTGCATACCAAATAAAAAGAAGCTGTACTGATAAGTAGTAGTTGTTGGAAAAACTATTCAAGAAAAATTTCTCCCTGTAGGGAAGGCCACCTGCCCAACTTTCACCATTTTATAACCCAAATTTTTCACTCTGGAAAGCTGGCCAAAAATACCATTGTTGACTCTGTCATCTGTTTATGTTTTGGGAACAGATTTTGAAGGGATGACAAACCTGGATACTGGTTCCTGTCCATATCAAGTCCTCCTGACAATGAGAAACCAAAACTCTGAACAGATGGGAAATCAGCTCCATGGATAATCTGCAAATATAAAATTTGTAAGTTAATGTACAAAGGGACAAACAAATTAATTTGAAAGAAAAACATATTATTTCTAACAATTATGTCTATACTTTTTGAATGTGAAAAGTACCTTAAACCAAGTGTTTTGATATCAATGATTTTATTGACATCTTTCAAAACTGCCCCTGTTTTTTTATTAGGAATACATGCATTATTTTATGAGGATTTGGAAAAAAAATCTATTTTTTTTTAAACAAGTAGAAACAGGTAAATATAGACAAAAAATATCGTTTTCAATATGTACTGAGAGACTGCTGTAAGAATTCTTGTTATCCTTATACATGCATAAAGTTTCATAAAGATATCATGCTCCTTTTGTGGAAAAGCAACTTTAGCAAGTAGGTAAACCTAATTTTGGACAGATGAATGAACCTTAACACTATTTTGCCTTTCTCCTTTCATTAATGGTCTAAACCTAAGTAAACTGTATTACCTGAGAGACTTGTGTGAGAATTCCTTTCATGGATCCATGGTAGATATATACGGCTCCCTTCCCCTCTTTTCCTCCATATGGTGCCCCAACTGCCAGATCTACAGAGATAAAATCAGGACATTTTAAGATTGGGTAGTTGTTCCAGTAATAATGTTCTTCTCTCACATGGCATATACTGTATAATCATTCATTTTCTTGGGGATAAAATTTTGTGGTTCAGAGCACAAAACTGAATTTGAGGGGACAAATTTTCGTGGATATTTAATTTTGGGTATACACTCATCAACTAAATATTCTAAATTCGTGGGGATTTAATTTCATGGATTTCTCCTTCCCACGAAAAAAACGAAAATAAATCCCCCACGAATATTTCTGCTTCTACAGTATTTCACTTCTTCCAGTTCAGTTAAAAAATAAATTGAAAAAATGATAACTGAGAACAAGCTCACAAAAGGATTTCAGATGATATACTTCCTTTATGTAAAGTTTCATCAAAATTTATCAAACAATTTAAATATTACAACCAAGACATAATGCTGTTTTTTTTTTGTTTCTGGTTTGTGTTTAAGCTGTGATTTATTATCATCCTTTTCTTTTTAACAAGTATATCCATGAGGGTCGGGAAGACCTTTTCCAGGACACCGGGATTGGCCATATTATTGAACGGGAATATGGGAAAAGCGACTAGCGGGACACGGGAACCTGCATTTTATTTTTCGGGATGCAGGATGGGTAGTTTTTATTATCCAGGAAAATGGGATTATAAAATTTATTTTGACAGGAATTCGGGACAGGACCCCTAATCTATGAAGCATTAACAATTTAATTTTTCAAAAATCTTTATATTTAGAAACAGTGAAACAGGGATGCAAAACCTTGGTGTTTTAATTTTAAGGTACATTGTGGAAGCATAATTGGTTTCTTAAAATTCTATATTAATTAAGTCTTTAAATCCAGACCCTTTTTATAATATACTCCATATTTGGTGACAGTTTGAACCAAGGAAACTTTTTATCTACCTTTGTAACCATCATAATTGATGTCCCCAAGCCCTGTCACAGCTGCACCAAATCTTGACCTTGGATCCTGACCTTCCAGTATGTCATACCTTCTCTTTGGACTAAATTCTCTCTACAAAAATAAGGTGAAAACCTTTACCTTATTTAAGACATAATGGGAAATCAAAGCCCTCTTTACCAGAGGCTGAGAGCTTATATTTATAGATGTTAGTTGTACTATACAAGTGTTTTTTCCTGGGTGGTTTAATTTTACTAGGTTATTTATATTCCAACTTCTATTTGGGACAAGAAAACATGTGAAAAATTAAGAACTGTAAAAGTAAATCAAACACATAGAACCTCACAAAATACTTTTTTTGAAAACGAATAGCCCTTTATTAACATAAAATACTCTAAATGTTCCTGTGAGAGAAAAAAAAACAACACTTTTATATTTTTTTTGTTCTTTATATCCATGAATGAGCATGTATAAAACAATAAAATGAAACATTATTTAGAAAGCAGGCTCTTAAAAATCCATTTGATCACTTTATACTTTTCAAAAGGCATAATTTTTGAATTCAGACCTACTTCTGTTGAAGATTAATGTACCAATAGAAGAAAATGAGATGTGGAATAAGTAAGGACTATTGTCTTGCAACCAACAAGAAGCAAGTACTCAAAGTGAATACTTTATGGTATTTCCTATTGCCAATTTAACAGTAGTTTAAAACTAATGACGTGCCATGTACATTTATTCCACATCCCTTTGTAAAAAACATACTTGTCTGTTTTGGTAAAAGACATAGACTCTTCCTGTGTCATAATTGTCTTTAGATGTGTAGTTAGAAAACAGGGGTGCCCCAACAATGATGTCATCCAAGCTAAAATAGAAATAACAAGGTTTAGTTAAACTACAGGGGTTCCCAAACAATGATGTCATCTAAGACAATAAAAAGCTTCGCCGAGTGCAGCATGATACGACCGCAACATGTTGAACATGAACCCTGTATGTTTTAGGCCAAATATGGATAGTCAATTGCTCTGGACACATGCAGCCCATGGTGGACTGACAAAGGTTTTTGACACATGCAGTTTTTGGTGGACTTTCCACTTAAATTTTAAAAGGAATTATTTATTTTTTCCAAAGGAGATCAAAATTATACCACAAATTTTACATATTGGTCCCTAATTACATTAAAGGGGGAAAAAGGGGGTTGCAAAAGTTCATTCTTAATTTTGTATTCACTATTTGACAAGAACAAGCATGCAAACGAAATTTCAAAATCGGACCACTTATATAAAAGTTTTGATTTTGGCCCCTAATTACATATAAATGGGGGGAAAAGGGGGCCCGCAAAAGTTCATCAGGTTCATTCTTTTATTGTTAGAACATTCTTCACAAATTTTACAGCAATAAGCCAACTGGAAACAAAGTTATGGTGGAAACAATAAAATATTTAAATTTTTTGCCCCTTTATGGCCCCTAATTTGAAACAAAACAAGAGGCTCCCAGGAGCCTGAATCGCTCACCTGGTCTTGATGTTGACCCTATAATTTTGTAGAGCTAAATGAGCTGAACATTTAAGCAAGCAACAGCTTTTCTCTACCTGCAATAGTTTTCATTCTATAGGCCAAAAACACCATTTTTCACCTATAAGGGGCCATAACCCCTATAAGGAGTCATCTGACAACTTCGACCCTATGAAGACTTTTGTAGAGCTAAATGAGCTGAACATTTAAGCAACCAACAGCTAATCTCTATCTGCAATAGTTTTTATTCTGTAGGCCAAAAACATGAAAAATGGCTATTTTTCAGGGGCCGTAACCCCTATAAGGGATCATCTGACAACTTCAACCCTATGGAGAATTTTGTAAAGCTAAATGAGCTGAACATTTAAGCAAGCAACAGCTAATCTCTATGTGCAATAGTTTTCATTCTGTAGGCCAAAAACATGAAAAAATGCTATTTTTCAGGGGCCGTAACCCCTATAAGGGGTCATCTGACAACTTCGATCCTATGGAGACTTTCGTAGAGCTAAATGAGCTAAACATTTAAGCAAGCAACAGCTAATCTCTATCTGCAATAGTTTTCATTCTGTAGGCCAAAAACATGAAAAATGGCTATTTTTCAACTTTAAGGGGCCGTAAACCCTATAAGGGGTCATCTGACAACTTCGACCCTATGGAGACTTTTGTAGAGTTAAATGAGCTGAACATTTAAGCAAGCAACAGCTAATCTCTATCTGCAATAGTTTTCATTCTGTAGGCCAAAAACATGAAAAAATGCTATTTTTCACCTTTAAGGGGCCGTAACCCCTATAAGGGGTCATCTGACAACTTTGACCAAATGGAGACTTTTGTAGAGCTTTTGATGCTGAATCAGTAGCGTGGCCTCAGATTTCCTCTATCTCTTATACTTTTTGATTTATAAGCCAAAAACAGTAGTCTGACCCCCCTAGTCTATTTTTAGTAACGGCGGCCATGTTTTTTAACGGATTAAAAATCAAAACACAAGTTTGGTGCAGGACACCCTAAGGATCATTCATACCAAGTTTCATTAAATTCTGTTTGGTAGTTTCAGAGGAGAAGATTTTTGAAAAATTGTTAACAGACGACGACGACGACAGACGACGACGACAGACGACGACGACGACAGACGACGACGACGGACGCCAAGTGATGGTAATAGCTCACATGGACCTTCGGTCCAGGTGAGCTAAAAAAGGGGGGACCCCCAAAATCAATCCCATTCACCCTTTTATGGTAAGGAACATTATTGCCAAAGTACAAAGCATCAGATGACTAGAACTAAAGTTATCATGGCAACAAACATAAAAGTAGCATTTTTGACCTCTTTTTGGCCCCTTATTTCAAAACCAAAACAGGTACGTGGGACCCCCAAAATCAATCCCATCCATCCTTTAATAGTAAGGAATATTATTGTGAAATTTCATTGCATTCGGATTACTAGAACTAAAGTTATCGTGTATACACTAAAGTTCACAGACAACGACGACGACGACAGCATCATACCATTATACCTACACAATTTTTTTGCGGTCGTATAAAAATAGAAAACACACGGCTGAGTTAAACTACAGGGGTGCCCAAACAATGATGTCATCAAAGCTAAGAAAAGAAATCACAAGGTTAAGTTAAATCACAGCGGTGCTCCAACAATGATGTCATCTAAGCTTAAAATAAAAATCACAAGGGTGGGTTAAACTACAGGTATGCCAAAAATTGATGTCATTCAAGCTGAAAATAGAAAACAAAACATGACTCCTGGACCTGCTTTCACCTTAAATTGGCAACACAGGGTAAAACATGATAGCTTGACATATTTGCCTTCAGATCATAACTTATTTTTCTATTAACTTTATTCAACCTAAAATTACACTCATGCCTTTTGTTACACATAAATCTTGCATTTTAAAACCAAATACTTAGGCATACAGACATGTAGTTATTATATATGACTAGCAAAAACATCTGAGCCTTAAAATCCATTACAAAGGGTGTCTGAGAACATTTAAATCTACAACTTGCACACCACTGCACATAGCTGCACGATACTGCACCTCAATAAATGATTCTAAGACCATATGGTTTATAGTTATTGCATAATTTGGAAGATAAGAGATCATAGAAGATGATAAACATTTCCACATTCCAATCTTGAAGTTATCAGAAAATACTGATGTTTATATAAGTTAATAAATAGATTGGGTAAGATAAATATATCAGATGGATTACATATGTTTGATACAATTTTTCTTTGTTTCTACTTTTCTGTCTAAGATTATGTCATGACATACTTAACTGTTTATAAATCAAATATTCCCAAACCCCAAAATGGACAATTTTTAAGACTAAACAACTCATTTTTTCCTTATGTTGACATAATTATGGAATTTGTAAATCTTTTGATTTATTTCCCCAATTCAAAATTGCAACTAAAGATTGATTGTTTTCTGCTTGTCATTTGTGTTTTCTTTATATGATTGTTTATTTAAGGTGGAATATTTTTTTATCTGTGTAAGTTGGAACTATATTTGTGCCCATTACTTTACCTAATCTGCCAACCTCAAAGTCCACAGGTTTTAAGCTTTGCTTATAATAGGGTCTATCTTTACATTAATAGATATGACTTACTTATTCCCATCTAAATCTTGTACAGCCAAGGCATAACCAAAGTAAGCTCCAACCTGAAACATGATATAGAAGCCATTAAATTGTCATCATGATTGATATCATAACTTCAGCCAGAAGTTTTTATAGAGGGATACAAATGAAAGGTTATTTGGTCCATGGATGGACCGCAATATAGTTTTCCTGACATGACTAGTGCTTTTCCAGTAGTTTTTACCAGTATATGTCTTTTTCTACTGCAAAGAGAGGTTTGACAAAACCTCCATGATAATGTACGTAGAACATTGGCAAGTTATATAAAAAATACAAACATATTATAAGATTTCAGTGGGTCAAAATTAAGGTTATGTTTGGTTTTGATTGTTTACAAATAAAATTCTCACATGTTGACATAAATACACAGTTGTTGGAAGAATCAATCAAATTACATCACCTCATATTCATCTTAATGTCTTTAACAGACAAACAATTGTGCTATTTGCATCTTAAAAGTTTCCCCTCCCTATTTTATTGTGTCTACTGTTAATAAAATCATTAACAGCTTTTTATATTGCATAATCAGCAAACTATCTGAAAGCCCTTTTCATGTTTTTCATAATGTTCATTATTATGTAAAGGATTTTTGCGATATGAAGTAAAATCTGTGAGAAAAAATTGAATACTGACAAAGTCATGAAGCGCTTTTCACCAAAAATCAAAGGTTTCAAGAAACATATACTGGAAGTTAATACAGACAGTTAATATGGGCTCCAACATCTCCATCTTTTGTGCTTCTTGTGTTTTGTCTTTTGCATGCATGTAGTCTTTGTAAATGTATATGTCTTAAGTATTGTATTGTGCTCTTATTAGTTATATTATTGGAAAAAAGCTCTTGAGAGCTTGTGTTTATTGTTATTTACAAATCCGAATTCAAATAAATCTTTCTTATCTTATCTTATCTTATTTTATGCAAGGCCATAAAAGATAAAAACATTAACAAAAATCCACTTTAACCTAAAGGTAAACATTTTCCAGATGGACGGACAAACATTTTCCGGATGGAATGACATACAACAGACTCCGCCACTATATGCCCCTACTTTTTTGGTATAAAGCCTTCGGATCATTTATTGAGATGACCGTGTGAAATTGTTTCAAAGTTGCACAGTTTCTATGGTGTTTAGTTAAGTTTATTTAAAAATTATGGAATATTTTTGTATTCTTGATCTTTCATTGTGAAGGAGTATATCCTATGACTCATCAATGCTGCTCTTGCCAAAAATAAAACAAATAAAAAACAGTTCACTTCTCTGATGTTCTTTATTAATTAGATGACTAAGCATAAGAAGTAATTAGTTGATAATTAATTATGACTAATAATTCATCACATTGTAGCTTACATACCAGTGCATTCTTTGTTTATTTTTAGAACCTTTATTATAAAAACAAACAACTATGATACTATTCATAGAAACTTGCAGGTAATTTTTGTGGGAGAATATGCAAGTTTATTGACATGCACTTTGCAGATGAGCCAAGATTCTTTTCAGCTTGCAAACATTTCTGATTGGGACCAATTAACAACTACACATACAAATAACTTGATACATGTAGTTTATGTTTTGAAAATTGATGGGCCTTCAATGCCATGTACAGACAAGTTGTATTGAATTTTTCTGAAGGGACTTTTAAAGGAGGAGTTCCGCCTATAGTTCACTATAGTCAACATGAAAATAACAATTTTTTCCCAGGGAAAATAGGGTTTCAACCCCTCAGAAACTCCCAATGATCCACTTCTGGATCATTTGGACGAGAGCTAGAGATTTGGATAAACAGTGAAATCAGTCTCAACCAAACCGTTTTGGGACTGTTCTGTTGATATAGTTTAAAAATGAAAAATTGAAAGAATTGGCAAATGAAAATCAGCTAGGTTAAGAGATGTTTTGGTTAGTGCAGAGATTTCAATTCACAGTTCATTTAATATCAATAAATTAGTCATTCCCTTTGTAAAGAAACTTGGAAGATATGCTAAATAAAAACAATAAAAGTTGATAGTATGATTAGACAGAGGTAGAACACATTGAATAGACGATAAAGAGATGTGGAATAAGTGTACGTGACACAACCAACATTAAAGAAACGGCAATTTAAAAAATCACAATTGAAAACAGCCAGCAGTCTTCAACATGACCAGAGGTCACTGCTAGCCATCTTGTATTGGCCCAGGACTAAAAATACAATACATAAGATTCAAACAAGTCCCTAGAATATCAAAGAAAGACCCATTTCTGGACTTAAAACAAAAAAAACAGATAGTAGACAAGGACAAACAAAAGCTTTGACAAGGATTCCTGGCTTAGGACAGGCACATATAAAATGTGGCGGGGTTAAACTAGTTATTTGGGCCCAACCTTCCCCCTATTGTTTATCTTGTACAAAGCACAAAAAATAACACACTTTAAAAATCAAATCGATAAAAGTTCAATTCACCAAGAGAGACATGTACGGTAAACATACTTATTTTTGTGGGGTATTTATTTTCACAGATTTAGCAGTCAGGCATATCATGTGAATTTTTATACCCTCAAAAAGACAATGAATATAATATTGCACAGAAAACATGAAAATAAGTATCTGTGCACTTGAGTGAAATTGCATAATTGTAAAAAAAAGTACCTGTGAACATTATAAAGTAGTATGTTTACAGTATTTTTTTTAGACTCTTAGGAATTAGTCCTCGACTTTGGAACTTCTCCATCAATATCGTCAAAAATATGTTCTCACAAAACAAGATTCTTGTTTTTGTATTCCAATTATGTAACAAGAATAACTATTTATACTAATTACTACAGATCAGTGTAATCAAGAGATTTACTTAGATCACTAAATACAATAACTATCTGGAAAATGTCCAAGACATGTAGAGCAGTACAAACTTTGTTTGTGTGAATGTACTTGTAAAAAATCATCAAAGTTCCACTTGAGAAAAGATAACTTCACATGACTCATTCGTCAATAATTATTACATGTAGTAATAAATAAGTTATAGAAAACATGTTCAAATTTCTAAAAAAAAAAATATAGGAAAATGAAAGATACAACGTGTACTGAAGGAAGTTTGATAGATGTAGAAACTAACTGACTACAGGTATAAAGCAGGAAAGAGGTGGAATAAAATATGTTATCTGATGAGCATTTCTTTTCCAATAAAAGTTTCATCAGAGATGCTAGAGCCAAAAAGTTGAAAAGCAAAATATAGAATAAAAGAGATGCTCATCATAATAACCTTTAACCAATTTTCAAACACATAGTTGTAGTGGGACTCTCCATAAAACATTCCTTTGTAATACATGAAATCTAAGAAACTTTATATCTTATCCAAAACTTGAACACTTTTATTTCAAGACAAAATCAATACCTCTATAGATGATTTAATTAATTGGCTCCAACCAGAAAGCCATTACTTTTTATTGTTTATCTCCCATCTTCTTTACCTAACTTATAATGAACCAGTCAAAATTCCAATAGCTTTTTGATTTATGAGAGAAAACCAACTCTGCAATTAACTGAGTCCTGAAATCTATCCAAAAAATCTGTTTTCTGTTATTATTTAATGTGATTTTTGTGTTAGCTCAAACAAAAAGAAAAAAATGTTTTGCCAATATAAATAGATACATGTAGGTTTAAGTGAACATTTTTTTCTTTTCCCAAATGTTGCTTGCATATGCTTTGATTAATGTACAAAGTTGTCAGTATTTTGCAAGTTGAAACAGTTATTTTTAATCATAAACCTTGCACCTAAAATATAAGCTTCTGAAACTTCTTTAGTTTTCAGTATTTTGTTTATAATTATTCAATAGCTCACCTGTTCACCTGTGATATTTTTAATAACTCGAAGTTCCTGGTCATAAATTGTAACCTAAAATGTATAAAGTGTACAGTAAAACATTACCCTTTATGTGAAAGACCAGAAAGAACATGTATGCTTTGATAGAAGGTAAATTGATGAAGAATAAGTGTACGTTACCGAGCTGACATAAATTACTATGGAAAACAGTGGATTTGATGTATCAATGTTTTAGAAAAGACTAAATAAGGCAGGGTTAAATTATTTGAATTGTAGCTTGTGATGTGTAAAGAAAATCTAAGGTAATTTATCATACCACACAGTAAGGGAAGAAGTTATCATTTATTTATTTAAAAAGTAACTCATGAAAACATCATAAGTAAAAATGAACATAGAGGATGAGAATCATTTACTACTTACTTGTCCTTTCAATAGTTCTGCCCTTGGAATGCCAACAACATATTCTACAAAGAACAGAAGAGAAATCAAATATTTTTTTAAATTATCATTTATTTACACTTGATTGGGAAACAAACAAAGCATGTTTAAGGTGAAACTGGTTACAGATCTAGAGAAGGAAGTTTAAAACCTTTGATTTTCATAAGCTGTTTATAAAGACTAATATGAGATAGGCATTGCCTAAATACGACACAGCAAAAATATAAGATGCCAATGAACAGCTAAATTGTATTTTTACATACCTTTTGTGTTGAAGAAAGCCCCCCCCCTTATTACATGAAAGATCAAAGATGGATCCTCTTTTTGGCCCTCATATGACGGAGTTCCACGCCTCAATTGAGGAATAAAATCGTTAAGAATTCAGAACTTGATATTAGATCTAGAGGACCCCATTCCCGAAAAGACATGGACACTTTTGATGCACTGTTTTGATCGTATTTATTTTTATTTTAATCAGTTCATTTTCTAGAATGTTCAGTGTGGGACGAGGTATTTGGGGCGAATGAGCGTAAAAAAAGAAAATGTAAAAAAATGAATTGTTTCGACTTGAGTTCGCGTTGCTGAATGCGGTTTTGTTGTTATGTGTGTGTGTTTTATGTTGTTATGTGGTTTGTTTTGTTGTGATGATTTTTTGTCTGCCGATTTTGTCTTTGTCTTCACGGTTTTATGATACTGATTACCCCTTTGGTACACCTTTGCTTCTTTCATATTTGTTTTACTTAAAAAATGAAGTACTGGTAGCTCATCGTCAGCACAATATTTTTCTCCTTGTTCTATATTTACAAAGAAATTTTTTGGAAGGCGATTAGCAAAATTGGTAATTATTTTCCAATTCACATCGAACCTGTGTGCACGTAAAATTGTGAGAAGCATATCCAGACGAAAAAAATTAATATCAGCATTAGGCAAATTTTTCACGGGAACTTGCTGTAGGGCTCTCCGCTACGAGGTGTGCTCGCAATAATCATTATATGAATAAAATTTCTGAAGTCAAGTAGCTTGCATATTCTTGAAGATTACATCATGAACTGAAATAATCATGGGCCCATTCACCCATGATCACTAGATTCTGGAGATGGGGATTGTGACTGTTGGAGTTTGTATAAGAACATTACCCGTTAGACCCATTCAATAAACATGGGTGCTATAATGGATGAGCAGTTCAACTATAGGACCATGATTCCGAGCCTGGCTATTATCATTTTGATATAAAAATCTGGCTTGATTTTCCTAGTTTCTTTCCCTGTTACCTAAGAAAAATTGGAACAGTTGGGAAGCACAAAGTATATATATATATGAACTTTTTTGGTTAGTTTGTTATTTTTTTTTTTTGCCTTTACCCTTTGCAGGTATTTGGTACAAACCTTGTGTAGAATCATCTTCATTGAAATTACCAACTGCAGAGGAATAACCTACAATGACATACATTTCAAATGTATACTTCTGGTCAGATTGAAAAATAAAAGATATCAAGTGATGAAGAACAGCAGTAAAAGCGCAGTCATTTTGTTTGTCAACCAACTTGTAACAAATATACTTTTAAAATGTAATTGAGTCGTGGAATTACTGTAAACTAATTTATTTTCGTGACTACAATATTTCAGTTTTTGGTCAAAGGGCAATTTCCCATTAATCTATTTTCGTGATCTTCCGTAAAAAAATAATTTTACTCTGAAAATGGGTTAATTTGTGACAATCAATTTTTGTGAATTTCTGTTCCTAACGAAATCTGCAGATAAAAAATGTACATGAAAATAAGTTTGTTTACAATGGTAAATGAGAATTATGAAACATAATCAATCATACTTCATATACCCCTTGCAAGGTATAGTTATAACAGATGGACTCCCATTATATATATTGACTATGTGGAATCACAATTCATTAAAATATGTGAATGTAAAATGAGAATTTCGTGTCCTTATTAAGGAGGTAGTTAAGGGTTATTTCATGCAAGGTTTTCAACCTTTTTATTTTCTGTGTTTTTCATGACTAGATTTTTATAGCTCGTGTTTTCGTGTTGACGTGGTTGTACATGCTCTGTTTTCCAGTATTTTCCCCCGTGTTTGGTGTTGGACAACCTTATCATCATTTTTGTGGGTGATCATCTTTTTGCTTCAAAATCTGGAATACCAAGTTTCAAACTCGTACTTCGTTTTCGGCATTTTTTAGCATGTGTTGGGATCAACCCTTTACCACCCTCAATTATTCCTTACCTCTGTACGAGTCATCCTCTGACATTCCACCTTCTTTAGTATTTAGAGCTTGGTTTCCTCTGTCTAGGAAAATGTTGTAAACTTGTCCTGAAAAATGACCTCACATTTTAAATCAGTTAAGTTAAAATTACCAGTAATTTCTAAGAAGTTATCAATCAAGACCAATGTGCCTTTTAAAATGTATGACTAACATTTACATAAAAAATGTGCTAATGGACAAATTTGAATTGCTGTGAAAATACTTTTTTTGTCAGCCCCAATTAACTTTTGTGGGTTTATAATGATCTTGAAAATTGGCTCTTGCTTTCAATTTATTGTCAGCTTTTTTTAAAAGATGACAATAAATAGGCATTTTTATTTACATCAGCTGATTTTTTTTAATTTGTTAATAATCTCAGTTATGAAAGATAAGAATATTAGTACCCTACAAACAATATATTTCCACAGTAAAAGAACAGGTAGATAACTCTTTACTTATGTGAGGGGGGGGGGGGGTCAACATTCGTTTGGGCGATCTCCTTACCTTGCCAGTAGAATGCCCCAGGAGCACCAATAAGAAGTCTGTTTCCATCCTACAATACAATCACACATATCATCTGTTTACTTTTGTTTGTTGTTATTTTTCTTTTCTTTTTAGAACAAAAACTTATTACTTGAGGTTATCTTGTTATTTTTACTGATCAATTTTTTTTATAAAATTGTGTGAAGTCATCACAATTCAGACAAATATAGGAAAGTTAGTTTGTAGTCAATTTCAACTGTGCATTTAAAAATCTTTCCTAACAATAGAACTGCTAAAGGCATAAATCTAAGAATGCAGATGAAATATCGTGAGATTTTGCCATGTATTTTAACCTTAGTAAATAGTTTATCAAATTTAAGTTATTTAGCAGATATCAGTTTCACTTTTACTAAATGATTGTTTTGTTTCTGTTACAAATTTGATTTTATCTTCCATAATGAAAGTCTAATGTTTCAATTCCTCCATTCATTAAAAAGCGATCATTAGAATTAAAATACAATTTCTTTATTCATTTCATTTATTAGATAACGAAACTGCAATTTTAACTAGTTCTAACTGTGATCGCAAGCGAGTCACATACATGTCCCCTCACGTACCCCTCTTTGTCAATATGTGTTTGGGCATTTGAGAATACCTAATATACCAATTTTCATTAAAAACGGAGTAAGTTTAATTTTTGGCGGGAAACGGCGGCCATTTTGATAATGGCTGACAATAAAAAAATTTTGATGTCAAAAATCAACTCGCCATACCACTATTACCTTATATACCAATTTTCATCAAAATCGGAGTAAATTTAATTTTTGGCGGGAAACGGCGGCCATTTTGAAAATGGCCGACGATAAAAAAATTTTGATGTTAAAAATCAACTCGCCTTACCACTATTACCTTATATACCAATTTTCATCAAAATCAGAGTAAGTTTAATTTTTGGCGGGAAATGGCGGCCATTTTGAAAATGGCCGACGAAAAAAAAATTTTAATGTCAAAAATCAACTCGCCATACCACTATTACCTTATATATCAATTTTCATAAAGATTGGAGCAAGTTTAAGTTTTGGCGGGAAAATGGCGGCCATTTTAGCCGCCATTTTAAAAATGGCCGCGAAAATTTTTTTTCGATACCAAAAATGAACTCGGCATACCACTATTACCTTGTAAACCAATTTTCATCAAGAAATAACAAAGTTGAGAATTTTTTTCATTACTATTACAAAATATATTGTACAAAGGAAGATAACTCAATCTTACAAAAAAATTAAATTTCGATTTTTTGCAAAATTTTGAAAACGGTAGGTCCGATTTTCAAAAATTTTTTTTTAAATGAAAGGTATTAAATATCCACACTTTACCTATAAAGGAATTTTTCCTACCCCTGCCGGATCAGAAATGCCAGGAAAAATTCAACTTCGGTTTCGAGGAGCCATTTTGAGGCCCTTTTTTGACCTATATGGGGTCGTTCGATTTCGACGAAAAATACAAAAAGCACAATTTCCCATTCCATACTCTTGATATATGAAGATTCAGCTTCCTACCTTAAAAGATGTCGAAAAAATGAGGTGGACAAGTTCACGGTCCAGAATACCGAGAAAAATAATAATAACTAGTTCTAATTGTGATCGCAAGCGAGTCACAAAAATGTCCCCTCACGTACCCCTCTTTGTCAATGTCTCTTGGCACTTAATTTATCCAATTTTCATCAAAATAGGAGTAAGTTTAATTTTGGCGGAAAACGGCGGCCATTTTAAAATGGCCGACAATAAAAATATTTTGATGTCTAAAATCAACTCACCATACATATATTACCTTATATACCAATTTTCGTTAAAATCTGAGTAAATTTAATTTTGGCGGGAAACGGCGGCCATTTTGAAAATGGCCGACGATAAAAAAATTTTGATGTCAAAAATCAACTTGCCATACCACTATTACCTCATATACCAATTTTTATTAAAATCGGAGTAATTTTAATTTTGTCGGGAAATGGCGGCCATTTTGAAAATGGCGGCCCAAAAAAAAATTTCGATTCCAAAATTGAACTCGGCATACCACTATTACCTTGTAAACCAATTTTCATCAAAATCAGAATAACTTTAATTTTGGCGGGAAACGGCGGCCATTTTGAAAATGGCCGACGATAAAAAAATTTTGATGTCAAAAATCAACTTGCCATACCACAATTACCTCATATACCAATTTTCATTAAAATCGGAGTAATTTTAATTTTGGCGGGAAATGGCGGCCATTTTTTAAATGGCTGCCCAAAAAAAATTTCGATTCCAAAATTGAACTCGGCATACCACTATTACCTTGTAAACCAATTTTCATTAAGAAATAATAAAGTTGAGAATTTTTTTCATTTATATCACAAAATATATGGTACAAAGAAAGATAACTCAATCTTACAAAAAAAATAATTTTCGATTTTTTGCAAAATTTTGAAAACGGTAAGTCCGATTTTTAAAATTTTTTTTTTTAAATGAAAGGTATTGTATATCCGCACTTAACCTTTAAGGGAATTTTTCCTACCCCTGCCGGATCAGAAATGCCAAGAAAAATTCAACTTCGGTTTCGAGGAGCCATTTTGAGGCCCTTTTTTTACCTATATGGGGTCGTTCGATTTCGGCGAAAAATACAAAAAGCACAATCTCCCATTCCATACTCTTGATTTATGAATTTTCAGCTTCCTACCTTAAAAGATGTCGAAAAAATGAGGTGGACAAGTTCACGATCCAGAATACCGAGAAAAATAATAATAATAATAATAATAATAACTAGCTATAATTTGTGTTGGGATGCCAACACACAAGTCGCCCAAAATCGCCTTGGATACTTTTTCTTCCCATTCAGTACAATAAAATATGTATAGAAATCAAATTTCATTGAAATCGGACAAAGTTTACATTTTTAAGGGGGGCGGGTGTAGTAAAATGGCCGCCATTTTAAAACCGGAAGTCGGATTTTAAATCTGGTCGCAGATTTGAAATCAGCATACCCGCTTTACCCAGATGACCAATTTTCAAGACGATCCGATGAAAAAAAAATTTCCGCCCACTTTTTCCGACGGCCGCCATTTTGAAACAGCGGCCATCTTGAAAATTTCAAAACTTGATTGCACACCTTTAGGTAACCAACTATCCAATCCAACAAGTGTTATTCAATTTCCTTGAACCGTTTTCTTGTATTAGGGAGGACAGCTTCATGATTAAGAATCAGAAGAATAATAATAATAATAAATATTGATGATATGATCTCAGAGATCATGAATGGCTCCCAAACGACGGCACCATGTCGACAACTGATATATTCACGGAAACCAAATATGGTTAAAATCCAACTGTGGGAGTGTAGTGAAAATGGCCGCCATAGAAAATCCAGAAGTCGAATCAACATTCTGAGTGCACCATTGAATTCGGCATACCTGATTTATCCAGATAACTTATTTTCGTGAGCATTAGACTAACTTAAATTTTCGGGCTATTTTTAGAAATCAAAATAGCCGCCATTTGGAAACCGGAAGTCGGATCGAAATTCTGATTGCATCATTGAACTCAGCATACCTGATTTACCCAGATGACCCATTTTCAAGAAGATTCGACAAACTTTTAGTTTTGACTATTTTTAGAAATCAAAATGGCCGCCATTTGGAAACCGGAAGTCGGATCGAAATTCCGATTGCATCATTGAACTCAGCATACCTGATTTACCCAGATAACCCATTTTCAAGAAGATTCGACAAACTTTGAGTTTTGGCTATTTTTAGAAATCAAAATGGCCGCCATTTGGAAACCGGAAGTCGGATCGAAATTCCGATTGCATCATTGAACTCAGCATACCTGATTTACCCAGATGACCCATTTTCAAGAAGATTCGACAAACTTTAATTTTTGGCTATTTTTAGAAATCAAAATGGCCGCCATTTGGAAACCGGAAGTCGGATCCAAATTCCGATTACATCATTGAACTCAGCATACCTGATTTACCCAGATGACCAATTTTCGTGAAGATACGACAAACTTGAATTTTTGGTTATTTTAGAAATTTCTAGAAAATTCACATTTTTGCATTTTACGGAAAAACCGTAAATATCGCTTCCGAATTTTTTTTCGTATTTTTGTTGTACCCATCATGCTCTACAATCATACCAAGTTTCAAAGTCCTGGCCACCTAGGTTCCAGAGATATAAGATTGTCCAAAATCTGGAACATTCCCCGTTGCCATGGAAACGGTAGCCATTTTGAAAATTTCCCACACATTTGGCACAATTTCTCATAAGGGTCTATACTTGGGGAACATTTCATAATGTTTCGATAAACAGTTTACGAGAAAACTTTCGGACAAAAATTTAGGGCGGAAGAAAGAATAATAATAATAATAAGAAACCGAGCAAAAACAATATGTCTCCACAAACTTCGTTTGGGAGCCATAATAATAAGAAACGGTGCAAAAACAATAAGTCTCCCAAACTTTGTTTTGGGCGACTTAATAATAAGAAACCGAGCAAAAACAATATGTCCCCGACACTTCGTGTTCGGGGACATAATAATAATAATAACTAGTTCTAATTGTGATCGCAAGCGAGTCACAAAAATGTCCCCTCACGTACCCCTCTTTGTCAATGTCTTTTGGCATTTGAGATAACTAAATTTATCCAATTTTCATCAAAATGGGAGTAAGTTTGATTTTGGCGGGAAACGGCGGCCATTTTTAAAATGGCCCACAATAAAAATATTTTGATGTCAAAAATCAACTCACCATACATATATTACCTTATATACCAATTTTCATTAAAATCGGAGTAATTTTAATTTTGGCAGGAAATGGCGGTCCAAAAAAAAATTTCGATTCCAAAATTGAACTCGGCATACCACTATTACCTTGTAAACCAATTTTCATCAAAATCAGAATAACTTTAATTTTGGCGGGAAACGGCGGCCATTTTGAAAATGGCCGACGATAAAAAAATTTTGATGTCAAAAATCAACTCGCCATACCACAATTACCTTATATACCAATTTTCATTAAAATCGGAGTAATTTTAATTTTGGCGGGAAATGGCGGCCATTTTTAAAATGGCCGCCCAAAAAAAAATTTCGATTCCAAAATTGAACTCGGCATACCACTATTACCTTGTAAACCAATTTTCAATAAGAAATAACAAAGTTGAGAATTTTTTTCATTAATATCACAAAATATATGGTACAAAGAAAGATAACTCAATCTTACAAAAAAAATAATTTTCGATTTTTTGCAAAATTTTGAAAACGATAAGTCCGATTTTCAAATTTTTTTTTTTAAATGAAAGGTATTGTATATCCGCACTTAACCTATAAGAGAATTTTTCCTACCCCTGCCGGATCAGAAATGCCAGGAAAAATTCAACTTCGGTTTCGAGGAGCCATTTTGAGGCCCTTTTTTTACCTATATGGGGTCGTTCGATTTCGGCGAAAAATACAAAAAGCACAATCTCCCATTCCATACTCTTGATTTATGAATTTTCAGCTTCCTACCTTAAAAGATGTCGAAAAAATGAGGTGGACAAGTTCACGATCCAGAATACCGAGAAAAATAATAATAACTAGTGTTGACTGTGTTGGGGATGCCCAACACAAAAATATCTCCCAAACGTACGCATATTGTCACTCTTACATTAATTTTGACATCGCACCCAAACTCGCTATCATTTGAAACCTCTAGATACCAAATTTTGTGGAAATCGTAGTATTTTGACAATTTTCCCATTTTTGGGACCGAAAAATCACATTTTCGTAAATAACTCGAAAACCGTAAATATCGCTTCAAATTTTTTTTTCGTATTATTAAAGAGCTCCTTTTGCTCTATTAACCTACAAAATTTCAGAACCCTGAGCACCTAGGTAACCGAGATATATCAATGTCCCATATAATGACCTTTTGCTGTTTCCATGGAAACGGCGGCCATTTTGAAAATTCCGAATAGCCTATTACCAACTTTGGGACCCACCTTTCCACCATACACAATTTCATGAAGATCCGTCAAGTCCTTCTATGAGATGTGGCTCGGACAAGTTCATGTCCGGAAGAAAAAAAAGAATAATAATAAGAAACAGAGTAAAAACAATATATCTCCCAAACATAGTGTTTGGGAGATATAATAATAATAATAATAATAATAATAATAATAATAATAATAATAAGAAACCGAGCAAAAACAATATGTCCCCGACACTTCGTGTTCGGGGACATAATAAGAAACCGAGCAAAAACAATATGTCCCCGACACTTCGTGTTCGGGGACATAATGAGAAGTCAAAATGAATATTGTTTACAAAATGATGTTTTATTTTCAAAATGAAGAAAACCTAACAACAGTTTGTACTGATTTCAATGGTCTAAGGGGCATAACTTGCTAACTGAATTTGTACTAGACATCTTAAAAATTTACAAAAACTAATTATAGAAAAAAGAGTACTGAAATGCAGAAGTCTGACATAAGCATAATGTACAGAGGGATAATCACCTACATGTATATATGTGTGGCATTTGGGCTGCAGTTCAAAACAATGAAGAGAACAAATAGAATTTTTTTTATCTTATAAATGTTTAAGGTTAATTTGCTATATTGCATTCTTTTGACCTTGACCCTAACTAATCACTTTATCTACTGCAGTGTATTGTTTGTTTAACCTTTGACTTATTAAACTACTATTTGATTGAATGTGTATTGGTTTTGTAATTAACCTATCACCTGCTGATGATAGACAGAAACATTTATCTTATTTTATCTTACAAACCTACTTTGTGTTCCCTCCATTTACAAATTTTATTGTTAGGCCAAACAAAGAAGGAAATTAGATGATTAAATCAAACCATATTTGTAGTGCCTTATGAAATCCTTTATCATGAATGCTTTTCAGAAAAAAAAAAAGATTTTTCTTTCTTTTTCTAAGTTCTTTTCACTTATTCATTTTCTGTTTAATGATAGTACATTATGTTAGATGCATTTCTATAAGTTCTATAGACATAATAGATAAAAGTGCAAAGAGAAACGATCATAAAGAAAATTAAAGAACACAGATCTGTATTAAATTTCTGTTACAGGACTAACTATGGTCCATTGCTACATGGACATAAAGTAACAAAAAACCTAATGTTAAACTGTAAAAATACCCATAATCCATAGGTAAATATTTTACCCAAAATCCTGTATGAAAATTTGACTCACATTTGCTAAGGCAGCACTGAATCCAGACTGACAAAATCCCTGTCTATGAAAACCCCAATTAGCTGAAATATAGAGGAGCATTCGATCTAACTAGGGATATGTATGACAACAATGACAGAAACCAGAAAGGACATTCACAGGAAGTAAAGTGGAATTATGGGAAATGGAGTGCTGATGAATTCTGTGAAGTGTGCTATTTTGGAATTTTGAAATTTGGTACAAAATGTGATGCAGAATGTTTTGCATGGCATAGCAAGTCACTTAATTATAAGAAATCAGAAATACAAGTATGCACATGTATTATAACAAGCTATAAAAATTGTCATAACATAAAAGCTTTTTTAAAATAAGAAACTCTTTGATGAGTTTTGAAGGAGAAAGATAGGTACCTGAACCAATCCCCATCCCAATCCCCTTACCTCCACCATCCCTGTTGCTGACCCAAAAATGAACGTTCTGGTTTTCACATCAACAACACATTTGCACAGTGACTTAGCTTACACATTCATAATAAACCTCAGTGATGACATGATGATGTAGTCTAGAAGCTATAAAGTCATGTGACATAACCATTTTGTCCTCCAAAATGAAGATGTTGGGAAGGGTAGGCAATTCAAGGGTAAGAAATTCACAGTAGAAGTAGTTCAATACATTTATCTCTGCTATATAGCTATACTATTTTTGTAAAATTATTCAGGTCCCCTGCCCAAAAAAAGGGTGCAAAAGGCAACCAGACCAAGGGTTTTTTTATAACATGCAATGATCTTTTGCCTTTTTAACATGAATACAAAATTGCAAGAGCAAATGTTTTCCCAACAAACAGTTAACTTTTTAGAGATCCTTATATAGTCAATTGACAGATCAAGTTTTGTATGGAGGACAAAATAGTTGATTTCTTATGAATGTAATAGAATGAGGCTACTTCAATATGCTTCTGAATGAAAGATAATAGAAGATCATATAGCATCTAGATTTCTAGAACATGAGAGATTATGCCAAGTATTTGATATTGTATTTTGCAAAAGCTTATTCTATATAATTTGAACTATAGCCTTAGTGTTCAGTGGCTGTAAAGTCATGCTCTATGCCTCATATTTTGTCTCTCTAAATGTTTTCACTATCATCATGCCATATAAAGATTTTGTTTTACTTAATTCAAGGGATGTAATTCATAACAACTATTTAAGTAAATCATTGAATTGTCTCCCTTATGTATTTTTTAGCTTAACCATTCTCTTTTAAAGAGTTGCTTTTCATTGCACACACAATTCAACTCTAAATATTTTTCTAGAACTAAAATGCAGTGGCGGATCCAGAAATTCTAAAAGAGGGGGCCCACTGACTGGCCTAAGAGGGGGGCCGCTTTGGTCACACTTCAGTGATTTCCTATATATTCAACCAAATTTTTCCGCCAAAAAGGGGGGGCTGGCCCCCCCCAGCCCCCCCACCCCCCTGGATCGGCCTATGAAATGGCTGATCAATGGTCACCATTTTAGATCAGATGTAATTGCCAAAAAAGCAATGAAAATCTAGGGGATTTTATACCCAATAAACCTAGGTTTTTTAAGGTAGAGAGGTACATAGTAATACACTATTGATAGTTATGTTCTAGAGTTGTGTGGTGCAAGAAATAACAGCTCTTTGATCAAGAGAATGACTATATTTTCACAACATATTTGGGTTTGGTTTTTTTCTACAAGTATAACACATTGATTTCAATCATTATTAAGACAACAAAAACACCATTTTTTATGATTTACAACAAAATATATCATATAAACACTTATACCTTACAACAAATATATAATAATAAATGTACATTATTTTCTAGAGTTTTATACATACACACAAAGACTATTACACACACACAACAGAAAATACATTGATTACAAAAAAGTCATTAAATATAAATAATAGTAAATGTCACAAGGGGAATGACATATTTAACTTTATATGTAATACCATATTCATCATTATAATGTATTTTAAAGTAAATGTTGTAAATAATAACACAAGTCAACATTACATTTCCTTATGATAACTGTAAAATCATCATATAATATATATATAAATATGATATTCATATTCAAGAGCAGCTAGTAGGTGATAAAATATGAAAACGAAATATTATTCAGAAAATTGGCTTTAAATTGCCAAAGATAAAATATCTAAAAAAATATTTTAAAAACTGCCTTTGGCAAAGACAAAGTAAGTATCCTGCTCAATTTAAAGATGAAATAATGCATAACTTGTGCAAATTGTATCAACCCCATTTTATGAAATCTAGCTTTTGGTTTTGATTTGTTGGTTTGTTGTTTTCAGAAATAATAAGTTGTTTCCATCAGTGATTCTAAGAGAACCAGTCTCCATATCATCAATAGCTTCCATTGATTGTACAAGATACCAATATTTTACTAACACCAGAGTAGAAGTGCCAAAGATGAAATGACTTATGACCAAAAACAAATAGAAGAAGAGAATAAGGAAGAAAGATCTATTGAAAACTATGACATTTGTGATAAATATGGACATCCAATGCAAATACCACAACAGAGTGGATGAAGATGAAGTTCAAGCAAATGGACATTTTTCACAAATCTTTAATTTTACCATAAAATACGGGAAACTTTTAAGAATGAAACACATTTTATAAGTCAAACTTCCAATAATCTTCCATCATTATATTTATCAATAAGAACAGGTGAATATAATTTCTTCCAGGGAGAATTTAATGGGTTTATCATATTGTAATTTTGACAGGAACATACTGTCAGATTTAATGGGCCGATTAATATTTAGAGGGGGTGGAATTCCATATTGATAGGGGGTAAAGTAAGGACTGGACATATGGAATGATAAATACAAAGAAGGGGAGGAAATCAACTTTTGAACAAGCTAACAAATTGATACCCTCGCTCCATACAAAACTTTAAAAATCTTACATCCAACTATTTCCCCTGTGAAGATCTAAGTGTAATGAACTTTCTTCATTAACATTTACTGTCATGTAAAATTTCATCAAAATCCATTAAGCGGTTACACAATTGTTTAGAAAGAATTGGCTTATGAGATATGTGGACAAACAGACAGACAGAAAGCAGGATTCCTAATAACCCCCATGATTGGTGTGTTTAAAATAATGATTACTCAAGGAAAGAACTCCACATGTTGGAAATAAAAGCAATGTATGGCAAGACTTATTGAGGAATTATTGTTCTGGGTAATAGGAAAAGTATGAACAGGACTCAGAAACAACAAAGCTGATCTCATAAAATAGTATGATCCTACCTCCACACAGCTAGTTTATTATGGACAAGAACAAGTCTTATTCCTAAGATACTTTCATTGAAATGATCCCTGATGAATGACAAGGGAATAGAGTTGCATATTAGAAAATCAAGAAATGCAACAAGAGGCTCCCAGGAGCCTAAATCGCTTTTGAACAACCATACCAAAATTGTAGGCATTGGACCTAAGGTGTTAGAGGAGTTAAAGTTTTAAAAAGTTTATGAATCAGGGAGGCCTAGTGATGACAATAGCTTACATGACCCTATACAGGTCAGGTGAGCTAATAATTTACTGATTTGACTTAAAAAGATAGTTAGGTTAATGATGATCCACAGATCAATACTTGAAACATAAAACAATTTTGCTACATGAACTGCATCATTCAACCAATTCTTTCATTACACATAGAAGTCATTATAGGATTTTTATGTTTAATCATTTGTCAACTTGGATCATGATTGCACAAGATAGATATGATCTGCTGAAGTTTGAATCTACAACAAACCTTCTCAAAACATACACTCTTGAAAACTTCTATACCAAGAAATAAATAATGAAAGAAACTTAGTAAAACTGTGTGTGCATTAACTTGCATATCCATGCAGCTTACAAAAAATGCAAATCAAGATGCATAATAAAACAAAACAGAATATATAAATGCATGCACATGCTCTAAATGAGGTTTTCATAAGTCTGGTATTCTGAAAATTAAGCGCCTGTTTATATTTTCCTATCAAAGAGGCTTGAAGGCATTTTTTTTGGGACACAATTTAACAATTATTTTTTATCAATAAATTGAGCTATGAAATAAAGACTTAAAAAACAAGTCAAGCGAACAAATCAAATACGCTTTGCAGCGAACAATTGCTTGCTTGCGACGACATTTGACCTTTACATTAAATATTAAGCTATATGGGAATAAAAATTGAATCTAATATTTTAAGTTCTTTTTTATTTTCACTTTTAAAACTTTTCCTTAAGTTTAAAACCCAATTGCAAGAAAGCATCCAAAGCAAATAAGAGAAAGGGGCTTACAAAAATAAACTATCGGTAATTGAATTTTACTTTTAGTTTACAAGTTAAATTTAAATTTTACATGTATAACAGAATGGCTTAGATATGAATGTAAATAGCAACAACTGTGAAAACTGCATGTATATCTTCATAGCATATTTCTATGTTTTATATTTTACGCAACAAAAACAGACTTACAGCGGTAATCGATGCTGAGAACCCTGCCGTACATTTACCATGCTTATGGTGCTGATCCACGTCCTCTCGCATTTCCACGGCTACAATAAAACAAAGCAGTCATACCCTGGTACCCAATCATCTCAAAGCAAACCAAATAACACATTCCATCAATAACTAGCCTCTAAACAAAACACAAGCAGGAATTTTCTCCCTTTTGGACTCAATCATAAGTTATCTCCCTTTATAAATATTCTATAATCTATCCCAGTATTTTTTTCATAAATGAAGATATCATTTTCCAAAAATCAGTTTTTCTTTTGGACAGATTTTGAAATGTTTAGAATGGGTCTTTGACTTCCATTTATTTTATTTTTTTCATGATGTATGATGTATAATTCTTTGTTTATTCAAAATCTGTATCCTTCGTGTATCTTTCATATGTTTATACTTTAGTTTTAATGGTAACCAATATTAATTAGAGTTGGTTAATTTTAATTCAAGCTGTAATACAAATCCATGTTAAAATGTTGGTTATCCTTAAAGTGCCAAAACACACCCCTCAAATATGTGCTTCAATTACTTAAAGTTGATTAATAAAATGTAAGTCAGTAGATAGTAATTATCAAGTCGATATAAACTCTGTTATTTTGCAACTTCAGTTATTTAAGTTAGTAAGCTTCTTGTATAAAATTCACATAATGTTATTGTTTTAGCAAAAAATTTTCTTAATTTATAGGTGCCAAGTTTTGTGTTAATACAACTTTTGATTTTAAACACTACATCTCAATAAAGTAAAAATGACAGTATTGGCCCCTTCACGTTAAAGTGTTTAAACCCTTTGATGAAAAGTTTTATCCACTTGAATGGTGTATCCTATAATATTTTAAGACTTCCAAACCTTAAATAATTATAAGCTTAGAATATTCACATATCACAAATTTAAAGAAATAAAGCAAAGCAAAAGCAAACAATTTTCAAAAAATCAAAAAAGGAAGAACAAAGCTATCAACTAAAACAGCCAATCACAAGGTCACAAAATTTAATTAGCATGTTGCTAAAAATAGATAAAAGGGGTCACATGTACCTGTGCATACATTATAAAATAGGCATCTACTAGCTGCTGAAAATCACATTTAAAAAAAGCCTAAACTAACTACATGGACATCATCTTTAAATCATTAGAAACTTTTTGGTGTACTATAATGCATTCTTCATACATGGTCTTAATTTCAATAAAAGGATTCACAAAAATACAATGCATCCTTGTGAGTCCTTATGAAATAAAAAAAAATCAATGATATTCAAACAATTTTTGTGACTATTAGCAAACAAAACATCATTTTTACTGTTATTCATTACATGTACTAGAAAACAAGAAATCCCTGCAATTTTTTTTTTTTTCCAAAGAGCCAATTATTCTGAATGCTAATACATTTTGCAAATTGCATTGATAATTGAAAAATAAACAGAAAACACCTTGCCTCCTTGTCAAAATGAAAGACAAGTAAGGAGTTACACTTTATCTGAAACTGAAATGTTCATGAGCAATTTCCTGAAACACAAGAAATATTTGTTCTGTATTCAGTGTGTCAAGACTGTGTAAAAGTAACATAACTTTTTTCTTGCATTTACTGGTACCTGTAATACCAAAACTGTTACCCTAATGTCACATCAAGTTACTGTGAAGGTATTATTGTATAAGGGGGGGGGGGGGGGGTACCAATTTCTTTTTGTGATTGGGCTGATCCACAAGTACAGTAATCCAATGACAAGAGTTAACACTAAAGTATGTCTCGCCTGCCGGCACCATCAGAAACAATTATTCTTTCTTACTTCCACTATATTTTGAATTTACATGGATTTTCAGTTTCTGAGATCAAAAGATGTTTATAGAACTTAAACATTGCAAATATATGCAATAAAAATAATCAAAGTCACTCAACCGGAAAATCAAGGTCAAGGTCAAAAGATGGGGATGCAACTGTGCTAAGCTACTACTGGGGCATATGTATACCAAGTTTCATCAACCTAGGACCTATAGTTCTTGAGATATGGAGGTGCTCGCAAAACTTTTCCATTGCTATTATATGTATTGAAAATTGTCAAAGTCACTCAACCGAAAAATTAAGGTCAAGGTCAAAAGATGGGGATGCAACTGTGGTAAGCTAATACTGGGGCATATGCATACCAAGTTTCATCAACCTAGGACCTATAGTACTTGAGATATGGAGGTGCTCGCAAAACTTTTCCATTGCTATTATATGTATTGAAAATTGTCAAAGTCACTCAACCGGAAAATCAAGGTCAAGGTAAAAAGATGGGGATGCAACTGAGCTAAGCTACTACTGGGGCATATGCATACCAAGTTTCATCAACCTAGGACCTATAGTTCTTGAGATATGGAGGTGCTCGCAAAACTTTTCCTTTGCTTTTATATGTATTGAAAATTGTCAAAGTCACTCAACCGGAAAATCAAGGTCAAGGTCAAAAGATGGGGATGCAACTGTGCTAAGCTACTACTGGGGCATATGCATACCAAGTTTCATCAACCCAGGACCTATAGTTCTTGAGATATGGAGGTGCTCATAAAACTTTTCCAAAAAGTTAACGCCGCCGTCGCCGCCGCCGTCGCCGCCGCCGCCGCCGTCGCCGTCGCCGCCGGTAAAGTAACACCTATGTCCCGCTCTGCTTCGCAGGCGAGACAAAAATGAATAAAATAACTAAAGTTGGTACCAATTCACCAATGAACACTCTCACAGTAAATTGAGTGCATGAAACCATTGATGCCTTTACACTGGGGTTTAGTCACCATTAAGCAGGTTCTTTTCAGGGTCACAGAGATTAAATTTGTGCTGGGCCAATGGAACTCCAAAAATAAATCCAGCAAAATATCCATCCATCATGTCCATTTGAATAAAATACATATAAATATGCATTAAAAACCCTCCAAAAAATATAACCAATACACTAATATAAACGTTACAGATATAAAGATTACATAAACTTACAATTTCTACATGGAGCATATTCTGTGAATGTTGCTGAGCTGGGACGTCCCAAATAACATGATCCAACAGGTTCTACTTTGTCCAGATCTGATGAGTGATATTTGTATCGTGGGGCACATGCCTGAAAATGGAAAGTCATGACAATTATCTTGATCTGGAGGAAAATGATGCCTTGTTTTACACATTTTTTTTTTATATTATACAGTGGCGGATTCAGGGGGCGGAGGGGGCTTACCTCCCCTTTGAGAATTTTTTTTTTGTATAAAATTGACCAAGCGACTTCAAATTTTCATCAAAATCTGACATTTTTAGCAATTACGCCCCCCCCCTTTCACAGACCTCTGGATCCGCCCAGTTATATAAGTACCTTTACATATAGCTATAGTGTCTCCTACAGTAAGAAATTTCTCCATCCCAAGATATTTCATGTGAGCTTTAGCAAGAACAAAATTGAGGGGTGGAGAAACTATTTACCGGGGTATTTATACTTCTTCTGAAAACTACATAACCATTTGAGGGTTGGAGTTACATGTACATTTAAAGGCTTTCCCTGAAGGATATACTAATACTCCCATGAAATTTTTGAAAACACATTAAAGTATGAAATAGAGGGAAAACTCGTATGGAACTTTAACTACTGCCTGGTGATCAAAGGTGATTAATTTGCATATCACTTGGTTTCGGTTGATATGATCACAAATAACACATGTATTTGTTACACTGAATGACTCTATCTGATTGTACTAATAAAACACCTCAATCATTTCAATATGTGGTACTTCATCTGAATGGATACAATGGATATAAAGACTGGCATGGAGTTAAATCATTGTCTTTCTAAGTTGGTACCCATAGCAATCTATTCATAAAGAACTGTTTTATAACCTTTTGTTATTGGGCTTAAAATACAGAAATTGCCACGTGGGTTGGCTGAACCACCTTAAAATTCTAGTATGTGTACGTTGTATACATACAATGATTACATGTTGCATCAAAATGAGCTCAAGACAAAGGAACAAACCATAACATGATGGGTGTGAAACTACTTACCCTTCTGGTACAACCAAGTTCACTTTTGTTTTTACACAAGTTAGTGGGTGCTGATTTCATTGTGTGTGTGTGTGTGTGTGTGTTAGGATTTAACACCCTTTTCAATGAACCTAGGCCATGTAGAGCGGTCAGTTTTAATGGTAGAGGAAACCAGAGTTCTCAAAGGAAACCACAGACCTTGGACAATTAGTTGCAAAGCCCTTTGCTTGTAGTCTCAATGTCATCAGTGTATCCTTTGCTTTTTTTTCATTTGATTACATGTATTAGCTTTGCTTCTTTACCATAGACTGCATATGAATTAACAGCTGCACCCTCTATAAACACTCTATTTTTAATTGGTTTATCTTTTTCTACATCTATGTCTGTATTATAGATAATAGATCACTGCTATCATTAATCGTTGTCTGTTTGGGGGCCACAAAAGGGGGGACCATATGAAAACAAGACATAAAGCAACATCTTGCAACATTTGGGGCGGACAAATAGACCCAAACACTATATGCCCCCTACTTTCGTACATGGGGCATAAAAAGAGGGTTTAAACTAGAAAACTTGATGACTTTTTAGTTTACATGCTTTAGTTCAGTAAATAGTCATTTTCTGTATACATGTTTCATCTCAAATATAAACTTTTTAAAAGTATCCATGCTTTGTATATCTGACCCCATTTCCTCCATGACGTATCACATAACTTAATATTGAGCTGTGATCTACCTAAGTAATATAGCCCTCAGTCAGTGTCAGTGTTTACATCAATCTTCACGATTTGTTTACATTCCTCAGATCATATGTTTTTATGCATATATTACATGATCATTTTATTTTGAAACAGATTTCTTGTAATTAAGTGGCCATTAGGTAAAATCAGGAGAGAGAAGATTGTTTTTACTAGGAGCGTGGGGGGGGGGGGGGGGGGGTGCTATAATGATAACATTCAAATAAATCAAATAACCCAAAGTGATACATCAATCTTTAGAATTTATTTACATATCAGAGATCTAATGTTTATGTCATAAAGTCATCTCTTTTAAATATGATAAGGACACAGCATTGCTTGAAAAATTATTTTCTCTTAATATCTGTTCTGAGTGAACCAGCTATTTGCCAACTCTTTCTTAAATGGCCATTTAAATGGCATTTGCAAACTCACATCATTTTGTATACATTTTATCTTTTTTATTTCTAAACCTTAAGTCCTTTTTCACAAAATGCCTTCCTAAGTTTTAATGTTCCTATTTCGTCATTTTATATATTTCTGTTTTGCAAAAACAACATAAACATTATGCTTCTATAATTATTGATTTGTGTACATGTACTTATAAGAAAACTGATCTGAAAATGAGACAAAAACATCCTTCTTTATAAACTTTCAAAGGAAGTGGTCAATGGGAAGCTGTTTTAAAGTTTTCATTTCCTTTCCTAAATAAAGTGTCATGAGTCTAAATATGTTTTTGTTTTAAAAAGAATTCTTCAAGGTTAACATGGTTAAGCATTTACATGATCAAGCTGAAATCATTATGACAAATATATGCATTTGATTAATTATAAAGTTTTAAGAATTGTCTACAGTAGCGCATCCTTATAGCTTATAAGTATTTGAAAAAAGTAAAATTTTCCCTCAATCATTTGTCCCATATGTCAATGCACCTGTTGTTGAACAGTAGCCAAAGTGTGACCTCATGTCTATACCCATTGAGGAGTACTCACTGCCTGGTGTCAGGCCAGCTCCTTACAGCATAACTTGTCTAATCGATAACAGGCAGCCAGTGGTGGATTCAGAAGAGGGTAGAGGGGGGCATGCACCCTCTTTTATAGAGAAATTTTTGTTTTGTATAAAATTAACAAAGTTACCTTTAATTAACATCACAAATGTGACATTTTTATCAATTTTATAATACTCCCCCTCTTTCACTAAACTCAAATTACTCTGGATCCGCCTACCTACTAGATCTGTTCAATTCAATAATAGAAAATTAAAGGCTTAAATATCAATTCATGTACATGATCAAACTGATCCTATGAACCAATCTCCTTCTACTAAAAGAATGATAAGATACCAACATAGATGTGTGCCATGGATGATGATGCCCCATATGTCATTGCTCCCAATGATGCACCATATATTGTGATAAACAACAGACACCCTAATCCTTAGTATCAGTAATCTTGAATAACCTCATCTACGTGAGCCAAGTGTTACAATTTAGTATAAGCAATGAGATTCATAAAATGAATTTTGGCAATACAACAACATCTCTAGACATCTTCATCCTTAGGAATGATGTCATCTTCCAAAACCCAAAGATTTTAAATATGTTTTATAAACAAGTATCTATATCATCTCTGTTAAATTGTGGGTAGTGTGTTATTGTTAAATAACTTCTGAGATTTTTTCCATAAAACAGCCCTAACCAATTAAACAAGAGGGTTTTTGTCCTATCATATCCATCTTTGATTAAAGAATAGAAATTTCATGTTGGGTTCATGAACATGGGAGAAGGCATTTCTTTCTTCCACAAACACATCAATCTTATGTGTTCAAAAACAAAGGTCAAAAGTTATAACAAATGTTGTATAATACTTTCTCAAGAGTAAGCACTTGAAAAACTAATAACAAATTTAATCACTACATGTATTTCAACTAGATGTACTGAATCATTATCTCTTGAGAGAACAAAGACATCGTGATCTAACTTCATGATTGTACTGGAGATCAAAATAGACAGAGCCGTCTAATGAATGCACATCCCTTGGTCTGAGTCAGGTATACGTATGTGTGTTAATTATCTTATCTATGAACAACAGGTACTTCTTCTTTAATGGCTGATGAGAATTTATGATTGGTGTTGCAGATGGTGAAACATTGGGATGAGAAATAGAGAGGTGCAGTAAGATACAAGATGAGTAATTTATAGGGAGGTTTGGCACCAATAAAACCTGGTTTAACCCATCATTTCATTTTAAATGCATGTACCAAGTCAGGATCATTGTAATTTTTAACTATTCTGGTATGTCTTCCATGTTTAGTCTTTTCTCTTGGACATTGAGATTGATCCTCCAAGTTCGGTAATTTTGTTATTACCTTTATTTATAGAAAAAGTCACTAAGATGGAAGTAAATAAGTCACTGTGATATGAGCTGGTCATGTGCTTTGGAAATACAGAGTACTAAACAGTTAATTTGTTTATGCTGTACACATAGAATTAGCCAATAGTATGGAAGAAAATCAAATGCATCAAAAAGGAAGTACTTAGTATTGTTGTCAGACATCACCTAACCAGCAGGTTGATGGAATGTGTGCATGTCTCAACATCACGTTTACCCTGAAAACACTTGAATTTCAAGATAGTTGAAGATGGCATACTGTAAAACATGGTATGGTACGGTGGTATGGTACGTGGTATGCTACGATGGTATGGTATAAATTTTGCCATACCATGGTACGGTGGTATGGTATGATGGTATGGTATCATGGTATGGTACGAATTTTCATACCATGGTATAAAGTCTATGGTATGGTATGGATTTGAATTTTCTTTTTTCTAAAGTAAATGCATGTTATATAAATATCTTTTTTCATTAACATTATGTTAAACTATAGTATGCCTTATTATATAGAGCATCGTTACATTAAATGAAATTTACAAAAATCTAGTTTAGGTTTTAAAGTAAAATCTCTACACTCAGTGATCATGATAATAAATCACTTTTTTATTGTTCTTATGTGTTGCATGTCCATGATGATGATCCCCAGGCGAAAAGTCATGGTCACTGTCCATGGTCAACCATGGTCGACCATGTTTGACCATGGTCTGGTGACCATGGTCAACCATGATCGACTGCCTTCCGTTAATTGGCACCATGGTCCTTAACCATGGTTGACCATGTGTGACCATGGTCGACCGGTCAACCATGGTCAAACATGGTTCTATTATTTTCAGAAAAAAAATAATGTATCAGTTTACAATCCAAATTAACAATATAATTCAATTTTCTAAGAACAAAATTGATTTATTAATGTGAATTCTGCATGCATTGTAGGTAAATCTATTTCAAAACATGACTAATCTGAAAAATAATTTAATTATCTACAATTCTTAGTGACTGTCTAATGTTGCCATGATAACTCAACAGTCATTTCCATTATAGTTTGAAAGATTTTACACTCATCTTGATTTGACTGTACATTTTGTTCTTTATCTCTCTTTTAATTATGTGTTGGCTCCTTGTTTCTTATTGATCATAGGTTCAAATCTCCATGCTAATAGTGCAACTGATGGGTATTTATAGTCGCGACTAGGGGAAAGCCCCTCTGCGTCGACTTTAATACCTAAACAGGTATAGACTCGCTATGTGCCATGGGTCGTCCAGCCCATGACACACCACCGCCAGTGTTAGCTGTTCCAGGTACATACGCCCTGGAGACAGGGCCCGTCTTCCACCACGAGGAGGTACTGGTCGGAATTCTGGAAGACCATGCTAATAGTAACTCCCAATCCCTATATATGTGGAACCATTTCTGTAAAATGCTTCAAAAGGTCTCCAACTGACAGGTTTAATGCACAAATATAAGAAATAAGATTACTATATGCCCAAACAAGGTTTAAAATAACTAGAGGCTCCCAGGAGCCTGAATCGCTCACCTTGTATTCGATGATACTTATATGCTGGATATTTTATTAAAGGACTGCTACTCTGTGGAATTATCAATTTAAATGTTCTAAGGGAAACAACTCCTATCAAGAAAGGTCTTACAACTTTGACCCCATTACATAATTTTTAGATCTTTATGTGCTTAACCATATGCAATTTAATTTTTTCAAATATCTTGTATTGTTTTCAAGATGTAAGCCTTAAAAGAGCAAAATTTGAAAAAAAACAAGAAAAAGGGCAATAACTCCTACAACCATTGTAAGATCTTCTTCAAAACTTCAGGGCAGGTAGATCTTTATGTGCTGATCATTATTATCCAAATAGAATTTTAATATCTATTACCATTTTTGAGTTATTTGCAAAAAACTGCAATTTACCTTATGTTCTATTTTTAGCCATGGCGGCCATGTTTTTTGTCGAATCGAAATTTCCAACGATAATTTTGTAGACCACATACTATTGAACAACCCTACCAAGTTCCATTTCATTTGACTAAGCAGTTTCAGAGAAGAAGATTTTTGAAAAGTTGAACAAAAACTGTGAAAATGGTCAATTTTTACAATCCAAGGGGTATAACTCCTAAAGGAATGATCCTACAACTTTGACTCTGTTACAACTTTTGTAGATCTTGATGTGCTTAGTCATATGCAATTTAAATTTTTGAAATATCTTGTATAGTTTTCAAGATATAGGGCTAAATAAGTAAAATTTTTGAAAAAAATCCAGAAAAAGGGCAATAACTCCTACATCTGTTGTTGGATCTACATGAAAATTTCTGGGCAGGTAGATCTTGATGTGCTGATCACTTTAACCCAAAGCCAGAATTTTGATATCTGTTACCGTTTTTGAGTAATTTGCAAAAAACTGCAATTTACCCCTATGTTCTATTTTTAGCCATGGCGGCCATGTTTTTTGTCGAATCAAAATTTCGAACGATAATTTTGTAGAGGACATACTACAGAACAACCCTACCAAGTTTCATTACATTTGGCCAAGCGGTTTCAGAGAAGAAGATTTTTGAAAAGTTGAACGACGGACGACGGACGACGGACGACGGACGCCAAGTGATTGCAAAAGCTCACATTGCCTTCGGCAAGGTGAGCTAAAAAGTAAGAATAATCTTATTAAGTTATACTACTTGTAAACCCATTTCAAGTTCTCAAGATTTAAAAAAAAATGTTATTGATAAAAGCAAAGGGAGATAATTTTCTACCATGGTCAGACCATGGTCACACCATAATAAATTACAAAATTTATACCATGGTTCTGCCCTCCATGATTGACACTGGTAGGTGAAATGTAAGCAAATTTTAATTATTTATTGTTATCAAGTCAGCTAAATGAACAGCAATAAAGACTTTATTAGGTCTTATTAAAAATGTCAAAAGAACATTAAAAACTAGAGGCTCCCAGGAGCCTGAATCGCTCACCTTGTATTCGATGATACTTATATGCTGGATATTTATTAAAGGACTGCTACTCTGTGGAATTATCAATTTTAATGTTCTAAGGGAAACAACTCCTATCAAGAAAGGTCTTACAACTTTGACCCCATTACATAATTTTTAGATCTTTATGTGCTTAACCATACGCAATTTAAATTTTTCAAATATCTTGTATTATTTTCAAGATATAAGCCTTAAAAGAGCAAAATTTGAAAAAAAACAAGAAAAGGGGCAATAACTCCTACAACCATTGTAAGATCTTCTTCAAAACTTCAGGGCAGGTAGATCTTTATGTGCTGATCATTATTATCTAAATAGAATTTTAATATCTATTACCATTTTTGAGTTATTTGCAAAAAACTGCAATTTACCTTATGTTCTATTTTTAGCCATGGCGGCCATGTTTTTTGTCGAATCGAAATTTCGAACGATAATTTTGTAAACCACATACTATTGAACAACCCTACCAAGTTTCATTTCATTTGACTAAGCAGTTTCAGAGAAGAAGATTTTTGAAAAGTTGAACAAAAAACTGTGAAAATGGTCAATTTTTACAATCCAAGGGGTATAACTCCTAAAGGAATGATCCTACAACTTTGACTCTGTTACAACTTTTGTAGATCTTGATGTGCTTAGTCATATGCAATTTAAATTTTTGAAATATCTTGTATAGTTTTCAAGATATAGGGCTAAATAAGTAAAATTTTTGAAAAAAATCCAGAAAAAGGGCAATAACTCCTACATCGGTTGTTGGATCTACTTGAAAATTTCTAGGCAGGTAGATCTTGAGGTGCTGATCACTTTAACCCTATGCCAGAATTTTGATATCTGTTACCGTTTTTGAGTAATTTGCAAAAAACTGCAATTTACCCCTATGTTCTATTTTTAGCCATGGCGGCCATGTTTTTTGTCGAATCAAAATTTCGAACGATAATTTTGTAGAGGACATACTACAGAACAACCCTACCAAGTTTCATTACATTTGGCCGAGCGGTTTCAGAGAAGAAGATTTTTGAAAAGTTGGACGACGGACGACGGACGACGGACGACGGACGCCAAGTGATTGCAAAAGCTCACATTGCCTTCGGCAAGGTGAGCTAACAAACACCAGTCGGGTAGCTGAAAACAAACATGTAAGTCAATTAGCCTTACATTTGTATGAGTGAAATAAAGTCACCTCAGGTTCAGTCTTAACCATTATAACAAAATATTATGTTATTTTAAAAATGAAAGTTTATTTTTTTTTATGGACCATAATGTCAATTTGTGACCATGAACTAACATGGTCAGCAATGATTGACCATGATTTTGACCATGGTCAACCATATACTGACCATGGTCAAAAACTATGGATCATGGTTGACCATGGTCAAATTCGATTTTGACCATGGTCAACCATATACTGACCATGGTCAAAAACTATTGATCATGGTCAACTGAAACTGACCATGGTCAACCATGATGCAGAGTTTTTGACCATGGTCAGTATATGGTTGACCATGGTCAAAATCATGGTCAATCATTGCTGACCATGGTAGTTCATGGTCAACCATCTTGAACCATGAAATACCATGGTGACCATGGTCAACCATGGTCATCTTTTCGTCAGGAAGCTATTCAGTAAAACATGTGTTACTTGACTAAAACATCGGCTAGATCAAGATTTAAAGATCTACTTACGGTTTGTTTGTTTTTTATCTTAACAGATTTATTGTAAAGTAATCCTGTATTCTGCTAAATCACCATCAAGCTAAATTCCAACAATAAAAATGTCAACTCAATTTAAATATAAACTTTCTTGCTTTGTGTTGCTGATGATACTGTGCTAGATAATTGCTTAAATGAAACAAATGTAAAATAAATCCTCTGGAGACTTCTCTTTTGATAAATAGTGTATTGACTACAATCACATTTTAACAAAAATGTATTCAAAACATAATTTAATTTTCATGCTTATCTTAAAGTTAATAATATTCTGAATCTAAAATATTACACAATTTTCTATAATGCTTGGATCAAGAAATTATTGAAATGGGGGAGGGTTCCATTGAGAATGAAATGGGTATTCCGTCCAATTTTGTCAAAATTAACACCAAAATAACAAATTCTTTTGAGGTTCCCAAGGAACACCCTCTTTGTGTGCTTAATCTGTATTATAGTCAAACAATATTATTATAAACATGTAATTTGATTTACTATTTCATTTCTAAAAAGTTTTGAAATCCATACCATACCATATGGTATACCCAACTCTATACCATGGTATGAAAATTCATACCATACCATGATACCATACCATCGTACCATACCACCGTACCATGGTATGACAAAATTTATACCATACCATCGTACCATACCATGTACCATACCGCCGTACCATACCATGTTTTACAGTATGCCGTTGAAGATGAAGGTTGACACTTAAAAAATATTTTGGATTAAAAGAATTTTATCATAGAAGATCAATTAGGCATGGTTTTTTTTGTCATACATGTAGGAAAATAAACATACACACACATGTACCAGTATGTACCATGAGATTTACAATAAACATGTATGCATACTTAGATATAAACTCCTACATTTTCCTTCAAAAATCTCTTCTAAAGAATTTGTTACACATAACTGTGAAAACAAAGTAAGACATCAACTTTGATGTGGTATAAAGAAATCGATAGATCAATAGTCATTTATGTTGTGGTTAAGAAGCAAGATTAAAAATGTATAAAAACAATGTCATTGTTAAAAATTTTGTTTAAGTACAATATACTTGATCAAATGTTAGCCATACATTTTTATACCCACTTATGAAAGTAAGGGACATAGAGTGTTTGGGTCTGTTTGTCTATCTGCCAGGTTGGACATATTCCTGTTTTATTCAGTAGATCACAATAGGGCTAGTTTTATAGCTACAACTTTTAGACATTTAAAGCCCTATAAGAGATATACATGTATGGCGGTGGCACCGTGGCACATAGAAAGATGGGCAAAATCTGGAAAGAGTTGGAGAACAGACAAACCCAAATGGACACAAATTGTTTCATCCTCATGTGCGCGGCTTATGTGCCACCAGGCACAAAGATAGGTAGATAGGTACAGAGTGCTGGTGGATTTCCTGATTAGAGAAATTTATACTAAATACTTTTTTAGATCACAAAATCAGAATTTGTTCATCAATTTGTTTTACATTATGTACATGTAGCACCAGTTTATCTAAAGGAAGTCTGTATATTTTTAACGTCTTTCGAGTATTTTGAGTGCTCCTAGTACTCATTTATACCCCATGTACCCCTTGCTATTAATTACATGTCTGTCTTTCACATGTTAAACAGGAAAGATTTGTATTCAGACTCTCAGAGTGTAAAATAATGGGCAGAGGAAACTATATGTTTTTAAGTTTAATCAAAGACTTTATAAAGTAATAATCTTTTTTTATTGTTACATAAGTACTTGATATGTTAGTAGTAGGTATGTAGAGGACTTCCCGTCTATACAAGGGCCCTAATTATAGACTAATGGTCCGAAAACCACTTAATATATATAACATTACATGTACATGTAGTAAAGGAGATGTAATTACATGAATTCACTTGATCACAAAAATGTAGTAACTTAACATCTGTACTACATTTGTGGTCTGTGGTTTTATTTGAAGTCTTGTGCAATTTTGTACAATCGTCATGTACATATGATTAAAAAAAAACAATTCATGAATTACATTTTCATTGTGGATAATCTACTTAACCATTGAGTAAAAACAAAGTTTTGCTAGGCCTGACACTTGTTTCGACTCATCCAAGATTGATAATGCAAAACACTTTATGAAGAGTTGCCACTATCAGTTAGCCCTGTGGACATATATTCATTGCGGGCAGAGCTTGTCCAGTGTACTTTATAACAAGAGGCTCCCAGGAGCCTGAATCACTCACCTGGCCTTGATGTCAACCCTATGAAGACTTTTGTATAGCTAAATGAGCTGAATGTTTAAGCAAGAAAAAGCTTTTCTCTATCTGCAATAGCTTTTATTCTAAATAAGCAAAAAACACTATTATTCACCTTTTAAGGGGCCATCTGACAATATCAACGCTATGGAGACTTTTGTAGAGCTAAATGAACTGAACATTTAAGCAAGCAACAGCTTTTCTCTATCTGCAAAAGTTTTCATTCTATAGGCCAAAAACACCATTTTTCGCTTATAAGGGCTGTAACCCCTATAAAGGGTCATCTGACAACTTCAACCCTATGAAGACTTTTGTAGAGCTAAATGAGCTGAACATTTTAGCAAGCAACAGTTTTTCTCCATCTGCAATAGTTTTCATTCTATAGGCTAAAAACACAATTTTTTTGCCTTTAAGGGGCTGTAACCCCTATAGGGGTCATCTGACAACTTCGACCCTACGGAGACTTTTGAAGAGCTTAATGAGCTGAACATTTAAGCAAGCAACAGTTTTTCTGTATCTACAATTGTTTTCATTCTATAGGGCAAAAACATAAAAAAACGCCATTTTTTTTACCTTAAAAGAGCCATAACCCTATCAAAGGTCATCTGACAACTTCGACCCAATAGAGACTTTTGCAGAGCTTTTGATTCTGAAGAGCCTAAGATCCTTCGGATTTTTTCTATCTGTTATGGTTGCTAAGTTATAAGCCATTTTAAGTGATTTTACCCTATGTTCTTTTTTTAGTAACAGCGGCCATGTTTTTTATAGATTTTTTTCAAAATGAGGATGGTTTGTTGCCAACATGTCATTTATCATTCCTGCAAAGTTTCAATTAAATTGGTTCAGGGGTTTTAGGGAAAAAAAATTTTGAAATTGTTAACGGACCACAGACGATGACGGACACATAGTGATGGCTTAAGCTCAAATACAGTTATCATGCTTGAAGTGTCTGCTTTTATGTTTTCAAAACCCATTATCCAAGGGCATATTTAACAAAAATTATTGAAAACCACAACATGAATTATTTACCTAAATTTCCCTCATACCTACATAATTGAACATGTTTAGATGGGTGTCTACTGACCTTTATGTAACATGCAATAAAGACCCTGTAATGACTTACAAGATAAAGTGTCAAGTTTTACTTATGTTGTTAATAAAACTGTAATTATATTCCCCATCAAATTACCAGATCCTCTAATAAACTTACTGATTCATGAAATAAACAGACAATAAGGTCACTTTTAGGGGAAAACTAGCTTTGTAATTAACATGTCCTGATGTTGTTTTGTCTAAATTCTAGTTGTATTTTAAAGGAAGGCGGAGGGATATTTCATAGAGATTTAAATGTTGTGACTAGCTGATAACCCCTAATGCTTCATTCCTCAATTCTGTTTTGTTTTGGCTGTATTAAAGATATATACAATTTAGAGACTCTTAGTATGTTCAACTACATTTAGAAGGAAGAAACTAGAAAGCATGTATTTTTTCCTTGTTAAAAATTAAAGTTTACTATACATGTAGGATAGAGGATTTTAGATCATGTAGATTGTATGAAGAAAGAAAACTTTATGTATTTAACTAAAGAAGATTAGCCTTTTATCAGTTCTGAAATATACTGGTCTATTAAGTATGAAGACAGTCTTTTTTTGCATCTTGTGGAATTATCATACATGTATATGCATCATGTCCACTTTGATTTACAGTGTTCATGCTCATGCTACACCCTTTCTGAGAATGAAAACCATGATATAATCACTCGTAACATTGTCATATCTGTGTGTATTACTGACAGAAAATGTATCATTGGTCAAACACTTACATGTATTGGCAGAACATGTAACTTGGGGGTACAAGTCATTAGTCAAATAATTACTGACAGATTAAACTAGGGGCAGAAATATATGGGCTTTTTATATAGGGGTCGGTCAATAACATTGTACTGATAAATCGGGACAAAATAAATGCATGTAATGAAAACCAATTAAGAATTAAGAGTAAATTCTAGCTGTCTGGTCTAAATATAGTAGGTAGAAGTGACTGATATTTGTACAAAGTTTCATGTGATCTGGCTAAACCGCCCACACCTGAACTTAAAACCATTGTGTTACTTACCAAGGCAAGTCCATCCACTCCTGAACTGACAACAGTTGCACCAAACCATTGGAAGGATTTATCTTCTTTGTCTACAGTGTGTGTTCCATTAAACTGTTGGTCGTTCCCTACAATCATACAGCAGCTCAATATGTCAAAATATGGAATTTCAAAAAGTAAGAAGTAGCAGTATAATCCAATTTAAATAAAATAGTTTTATTATAATTGCAGGCACAGACTCAGATAGGGTTGTACCCAAGAGGGGGGTAGGAGGGGGTCTGATCCCGGAATCCCAAACTAATTTTTACAAAATCCCGTCATCCCGACTTAAAAATGAGAAAATCCCGAAGCCCGGTAAAGTTGATATAATTTTATCCCGGAATTCCGAACTTAAATTGTTCAAATCCAGGAATCCCGAGCTTAAATATGGCCAATCCCGGTGTCCCGAAAAAGGTCCTACCCCCCTCACCCAACACCTGCCCTCTCTAAAATTTGATATTTTAATATAATCTGGTTTTTCAATATTAAAAAATACTTCTTTATTTTTCTAATACCGGTATTTCTCACATCAAATCCTTGATCTGTGCCTGTAAAGTTCCATGTTTGTGTGTTACTATCGGTCATTAAGATTGCAATGGAAGAGAGGTTTGGCGCACCATAAAACCTGGTTTAACCCACCATTTCATTTGAAATGCCTGTACCAAGTCAGGACCATTGTGATCTATAACTATTCCGGTGAGTCTTCCATGTTTTGTCTTTCTTGACATACATTTGTACATGTTGTACATTTTGTACATGTAGGATCATGTAAACTTCATGTCGTGTGTTGTTGGTTTTTTTTAAATAAGGGAGCTATAAAAATCTCCCTTATTTCCTTGCCAAAAATTTAACCCAAGTACTATAAAAAAAACTACAACTCCATTGTCATTTTTTTTTCATCGTGAATTTGTCTTTTTCCTAAATTGGCTTGGTCAAATGGTATGAATAAAAGACAACCGGAAACACCAATACTAAATTTAAAACTTCATTCCGAACAACCAGTTACTATATCCGGAATCATTACCTGTGCGGTCAAATGGAATGACAATGCATCGTTGACTTTCTACACTACATCTAAATACTGCACCACCATTAATAATTCGTGGCTGTAAATTTGTTTGAGCTAAAGGAGCACCAACTAACATCCTGAAAGAAAACATGTAAAAAGCGAAATAAATTTCACCACTGGACACTTTTGGCACTCTTATGATGAAAACTACATTTTGGCAATAGTCAAGGACTGTGACTTAAACGTCAGACTGCATTTGTCTAGATCTTGAATCCCCTGTCCATGAACGGTCAAATTCCCATGGCCCAGGCCCCTTCACGAATAGACACCGTCCATATAAAATGCAATGTCTGGAACAAATTATAAGGAATGGAGGTCAAATCTAAATGATTACTATCTTATTCCTATAAACAAACAAATCGCTATGTCCATCTCCCATGGGAATAAATGCCAATAAAACTCAAATACTTATCAAATTTCTGAAATTAATGTCATACCGTATTAAATCTGCTAATTGTAGAACAGATTTGATTGGATGAAATAAGAGTAGTGTCCTGTTTGTTTGGTGTCAAATTATACCTTTTATATTTTTCACTTGTCAAATAAAAGAAATTCAATCGCACATTGAACGTCTATATATGTACATGTGAATCTTACAAATATCTTAGCATTGTCTTCACTAACGAAATAATTAAACCGGGTACATCATGTACATACTTGAATATGTTTATTTGTCGTATTTGATATTTTTCATGTTTGCATTTAAATATGATATGTATATGTCCTGTCACAAACTGTTTTTGTATGTTTATATGAATTAAATAAAAGTATTATTTAATGGTCTGGAACCAGGTTAGCCCAGTATGTAGAACCCCCTCCCCCCTTTTCGAACATTTCTGGATCCGCCCCTGGCCCAAAAAAGGCAGCTATTAACCGACAAAAAGGCAGATAGTTTACTAACTACCGTAATTATATATAATTCACTTTAATCCGTGCCTCAATAAATAATTGTAATGGATTTCCCCAGGTGTAAGAAGGTGATACATCTTATAACATACCAAGAAAATTACATCTATAAAAGTCAAATGAACCTTATGGGTCGGTGTAGTCAAACTAAGACTTTAACGAGGGTTTAAGAGGTTAAGGCAAGGATAATTACTTTAAGCCTTTTTTTAGAGAGAAAGTTAATCTGAGGTATTAAAATGTCATTGAATCAGAAGCAAAAATGAAACCGATGTCCCCCTGATGGGATTTCATAATTGTGGTCAAATTTTGGTGACTTCTTAAAGTACTACACCAAGGTACACATGAACAAAGAATTTATGCCTTAAACCATCCTCCCAATGTCAGAGACAGTGCGTTCATATTTGCTCCTGCCACGGATCCCTGACATTTTGAAGATGGCCTACATGTTAACCCTCATTATTTGATTTCAACGTCGGGTGTTATACAGACGTAAATGACGTACGACAGGCAGATCTAGAACTCTAAGCCTACATGTATACCTTCAACACCGTACAGCTAAAGAGTAACCCCATATACATACATGTATACAATTATTGTCTCAGCGAGAAGCCTAATGCTTAATAAATAGATGGATATACATGTACACATACACTCTATAGTACACACATAAAGCAAACAAATGGTTATTTGTCTGTACTACAGTACATTATCGTATCCAAGAGAGTCAACTAAGGACAACTGATTTATGAAAGCCTGTTAAGTGTCCATCTATTTTGTTAATTCGTTGTGTCTCATTTAATAAATAAAGTAAACATCCCCTTCCTGTCGTATCTATGCATGTCTGCCTTATCTCCACCAAACAAAGGATGCACTAATAATCGCTAATTATCGTTTAATAGTCGGTAATTAAAGCTGGCAACAAGCTAACGCATTGACGACATCATAAACACGACCCGGAGACCATCCATCAAGTTTGACGTGAATACGTTCAGATATATCACCAAGTATACGTTAGAGTTACCACAAAAAAGATACATAAAAATGCTATAAAAAGTTTACAGAAAAGGGATAATTCAATGATGAAATTGCGACTGAATGTTCCCATTTTGAAAAAAAGTGTAATCTAAACCACATACATGTACTGTTCGCGTAAGTTGCGGTACCGGTATCGAACATCTGTATGTTATTAAGCATAAGTTACCTGACCAAAGAAGGTGGATTCTCAGAGTACCTTGAATCGAAACTGACTGTTCCTACGTTCGTTTCAGCTATTTTTTAAACTGATGAACAAAAGACCATAATGAAGGCAAACCAAAACAAAAGTACAAATTTACTTGTGTACAAGAAGAAATTGTCGTTACCATCACCCAAAAGAATATTCAGTTGCAACACAACAACAAAAAAGAAGTTCAACGATAGATGCTTCTTTCTGAAAGAACATCATGTCAACTATCTGGGGTTTTTTTTTTGTTCTATGTCCAGAAATGGGTCTTTCGTTGATGATTTAGGGATTTGTTTGAATCTTATGTATTATATTTTTAGTAAGACGACGAGCAGCGACCTCTGGTCATGTTGAAGATCGACTGCTGGCTGTTTTCCATTGTGATTTTTTAAATTGCCGTTTCTTTATGTTGGTTGTGTCGCGTACACTTATTCAACATCTCTTTATCCTCTTCATATTTTAGCTGGGTTACTGCTAGGGGTAAGTAAAACCGAAACATTTTTGAGATATACATGTACATTTATTTATTTTGTTGGTAATATGTAACATTTAACAAAGAAACAGAATATCCCAAAAATAAAGGAAACAACATCATTACCCAGATGAAACAAAATACCACATCAATCCTGTGATCATGGTGATTTATCGTCTTCCTTCAAAATCGAAGATCAATCAATCAATGTCCGAAGCTGTTCATGGACAATCTCTCCAGGCTAAATACTAAGATCATATTACAAATACTTTATATCGGCCCGGTTAATCACGAATTAGCGGAACATAAATTGATTTATTAGACAACAAAACGTCGCTTTGTTGTAACATTGCATTGGAATTCTTATAAATATGAATTTCAATTATCATTTTTTAACTTAATGTAAAATGTTATGGACACTCGATGTATTCAATGATTCAATTTGTCGGATCAACAGGCATATTTAAAAGTGGAATTTTCACATAAACCATAGAATTTTTGTCAAAATTATCTACTATAAAAAGAGATAAAAAACGACCTATACTCTACTCAAGCCACTATAGCTATGTCACTGTGGTCCAGTAGTGTTGCACAGTATCGAAACATCTGAATTAAGTAACCCATGATAAGAAACCCCGGGTAAGAAACTGTTCCAATGTTTGGCTATTAATTAATAACCAAAATGTCAGTGGTTAATCCACAGTGTACATAAAACACACGTGTGAGATTGACCCCCGGAGTGACCTTGTCTAAGATTGCTGAAGTTGAACTATCTCAGTTAATTAAATACACCGGAAGTAAAGAAGATAGAATACACTTCAATGTGAATTGCCTCTTTAGCCCTCTTTGTCTGAATGTTTAAACGTTTTTATTGCCTCGCCCAATAAAGCTACATTTCGTGCACAGATAACGATCAAAGTGATTATATATATATGCACAATTGTGAAACAGTTTAGAAAGAAATGAACTTAACACTAATTGTGTTGATGATTTTTTTTTCACGTACATGAAGGATAAATTCCACAATAGTTTTGTTGAATTTGATAAATATAACTTTTTCGATTTATAAAGGAATTCTAGCATTAATCAGGGATATAGATCCTATAATTCTATGCAAATCCTTGCATCAATCATAATACAGTGTAAATTTTTAAACTCTTACCAATGTCGAACAGCAAAATAACCACGATAACAAAAATAAGATTTCTTACTTTAGAAACTTAAAACAAACAAATTGAATAGATTTTCAGAAATAAATAGCTTTTTCTTACCATCCAACGTTTTGTTCTAGATGCTGGGCTACAGAAAACCCAAACATACTACCAGTTTCCCCTCTTTGTATTATTGGATTTTTTAAGTCAAGATTAAAAGCACTAATTGAAGGAATTATAAATCCCAAAACAAAAGAAAACATTACAAATATCACAGGATAATCCAAAACACTTTTACCACAAAGTTTACATTTAAAATGTAAAAACTTATCCATCTTAAAGCGAAACAAATAGTTAGTGTGTTTCATATTAAAACATGTAAATTGAACACTTAAATCCAATTATTTTTTAAGGAAAGGCGGAGAAAAAAGTATAATTTTCACAACTACGTCAGTTTCTTCATTTTCTACACAAGTTTACAAACTCCTACGGTAGTATGTGTAATAAGTTATTGGCATTTGTGGAATGATCCATTATTGCCTGGAGGGGTGGTTGTTTTAATCGGATGCACGTCAGACGAGTTTATTTTTCTCAGCATGTTGCGCTCCATATATAGCAATTACTACTAGCTCATTCATAAAATTGATAATAAAACGCTCTATGGTGACCTTTCCTTTATTCTTTTTTCTTGGTCACAGGGGGTCGGTGTTTGAACAACCGAAAAATGATCATTAATCGTTTTATGATATAAGTCCAATAAAATAAACATAAAATTAGCGACACAAGACATCTATTTGATAAGACATAACATATTCATTCACACTGAAATAATGGAACACATTTATGGGCACACGATAAATAAAGGGTTTATTTACCAAAAAGTCAATGTTTCCTATTTGTTTGTTTTTTACTTTATTTCATCTTGAGCTGAGTTTGCAAACATTGACGATGAGTTGACTTGTTATGTATATGATTATTGAAATAAAAAGAAATCAGTGCAAATAAGTCGTTTTTTTGTTTTGTTTTGTTTATTGTTTTTAGATTATATTCAATCTTTTTCGTTTCAAGTGTATTGTTGATCGGTTGATTTAATATTTATTTCTAAAGGAGGCACGAACTAAAAGAATCTAATTCAGGGCTGATTCATACTTTTTTAAAAGGGGGATCCGCATACTGGAGACTGTGAACGGGGAGGGGATCCGGGCCAATTTTGCAGAAAATCTACCGGCAAAAATTTTCGGAGGAAAGTGGGGAACCTAGAACATCCCTCCCTGGATCCACTACTGAATTTATTGTGTTTATGTGATGTTCGGTGTCCGTCTGTCTATCACTCAATCGTAATTCAAGACTATTCTCAGAAATTATGGGTATTTGTGTCATTTGTTCTTTATCAATCTTCCTTAAACTTCTTTACTTTACGCCTAGAATTAGTTCATCTTGAGCTGAGTTTGCAAACATTGACGATGAGTTGACTTGTTATGTATATGATTATTGAAATAAAAAGAAATCAGTGCAAAGTAAAATGATCGAGACTCTGGATCAAACATCGAAAGTGCAATATACACTTACAAATATTAACCTTTTCGTAAAAAACTTTTATAAAAAAATGGGTTTTTTTACCAGTTACACCATTGACTATCAAATCCCTTATAATAAATAGCTTTATACTTGAAATTGAAAATTGTCTTATATACTACGAAAATAGAATATTTTATATTTTCTTAGAACTTAAATCACGGAAGTTCAGTTTGAAAAGCCGTTGGCAACAAAGATTTGTAATCTTCTAGTAAAAAAAAAACAAATATATATCAATAAACTTTTAACTACGAAAATCGCATAAATTTGTCATAATCAATCACCTAACTGAAAACATGTCTGACCCGGGACAGTAATTAAATGACAAAAACTGAACTGGAGGGCATTGATTGGGTGGGGCAGCGGCCGTAAATGATGTATTTGTGGACTCTAGGTGGGGATCATTTGTGTAATGGCGATCGATTATTGGTAAACTACAAAGTAAAAGTAAATAAAAAGGAAATAACAAAAACAGAACAGTGCAGCAGCTCAGATATTACCATGATGATAATGCATTTTATATAATATTTAATCTTTATTTCAAACTATTAACCCTAAAAACTAGGGCTGCAGTAACATATATACAAGCACAAATATAGCATGATCAAAATACAGAATACAAAATATTGTACTAACAAATTTAACATTATAATTGTATAAAAATAAACATGCCATTGAGTGCAAGTAGACATTATGTTTATATGAAGTAGGCATGTTATCAAAAGTCTTCTGTCCTCAGTTCATATGACCGTTTTAAAAAGAAGCCAATAATTTTAACATGTCTAAAGGTTTTAGGATTCAAAAGATAATTAATCTTTTGATCATCTGGAAGGTCAGGGAAATTGTTGCAGTCTTTTTTAATATCTCCAAAGAGAGCTTGTCTGATATTCTCATTTTTCGAGCATTTTAAAATAAAGTGTTCTTCATCCTCTACTATTTTGCAAAATTTGCATAATCTTTCATCTCTATTTATTTTGAAATAGCGACCTCTCTCAATTTCCAAATTATGGTCACTTATACGAAGTTTTGTAAAAATATTCCTAATTGAAAAATCATTATATGAAAGATAAAATTTAGGTTCTGTTAAGGGTTTTAAATTCTTATACAAGAAGAGTTTGCTGTTTATATCTATTTTCTCTATCTTATTTATATAAAGGTTATGATACCCGTATAGCGGGTGATTTTCGCGGCCTGCAAATTTCGCGATTTCATACTAAATTACCTAGTTTTTATTTACGCGGACATTTATTTTCGCGATTTCATTATATTCTAAATACAAATTAGTACTGATGCTATATTACGCGGGTTCAATATTTCGCGATAAAATAATGGTCGCGAATATAGCGAAAATTAGAACCTCGCGAAAATTTCCCGCTATACGGTAATAGTCAAAGGTCTTATCTTTAATAGTTAATTTTATTTTTTTAACATCTTTTAGACATTTGCAGTTGGATATAGTGTCCAGAAGATCTTGGTCCTCAAATGCATTTTTAATATAAGTATACCAAGAGTAAACACCTTCTGAATCAAGAGATTTTGAAAGATCAAATGCTTCTTTTAATAATGGATTTAAATCATCAGTATATAATCTTGCCAAATATAGAAGTGATTGTTTCAAAATATAATTTTCAATAGGAACCCTTCCCAATTCTAAACGTGCCCCTAAATTCGATGAAGTTTTCCTTGTCCCAAGTGTAAATTTGCAGAAACTAATGTGGACTTTTTCAAAGGGAGTTTTATCTATAAAGTGTAAGGGGTCAATTTCGATGTTGTTGGTAGCTGCCCTCTGTTTTGCTCTATATTGAGCACTGAAAAAGTCCATAAATGATATCTCAGAACAATAAGTTAATACCGGAATAACTAGTTTATCAAATAGATTATTAATAACTGAAGTAGGAAGATTGCCTAAAGAAGCAGTCTTTCCTCTAATAGAAAAAAGAACTTTTCTAGCTTTTTTAGAAAGTTCTTCCAGACTGTGTTTTAGGTTCCCATTGTTTTTCAGAAGAGTGCCTAAGAATTTATATTCTTCTACATTCTGAATATTAACTCCCTTATACTCTATGAATGAATCAATTTTATTATTAGAATACTGTTGGACCACCATGGTTTTAGTTTTTTTAACATATAGCTAATTTCCTTTCAGTCAAGTGCACTCTGGCTTTAATAAGGTGTTTACTTTGATGAATCGTAATAAACATTAAGAAATTCAATCACCATTCATTATACAAGTGTGAAAGAAATTCTAACCTAATACAAATTGACGCATACTTGTGAAATCATAAAATCAAAAATTTTATGCACTTTATTGCTGATGATACATAATGAATAAATGCTTACCTTCACCATGTTTTATCCTATATCAATTCCGTAAACCACTTTTTCTTAGCCTCTCATGAGAGTTTGGATGGGGGACATTCAATTCTTTATGTTATTTTTTTTCTTGGGGAGGGGGTATTTTTTCTCTATTCCGTTATTTTTGCCTTTTTCTGTAAATATTTGTAGACCTTTTCATCATAACATGTTTTCCTTAAATTTACGTAACTAAGAATACGGTAAATTTCAGGTCATTTGCCCAAAATGAAATCACTAAAGCTCAGAAAATTCAACTAAAATTGGATCGATTTAATTATCTTACACGGACTGGATGTAAAAAAAGCTATACTAGTATAAAAAAAAACTTGCGACAAAATTTGTTTTGTCGTGTAACAAATACTAGTTTTCTTTAATTTTTCCACCCTATCCCATGTGGTTTTATGATCCTCCGTAGAATTTAGACTCATTTTGAATTTTTAAAAGGCACCCTATACCGAAAGTTAATAATAAGTCAAGAAACCACAGTGCTTCAGTTGTATGCTCTTATATATTTTCGAGTACTGGAATATGTGTTGGAAAGACACAGTTTACATCTGTCCAAAAATTGACTTCGTTTGGCTGTTTTCTTTAAAAAATGATTAATTTATCTGTTTGGTCATTGTTGTAATATTTTTTGCCTTTTTTTTTTATCAAATCTTATATTCTACCGGTTTTCCAAGTTTTCTACTCCTAGCGTGTCTGATGAAGGTTAATCCAGAAAAACGCTTCACACGCAGTAAAATTTTGCTTTTGTACATTTATTAAAATAATTTCAATATGTGGATCGTGTCTTTTTGGCACATATTCCATATTCTTTCGTTTTTAACAGTACATGTAAGACAATTATTCTGTATCTATCTGTAATCACCTAAGCCGGATAATCTGGAAATATATTTTCAGTCTATCGTTTATATTACATCTTCATGTGTGCATTACTTTAACTTTAAACTTAAAATATCAATGTACAATGTACTTGAATGTAATATTGTTCTAGTTTGTTTGTTTATTTGTCATATATATTGAATCATAAATGTTGCCCTACTGGGGACCTAATTTGGAAAATAAATATATCTTATCTTATCTATTACAAACAAAAGGCCATAATTCTCTTTTCTTCATATTTTTTTTTGTGTTATATATATAATAATATATATTCTTTATCTGTTAATTTTCACTGAATTTTCTGGCCTTTTTCACCTTCATAAAATCCACATTACGAGATCGAGTTATCCTTCTTTGGTCACTACAAAAGGCGTTTTGGGCGAATTGCAACGTTGTGTATGTGGCTTTAAAACAAGATATTAAGATGATATTAATTTCTCTTCGACAGAAATACATCATTTGACATTATTTAACAAGTCTTAACATTCAACAATGCTCGATGTTCAAGCACAATTGCACATAACCATTTGTAAATGTTGATATACGTTGGTCAAATGTGAACAATAAGCATGTATAAAATGCACAGTAAATAAATGATGTCATATTTTGTCATAGGTTCTCGTATTGCCTCTTCTGAAGACAAACATGGTTCCGTCCTGAAAAAAAAAGAAAAATTAAAAGCCGATATTTAACAGCAGGTTAGAATACAGAGAAGGGGTATAAATTCAAATTCAAATTCAAATTCTTTATTCAGCCCAATTAAAGGGGCCCATTGAGGGCATATAAATCAATACATGTATACAAACAAGACATATTTTACAATTTGGACATAAAAACAAATAAATATTGAAGAACAATAATGTGAGTCAGTCAGGACAAAGAGGGATAACTCTACATAAACATAAACATAAACATAAACATCATTTTATTCCAGATCAGGAGCCCACGAGGAGCAATAAGAGATTACAACAATGAGAGAAAGAACATAATTGATAGTTTAACAAATACTATCAACTTACACATAAAACATAGAATAGTATCTAATTTACAACATCTATTTTCAAAAACAAAAAAACACACCTTTTATTAAATGTTACTGTCAATGATAAATCTAGCAACAACATTTAAAATCTGAGTGTCTTCCAAAGTCATTAAAAAAATGAATTTATTAAGAGTGTTTAGATTTGAAAAATTATGATATTTGTTTGAGACCAAATTAAATAAATCAGCTCTTTTAACTTCAAAAAATTGACACGAGCATAAGAAATGAATTTCATCTTCAATATCTCCGGATGAACACTTTTGACAAATTCTTTGTGATCTAGGAGTATTATTAAACCGGCCAGTTTCAATTTGTAATCTATGTGCAGAAATTCTAAATCTGCACAATGCCTTTCTCTGGTTAAAATCTTTAACACAATTAAGATAATTTTCAAAACAAAAATTATTTTTAAACTTCAAATAAGTAGAAAGCTTTCCATCAAGTTTTTCATCTCTTTGAACATGCCAGTTTTCAATCAGTTTACTTCTTAGATGTTTTTCAGTGAGATTATTAAAAGTTCCCTTTTTACAACTTCTTTTACTTATATCAATATCTAAACTTTTCAATAATTTGGTTACAAATGTATACCAAGACCATTTTTTGTGACTATCTAAGTTTTGACTACAAAGATATGCATCTTTTAACAATATAAATTCAGTAGAAATATTCTCTAACCTAAACCAATATCTTAGTATTGATTTGATAATATCATAATATAATGGAAATCTACCAACCTCTGATAGAACAGCAAAATTGACACTCTTTTTATTAACACCTAATATATTTTTAATAAATTTAATGTGAAGTTTTTCACACTGTACATTTTTGTAAATATTTTCATAATTAAAAGATGACCTGATCTTAGCAATAGATGCACAATAGCTACCCCATATTTCTGAATTATATAACAGTATCGGCTGAAGTGTATGGTTAAATATATGTAGACAAGACTTGACACTTGGATTCAAGCTTAAAAAATCACCTCTCAACTTATAATATGCTTTTAGAGCTTTGTTATAAAGTTCATTCCTCATTAAATGAAAAGACCCTGATGCAGTAAAATAAACGCCTAAGTACCTATAACTAGAAACACATTCAATTAAATTATTTTGAAAATGGAAAGAATGCTGAATTTTTCTACCAGCTTTATTAAAAATTACTATTTTTGTCTTTTTAATATTCACTTTTAAGCACCAGTCATTACAAAACATTTCGAGCTTTATTAGTCTTTCTTGTAGACCTTCGGGTGTTTTAGAAAATATCACAACATCATCAGCATACATTAAACAGTTAAGTTTTTGAACACGAATTATGATCTTTTCTAATCTGGGATAGGAATTTACTAAAGGAAATTGTATATCTATATGGAAAGAGGGATAACTCTAATTGCCAAGAGAAGAAAAAACAATTCATGTATAAAAAAACTGTTAACACAGAGACATGTCTCGCCTGTCGCAACTGGACACAGTATAAAATGAAGTAAAAATCCTCCTTAAACTGATCTTAACTAATGCTTAAGCAGATGCATACCAAATATAAATGGTGAACCATAACTGCTTTATAAAAAACACTCGTGACATAAGTAAAAAGTTAAAAAGTGTAAAATCTCAAAGTCAGTAGACTGTGACTGCAGGATCATACAGATAAAATACTTTTGAAATTGATCTGTACTGATGCTTATGCAATTGCATACCCAATATCAATGATGTACCATAACTGCTTCATGTTAAACAGACATAAGAAAAAAGGTTAACCTCGGCCAAATCGGTGTAAAATTTCAGTCAGTAGACTGTGACTGCAGAAGCATACAATTGAAATGCTTTTGAAATTGATCTGTACTAATGCTAATGCAAGTGCATACCCAATATCAATGGTGAACCATAACTGCTTCATGTTAAACAGACTTAAGAAAAAAGGTTAACCTCGGCCAAATCAGTGTAAAATTTCAAAGTCAGTAGACCGTGACTGCAGGAGCATACAGGTGAAATCCTTTTAAAACTGATCTGTACTGATGCTGATGCAACTGCATACCAAATATCAATGGTGTAACATAACTGCTTCATGTTAAACAGACTTAAGAAAAAAGGTTAACCTCGGCCAAATCAGTGAAAAATTTCAAAGTCAGAAGACCGTGACTGCAGAAGCATACAGGTGAAATCCTTTTAAAACTGATCTGTACTGATGCTGATGCAACTGCATACCAAATATCAATGGTGTAACATAACTAGTTCGCACAAAACAGACTTAAGCAAAAACTTTAACCAATTGTGGACGCCGCCGCCGCCGCCGTCGCCGCCGGAATCACCATACCTAAGTCTCGCCTTTTGCGACATTCGTCGCAGGCGAGACAAAAATGCGACAAAGAACTGGTGACAACTAAGTTTTGTTTTGGTATAGAACAAACCTGTTTGTAGAAGACGCACATGTCTGGTTTTATATATTTTCTTTTCCTTTATCGAATTCATTTTGATCTAGCAGATGCAACAGGAAATTTCAATGTAATGTAGCAATTAAAACAAATATTTTCTGGTGTACGAAGAAGCCAATGATCAAGGTTTTTTTTTTTTTTTTGGGGGGGGGGGGGGGTATTTTTCGCAATTCCCTGATGAAAAAGGGATACTATATACAGTCTAGATGAACGATTATGTTTTTTTCAATTGTTTTGTTTTGTTTTGTTTTTAGAGGGGGGCTTACGTGTGCTTTTGCAAGTAGAGTAAAACTGTAAAATGTGATAGTAATATATAATGTCCTTGAATGACGTTTGTTGTTGCTGTCATTCCAATTTCATTTGTGTGTGTGTGTCTGTCTGTAAGTTTCAGCATGCAGACACTCGGGTTTCATATTCTGCTTTTTCAGCAAACTTCCATTATCGTTTCAATACATATAATGATACTTTTAAAACCATCCAATATACTAGTATACGTGCACGATTTCATCTACTGTAGGGTTCACGTCTGCAGCATACCCTGTTCACTAAAGCAATGGTGTAAACAGCATACCTTGTTCACTCGGATGTAACATGGCAACATATAATGTTCACTTGGACAATGGTGTAAGCAACATACAATGTTCACTTAAGCAAAGGTGTAATCAGCATACCTTGTTCACTCGAATAATGGTGTAACATGGAAACATACCTTGTTCACTAAGGCAATTGTGTAAACAACATACAATGTTCACTTAGGCAATGATGTAAGCAGCATACAATGTTCACTTAGGCAACTGTGTTAGCAACATACAATGTTCACTTAGGCAATGGTGTGAGCAGCATACCTTGTTCACATGGACAATGGTGTAAGCAACATACAATGTTCACTTAGGCAATGGTGTGAGCAACATACAATGTTCACTTAGGCAATAATTTAAGCAACATACAATGTTCACTAAGGCAATAATATTCGCAACATACCTTGTTCATTTATAAGCAGTGATATAAGCAACATAATTTGTTCACTTTAATTAGCAATGGTGTAAGCAACATACCTTGACATAAGCAGGAAAGGCCGTCCAGAATTCAACATTAGGTATGATTCTTTTACCTGATTCTTTTCTTACAAAAATTTGAATCAGTACTCCGACAATAGCGTAAAGAACCAGGAGACCAGCTAAGCTAAAAAGATAATTGGATACATTTTAGCGTGCACATCTTTAAATCATGAAGAGTATATATAATCAAAAGTACAGAAAAAAAATTTATACGTCTGCCAAGCGTTTCGTCTAATTAAGACTCATCAGAGGCGTTATATTGGAAATGCCAAAAACTACATGGATATGAAGAGCATAACAAGAAACTGATAACAAAAACAACAGAGAACCATTGACCTGTGTCTTATCATTTTCCGACATTTGAAGTTTTTCTATTCAATTTGTATTGTAAAATATATGGCTTTTGTTGGGGCATAAATTAATAAGCTACCCACATGCGTTTCGCTAATATAGTGCATAAATGCCAAGACAGCACATTTTCCTTCATTTTAAAGTTTAAACTTTTGGTGCGCCCCTTTTGAGACTACCCTCGCTAATTATAGAGTCGATCAGAAATGAAAAAGGAAAAACTGTAGAGGGTTGAAGTTTTACAAGTTAGAGGTGGAGGAGAAGGAGTTGCTTACCCAATAAGTATAATGGATCCAACTGACAGTCCGCTGGTCTCACAAACGTACTTAGTCTTAAGTTGGAATGACTGGAGAATAAAAATATACTTGTGTTAGCTTTATAGAAGTACTAGTAATCGATTTCGGGAAAATGGGGTTCAAACACATGAATCTTACAAGTATTCTATTCAAATTGAGAAATGGGAATATGGTCTTGATTGGGCAACTTAAAGAAAAAACAAATATCATGAACAATAAATTAACAACAACAACGAAAAATAAATCGAGCACCGATAGGATAGATTCATAAGATTTCAGATCAAGTTTTTTTGTGAATTGGGGGATTCATCATTTGAATTTGAACAAATCAGTTGAAAAAAAAATATCATCAAAAGAAGCGTTGTAGTTATTGTAGACTAATTATATACTTTTTAGATTTTTATTTATGTTTTTTTTTGTACTTACATATTTGCCCGTGGGTGGAATATCTTGACCAAGTGCTGTAAACTCTGCGTGTGATTCTGAACAGACAAGTCGCACAATGGCTCCTCTGTAATAGGTCATTTATACATGTACATTGTCAACAATAACATACAAATTATAAGCAAAGATGTGCCGGGACCTTCGCCTGCTGCTGCACATTAGAAATTATGGTCGAAAAAGCCCAAGACAACACTTTCGGCAAATTAATATAAAGTGCCTGAATTCATAATAAATATGTTCCCTGAATCAATATAGGTATACCGGGGTATCTAAATGCTTGGTTTATTATAATAAAAACAAGGGGTTGCACTAAGTCGTGCTAAGCATACCCCCACTCGGCCATTCAGAAAACAGGAAGTAGATGACCGACTGACCTGGAAAGAAGAGGCACGGTACCACTCATCATGCTAAAGCTGTATACCAAATTTGAAATCAATCCCTCCTCTAGAAGCCGAGAAATCTGTTACAAAAAATTGTCTATTTTTGACCCATAAAAAGTCTAAGTCAGCTCGGAAAACAGGAAGTAGACGATGGACTGACCTGGAAAGGAAAGGCACGGTATAACTAATCATACTGAAGCTGTGTACAAAATTTGAAACCAATCCATCCAGTAGAAGCCGAGAAATCTGTTACGAAAAATTTCACTTTTCAAATTTTTTACCCATAAAAGTCTAAGTCGGCTCGAAAAACAGGAAGTAGATGATGGACTGACCTGGAAAGAAGAGGCACAGTATAACTCATCATGCTGAAGCTGTGTACCAAATTTGAAACCAATCCATCCAGTAGAAGCCGAGAAATCTGTTACGAAAAATTTCACATTCCAAATTTTGTTCCCCCTAAAAAAGTCTAAGTAGGCTTGGAAAACAGGAAGTAGATGATGGACTGACCTGGAAAGGGTAGGCATAGTATAACTCATCATGCTGAAGCTGTGTACCAAATTTGAAACCAATCCATTTAGTAGAAGCAGAGAAATTGAACCGGACGGACAGACGGACAGACGGACGGACAAGGTGATTGCAATATAGCCCCCTCTCTTACGAGTGGGGGTATAATTATATTCTAGTATAATGCCAGCATATCTTCCTTACATACTTCGAGGTGGCAATTTTTATGAATTGACATCGAAAATTATGCCCCAAAAATCAAAGGTTGGAATGACTGGAGGACGATTATTCTAAAACATGGACATTCAAAATGGAATGACATGTGATAAGGGTAACTTGGCTCATTTTTTTTTAACTTTATATACTCACTGTTGATCGTTTTGTCCCGATGTCAGATAAGTAAGAGTGAGAACGTCTCCATCATACACAAAATCTGCAGTATCTTGTGTTCCCAGGGGTACAAATTGACTGATTGGCCCGGACACTATTTCATGGCAGGCCTGTAATAATTGGTTTACCAAAGAATAAAACGTCTTCTTTTCTTTTTTCAGCTTTCCCCTTTCTTCTAAGACAGGAATATAAATCATTTTTTGTCCTCGAACCCCGAGTTATATATTGAAAGTTTATACATTGTATACCTTTTAGAGTGACATCTTAAATGCATAGATTACAATGGTACGTGGAATAAATGTGCATGTTACAACATTTATGTATAAAAAATCTAAAACTTTTTTTTTGTCTAATTGAATAAAAGCAATTACTAAAAATTTAATCGACTTGCTGCTTATGAATAAATTCCAAACACACCCCCTTTAAGCAAACAAAGCATCCAATAAGACTCACTCATAATTTTAAATTACGTGGTTCACATGCATCTACATTATATTATAGAAATTGTGGGAAAGTTTCATGAAAACCATTAGATCGGTTTAGGATCCAACAGTTTTGGGTATTAAGAGACGGATACTACCATAAGGTGATTGAGCACCTACAAGGAAGTCTTATGCCATATATTATACGGAAAAAATGGTTTAATCTCATTTTTGAAAATAATCTCTGATAAAGCTCTTGCTCCATTTAAAAAGAATTGGCATACAAATACCTACCGCTACATTATTGCAGTCGTTCAGTGTGAAGGCATTACATGGGTTCCAAGAGTAAGCTTCCCCTTGTGTAAATGGATCGGGGATGTCCGCGTATCTAGAAAATTACATGGTATTATAAGTTAACAAAATTGTTGTTGGAGTCTGACATAAAAACGAAACCATAACGTATACTCCCCACCTGATTGAAACCTGCTTAATTGCACATTAATAACCCTTTTGCTTGAAATAAGAAATATCTGTCAGAAAATTGAAATCATTATTTTTGCTTCCTAATTCGTTTGTTATTTTTTGTTTTTCGTGTTATTTTGCTTGCTTTGATTTTTTGTTTGTTCGCTTGTTTGCATTTTACTTAAGATACTTCTATATAAAAGGATATAAGAGAAATGGATATACTGGAATTCTAAGAGTTTTTTGTGTTGGTGTTTCGAAAATTTCAATCCCGTTGTCGATATTAAAGATTCATGTTTATCATGCACCTTTTCTTTCTTTTAAAACATATTCATGCGCCTTGATGTGTACAAGAGAAAAAAAGTTAACTTACGCCGGCGTTCCATCCGTTTTAGCTATCGGTTTCAGATCAATTAAATGTCCGGAATCGGTTTCACACGAACAAGCTGACTTTTTCTTACAGGATTTCGAATGCACCCCAGAAACACATATAAGTATCAATGTGAAATTTAAAATATTGAGTAAATTTTTCTGTGTAAATTTGTGAATATAAAACATTGTGACATGGGTCGGGTTGAAAGGTCAGGATACATCATTTTTGTTATCGTCATGTGATATGCTGATATAAATATTAATTCATTATCTTCCCAAGTAGGATCAGAATAAGATTACAGCAATGTGACTTATTTGCTATTTAATGTTTGTCTATTTAAAAAATCCAATACCCGGCAAAAAGGAATAAAAAAAGTAGTTTTTTCTTTTTATTTGTTATTGTTTATTTCCATTTTCGTGTCACTAAATATCAATTTTTAATCTGCCAGTGTGACAAGCAAAATAAAATGCCAAATGAACACTAAAAGATTGTACTGAAAACTCCGGAAAACCGCGTCCAAATCCGCCATCGTCTTAAAATTAGTTTTGGTATTTCCGGTTAAAAAAGAAAACACGATGGAAGATTTGAATTCGCTGAAGGTTTAAATTTCTTTGATTATATCGTCCAATAACCCCCTTAAAGGTTGAAATACCACAAACTAAACTATAGCTTGCCCCTCCGTATTTTTTACGTAGTATTGTATTCGAAACATCAATTATTATTGCCCCGGATGCCTCATAATGAATGCCGGGGTCGTCAGGCTATGATGCGGAAAACATGACCGCAAACCATAATGCTGCACCGTAGGCATGTTGGGAAAGATGTCTTGTTCCTTGCATTTTAAAGAACCCTGTTGCAGGTCTTGCTTAGAGTTGGATCCCCATGCATGAGGCTAAATGGCCTGTCCCTACCCATCACCCCTGTTTCCAGTTGCAGTCAAAACTCTCCTCCCCTATTGGCTCGCTGTATGTTTGAATTCACAAGTGACAGGGTTTTTAGGCACCAACCCATGCTCAGTTGTTTTGTTGGCTAATTTTCAAGCAATTTGTGGCAGTCCAGCCACCTGGGACCAGCACTCCAGCACCTAATAGACATCCCATAGACAGCACTCTAACCCTCTGAGCCAAAGAAGTGCTTCCCTAATCTCAGCTGGTTAAGGCTGACTTAACCCTACCACACTTCCAGTCCCATAACACCCTCCCCTTTTCTTCAAAGGAAAGTGTTTGTCCTCGTGGGGCCACTGCAGGAGGGCTAGCAACATCCATTGTCATCTTAAAGGTGTATTTAGATTAAAATGTGAGACTTCATGATGACCAAAAACATAATTTTTTTACAGATATATTTTTTAAACAGTTAAAAGGTGTATTTAGAAATACAATACCAAAACAGGTATAAGAACCGTTAATTTAATAATTAATTTGGTGATGCTGTATATCGATATTTCAAGGAGTAAACTCTGATCAGCAGCATTTGAATCCAAACATTGTTAAGGTCAAAGATGAAACCAAAAGTATTGAATAAAAGTACTCAAAGCCAAAAGGTTCCAAGAAGGAAGCCAAATCCAGCACCAAGGATATCAACCATGTGCAGTAAAGGAAAGAAACCTGGTGTTTTAAACAATTTAGAATTTAACAATCTGGAATTTCAATAGCAAAAAATATTATTAATTTGAAGATTAAGTAATACAAACTAATGTAACCATGCTCTTCCAATAGCAGAAAAAATTCATTAGGAACTACATAAAATGAAGAAGATATGTATTCTCCCCAAGAGATAGAGGGCAGATTTTTTGCCATCTGAAATGAGTAAAACCAGCTTTTACTTATTAACTAACATGTTCTTATTAAGGGAAAGAAATTTGATATGGTTTTATAATATTATATCTATATTGCAGGTTGTAGAGTTGAAAGAGCGGCTTAAAGAGAAAGGTCTGCCAATTGCTGGTTCAAAGCAGGAATTATTAAAAAGACTGAAGTCAGCTATGGAATTGGAAGGTATAAATTAATCAAAACTTTCTTGTATCATGTGCATGTTTTTTCTGATAAAAATTCACCAAATTTTGACATTGAAGGCTGCTGGCTATCAACATTGCCGAGTTTTAAATTGCTGTTGATCTATGGAGTCAGTCCTTATGGGAATTAAATCTCATACCATCATGCTTCAACACTAACCATCATCATATATGAATGATAAGTAAAACCAAAATTCAAATTCCAAAGAAAAATAAATGACTCTTACTAGCTTAACTGCAATTTTTAAAGAGATTTCTGTTTAAAAAAGACCGGACTGAATTATTATTTGTCTAAACATTTGATTTAGCCATACATTTGTATTATCAATTAGAATCTGCAATATTGTTGACAATTATAGTCATGATAGTAACAAATTTACCAAGTTTAAAATAAAGTCCTGTTTTAATTTATCAACAGATGTACTGAGCACATTGTCATTTACTTATTGTTAACTTCTTCTGAAAATTTATTTATCTTCCATTTGTAAGAGATTGTTTTTTTGCTTATAAATATTATTTTTTTTTATCCTAATTTTAACTGAATTTTGAATGTGTTTTCTCTCTTTTACAGAGACAGCAGATTTAGAAGAAACAGAAGAAGTTGTAAGTTATTCAAGTCCTTTGTATCTGGCTTATTAATATAGAAATCTGCAATGAAGCAAAAAGCTTATAAATGTTTACATTAACAAGGGTTGTCACACCTCAGAATGACAGGGAGAAGTCACTTCCACCTCTAAGTCAAGTAGGGAGAAGTAGCAACAAATGAGGGAACTGTGATAGTCACATGATGCTTTCATAAATCAAATAAATTGAAAGTGGTTTACAATATTAATATATGGCCTGCAATGTGTTGCAAAGCGACATATAGGAGTCACTTTGACACTATTTGTCGTCTTGTGTCCTGTGTCCTGCATCATCACAAAAATTTCCATTGCAGGTTCTAGGCAATTACATGTCACAAACTCTTGATATTTGGTATTAAGCTTCCTCCTATAGTACTATATGGTGTAAAGTGATTTATGCCCATAACCCATCTACTTCCTGTTTACCGATTGTTTTAAGATGCAGGCGACATACGTCTTCCATGTAAGGCTGCGATTCTAGTTTTATAAAGTGTTTTATATTACGTATCCATGTACATGATGTAGCTTCTTGAAGTTACTATGAATAAATTGATTTTCTGATATTTATTTGTTAGAGATTGTTAGGTTTTATTGAGGGACTCTGGTGATGCTTAATGAACTTACAATGTGGGAATTTAATTGATTTAACATCAAACATCTCTCAGATATATCAGTTGAAGAAATTTTCATGCAAGACTATGAAAATAACAATTTGTTTAATCTTTAAAAATTCAAGCACAAACATAAGCTTTGACATACATTTCTGGCTAGAATGAAAATGTGTACTTATGAAATTTAAATTTTTCATGATAAATGACTTTGATTGACTTTAAATCTAGTAAAAAAGTCTACTGTGGATTCATTTATGTTCATGGATACCAATTTTTGTAGTTTGATACAAATTCATAAGTTCATGGATTCTTTTATTGTGTGTTAAGTTTTTTGTGCTTTGTCTAAGAATATTGATAGGGGGAAGGTTGGGCCCAAAAAAACAGTTTAACCCCGCCACATATTACATGTGCCTGTCCTAAGCCAGGAATCTTTGACAAAGCTTTTGTACTTGTCTATTTGATGTTTTTTGTTCCTTGTTTAAGAAGGGGGTCTATCCGTGACTATTTCAGGGCTGGATTTGAATTATATGCATTTTATTTAGACCATGGGCCAATTGCAGAACCGCGAGCAGTGCCAAATGGCCTCGTTGAAGGCTGCTGGTGGTTGTCCATTGTGGTTTTTCTAAATTCCTGTTTAATTGTGGGCTGTGTCGCGTACACTTATTCCACATCTCATTATTTTCTATTAAATTTGTGGTTCTGAAGTCTGCAGCATGCAGATCAATGTTAAATTTCCTTATCATGGGGAATCAAATTTTGTGGGTCAACACCACTCACAAAAACCATGAAAATTAATACACCATGAATAATAATTAAACCTCAATGATTTGCATATTACAAAATATCTTCTACCATAATTTATCAAGTGTACATATAAAAGAGGTGGGTGCTCCAAAAACTTGAGTGACAATTATATCTTATTTTATTTTCAGGTAGAACAGGTGGTGCTCCAAGAAGAGGAGGAAGAAGAAGATGATGATGAAGACACAAATGATGCTGATTTTACCTTGTCTGACTCCAAAACAGAAGAACCAACAAAAACTGAGAAAACCACAGTCAAACTTACGTAAGACAATTACTTTGAAAAAATAGTGACTTTACATACATGACACAAAATTACATTATGGATATTCAAATAGAGCAGCGCTTTTATTGATCGTGAACCAACAGTCACTGGGATGCATTTATCACCCGGGGGGGGGCTACTGTCTATAATTTAGGGTATATCTGTGAAAAAAAAATGAATGAATTCACATACAATGAACATGATGAAATCTTTCTTAACCACACTGGTTTCCTGATCTTTTTTAATTCACTATGTTTATTCCTGTATAAACTGAACACACCAAATAAGTTCTTCAGTCCAGTCAGGGTTCTGTTTAAGCAGGTGCTACTGCTGAGAACATATCTCTGTTTTAAGAATTTAGTAATATTTTCAATATACCTGTATCTAAAAATGAAGGGATATGGAATATAAATTACTTACATACTTAATTCTCTTTGTCTTTAGTGAAACATAAGGCCACACTCTTATCACTCCACTTGGGTCTATCTTTTGGCTGGCTTCTATACCTCTCCCCATGTCAAACCTCCATCTTTCAACTTTGTCACCACTGTCCTTCATCATGTGATTTTTGGCTGTCCATGTTGTCTTCTCCCAGGTGGGGTCCAGCTTAAGGCTACTCGTTGGAGTTGTTGTTGTTCCAATGGAGTATATATGCAGGACACAAATTCACATAATGAATATTTAAATGAAGCTAAGCACTTAGGAACAGAACATTTATTGATGTTCTTCATCCTTAAGTCACATGTCTTACAAATAATAGCTTCAGGGAGGTTGTATTCTAATGTTTTGTTATACATTATCTCCTGTTTCATTTGTAGTAGTCCCCCTAAAGACTCAGTAGAGAACTTCAAGCCAGAAAAGATAACATGATCTCCCCTTTCTTTTGTAGTAGTCCCACTAAAGATTCAGTAGAGAACTTCAAGCCAGAAAAGATAACATTATCTCCCCTTTCTTTTGTAGTAGTCCCCCTAAAGATTCAGTAGAGAACTTCAAGCCAGAAAAGATAACATTATCAGGATTATCTGAGGCAGAGGTAGTAGATGATGAAGAAGCTGTAAGAATAAAATTTTACACTAATTTGGTGGCAGAATATTCCATTAAATACCACACAAGGTTTACTTTGCATATGACCTGATTTCTTAAGAACTGTAAATATTATAAGAATTTGAAGGAAAGGGATATTTGAAAATTAAAACTCATGAAACAACCACAACACAACTCCAATGGACAAATAAAATGCAACGTCATGAATAAACTGCAACCATCAACACCAAAGGTTGAAAGTTGGGCAGTGAGTAGACAGGGAAGTCATCAATTGTTTGGGTACAGTTCACAGCAACTGCTTTTCACATTAACTTGATATTTGGTATGCATCACCAACAGGTGGTTTCATTTTTTAGAGTTCCATTGTTCATCTACTTCCTGTTTAACAAAAATCAGGCCATTTTTTGACTTGAACAGATTTTTTTACTTTCAGAGATTGAAGAAGAGAGCAGAGAAATTTGGTGCTATCAGTGCAGATGCTAAGAAACAACTCAGGGCAGAGAGGTCTGTATTGGGTGAACATACTTCATACAAAATCTTGACTTTTCATTGGAAATTTGATATATTAGATATAAGAAATTTAGGTCTATTTCTCTCTTACCACGCCCCTTTGGTTGCAACAATATAACACAGGATATTTCATCCCAGCTCAGAATATATCACCCTGTCAATGTCACGTGATAGGATATATCATCCTGCCTATATCATTTGATATATCAAAAAGTGTGTCCAATATAATACTACACATACTGCCATATTTACCTCGTGGGATACTCTGGCGTAACATCCTTAGAACAAGCAGTATGTGTATAATAAAACCAAGAATGTAGTAAAGGTAGACAACCCAAAAAATCCATACTAAAGGCAAAACATTAGTAAATAAAATGGTTTCACATTGATTTATGTAAATAAATAAAGGCTTATGTTTTACAGAAAAAATAAATTTAGATTTTTTCATTCTCCAGACTACCCTTTACAGACAGTAAGTGAAACTGCCCATTTACCAGCCCAGTCACTTTTTCCTGTAACAATAATGATAATTTGAGGATCTTGAAGCAAGGGTCTGGAAACGGTCATATTTGCCGGACATGACCGAAATTTTGTCCTAAATGACCGAATAAAAATTCTTCCAATCGGACATTTAAAAATTTTATTGTAAGCATATTTTGCTTATCGGTCATATAATTGTTTAATTATCTTCCTGAGCATCCGGTCTTGTGGTCATTAATCTCATAATTAACACCTCCAGCAGGTGTCAAACAGGTGAGAATAGCCGTGGGGTTACGCTAATTAGATAATTGGTCACACCTGTCTGACCATGGCCACTGTATTTACCTATGGTTAAAATTAAATGAGTCAACTCATGTTATCAAATCTGTCCTGATAAGCCCGTTTTGTTTATTTAGAAATAATTACTCATTATATTCAGTATTAATCAAAACATGTTCACACCAAATATATTGTTTACATTTAGATGGTGTTTGATTAGGCATGTGCGGAGAAAATATTTATTTTGCAAACATTCATTCACTGTACCGATTGTTTTGATATTAATACAAACAATAATTATTACTAATTTCATATTTCAAGTCACTTTTCTCATACTTTCTGTACATTTGATATGTTTATTTGGTAAACAGATTCAGATTTATCTACATCCGGGCGTCCTACTTTCACTTTCACTTTTTACATGAAACGTGTTTTGTTTATATTGAAAAATATTAGAAATTTTTAACTACAAAAAACCTTTACCATTTTTTTTTACCTAAAATAAAAACGTGATCTGGATATAAAATTCAACATCTGGAAAGTAATACACAAACAAACACTGCCTTTATGGATTTAAAAGGTGGATTTCAAGGGAGGCCAAGGAAAAAGGGAGGGGTAATGATAATGTTCATATTTTTATATATTCTTTACAGTCGGACAAAAATGACCGAAATCAGCTCAAAAAATTTCCAGACCCTTGTCTTGAAGACTACTCTTCACAACTTTTGAGTCATTTCAAATGACGATGCAATGATATTTGGATTTACAAAAAAAAAAATATCTAAACCTATATGGTAAACTTGAAAAACAGCCTTACCTTTTTCTGAACATCTAATTTACATTATTTAAATATTTATAACCATGAACAGCTATAAAACAAAGGTGAATAAGAATTTTGATAAGAACATCACTGATGACAGGCATTTAGAATTTCTGTTTTTTTGTTTTAACAGGTTTGGTTTAACTGAGAAAAACTCCAACACAACAGCAGCCAAATCTATAGGCAGTGCAATAGTAAGTGAAATAAGAAGACTGAATTACTCACTTGATCGTCAATATTAAAAACTAAAGAATATGGAATATGTGCCAAAAAGACACAATCCACATATTGAAGTGGTTTTAATAAATGTACAAAAGCAAAATTTCACTGCGTGTGAAGCGCTTTTCTGGATTAACCTTCATCAGACACGCTAGGAGTAGAAAACTTGGAAAACCGGTAAAATATTAAATTTGATTAAAAAAATGCCAAAAAAAAAAAATATTACAACAATGACCAAACAGATAAATTTATCAATTTCTAAAGAAACAGCCAAACGTTGTCAAATTTTGGAAATATGTAAACTGTGTCTTTCCAACACATATTCCAGTACTCGAAAATATATAAGAGCATACAACTGAAGCACGGGGAAGCTTTCTACGACCTCCACACGGCACTAAAGCCAAACTCTGAAATAATATTAAAAACGAAAGAATGTTACTAACAAAACTAATAGGTAAAGGTCTTTTGTATATCTTTAGTAGACCTTAGAAATATTTAAGTTAACAAAAGCTTTTTCTATTTGCAATCTAATATAAGCTTCATGTTCCACAAACCCTCATACTGATAAACTTGATGTGACATGTTTTTTTCTTACAAGAATATGAGATATGGATTAATTGTAACATGACACAGAATAAATCAGTTACAATTTGAAAAACCAACAAGGAAAATAGCCAATAGCTTTCATCATGTCCAGAGGTATCTGTTAGGCTTAAATTGGCTATAGTTCAAAGATATAAAATATGCATTTTCATTCAAAACCAATCCAAAAATTATCAAAGACATTGAACAAATAACATACAAAGACAACAGGTACAGACTACCTTTTACATGCTGGTATGATGATATTTACATGAATATTATGCTATATATTTTCTTAGGTTGACACAGACAAGTTAAAACAGAGAGCTGAGAGGTTTGGAATTGTAGCTCCTACGTTATCAAAGGTATATATTCTAAATGATAAGTTTTTTTTGCCTTTAGTTTGTATCCTTTATTATTTTTTAAATAATTTTATAACCAAAGATAAAAAAATAGGTACTTAGATATTTTCTTTTTCATTTGGGCAGTTCCTTGAATATTTGCTGTCTACAAAAGGCATTTTAACCAAGAGTTCATGGGTGGTTGTATTTTCTGATTAATAAACTATGCAACTCAAAGTAAAATCAATAATATGATCCATAGAAAATATTCTTTTCAATGCCCCCCCTACATTTATTTCTAAAGCAGCCCTTATACTATGTTTGGGAACATGCATTTCTTTTTGGAACTTGGTTTATATTAAAAACAAAATAACAACAAAAACATTTAAAGTCCTTGTAAATCTCATACAAAAATAAACCAACAGAATAGTTGCATCTAACTCATTCATACGAAAGACATTGTTTTTGTCCGTCTGTCTGCCACAATGTGGACTGAAGGTTTCATTATGTTATGTATGATTGATATACTATAAAACAAACTCTCATTTTATTACATGATATACTGTGGTTTCATTAATATTTGTGGAGTACAGTATCAATTTTTGTGGTTTTCGTGGGTGGTCTTGACCAATGAAATTTGATTCCTCATGAAAAGGAAATTAAACATTGATCAGTATGTTGCAGACTTCAAAGCCAAGAATTTTGGAAATCATGAAATGATCCTTTTTCATCAAACCACAAAAACTGGTACTCACAAAAATGAATGACTTCACAGTAATATATTTATTTTTAATTTCTTCCCTTCTGTCTGTCCTATAAGATATTAAAGATTGAGAGCCGGTGGTGAAGTGGTTAACATGTCAGGCTAATAACACCAAGGTTTGTGGTTCGATCCTCATCAGGGGTAAAAATTTCATGAATCCATTTTCCGACTCTCTCTTGACACCATTTGAGAGGATGGTCTCAAGAAACCATGCTAGTCCTTCGGAAGGGACGAAAAAAGGTTGTCCCGTGTATGGGGAGAGCAATACCCTGTGCACGTTAAAGACCCCTTTGTAGATTTCGATAAGAGTAGGCTCAATGGGGCCGTTTACAAAGGCCAAACTTGCAAACTGCAGGCTGGAGAGGGATTTATAAAAGCATTAAGCTTGTTTCCCAATCCAAGATAAATAAAAACTAAGTACCGTATTTTGCTGTGTATAGTGCGCAGTTTTTTACATTGTTTTCCTGATTCTAACATAGGGGTGCGCACAATACATCCCGATATGAGATTTTCATACATTTTCATGAACATCGGCAACTGCAAAAGATCGATGTTTGTCAGACTTTGGACACAAGATTCATCCATGATTGAACACAATAATCATAACTCACATGGTTTCTATTGAATCCTGTTCATTAATAGTATCTCTAAATAAATTTTATCATGCTTTTATCGAATAAAAACTTAATTCCAATGTCTTCATGTGTTTGTTTATTAATTTCATTTTCATATCGACCGCCATTGTTGTTGTTGTTGTAGTGGGTAAATTCCTCCGTTGACTTCGGAGCACCATTTTTGAAACAAGTTGGTAAAAATATTTGTGTTCTTAAAAAATACTTTTGTCCAATTTCTTTTTTCAAAATAAGAATAATTAAATATGATTCTAATTTATTTATTCATTCTCCCTTTACTTGTTTCCTTTCTGAATCAATATTGTGTATTCCCCTCAGTTACCTCATTTAAATAATTCTAAAAAAAGAATGGTTTGTTTACATGATTGTGTATTTTCTTTCATGTAATTATTTGAGCAACTTGAGTAAGATATAACCATTTTCTTATTGTTTTGTGAATAAATACTCATCCAAAGCTGGAGATAATTTAGATTTACTGGTAATTATTTGTTTTGACACTTTAGCTTGACCTCATGCACAAAACATCGATATTTTGTCAAACTGGCTTGGACAATTAACAATTAAAGCCATTCAGCTGTAATACTTCAGGATTGTTTGAATAGTAATTTGTTGATCATCACTGTTTTGACACCTTTATTGTTTTCATCAAAAGATGTGAGCTTGGGTTAACTTTTGTTGTTTGTTAATTGAAAAGGGGGACCATTACCGGGATTTACGATCTTGCTGTCATAATAAAATACACAAATAATATAACAGTTTATTTTTATTTTCACAAATAATTACAAAACAATTTTATTTTCATTAAAAAATCTTCATCTGTAGTCTTCCTACCTGAAAAAAAGAGACAAATTTTCAGGGTTCTCTGTCATAGAAAAAGATCGCCGATTTTACACAAAACTTCGTTTTTTCCCCAGATTTTCATCATGAAAAGGGGGTGCGCATTGTACATAAATGCGCACTATACATGGCAAAATATGGTATTAAAGATACATGTTGATTACTTCTATACCTATTTTGTTGTAACGAGAACTTTTTTATTTCATTTGTATTAACAGGCTGCAGAAGTAGACAAATTAAAGCAGAGAGCAGAAAGATTTGGAAGTTCAGTAGCTCCTGTCCTAAGTAAAGTAGGTGTTCTTGGCCACTTCTTATTTTGTAGCATTTAATTCTTCAATGTTCAGGTGGATAATTCCAATAAAAAGATAATGACTAGTGATTTTTTTTTCAATTATCATACTATCAGTTTCAATCTATAAACTGTGAAATTAATTTATATTGTGAAGTATCAACTTTTGTGATTTTTGTGGCTCAGGCAAACCAGGGAATTTGATTCCCATGAATATGAATGCTTTAAGGGCTTATCAAAAGCAGGAATTCATGAATCCAGGAATATGCATTTTATTCTCAACCTTATCTGTGATGACATTTAATGGTCTTGTATTCGGCCTTTTCTTTTGTCCTTCTGTGTCTCAAAAACTTCTGTCAGACTTGTTTATGCTGAAGTCTCTAGATAATTAACATTGTAGCTTCATCCTCTAGTTCTGTTCATATTGACAGGCAAGCAAGCATATCTTGTTATTGATCTACTTTCTGTTTAGGAAATACATGTTTGATTTCTACAAAAGGACTAGCATTGTTCCATTCTTGGAAAAAAAATGACCATGATGTTTTCACTTCTAACGTGGATCAAACCACAGACTTTGCTGATAGTAGCCAGACTTGTTAACCATGAAAGAAATCATTCATTCATTTATTTTTCATTAACATTCATGTTTATTTTTTATTTGAGACTTTGTTTACACTTGTACACTTAGATAAACTTATTTAAAGGAGACTTGTTTACATGATTTTTAGAGTGAAGAACAGGAGAAAATACTGAAAAGGAAACAGAGATTTGGTGCAATAAGTTCAGGGGCCATCACAGGAGACCAAGATGTATGTAAAATCTTTTTTTTTGTAATGAAAATTATCTGCCTTTTTGTTTACCCCCCAATATAAAATATAAACATATTATATTTATGAAGAAACATGACAAGGACTGAGCCTATGAATTCTTCTTACGAACAAACATACATCAAGTTATGACACCACACATTGTATTAAAACCAATAGATATAATGAACTTTAAGACCCATAAGAAAGGAATGAATAACTAAATCGCTATGTAAGCACAACTGCTTGATTAATTTTGATGAAACTACAGGAAGGAAGTACATCATAGGAAAAATGTTTATAACTCTTTTTATGCCCCAAATGACGATATCTTCCGGGGCGGGGACATGTCCATCAGTCCATACCTCTGTATGTATGTCTGTAAAAATTAACATATTTCCGTCAAGCTGTTCCCAGAAACAGTACATGATAATGATTTAAAATTCAGCAGGGTGATTTAATCTGATAAATTTTATGTATTAAGCAACTTCTCTTTTTATTTGTAGGCAAAGAAACAGAAAAGGGCAGAAAGATTTGGACTGACTTAAAGAAAATTACCTCTGTTTTTTTTTAATATTGTTGTCATTTTAAAAAGGAGATATGAACCTCTTTGTAATAATGCATTTTTGATCCAAGTAAATGCAATTCAACTGCTTTGATTGATTTTAATATTCAAATTTTAAAAGTCAGCAAAAAATGTGAGCAAATTTTTTTCTTACTTTTACATAAATTGTCCCATTTGTTGTTTTCATGATAAAATCTACAATAATTGCAATAAATGAAGAAGCTTTATAACCTCTTTATCAAATGAAAATTATGTTTTATCTTTTAAAAATCTTGACGTGTAGTCTTTAATTTTTCTAATTTTCAGTGTTCTTAATCACTTGAATCATTTGGTAGAATATTATAAGGTTTATATCTCCTTTGTGTATTATGATATGTTTTTAAAGGTCCATTGAGGTCTCATTTTGTAAATCCATTTTACATTTCATAAGAACATGAATTCATATCTTATCTTTATTGAATGGTTGTCGTATTAATTTTTATGCCTTAGGCTTTTGTTTGATTTTGACAAATTAAGCTTAAGAGCATTGGTTTTTTTTTCCCATCTATGAAAGTAGGGGGCATATAGTGCTCGGTCTGTTCATCCATCTGTCTGTCCCAAATGTTGCAAGATGGGGCGTAATGTCTTTTTGACATATACCTGTTGTTCTTATTCTCGATTCATACAAAACTTTTAGAAGCAATAATCAGGATACAGTGAGTCATAATTTTCTTTTTTAATAATCATGTACAGAAAGTTTTGATAGTAGAAAATATATGAACAAAATTCACTTATTGTATTCAAGAATCTGTCAATTACTATCTTTTTCTTTTTTTTCAAACAGATATGTTTTAATTTGTGAAACAAGGGGGAATAGAAAAAATAATTAAATATCCAACACTACTGTCAGTCTTGGAGATCAGCCTTCTTCCTTAAATTTCCCCCATGTCAAAGGACATAGTAATTCATAATCATTTAATTTAATCATCTTAAAAGGCAGCTACTTAAAATCCCCACATGAATATTAAAAATGTTAACAGAAGTATTTTTTTCCTGTAAACTTTTCCCCCAAAATGTGAAAAAAATTTACATAAGATTTTTCTTATTCCTTTATATTATCTGATGGGAAAAAGTTCTGTTAGTCTGGTTATACATGTATTCCTGTTTAGAAATAATGATATAAGGTTTCTTTTCAATGTTAGGTGATGTATGGGGAAATATTGAAGCCTTTTCTTGCAAAGTGTAAAAAAAAATTGTTATAGAAATATTAATGATTTTATCAAATATTGTAAATACAATTAAAATGAAGTCAATGGCCTGTCTGTTAATGATGAAAATAATATTTTGTTAGACATTGTTGAAATGTCTTTGGTATTTCCTTTCTTTGAAAAGCTGTAAGAAACAGCCATGTTTCTTAATTTTTAAAACCATTTTCACATGTACAAACTCAATTATGTATTGTATAATGTATATAAACATCAATGAATAACTCTTGCAGTAAAATGTTCAGAACAAGTGTTTTGTTTTTATGAAAGCCACATTAATATGACAAGCCAAAGTAGAATTTAATCCTTATTTACTTATATTTTACAGTGGATTCCATTTATTAGCTAAGTTGCAACGAAGTTGAACTCAGGTATTGTTATGATGATGGTGGTCATTTTCGTCCACAATTGGTTTCTGGACCATTACTAAAAAAGTTGCGAGCCGATTTTAATGAAACATAGGGATTTTGTTACATACCATAAGAAGAGGAACCCTATTGATTTGGGGGTAAATCCGTGCAAGGTAAACCCGATTTTAATGAAACATTGGAATTTAGTTACATACCATAAGAGGAGGAACCCTATTGATTTTTGGGTAAATCCGTGCAAGGTAAACCCGATTTTAATGAAACATTGGAATTTAGTTACATACCATAAGAGGAGGAACCCTATTTATTTTTGGGTAAATCCATGCAAGGTCAAGGTCACAGAAGCAGAAAAATGTTCTTGAAATTGTGATTTATGGACCATAACTTAAAATGTTGTCAACCCATAAATCTTTGGAATATTGTTACATATCATAAGAGGAGGAACCATATTGATTTTGGAGTAAATCAGTTCAAGTTGAGGTCACAGCTGCAGAAAAATCTTGAATTAGTGGTTTCTGGACCATAAATCAAAAAGTTGTTAACCAATTTTAATGAAACTTTGGGATATTGTTACATACTATAAGAGGAGGAAACTTAATAATTTTGTGTTAAATCTGTTTAAGGTCTAAAAACGTTTATATATATTGATTTTTTCTGTGTTTTGCACTGATTTTGTCTGATTGATAATTAAAGAACTATATAAGATATTGAAGTTATTTCAATTGCATATTGTTAAGGTAAGTAAGCTCTACAAAATTGAAATTGTAAGATGGCCCCTTCAATGCCAAAAATAGTGGATTTCGCCTTATAGATTGTGAATGATTGAAGATAGGAAAATGGTTTTGCTTGCTTACATGTTCAGCTAATTGAGCTCTACAAAATTGTCCATAAGGTCAAAATTGTCAGATGACCCCTTATAGGAGTTATGGCCCCTTAAAAGCCAAAAATAGTGGTTTTTGCCTTATAGATTGTGAACGATAGTAGATAGGGAAAAGGTTTTGCTTGCTTAAATGTTCAGTTATTGAACTCTACAAAATAGTTCATTAGGCCAAAATTGTCAGATGACCATTAAAGGAGCCCCTTGAATGCCAAAAATAGTTTGTATGGTAAGATTGAGTACCACATTTGCTTGCTTAAATGCTCAGCTTAATAGAGTTTTTCAATAGTTTTCTGTGATGACGGGCTGTGGCAATGTTAAATATTGTTACATTAAGCCAGATGAGCGATTCAGGCTCCTGGGAGCCTCTTGTATTGAATAAGATTTTAAAACACCAAACCATTTCCTGAATGTTAAATGTGAAAATTTCCTGTTAATTGAAATGTTCAGAAATCACCTTGATACCTTGAAATGCACATGGTCGACATTGGAAATAAATTAAAAATATGTCCTAGTAGTCAATTGAAAAAGATATATTTTGAAAAGCTTAAACTATTTAAAAAACAAACAAAACAAAAAAAATTACAGTATCAAGAAAAAATATTTAATTTCCTAACAGACACAAGTCATAAAAAACAAAAAGATTACTGGGATATTTTAAAAGAACTAAAAGAAAGAAAAAATTATGAACAAGATATACCAGAGATACTTCATGATGAAAACAAAGTCATTAAACACATTCAAAATCAGGGTGCCCCAACCACTTTGCACCAAAATACTATTAATGTAGTAAATGAAACAATTCGAGAATATGAAAAAAAGATAGAGTTCAATGAGATAACAGATAAAAATATCACATGTGCAGAAATAGAAAAAGCTGCCAGAAATCTAAAAAATGGAAAGTCACCTGGTCCAGACAACATTTTAAATGAAATAATCAAACTTAGCAAGAGTGTCACTTTGAAAGGAATATGTAAACTTTTTAATATCATTCTTTATTCAGGTATATACCCCACAACCTGGAAGCAATCATATATAATACTCTTACATAAATCAGGGGAAACAAATGATCCGAATAATTATAGAGGAATCTCATTAATTAGTTGCTTACCGAAAATGTTCAATGTGGTATTAAATGAAAGATTAATGAAACTACTAGATATAAATGAATGTTTAAACAACAGTCAATTTGGCTTCAGAAAAAACTATCGAACTTCAGATAGCATTTTTATTTTAAAATCACTAGTGAATAAATATATGCATAAAAACAAAAAGAAAATTTATGCATGCTTTGTAGACCTTAAAAAGGCATTTGACTCAGTGTGGAGAGAAGCCTTATTCTATAAACTCTGTAAAATGGGGTTGGAACTAAATTTTTAAATATAATTATACAACAGTATAGAAATACCATGTCAGCTCTAAAAGTCCAAAATCTTTACTCTGAGTTTTTTCATATCAATAGAGGAGTTAAGCAAGGGGACTCATTGAGACCTACTTTATTCAATATCTTCATTAATGATATAGAATCAGAATTTATCAGTGATGAAAACCAACCATTGAGTCTTGTTAACTCAAAATTAGGCTGTCTTCTTTTTGCTGATGACCTTCTCATCTTATCAGAATCAAAAGAAGGGCTTCAAAACAGTATCAACAATCTTGATAAGTATTGTACAAAATGGCAACTAACCTTAAATGTGAAAAAACAATAATGATATTCCAAAGTAATAAAATGAAAGCAGAAAATATTGTTTTTCAATATCAAAATCAAAATTTAACAAATGTAAATGAATATACCTTTCTAGGGATAAAAATAAAAAGTAATGGTGACTTATCTCATAGCTCTGATGAACTGCTTAAAAAAGCTAGAAAAGTATTATTTTCAATACAATCATACACAGGTTCATATAAATATTTGCCTATAAATGTAGCAAATAGCTTATTTGATACCATGGTCAGTCCAATAGCAACATATAATTCAGAAATAACTTATATGGACACGTACATTACCTTCTATAGAGCACTAAAACGATCAGAATTATCTGGTAGTAATATTGATTATCTTTCTTTTACTGATAAATCATGCATTGAAAAACTACATTTAAGTTTCTGCAAATATGTTTTGGGAACAAATAAAACATCTTCTAACTTAGCTGTTAGAACAGAGCTAAGTAGAAAACCATTAGAACTGAAAAAAAAGGTCCAAACTCTACTCTATCTTATAAGACTCTTAAATATAAAAAACATAAACCCATTACTAAAAGAATCCTTCATTTTGACCAAACAATTAGATTCATCAGGAATATACAGTTGGTTTACCTTTGCCAAAATGGTTGCTAAAGAAACAGGCTTAGATATTCCAGATTTTAGTGAATTATCAGAAAATCAAATAATTAAAATGAAAAATAAACTAAAAAACTCAATGGAATATTATTATGCTAATAAGTTTGAGAAGAAGATAAGAAATATTGATAACAATAGTAAACTGTTTTTATATAAATCATTGAATCCATCTTTGGATTGTAAATTTTATCTGAAATCAAAACTCTTTGAATATCGAAAACTTATTACTAAATTTAGAATAAGTAATCACTGCCTTTTAATTGAAAAAGGCAGATATTTGAAAATACCAAGAGAAAACCGGGTATGTCAATTATGTAATGTAGTTGAAGATGAAAAACACTTCCTACTAGAATGCAATAGAAACCATGAAGCAAGAAAAACATATATTGAAAAGGCAAAAACAGAAAATAATTTTTTAAACTTTGAAACATTAAATGAAAGTAGTAAAATAAGATACATTTTGTCTCCATCAACCTTTCAGCAAGTAGAAAACACTGGTGCCTTTTTAAAACAGTCGTTAGCACTGAGGACAGGGGACCTTTAAACTTTAACTTATGTACATTGGTATTGTTTCATATGTTAAATGTGTATATACTTGCTGTTTAGAAATTTTATTGTTTTACTTGTGTTTGTCACAAATCCAGAGATTTATATGGCAATAAAAGTTGATTGATTGATATCCTTGGTGCTAGATTTGTCTTTCGTGTTCGAACTGTTTGGTTTTGAGAACTTTTCATTCAATATTGATAATTTGATACTTACTTTAAACAGGGATGTCCAAAACAAGTTTTGTTTAATCCCTGCTTTAAAATGTTAATTGCCTTTTTATACATTTTTTTATACTTTTCTATACTTATTTCATTTTTGTGCATTACAGCGGTCAAGTGTGTCGGTTTTGTGTGATGGTGCATCATCAAATCATGAATTGTTTGACGTGTTGTGTCGTGTTGTGTCGGAATTAAAACCGACATACTTGATTTTTTTTACATCAGTCGATAGATACTTCTTAGCTAGCTGTCAGTAGCTTCGAATGTTCTCAAGAGAGAATTTCTACGTCCATTTAATTACTTGTTGTCATTTTGTCTCAGGTACCCCCTTGTTGAATTGAACTTCTATCGATTTGATTTTTACTGTGTGATTGTTTGTGCTTTGTTATTGATTATCAGTAGGGGGAAGGTGGCGCCAAAAAAAACTAGTTTGACCCCGCCACAGTTTTAATGTACCTGTCCTAAGCCAGGAATCTTTATTAAAGCTTATGTTTGTATTTAGTCGAATTTATGCTAATTGTTTTTTGTCAAGAAGAGGGTCTTTCATTGCACTTTAGGATTGGGCTTGAATCATATGTAGTTTATTTTAATCCAGGGACCAATTGAAAATCAGCGAGCAGTGACCGCTGGTCACATTGAAGGCTGCTGACTGTTTTCCATTGTGTATGTTTTAAAGGAGTACAGCCATCGGCCTGGTATTTTCTCTATTTTTTCAACTACTATAACCTGTCAAAAATTTAACTAAAATATGTTAAGGTATGAACAAACTTTTCATATCTGTAAGATTTAGCAAAATATTTACACCAAAGGTTTAGCCTTGAGACTTTAAACAGGCCATAAATTTGAAAAAAAATCCTAATTTTTCGCACATTTTTTTGGTTTCTCTGCATATTTTTAAAAATTAGTATTGGCCACATTCCTGGGGGCCCCTCATTCCTCGACCATCGTATTTTTTTATAATTAATTTATAATATCATAATACACATTTTTATCGTAAAATAATTTTGGTCGACAGGTGTGGCCCATTTCATATTCATCGATTTATACATGAAAATCAAGGAAAACTGTTAATTTTTTTTTATTTTTTAACAAAATAGTCTATTTTTTACCTCACTGCTCTCCTAATTGATGAAAAAATATTGCGATTCATGAAATATAAAGACTAATTAACATTAATGCAGCAACTTCAAACAGATATATCCAAGTTGAATTTTTGGGCCATTTTGGGGCCTTTGTGGCTGTACTGAACTCCTTTACGATTATTTTCTAGGTTGTGTCGCGTACACTTATTCCACATCTCGTCAAGTTCTAGGGAAGTTATTGTGTATTCAGTCCTGTTAGACAAGTAATTGTTTATTAAGACATATATTCGGAAGAAGTTATTGTTTATTGAGTCAAGCTCTGGAGAAGTTATTGTTTTTAATTAAGGTCCGGAGAAGTTATTGTTTATGAAGTCAAGTTCATTTTATATTCTGTCAAGTTCAAAAGAAGTAAATGTTTACTTAGCCAAGTTCTAGAGACGTCATCTTTTATTAGGCAAAGTCCCAGAAAATTTAAAAAATTTTGTTTATTCACACAAATTATAGACTCATTATTTTTTATTCGGGAAAGCTAGGTCAAAGAAGTTATTTTCTATTCAGACAAGTTATAGAGATCACTGTTCATTCAGACATCCACGCGGTCCCGGGTAATGAAGTGGCCCCCAGTAGACTAGTACTAAGATTGTCAATTTAAGAGCGTTTGCAACCTGACTTCATGTCTGGTCACTTTACAAACAGAGCGAATGAAATATGTACTCAGTTAGTTGAATGGGAAAGTCCTGTCAAATTGAATGCTGGAGCTCGGATATTATATGCTAAAAAAGCTCGATCACTGCTAACCACAATGGTCCATAGGATTCTAAACTGACCTAACCTACCCTCATTTTCCAATAATAGTCAAAACTGTCCTCCCCAATTGGCCATGTGTCCAATATCCTCCACTTTTCATGATTTCATATTAAATTTATCGTGTTCATCGTGTTTAATGTCTTTCATGTTCATCATGCATGTTCCCTGATATTGCCGAATTCGGATATACACAGGTATCGGAGAAGTCATTGTTAAGTTTGAAAGGTAAATATACCGGTAAATAATTATTTTTTTAGTCCGAAAAAATATCTAGAGAATTCATTGTCTAGTCTAAAAGTTTTAGAGAAGTCACTGTCTTGTCTGACAAGATTCTATAAAAAGGCGTTGTCTAGTCCCAAAGGATCTCTAGAGAAGCCATTGTCGAGTTTCAACGGATCTAGAGAAGTCATTGTCGAGTCTTAAATGGTTTTAGAGAAGTCACTGTTCAGTCTAAAAAGGTTCTAGAGGAGTCATTGTCTAGTCTCAAAGGATCTAGAGATGTCATTGTCGAGTTTCAACGGATCTAGAGAAGCCATTGTCGAGTCTTAAAGGGTTCCAGATAAGTCACTGTTCAGTCTTAAAAGGTTCTAGAGAAGTCATTGTCTAGTCTGAAAAGGATCTAGAAAAAGTCATTGTATAGTCTGAAATGTTCTTTAGAGGTCACTGTTTAGTCTGAAAAGGTTGTTGAGAAGTCATTGTTTAGTCTCTTTTACATTCATGTTTCATTACCTGTGACTAATTTCATGAGCTGAAACAGTTTCTTAACAAAGTCGAAACGGTCCACCATTACTGACTGACTTTTGGTTGAACACAGGTTCTAGAGAAATGGTCTAGTCCGAAAGGTTCTAGATTAGTCAGTGTCTAGTCTGAAAAGGTTCTAGAGAAGCCATTGTCTAGTCTTAAAAGGTTCTAAAGAAGCCATTGTCTAATTTAAAAAGGTTCTAGAGAAGTCATGGTCTAGTCTTCAAAGGTTCTAAAGAAGCCATTGTCTAATTTAAAAAGGTTCTAGAGAAGTCATGGTCTAGTCTTGAAAGGTTCTAAAGAAGCCATTGTCTAATTTAAAAAAGTTCTAGAGAAGCCATTGTCTAGTCTTAAAAGGTTCTAAAGAAGCCATTGTATAATTTAAAAAGGTTCTAGAGAAGTTATGGTCTAGTCTTGAAAGGTTCTAAAGAAGGCTGTGTCTAGTCTTAAAAAGTCATTGTCTAGTCTTAAAAGGTTCTAGAGAAGTCATTACCGGTATCTAATCTGAAAAAGTTCTAGAGAAGTCATGGTCTAGTCTTAAAAGGTTCTAGAGAAGCCATTGTCTAGTCTTAAAATGTTCTAGAGAAGTCATGGTCTAGTCTAGTCATTGTCTAGTCTTAAAAGGTTTTAGAGAAGTCATGGTATAGTTTAAAGGTTCTAGAGAAGCCATGGTCTAGTCTAAAAGGTTCTAGAGAAGCCATTGTCTAGTCTCAAAAGGTTCTAGAGAAGTCATGGTCTAGTCTAAAAGGTTCTAGAGAAGTCATGGTCTAGTCTAAAGGATATTTTGGGATTGGGCTTGAATCATATGTATTTTATTTTCAATCCAGGGGCCCAATTGAAAAACAGCGAGCAGCGACCGCTGGTCACATTGAAGGCTGCTGGCTGTTTTCCATTGTGGATATTTAAAATATACGTTTATAATGTAGGTTGTGTCGCGTACACTTATTCCACATCTCATTTTCTTCTATTCTAAAAGGTTCTAGAGAAGCCATTGTCTAGTCTCAAAAGGATCTAGAGAAGTCATGGTCTAGTCTAAAAGGTTCTAGAGAAGCCATTGTCTAGTCTCAAAAGGTTCTAGAGAAGTCATGGTCTAGTCTTTTAAGTCATGGTCTAGAGAAGCCATTGTCTAGTCTTAAAAGGTTGTAGAGAGCCATTGTTATTTCAGCAATGTTCTAAAGTTATTGTTTATGGTTCTGGTGGTTTAAACAACCAAGTTTCATTAAGTAAGTAAGTAAGTAAGTAATTTTATTGATATAAAGACCAAAAATTGATCTATCATCAAATTACAAATACAAAATAACATGATACGTTCAGTCACTTTTTCTCTTTTGACGGCCGAAAAAAAAATATCATTAGAAATAAATTAAGGTCTTCCCTTTAAAAAGGGATGTATTTATTTGTCACAAATCGGTTTGATATAAAATATGACAAAATCGATTTTAGCCACTGTATTAATTTCAAACTGCTCTAGATGATTGACAACCAGTTCAATATTTATATCAAAACCGCAAAAAAGAAATTTGCATACAAATTGCAGCCTTGAAAGTCCTTATAGACCAACCATTCAACTTGAAGTGGTGGAGGCTTTTTCCCCTAAAACAATATTTTGAATTTGATTTATGAAAAAAAAATTCTGCCAGCAGATGTTAAGAAAAAAAACTAATTCTGAAGAATGATTCCTGCGATATAAATAATGCTAATTATAGGCTAGTAATGCCTATAAAAAATAAATATTATTTCCGCGCTCTGCGTTGAATAAATCTTCTGAACAGAACAAAAGAACAAGCCCCCCCCCTTTCAGCATGTTCAAGTTAAAAGGTCCGTCCCTAAAGTTTCGGTTGAATTTTGATAATCTGAAAACTGTGAATGCAGATGAAAACTGAGACAAATGGGTTACAAATATTATGACCGATTTTTAAAAAGTGAAAAGCAAAAATTAGTTAGTTAAACCGTCATAGTGGTATATCATTTTAGTAGAATGCCATACACATTCTTACAACTTCGTGGACGTTCAAACAACCAAATAATCATAAAATTATTTTTTAAAAAGTAACAATACCAGTCCACGAACAAGGCCGTAAATTGCCTCCGATGAAAGAGGAGGCAGTACTAGAAGGCGGGGGTCTGGGGGCCGCCCAGGCCCCCAGAATCTATGGACTTTTCAAGAAAACAAATCCAGCTTTCTTGCAAATCCTGATGCCATTTGTATTATTAATTGAAGGTAGTGTGAAAATATTAACGAGAAGGTGCTTAATGCTACATATTCAAATACTTTTTCTTACGGTTCTTTAACATTGAACTTTTATGACTTAAAAACTTATGCTTAAACATACAAGCAAGTTAGAAAGTTCAAACTATAAACAAAGATGTTCAAAAGTTTTTTTTAACAAGACCCATCATCAGCTGGTACTAAGGCCATTGATATACTTACGGCTAAGTCTTGAACCCTGAAAACTAATTATATAAGGGAGGAAAAACACGAAAAATAGGATAGTGATTCTGTTTGTATGGTGCACCCATAGAGTTGATAAATATTGGACATATTGGCTGGTTTTCGTTGCCTATTTTAACATCCTAAAGTTAAATGTTAAGACCGGTAACAACATTGCTAAAATGAAATTGAACGAAAATGGAAACTGAATTTTCCAACAGTCAGTAAAAAGATACATTGACAAACTGAGTTTTAACTGACAGACAAGTTAATTGCAGTATTTGAAACGACAACATTTTATTAGAAACAAGATTTTTAACATTTAGTATGATGTCATTTGCAAATAAATATAAAAATCTAGTGGTCACTTTCCAACTATACAGTCATTCATTTATTAACTCATGTAACTTGAGAAGGAGGCAGAGCTTTTACGGAGTTATCAATTTCATTAGTAAAAATGCACCTGAATCTAAAATCATATAATCTATGAACGGTTTCACGGTAAAAGCCTAATAAAGCTTAAAAGAACATTCTCAGTAGCAACCATCAACATGGTGCTTTTAAATATTTGCTACTGATACAATAAGACCTTTGTTATTTTAGTATGAAAACTTTTAAAGCTTTGAATGGAACAATCAAAATGATGTTTGAAGACAGATTCAAACATAAATTGGAGATATGAAGCAATCTTCCCTTAACCTTTTTTCTAGTTTTTTTTTTTTTTTTTTGAAAACTGAGGAGGCAGCTGCCTTCTCTGAGCTACCTCCTCTGCCTCTATGTAATTTACGGCCATGACGAATCTGAAAATGCCACCAAAACTGATAGTCCCCACCCACCAAGAGATCCTTCAACTACTAGTATTTGAAGGTGTGGATGGGGTTTACAGAATAGAGAATAATTACCAAAAAGTTAACAGATAAAAAAGAATAATTACCCCAAAAAAACTAAAGAAAAGAGAATAATGACCCTTACAGAATAAAGCATAATGTGTAAAGTGTCCAAAACCTTTTAAGAATTGAGAATAAAGGACAAAAAGGTAACAGAATTAAGAATTGAGGACACTGTCGTAGGGACACTTTGGACTAAAATTTAGGACTCTTTATATTATAGAAATTATTTTTATGAAATTGTATTTTGTTAGTTTTTATTATTGCTTATGGACATTTTAAATTCGGACTTCAATTTTGAAAAGATATTTTTATGTTAATTGTTATTTTAATTTAACTTAATTCTTCTGCTCTTAATGTTTGTGATCTTTGTTACCAATTTATAATTATCTATTTAGAGCTTTAAGTGACATATTTATTTTCTTTGTGTTCAATTGTATAATTAATATGATAGGTATGTCAGGTTAATGAGATTAGGATTATAATTGTTTGTATTGTCACTTTTGCTTTAATGTGAGTTAATGCAATTTGGCGACTTTGTCACTCATTAATTGAGAAAATCTTGTCATTCGTATAAATGTAAGGGTTACGAGGAATAGTAAGTTAGTTTATAGTTAAGAAGTTAGTTAGTCAGTTTGATTGTTGGAATCAGTATATTGTCATTTTACTGTGTTACCACGATTCAACTGTTGTGGGGAGGATGTCTAGCTCTGGTAGAGGTACCGGTGACGTAGACGATGGAAACTCGAAAGCTGGTTTTAATGCTTTATTCTTACAATTCCAATCGTGGTAACACAGTAAAATGACAATATACTGATTCCAACAATCAAACTGACTAACTAACTTCTTAACTATAAACTAACTGACTATTCCTCGTAACCCTTACATTTATACGAATGACAAGATTTTCTCAATTAATGAGTGACAAAGTCGCCAAATTGCATTAACTCACATTAAAGCAAAAGTGACAATACAAACAATTATAATCCTAATCTCATTAACCTGACATACCTATCATATTAATTATACAATTGAACACAAAGAAAAATAAATATGTCACTTAAAGCTCTAAATAGATAATTATAAATTGGTAACAAAGATCACAAACATTAAGAGCAGAAGAATTAAGTTAAATTAAAATAACAATTAACATAAAAATATCTTTTCAAAATTGAAGTCCGAATTTAAAATGTCCATAAGCAATAATAAAAACTAACAAAATACAATTTCATAAAAATAATTTCTATAATATAAAGAGTCCTAAATTTTAGTCCAAAGTGTCCCTACGACAATATCCCCCTTCTTCCAAAATAAGATGTCCCCGTCTTAGAATCGCCGGTAATTGTTTCTTCGACCATTCCCCCGAGATGAATATTGCTGCTGAAACTGCTGAGGCGGTAAGTATTGCGTTTGTCCTTGGTAGTTTTGATCTTGATAATATAGTGGTTGCTGGTATTCGTCTAACTGTTGTTGTAAATGCTGAATTGTCCGTTGTTGTTGCAAAATTGTTTCCTCGCGTAATTGCACCGCATTTACTTTTTCTGCTATTTCACGAACTTGGAATTCCAGCTCCGTCCTATTTTCTTTTAGCGCTAAATAGAATGGATGGTTTATCACAAAATCATCTGCATTCTCCTCTGCCTGATGTAAGCGTTTCTTCAATGCTGTGTTTTCTTTGTAAGCCTCTTCCAGTTCCGATCTTAGGTTTTCATTGAGTGTCCGCAAACAGGCAACATTCTGCTGTTCCTCGGGCCGAATAGATTTAAGTCGATGAAGCTCTTGATGTAACATGATGTTGTTCGATTCCAATTGTTGAATTTTAAGTAGATTATCAGAGTTACTCTGTTTTGATCTATCCAATTCTTCTTTAACACTTTTACATTCTGCCTCTAAGTTCATTAATCGAATGCCATATTTCCCAATCTCGTTTTGATGATTCTTTTTGGATGCTTCTGCTGCTTTCAGTTCCTTCTTTGTTGTTTCCAGTTCTGATTTTATTGAGTGGGACACATTCAAACTTGATACGAATGCGGTCTGCCTTAGGTTGGAAAATGGCATTTCTCTCATCTCCTGCTTTTTCGTAAGATACATCTGAAGCCTCGCCAAGTCTCTTTCTTTCTTTTTGATGGATTTCGCGGATTTCTGCGTTCTGAGTGGATTTTCTTGGTTTGTCCAGGTAGAACACATTCTAGCGTAATGTCCACGATGACCACATTTAAAACAATTCTGCATATTGGAAAAGTCCACATTGGCCGCACATCGGTTTATGACTTCGGAAGCCGGAAAGTCTCCATTGCGGTCGAAGGTCGAATTCCATGTCTTGCTGTTTTTTTGTACCGGTACTCGGGATCTTGTATGCAGCTGGACTTACTGTTGTTTCTGGCCAGCTGCCCCGGGCTCTGCACCAACTGTTGTGGGGAGGATGTCTAGCTCTGGTAGAGGTACCGGTGACGTAGACGATGGAAACTCGAAAGCTGGTTTTAATGCTTTATTCTTACAATTCCAATCGTGGTAACACAGTAAAATGACAATATACTGATTCCAACAATCAAACTGACTAACTAACTTCTTAACTATAAACTAACTGACTATTCCTCGTAACCCTTACATTTATACGAATGACAAGATTTTCTCAATTAATGAGTGACAAAGTCGCCAAATTGCATTAACTCACATTAAAGCAAAAGTGACAATACAAACAATTATAATCCTAATCTCATTAACCTGACATACCTATCATATTAATTATACAATTGAACACAAAGAAAATAAATATGTCACTTAAAGCTCTAAATAGATAATTATAAATTGGTAACAAAGATCACAAACATTAAGAGCAGAAGAATTAAGTTAAATAACATAAAAATATCTTTTCAAAATTGAAGTCCGAATTTAAAATGTCCATAAGCAATAACATAGACCTGTATATTAAATAGATTTGCAACTTGTTAATTGTCCAGTATATGTGTGAAAATATCACTGGTTGATAAACGAGAGTTTCTTTATTTTGCTAACTTCTTTTATGTCTTTCTATGGAATTTATCAGAATAAATTGCATCAAATAGAGAAAAGATTAAGGAATATCTGTGTGAAAATTTCATTTAATTTGGTTGAGAAATAACATTTTTATGACAATTTAAAGTGAAAAGTTCACAAAATTTTTGTAAAATATTGTATTTTTCTTGAAAATAAGGGTAGTATGGGCTCTTTCGTAACTCCTCTAAAGTGTTAAATGTTATAAATGTTATTTTAACACATCAAAAATCTCAAAACATTTATGAATGGCTGTAAAAAAGAATCATGTTAAAATCTTTAAAGGCTTTTGAGATATTACAGTATAAAGTTGTACATTTCAAATTGTTTATTTTGTACGAAATCTCGTTTCTTTGCATGAGATATTGTGAGATTTCACCAATTTGCAAATCTATTTAATATACAGGTCTATGGCAATAATAAAAACTAACAAAATACAATTTCATAAAAATAATTTCTATAATATAAAGAGTCCTAAATTTTAGTCCAAAGTGTCCCTACGACAACACCCCCATCCACATCCTCCTATTAGGGTATTAGGGACATTTCATTATCTCTACATACATGTAGAAACTGGTAGAGGTTGTATGGACCAAAAAATGGTCATGATCATACATGTGATATAAAGTGATAGATAGAACCTGAGAAAATCATATCGAATTGTCTCAGATAGAACTTTACAGCAAAAATCACGGCTTTATGGCATTAATCTGAGACTTTTCAATGCAATTGTGGCCAACAAAGAATAGCTTAGCAGATGGAGCTTAAATTGACCTTTTGCATACAAGGAACTACTACAGTCAGGTACAAAATCAATCAGTTGTCATGACGACATATCAATAACTGAACACGCACCTGTTGCATAGATAAGGATGGTGTCCAATCAGAAATGCCATAACATTTATCTTTCGGGTTTCTCAAAGACAGGAAGTAAAATATCAACATGGACTGTCAGAAGACACAAGAAAAAACAAGAAACCACGAGTTTACACGAGAGTAAATACCGTGAGAAATAATAAATACACACGAGGATTCATTGACAGTACACGAGTGACCATGCAGTGTCAAAAGTTTATGACACATACAGATATACAGAAAGTACAAAAAACATGATTAAAAGGGTGTAAGTAATATAGAAAAAAAAACATGGTCAGGTGGTCAAACAGACAAAAATAAATTAATAGATAAACAACAACAACAACAAATATGATAAATATAAACTTGACAAGCTCACAAAGTAATTAACAATACTTACCCATGTAGCACGAACCCTTTTAAAAACATTTTTATTTGGTTATTTCTGAGGTCCGAAGAAAATGTTTTTAAAAAACATTTTTAAAACATTTTTAAAATGTTTTGATTTTTTAAGAATGATTTAAAAACGGTTAATTAACGTTTCCTTAAAACAGATGGAAAATAGTTTTCTGAACTGTTTTTTGAAATGTTTAAAAAATGTTTTTATAACATTTTATTTTACATCTTTTTATAACAATTTTAAATTATTATTTTGAAATATTATAACAACATTTAGAAAGCATTTCCATATTATGTTTTCATAACGATTCTAAAACATATTATGAGAATGTTATAAAAATGTTTTTAAAACATTCCAAGTTTACATCTTTTCATAACGATTTTAAAACATATTATGAGAATGTTATAAAAATGTTTTTAAAACATTCCAAGTTTACATCTTTTCATAACAATTTTAAAACATGCTTTTAAATGGCATAAAAATGTTTTTAAATAACAATTTTAAACCTTTTTAGAAGCATGTTTTTGATATGTTTTTGTCACATTTTACCTCTTGCAAAAAGACAAGTTAAAACGTTATGAATACTATATACAATTATTAATGAGTATGAACAGATTACAGTGATAAATTTACTTATATAACAAAAACAAACTAAATTTTTATCTTATATTTAAGTCCATTTTTTTATTGTTTTAAGTAATGTTTTGGTTTTTTTTTTGCTTTTACTGATTTACATTTATTCTTAATGTTTTGTTGTTGTTTTTTCTTCTTATTAGTATTTAAGGTTTTTTTTTAAGATAAAGAATTATGGTAAATATTAAAACACACACATCTCTTTCCATTATTAATTATCTTCGATGGCATGTTAGTTGTATAACACGAGCGATACTGTGACTTATTTTCTCAAGATGTTTGATAAGCAATTATCCTGCATCGTTATCAGTAAGATCACCATGGTAACCAGCTATTTGAAAGTTTAGTGGTTTGCCACACGCTGTGTGTTCGAGTCTTTATCAGTATAGATTTAACTTTTCAAGAGAGAGTAAACACATCTTGAAACACAGCTCTAACAAAATGTAAGTAGAATGATTTGTTTTATAATAGTTAGACTGATGTTAATTTTTATAATTTTAAATTTGCACATGATTTATCTTTAACTAACGATCAAGGTTTAGTTCGAGATTAGACTTTAATCCAAAATCATGCTAATGGTTACTCTATGTTTACTATGTTTATTATATTGTACATTTATAAAGATACTTGTACTTTTGTATATAAATCGGCATTTATCTATTTTTCAGAACAATGAAAACAACTATAACATGTATAAAGAACACCACAAGACTTAATTGACAGATGATATTTTCCTGAAATTCCTATCAAAGTTATGATATATGGATAACTCGTTGGCTTTTTTAAAGAACATCATATTCTTGTGGACTAAATTTGTGTTTTATTTCTTAGTGAAGTTGCTTGTCGTGTAGTTTTCTCATTGTTCTATAAAGAATATGGCAGTTTGTTGTTTGATTTGTTTATGTGACAAGCAGAAGGTTCGACCAATCAGCTTTTTCTAGAGATGTCATTGTCGAGTTTCAACGGATCTAGAGAAGCCATTGTCGAGTCTTAAAGGGTTCCAGATAAGTCACTGTTCAGTCTTAAAAGGTTCTAGAGAAGTCATTGTCTAGTCTGAAAAGGATCTAGAAAAAGTCATTGTATAGTCTGAAATGTTCTTTAGAGGTCACTGTTTAGTCTGAAAAGGTTGTTGAGAAGTCATTGTTTAGTCTCTTTTACATTCATGTTTCATTACCTGTGACTAATTTCATGAGCTGAAACAGTTTCTTAACAAAGTCGAAACGGTCCACCATTACTGACTGACTTTTGGTTGAACACAGGTTCTAGAGAAATGGTCTAGTCCGAAAGGTTCTAGATTAGTCAGTGTCTAGTCTGAAAAGGTTCTAGAGAAGCCATTGTCTAGTCTTAAAAGGTTCTAAAGAAGCCATTGTCTAATTTAAAAAGGTTCTAGAGAAGTCATGGTCTAGTCTTCAAAGGTTCTAAAGAAGCCATTGTCTAATTTAAAAAGGTTCTAGAGAAGTCATGGTCTAGTCTTGAAAGGTTCTAAAGAAGCCATTGTCTAATTTAAAAAAGTTCTAGAGAAGCCATTGTCTAGTCTTAAAAGGTTCTAAAGAAGCCATTGTATAATTTAAAAAGGTTCTAGAGAAGTTATGGTCTAGTCTTGAAAGGTTCTAAAGAAGGCTGTGTCTAGTCTTAAAAAGTCATTGTCTAGTCTTAAAAGGTTCTAGAGAAGTCATTACCGGTATCTAATCTGAAAAAGTTCTAGAGAAGTCATGGTCTAGTCTTAAAAGGTTCTAGAGAAGCCATTGTCTAGTCTTAAAATGTTCTAGAGAAGTCATGGTCTAGTCTAGTCATTGTCTAGTCTTAAAAGGTTTTAGAGAAGTCATGGTATAGTTTAAAGGTTCTAGAGAAGCCATGGTCTAGTCTAAAAGGTTCTAGAGAAGCCATTGTCTAGTCTCAAAAGGTTCTAGAGAAGTCATGGTCTAGTCTAAAAGGTTCTAGAGAAGTCATGGTCTAGTCTAAAGGATATTTTGGGATTGGGCTTGAATCATATGTATTTTATTTTCAATCCAGGGGCCCAATTGAAAAACAGCGAGCAGCGACCGCTGGTCACATTGAAGGCTGCTGGCTGTTTTCCATTGTGGATATTTAAAATATACGTTTATAATGTAGGTTGTGTCGCGTACACTTATTCCACATCTCATTTTCTTCTATTCTAAAAGGTTCTAGAGAAGCCATTGTCTAGTCTCAAAAGGATCTAGAGAAGTCATGGTCTAGTCTAAAAGGTTCTAGAGAAGCCATTGTCTAGTCTCAAAAGGTTCTAGAGAAGTCATGGTCTAGTCTTTTAAGTCATGGTCTAGAGAAGCCATTGTCTAGTCTTAAAAGGTTGTAGAGAGCCATTGTTATTTCAGCAATGTTCTAAAGTTATTGTTTATGGTTCTGGTGGTTTAAACAACCAAGTTTCATTAAGTAAGTAAGTAAGTAAGTAATTTTATTGATATAAAGACCAAAAATTGATCTATCATCAAATTACAAATACAAAATAACATGATACGTTCAGTCACTTTTTCTCTTTTGACGGCCGAAAAAAAAATATCATTAGAAATAAATTAAGGTCTTCCCTTTAAAAAGGGATGTATTTATTTGTCACAAATCGGTTTGATATAAAATATGACAAAATCGATTTTAGCCACTGTATTAATTTCAAACTGCTCTAGATGATTGACAACCAGTTCAATATTTATATCAAAACCGCAAAAAAGAAATTTGCATACAAATTGCAGCCTTGAAAGTCCTTATAGACCAACCATTCAACTTGAAGTGGTGGAGGCTTTTTCCCCTAAAACAATATTTTGAATTTGATTTATGAAAAAAAAATTCTGCCAGCAGATGTTAAGAAAAAAAACTAATTCTGAAGAATGATTCCTGCGATATAAATAATGCTAATTATAGGCTAGTAATGCCTATAAAAAATAAATATTATTTCCGCGCTCTGCGTTGAATAAATCTTCTGAACAGAACAAAAGAACAAGCCCCCCCCCCTTTCAGCATGTTCAAGTTAAAAGGTCCGTCCCTAAAGTTTCGGTTGAATTTTGATAATCTGAAAACTGTGAATGCAGATGAAAACTGAGACAAATGGGTTACAAATATTATGACCGATTTTTAAAAAGTGAAAAGCAAAAATTAGTTAGTTAAACCGTCATAGTGGTATATCATTTTAGTAGAATGCCATACACATTCTTACAACTTCGTGGACGTTCAAACAACCAAATAATCATAAAATTATTTTTTAAAAAGTAACAATACCAGTCCACGAACAAGGCCGTAAATTGCCTCCGATGAAAGAGGAGGCAGTACTAGAAGGCGGGGGTCTGGGGGCCGCCCAGGCCCCCAGAATCTATGGACTTTTCAAGAAAACAAATCCAGCTTTCTTGCAAATCCTGATGCCATTTGTATTATTAATTGAAGGTAGTGTGAAAATATTAACGAGAAGGTGCTTAATGCTACATATTCAAATACTTTTTCTTACGGTTCTTTAACATTGAACTTTTATGACTTAAAAACTTATGCTTAAACATACAAGCAAGTTAGAAAGTTCAAACTATAAACAAAGATGTTCAAAAGTTTTTTTTAACAAGACCCATCATCAGCTGGTACTAAGGCCATTGATATACTTACGGCTAAGTCTTGAACCCTGAAAACTAATTATATAAGGGAGGAAAAACACGAAAAATAGGATAGTGATTCTGTTTGTATGGTGCACCCATAGAGTTGATAAATATTGGACATATTGGCTGGTTTTCGTTGCCTATTTTAACATCCTAAAGTTAAATGTTAAGACCGGTAACAACATTGCTAAAATGAAATTGAACGAAAATGGAAACTGAATTTTCCAACAGTCAGTAAAAAGATACATTGACAAACTGAGTTTTAACTGACAGACAAGTTAATTGCAGTATTTGAAACGACAACATTTTATTAGAAACAAGATTTTTAACATTTAGTATGATGTCATTTGCAAATAAATATAAAAATCTAGTGGTCACTTTCCAACTATACAGTCATTCATTTATTAACTCATGTAACTTGAGAAGGAGGCAGAGCTTTTACGGAGTTATCAATTTCATTAGTAAAAATGCACCTGAATCTAAAATCATATAATCTATGAACGGTTTCACGGTAAAAGCCTAATAAAGCTTAAAAGAACATTCTCAGTAGCAACCATCAACATGGTGCTTTTAAATATTTGCTACTGATACAATAAGACCTTTGTTATTTTAGTATGAAAACTTTTAAAGCTTTGAATGGAACAATCAAAATGATGTTTGAAGACAGATTCAAACATAAATTGGAGATATGAAGCAATCTTCCCTTAACCTTTTTTCTAGTTTTTTTTTTTTTTTTTGAAAACTGAGGAGGCAGCTGCCTTCTCTGAGCTACCTCCTCTGCCTCTATGTAATTTACGGCCATGACGAATCTGAAAATGCCACCAAAACTGATAGTCCCCACCCACCAAGAGATCCTTCAACTACTAGTATTTGAAGGTGTGGATGGGGTTTACAGAATAGAGAATAATTACCAAAAAGTTAACAGATAAAAAAGAATAATTACCCCAAAAAAACTAAAGAAAAGAGAATAATGACCCTTACAGAATAAAGCATAATGTGTAAAGTGTCCAAAACCTTTTAAGAATTGAGAATAAAGGACAAAAAGGTAACAGAATTAAGAATTGAGGACACTGTCGTAGGGACACTTTGGACTAAAATTTAGGACTCTTTATATTATAGAAATTATTTTTATGAAATTGTATTTTGTTAGTTTTTATTATTGCTTATGGACATTTTAAATTCGGACTTCAATTTTGAAAAGATATTTTTATGTTAATTGTTATTTTAATTTAACTTAATTCTTCTGCTCTTAATGTTTGTGATCTTTGTTACCAATTTATAATTATCTATTTAGAGCTTTAAGTGACATATTTATTTTCTTTGTGTTCAATTGTATAATTAATATGATAGGTATGTCAGGTTAATGAGATTAGGATTATAATTGTTTGTATTGTCACTTTTGCTTTAATGTGAGTTAATGCAATTTGGCGACTTTGTCACTCATTAATTGAGAAAATCTTGTCATTCGTATAAATGTAAGGGTTACGAGGAATAGTAAGTTAGTTTATAGTTAAGAAGTTAGTTAGTCAGTTTGATTGTTGGAATCAGTATATTGTCATTTTACTGTGTTACCACGATTCAACTGTTGTGGGGAGGATGTCTAGCTCTGGTAGAGGTACCGGTGACGTAGACGATGGAAACTCGAAAGCTGGTTTTAATGCTTTATTCTTACAATTCCAATCGTGGTAACACAGTAAAATGACAATATACTGATTCCAACAATCAAACTGACTAACTAACTTCTTAACTATAAACTAACTGACTATTCCTCGTAACCCTTACATTTATACGAATGACAAGATTTTCTCAATTAATGAGTGACAAAGTCGCCAAATTGCATTAACTCACATTAAAGCAAAAGTGACAATACAAACAATTATAATCCTAATCTCATTAACCTGACATACCTATCATATTAATTATACAATTGAACACAAAGAAAAATAAATATGTCACTTAAAGCTCTAAATAGATAATTATAAATTGGTAACAAAGATCACAAACATTAAGAGCAGAAGAATTAAGTTAAATTAAAATAACAATTAACATAAAAATATCTTTTCAAAATTGAAGTCCGAATTTAAAATGTCCATAAGCAATAATAAAAACTAACAAAATACAATTTCATAAAAATAATTTCTATAATATAAAGAGTCCTAAATTTTAGTCCAAAGTGTCCCTACGACAATATCCCCCTTCTTCCAAAATAAGATGTCCCCGTCTTAGAATCGCCGGTAATTGTTTCTTCGACCATTCCCCCGAGATGAATATTGCTGCTGAAACTGCTGAGGCGGTAAGTATTGCGTTTGTCCTTGGTAGTTTTGATCTTGATAATATAGTGGTTGCTGGTATTCGTCTAACTGTTGTTGTAAATGCTGAATTGTCCGTTGTTGTTGCAAAATTGTTTCCTCGCGTAATTGCACCGCATTTACTTTTTCTGCTATTTCACGAACTTGGAATTCCAGCTCCGTCCTATTTTCTTTTAGCGCTAAATAGAATGGATGGTTTATCACAAAATCATCTGCATTCTCCTCTGCCTGATGTAAGCGTTTCTTCAATGCTGTGTTTTCTTTGTAAGCCTCTTCCAGTTCCGATCTTAGGTTTTCATTGAGTGTCCGCAAACAGGCAACATTCTGCTGTTCCTCGGGCCGAATAGATTTAAGTCGATGAAGCTCTTGATGTAACATGATGTTGTTCGATTCCAATTGTTGAATTTTAAGTAGATTATCAGAGTTACTCTGTTTTGATCTATCCAATTCTTCTTTAACACTTTTACATTCTGCCTCTAAGTTCATTAATCGAATGCCATATTTCCCAATCTCGTTTTGATGATTCTTTTTGGATGCTTCTGCTGCTTTCAGTTCCTTCTTTGTTGTTTCCAGTTCTGATTTTATTGAGTGGGACACATTCAAACTTGATACGAATGCGGTCTGCCTTAGGTTGGAAAATGGCATTTCTCTCATCTCCTGCTTTTTCGTAAGATATACATCTGAAGCCTCGCCAAGTCTCTTTCTTTCTTTTTGATGGATTTCGCGGATTTCTGCGTTCTGAGTGGATTTTCTTGGTTTGTCCAGGTAGAACACATTCTAGCGTAATGTCCACGATGGCCACATTTAAAACAATTCTGCATATTGGAAAAGTCCACATTGGCCGCACATCGGTTTATGACTTCGGAAGCCGGAAAGTCTCCATTGCGGTCGAAGGTCGAATTCCATGTCTTGCTGTTTTTTTGTACCGGTACTCGGGATCTTGTATGCAGCTGGACTTACTGTTGTTTCTGGCCAGCTGCCCCGGGCTCTGCACCAACTGTTGTGGGGAGGATGTCTAGCTCTGGTAGAGGTACCGGTGACGTAGACGATGGAAACTCGAAAGCTGGTTTTAATGCTTTATTCTTACAATTCCAATCGTGGTAACACAGTAAAATGACAATATACTGATTCCAACAATCAAACTGACTAACTAACTTCTTAACTATAAACTAACTGACTATTCCTCGTAACCCTTACATTTATACGAATGACAAGATTTTCTCAATTAATGAGTGACAAAGTCGCCAAATTGCATTAACTCACATTAAAGCAAAAGTGACAATACAAACAATTATAATCCTAATCTCATTAACCTGACATACCTATCATATTAATTATACAATTGAACACAAAGAAAATAAATATGTCACTTAAAGCTCTAAATAGATAATTATAAATTGGTAACAAAGATCACAAACATTAAGAGCAGAAGAATTAAGTTAAATAACATAAAAATATCTTTTCAAAATTGAAGTCCGAATTTAAAATGTCCATAAGCAATAACATAGACCTGTATATTAAATAGATTTGCAACTTGTTAATTGTCCAGTATATGTGTGAAAATATCACTGGTTGATAAACGAGAGTTTCTTTATTTTGCTAACTTCTTTTATGTCTTTCTATGGAATTTATCAGAATAAATTGCATCAAATAGAGAAAAGATTAAGGAATATCTGTGTGAAAATTTCATTTAATTTGGTTGAGAAATAACATTTTTATGACAATTTAAAGTGAAAAGTTCACAAAATTTTTGTAAAATATTGTATTTTTCTTGAAAATAAGGGTAGTATGGGCTCTTTCGTAACTCCTCTAAAGTGTTAAATGTTATAAATGTTATTTTAACACATCAAAAATCTCAAAACATTTATGAATGGCTGTAAAAAAGAATCATGTTAAAATCTTTAAAGGCTTTTGAGATATTACAGTATAAAGTTGTACATTTCAAATTGTTTATTTTGTACGAAATCTCGTTTCTTTGCATGAGATATTGTGAGATTTCACCAATTTGCAAATCTATTTAATATACAGGTCTATGGCAATAATAAAAACTAACAAAATACAATTTCATAAAAATAATTTCTATAATATAAAGAGTCCTAAATTTTAGTCCAAAGTGTCCCTACGACAACACCCCCATCCACATCCTCCTATTAGGGTATTAGGGACATTTCATTATCTCTACATACATGTAGAAACTGGTAGAGGTTGTATGGACCAAAAAATGGTCATGATCATACATGTGATATAAAGTGATAGATAGAACCTGAGAAAATCATATCGAATTGTCTCAGATAGAACTTTACAGCAAAAATCACGGCTTTATGGCATTAATCTGAGACTTTTCAATGCAATTGTGGCCAACAAAGAATAGCTTAGCAGATGGAGCTTAAATTGACCTTTTGCATACAAGGAACTACTACAGTCAGGTACAAAATCAATCAGTTGTCATGACGACATATCAATAACTGAACACGCACCTGTTGCATAGATAAGGATGGTGTCCAATCAGAAATGCCATAACATTTATCTTTCGGGTTTCTCAAAGACAGGAAGTAAAATATCAACATGGACTGTCAGAAGACACAAGAAAAAACAAGAAACCACGAGTTTACACGAGAGTAAATACCGTGAGAAATAATAAATACACACGAGGATTCATTGACAGTACACGAGTGACCATGCAGTGTCAAAAGTTTATGACACATACAGATATACAGAAAGTACAAAAAACATGATTAAAAGGGTGTAAGTAATATAGAAAAAAAAACATGGTCAGGTGGTCAAACAGACAAAAATAAATTAATAGATAAACAACAACAACAACAAATATGATAAATATAAACTTGACAAGCTCACAAAGTAATTAACAATACTTACCCATGTAGCACGAACCCTTTTAAAAACATTTTTATTTGGTTATTTCTGAGGTCCGAAGAAAATGTTTTTAAAAAACATTTTTAAAACATTTTTAAAATGTTTTGATTTTTTAAGAATGATTTAAAAACGGTTAATTAACGTTTCCTTAAAACAGATGGAAAATAGTTTTCTGAACTGTTTTTTGAAATGTTTAAAAAATGTTTTTATAACATTTTATTTTACATCTTTTTATAACAATTTTAAATTATTATTTTGAAATATTATAACAACATTTAGAAAGCATTTCCATATTATGTTTTCATAACGATTCTAAAACATATTATGAGAATGTTATAAAAATGTTTTTAAAACATTCCAAGTTTACATCTTTTCATAACGATTTTAAAACATATTATGAGAATGTTATAAAAATGTTTTTAAAACATTCCAAGTTTACATCTTTTCATAACAATTTTAAAACATGCTTTTAAATGGCATAAAAATGTTTTTAAATAACAATTTTAAACCTTTTTAGAAGCATGTTTTTGATATGTTTTTGTCACATTTTACCTCTTGCAAAAAGACAAGTTAAAACGTTATGAATACTATATACAATTATTAATGAGTATGAACAGATTACAGTGATAAATTTACTTATATAACAAAAACAAACTAAATTTTTATCTTATATTTAAGTCCATTTTTTTATTGTTTTAAGTAATGTTTTGGTTTTTTTTTTGCTTTTACTGATTTACATTTATTCTTAATGTTTTGTTGTTGTTTTTTCTTCTTATTAGTATTTAAGGTTTTTTTTTAAGATAAAGAATTATGGTAAATATTAAAACACACACATCTCTTTCCATTATTAATTATCTTCGATGGCATGTTAGTTGTATAACACGAGCGATACTGTGACTTATTTTCTCAAGATGTTTGATAAGCAATTATCCTGCATCGTTATCAGTAAGATCACCATGGTAACCAGCTATTTGAAAGTTTAGTGGTTTGCCACACGCTGTGTGTTCGAGTCTTTATCAGTATAGATTTAACTTTTCAAGAGAGAGTAAACACATCTTGAAACACAGCTCTAACAAAATGTAAGTAGAATGATTTGTTTTATAATAGTTAGACTGATGTTAATTTTTATAATTTTAAATTTGCACATGATTTATCTTTAACTAACGATCAAGGTTTAGTTCGAGATTAGACTTTAATCCAAAATCATGCTAATGGTTACTCTATGTTTACTATGTTTATTATATTGTACATTTATAAAGATACTTGTACTTTTGTATATAAATCGGCATTTATCTATTTTTCAGAACAATGAAAACAACTATAACATGTATAAAGAACACCACAAGACTTAATTGACAGATGATATTTTCCTGAAATTCCTATCAAAGTTATGATATATGGATAACTCGTTGGCTTTTTTAAAGAACATCATATTCTTGTGGACTAAATTTGTGTTTTATTTCTTAGTGAAGTTGCTTGTCGTGTAGTTTTCTCATTGTTCTATAAAGAATATGGCAGTTTGTTGTTTGATTTGTTTATGTGACAAGCAGAAGGTTCGACCAATCAGCTTTTTCGGGGACTCCTCTAATTGGAATTCGCTTTATTATGCATATGCACTTTTGCATAGTTTGCTCTGTTTGTCCCTCATTCCTTTGTGGACTTTAATGTCTTGGGTTTTATGTTCTTTTGTAAAGTCACTATCCAAAACCCTTTAGGATAATGTGGTAAAAAAAACAGGATAAAAACATGCCTTAATAACAGTTTAAAAACAGTACAAAATATGTTTATAAAATGTTTCGAAAAAACAAGTAAAAAACATTTAGTACAAACATTTCTGTAACGATTTAAAATTATGTTATTTTTATATTTATTAAAAATGTTTTAGAAAAACATTTTTAAAACATTTTAAGAAACAGTTTTTACAAACGTTATTAAAACATTTCTGGCACTCCACAAATTTATGTTTTAAAAACATTTCTTAAAAATGTTTTCAGTCCTTTTAAGAAAATGTTTTAAAAACATTTTTATAATGTTTTTGTGCTAGCTGGGTATAAATGCTTAAAAGAGCATATGTTGTTGAATATTTATAATTACCTCAAGTCATGTATAAATTGTTGATTAGAATTTAGAGCATGGAAATATTTCTATTAAATCTCTTGGCTATCTAGGCAATTAATATTTTAAATAACTTAAAATAAACTTGAATAAATTTGGTACACATTTTTGTCTCCTTTGGCAATTGCTCTCATTTTGTAGATTTTACAAGGCCATTATTCTGTATCTATATATATATTCTATAAACACATCCTTAATCATTAATGTACATTAAAAATTTTATGCCCCCATAACCAAAAGAACAAAACAGTTTGGTTACAAGCTGCTAAATTTTACTTTTATTTCTGATCTTTGTGGAAAATATCCACGTGAAAATATCAGATTTAAATAAGCTAAAATGGTCATAATCATTTTACAAGACAGCGACTCTCTATTTGATCTGAGTGTAATGATGTATTAACCGCTATAATCTATAGTCAAGTTTGGACTTCCTTGTCAAAATTACAATCAGTTATCTCTGATTGCATGGACATACTTCAAAATAGGGATTGGATGCAAATTCACAGAAGAAGGATCAGATGAAATTGTTTTAAGTTTCTACACAAATGGAAAAGAAATACACGTAATTATAAGTTAAGGACTATATAAAGGAAAGGTGCAGATGAGGTTTAAAGAAATAGATAATTGCAACCACCTATCCCCCTCCTCCAAGATATAGAATAATGACCTAAAAATGAAGAATTGAGATAAATGACACTACAGATTTTTAGGAATACTGGCAAAATAGATTATACAATAGACATAATAGAGTAAGAGGAAAAATTGAGGACACCCCCTTATTCATACCCATGGGAAATTGAAGTTTATACCAGATAATTTACCAGAGTTTATGATGAAAACCTTTATATCCAATAATTAGCTAACTCAGTTTTAAGTCATTTTGTAAATTACATTTGCTGTTTTCCTAAGGGACTTCTCAATGAAAATAAAGTAACGAAAAAAGCTCCTTTTTGCGTCTTAAATTCTGTTTGATAATCATGATAATCCATATTTATTTTTGGCACATATTCCATATTCTTTCGTTTTTAATATTGGATTATATATTGTAAAAATATTTCAAAAGATTATCTTAATATAGGCTGTCACAGAAATGGTTTTTAACTAGATAAGGCCTTTTTTCCAGTTACCATGTGATTGCAGTGAAATCAAAATAAAAAGCATCAGCCTTGTTTTAAACTTTGTCCATGTTGAAAAAATGGAACATGCAGACATTCAAGAATAACCTTTGATTTGTGAAGTTATGTAACACTAAAAAAAGATATAGAAGTATATGAAATTTTTTTCTGTTCTATATCAAATTTGATGCTGTATGTGTGTTTAATAATTTTTAAGAACAATCCCATAAAATTGTTGTGTAACTCTGTTGATTTTTTATGGCCCGACCACGTATGTGGATTGGCCATATAGTTTTACCCTTGTCCATCCATAACACTTTGGTTAAGTTCTTGGTTAACACGCCTGGGAAACTCACAAGTCGCAACCAAATATTGTTACCTGGAAGTTTATTGATACTAAGCGAAAGAACACTTTTTGCAAGAATCAGAGAATGTCACTCCATGTGAAATTTGTCACAGATCTTAAATATACCAAAAATAATAGTTGAGCCTGTATTTAAAGCCAGAAATTTTTTTTATATTGTCAAGGCGATTGTATTAACCAGGACAAGTCCAGATTTAAGTAACTTTACGTTATTAATTGAACAAAATAAACTGTTTTTGCTTTATTTACAATTATTCAACAAACATACATGGAGAGTGACATTCTTCGATTTCTCAAATTTATAATGTTAAATGTATTAATCCCAAATTCCAGGTCCTGGAATTTTGGTTGCGAATTTCGAGTTTCCGAGGTGTAATAATGTCCATTACTCAGATACAAGATGATATTTCACTACTAGATTGGTCTTGGGTAGGGCTTCACCACCCACTAGGTCACCCATTGTGACCTATATTTTATGCATGAAGGACTTTGGTTAAGTTATTGGTTAAGGCCAATAACTTGGATACTAGAGGTTGGGGGTCAATGATATTTCACCACTAGATGTGTCTTGGGTAAGGTGACACTACACACTAGAAATTAGGTCACTGCAACCCATATTTTATGCATGAATGACTTTGGCTAAGTTCTTGGTTAAGGTCCATGTCTGGTATACTACATGTTGGGGATCAATTTATTCACCACAAATTTTTGTGGATTTTTAATTTTGATAAACACTCTTTATCTAAATATTTTGAATTTGTGGGGATTTAATTTCGTGGTTTTTGTATATCCACTAAATAAACAAAAATTAATCCCCCACGAATATTTCTGCTTCTGCAGTATAACTGAGATTAACCTATGCTTTGGGTTGACAAGCAAACCATTTCAGTTGTCCTTCCCACATTTTCTACATTGGAATGATTTAAGCGATCCTCAGTCATATAGAAGTCAGAGAGTTAGTTCTTAATTTTGTTCAATATCAATTTTCTTCACCAAAAATAACCACAGGTCTGTTCGATGAATGGTAAATTGCTTGGGATTTTCCAAAGCTAATTCTTAATCACATCACATCCATAAGATATTGAATGTTTCATACATTTGTGGATATATTTATATTTTATTGGTATGAAAATTAAGTTGGACGGCAAATGAATAAAAGAAGAGTTTCTCAAGGCTATAATATGTCTAAGATTTCTTCATTAATATAAACAAATGTTAATGGAAAATTTTGTAGTTTAAACAATACTGTTACACTGTGTGGGAGCGAAACCGGAACTTGGTACTAGTTGAAGCGAGGATCACCTTCTGACAAACGTCACTGGGGTCAAGAAATTTTATTTTATTCTTATTTAAACCGCCTTTTCAAGTTGGAAAACGAGTAGTTTGAAGCATAACGTAGTTGAGAAGGTGTGTGTCTTTGAGTTAAGCCGTACAAAAGGGTTATATGTTAAAACGAGATGAAAAAAAGTTGACTTAGTACCGGCGAAAAATGAGATCGACAGATCAAACATCATAAAATTCAATGATTTTACGCATATTTGATTGAACCAAATGGTAAATTTTGTTTAATCTGTTTAACTATTAATAAAAATATGAGAAAAGAGGGTCTTGGGTCTGAAATGCCTCTAAAATCTTGGAAACAAAATCGCATTGGTGTACGGCAGCTTATTGTTTTGTATAAAATTCGATGTACGGCAGCTTAAAAAATAAAGTGTACGGCAGCTTGTTATATGAATAAGTAGAATCTTATCATATTTGCAATTTACTGGCTATTTAGCCTTTTTTTAATGCACTGCAGATAAAAAAAAACGATAGTACATCTGGGACAAAAGGCCCACACGCAGCAGTCTTGGGTTTTTTTTGTCACATGTAGTAGACACGACCCAAAAGATGTTACTACAAGTAACATGCTGCAGCATATAGATTTATCTGATCCGAAAATGTATGGATGCAAAGGGTTACCAGGTAATACAGGATTCCAACTTGTCTTGAAACAAATATAAAAAATATGTGCAAAAAATTTACATATTTTTTTTTATGCATTTACAATTTCAGCATTCATGTAGATGCATCTGAACATCTCAACTGATTATATGACTTCTCAGCTTAAGGAGGTTTGCTCCTCATATTTTGAGATCCTCGGGGTTTATCCATCTATTATGCTAGAATTTTTTTGCCCATGAACACCCTATTTTCTTTTTCTTATTACCAAAGTTTCCCGCCAAAATTATAAACGCTTATAGCATGTAAACAAGCACATGGACCTACATTTTTTTCTTGCTTATTTTGATCATCTGTCCATATTCTTTACAAAAGATGCAATTTTATCCATTTTTATTTACTTTAAGATATATAGGAGCAAACCCCCTAAACATTTACATTAAGAACAGTCCACCCTTATTATTGTTCAAAGTTGCCTGTAAAGGGTTCGAGGGTTTGGTAGGTAGATAAGGATTTCGTTGGGGGATGCACCAAAAATATATATGCGCTAATGCGAGCAGCTTTTAAAGATTGAAAGAGACTCATCATATCATATTGTAAAGCAATTTTATTTGGTGGATGGATGGTTTTTTTTCTTTCTGGACAAGTTTTCAGGAAAAAAATATAAATATACTCACAATTTTAAGCCAAATGGAGTAAAACAAAATTACCGAACGTACATTACTCAGTTCATGGAAGACAAAATCGTGCAGGTTTAAGACTAACGTAGAATTTTAATCAGCTTTACTTGGTACACATTTAAATGCTTCATCTATGAAAGTACGGGGGCATATAGTGTTCGGGTCTGTTCGTCCGTCCGTCCCAAATTAGGTTGAAGTTACTTTACCATGAAGGAAGTTTGGTATCAGCGTAAAACTTCATTAACTTTGTACACATATTAATCAGGATATGAACAAACAAAAATCATCATAAAATTGTACATGTCTCATCATCTTCATGTTTTACTGATCATGCACAGAAAAAGCGGGCGTTATACTTAGGTTTACCTTAAGGTCGAAATTACTTTATCATGAAGGAAGAATGGTATCATAAAACTTTAAAAATCATTTATTCATCAAAACATAAAATTATACTTTTGGAATCAACTTCATAATTTGGTGCTTGTGGGGGGGGGGGGGAATCAAATGGTGTGAGATGGGGCATTTTGTCTTTTGGACCTATTCTTGTTGTAAATGTAATGGTGGATTAAACCGGCTTTATGGTGCCAACCTTCCACCTCCAATGCTCAAATCAAATAAAATCATAGATATCTACAATACAACGAAGTTGCAGAGGGTATTATGTTTTGGGGAAGAGCCATATGTAGTCATAAAGCTATCTGATTTTCGTTATTTTATCGTCTAGACAGGGTAAATTGGTCAAGCAATATTCCTACCAGAGGATCTTTTATAGAATATTCATCGTGTATGATTATTGTTTCTATACAGGCTGTCTAAACTAAAAGGTATATCTTATATCCCTATAATTACGATATAAATGTGCACTACATACATCGTCGCCAGTTGATGTACACTTAAGCATTGTTGACCTTTTACCTTTGATTTAATCAATACGTCATAAAAAGGTTTCATGTGGTCGGAGCCAAATTACGGATTTCTTAATTAATGTTTAAGAGGACGGAGAAAACAAACAAAATTGATATGTTTCAAGTTGATGAAAAACAGATCGTTCTGTATTTTAGTGCTTAGAGTTAGCTCTGCCTTTCAACGCTTTAGCGCTTTGATTATCGGTCCATTCGTTAGCCCGTCTGTGATCACAGTTTGTATGCGCAACTCCCCTGAAACTACTTAACAGATCTTAACGACACTTGGTATGCAAGAAGAATACCATATGTAGTTGTGCATATTATCACATTTTTTTTATTTATGGAATTTTAAAGGCTGACCTCAATGATAGTATGTATAGTCCAATAGTTGAACGCATGGGTATGTAAGTGTGCTCACCAACTTAAGGTTCTTACATGGAGTATGTTTTTGAATCTAAAAATCTTTTAATAGTGCTCTTTTGCATGGGCATAATGAAAAAAAAACAAACAAAATGAACACGTTTCTGAAGTGAAAAAAAAAACATCCAAACAAAAATGAATTTTTAGATATGCAAATATTTTCTGCTGTATTATAAGTATCATTACTAAGACAACAAAAATGTTGATTCGGGGTATCACCCAACTATGACACCATATATAGCATTGTAAAGGTACATGATAAGTCATTTAGTTAATGAGAAAATCCTATTTTTAAACTAAATACAAAGGCTAATTAAAAACATTGCTAATCTGTACAGACTTATGTAAAGGAAGCAAAGGTACCAATTGGGTATCCGAATGTCAAACGTCCGAAAAGACAAAACCAGTCAACGCCAACGAGAGCAGAACAAAAAACAGATAACATATAACACAAATATACAAAAATCTAAAAAGCAATCAACAACGCGGATTCTCCTGAAGAGTATAAGCAGTCCCTACTTGCTATAGCACACCCGCCGTGCTGCCAAGTTCTATCAATTCAGTGTATCAAATCCAGTAAAGGAGGGCAAAACAAAAATCTATGACCATCTACACTCATCTAAGAGATTGAAATCCCATATTTGCCTTTGACCGCATGATGTCTACCATAAAATTTCTTGAGTGAAGACAGCAAATGAGGAGCAACACAGCCCTGTGAAAGCAATTTTTGTGTCGGGCGTGACGTTCTGTCAAGGAAATCGATGCAAGTCCTGCAAGCCCTGGAGTAACGAATCAATTGTGATACGTAAACGCCATAAGCTGGAGCGGGCGGAATGTTGGTACACAAGAATGGAAAGTTGAAGTCTTCACGTTTGTCATAGAGCTTTGTTGAAAGTTTTCCTTGAGAGTATTTCGAGATAGAATACGTAGTATCCTTTTTCTCAATTCCTAAATGTTTTGAATAGGAATAAAATGTGAAAAAAGAGCATACAGCGGTATTTTCAAAACATTGTTATCCCTTTTTTCTGAAACAGTTAGGGCCACATCCTAAATTGTAATGGAAAGCATCCTTTAGCGGATATAAATATCATTTTAAAATTTCATAACAAATGGTTGGACACTGCAACTAGTATTTGAGTAAATCTAGATCTATTTGTCCAGACAAACTTTGTCGTTTTCGGCCTCTCTGACCCCTAATTCGGTGCTAAAATGGTTAGAGATAATGCAAATCTTTATGAAAAGTGCAGACTGGAAAGAGAACTGGAACTTACATTCTGTTATTAGAGAGGTGGGTGTGAGTAGAGGACGGGATTTAGGAACTGCATACGGTACAATACTTATTACAACCAGTAGCCTTCAGAGTAGTAAATGGTCATTTTCCTTGTTATTTACCGACACAATACACTTATTAACAGTTCTAAGTCGTTTTATATCGTGTATGTCATAATGAAATGCGATATATAACTAATAACAAAAACATAAATAGTCATATTCACAAGTGCCGTACAGTAAAACAATATACAAATCTGCAAGTACCCGTACACTTGTTTCATAAGCTGCCGTACACCAATGCAGTTTTGTTTCCAAGATTTTAGAGGCATTTCAGGCCCAAGGCCCTCTTTTCTCATATTTTTATTAATAGTTAAACAGATTAAACAAAATTTACCATTTGGTTCAATCAAATATGCGTTAAATCATTGAATTTTATGATGTTTGATCTGTCAATCTCATTTTTCGCCGGTACTAAGTCAACTTTTTTCATCTCGTTTTAACATATAAACCTTTTGTACGACTTAGCTCAAAGACACACACCTTCCCAACTATGTTATGCTTCAAACGACTAATTTTCCAACTTGAAAAGGTGGTTTGAAAAAGAATAAAATAAGATTTCTTGACCCCAGTGACGTTTGTCAGCTGGTGATCCTCGCTTCAACTAGTACCAAGTTCCGGTTTCGCTCCCACACAGTGTGTTAGTCTGAGATGGAATTACAAAAGAAATGAATAGCTATATATTTAACATTCTACATAAAATAAAGAAGTGATTTCCATGTGCATCAATTGCAAGCTTTAATTAGGTGAAATAACCAAAAGAATGTATACTATTGTTTCCTTAAATGTTGTTAGAATGAAATATGGGTTACTATGTAGTATTATGAAGCTCATGAAGCTAAAAAAACAAACCAAACTATTTTATACAAATCTAAGGAACATAATACCCTGGTACTTAATAAAAACTAGAAGATATCTGCATTAGTAGTATTTGCAACAGTCTTTTCTTAAATCATCCATTTATTACTCATTTAAAAAAAAAATTAAATGTTTTTTTGACAATTTTCACTTTGTGATGGTTAGCTCTACTGGTGGAGTTTTAATTTCCCAGACTAAGCCTGCTCCAGTATCAATACCTTTTGTGTTGACAAACAAATCAAATGTATAAATGATCCATGAAATTTGGAAATGGTTAAAGCTCAAAGGTTCTCGCTTGCCCAGGCATAAGTTGATCTGACTTTTAGTCATAATTTGGATACCAGTAAAATCATGTGGTGTTTTTTCAGGGTAAGAGCCCCTCTGATGAGTCTTAATAGATGATTCATATGTCAGGTTTACATGTAGCAAATAGTTTTGTTAGGAACTTTGTTGTAATTTTGACTTCAGCCAAACACCCCCATAATATTGAAAGCATTGAAGAGGAAATCTTTGGTCTGTACTTTTTAATCAATTGTACTTCATTTTTATGTCGCCTGCAACGTTGCAGAAGCGACATATAGGGGTTAATTTGGCACTATCCGTCGTCCTGCATCGTCCAGCGTCGTCCTGCGTCGTCACATAAAATTTCCGTCGCAGTTTTCCAGGCAACTACATGCCACAGCCTCTTGATATTTGGTATGTAGCTTCATCCCATATTACTATAAGGTGTAAAGCAATTTTATGCCAAAAAAATAACTACTTCCTGTTTGACGAATACTTAAGGTTTTATATATAATGGACATAGATGACAAATTTTCGTCAAAGTTTTCCAGGCAACTACATGCCACAGCCTCTTGATATTTGGTATGTAGCTTCACCCCATAGTACTATAAGGTGTAAAGCGATTTTATGCCAAAAAAATAACTACTTCCTGTTTGACGAATACTTAACGTTTTATATATAATGGACATAGATGCCAAATTTTCGTCGCAGTTTTCCAAGCAACTACATGCCACAGCCTCTTGATATTTGGTATGTAGCTTCATCGCATAGTACTATAAGGTGTAAAGCGATTTTATGCCCGAAAAATAACTACTTCCTGTTTTGACGAATACTTAACGTTTTATATATAATGGACATAGATGCCAAATTTTTGTCAAAGTTTTCCAGGCAACTACATGCCACAGCCTCTTGATATTTGGTATGTAGCTTCATCCCATAGTACTATAAGGTGTAAGGCAATTTTATGCCTGAAAATTAACTACTTCCTGTTTGGCAAACAAACATAGATACGCAGGCGACATATGCCTTCAGGGGAAGGCTCCATCTAGTTGGATATTGTAGCTTAGAAACCAAGAAACAAGTGGAATGCTAGAAGTCTAAAGGCAAAAACAAAATCAGGTAGCACAAAAAAGCAGATAAAAAACTATTAACATTTTTTACAAAATGCAAACACAAATCAACATAACACTTATACAGCAACCAGCAGTGACAACTACAGTAGTGTCCGCAGGAGAGTGAACTCAGGTGCTCTGGAAGGGTAGAAAGTTTGTTGATTTTTACATGTAAAATAAAAATTGTATCCCATACACTAATTAACCTTTTGTGAGTATTGAACATAAAACATATCAAGCAATTAAACAAATCAATATTAGTTTAGCTGATTGATTTTTTTTTTCATTTCAACTGTTTAAAATTCTTGAACAATATTTATTGTATGTTAGTTGAGAAGATTCAAATATCTTTAAAAAGTATATACCCACATCTTAACGGAATGAATGAAAATCATAAATAGAATTAACCCCCTTGTCTAAATCATAAACAGAATAACCCTCATGTCTAAATCATAAATAGAATAACCCCCATGTCTAAATCATAAATAGAATAACCCCCATGTCTAAATCATAAATAGAATAAACCCCATGTCTAAATCATAAAAAGAATAAACCCCATGTCTAAATCATAAATAGAATAAACCCCATGTCTAAATCATAAATAGAATAAACCCCATGTCTAAATCATAAATAGAATAACCCCCATGTCTAAATCATAAATAGAATAACCCCCATGTCTAAATCATAAATAGAATAAACCCCATGTCTAAATCATAAATAGAATAACCCCCATGTCTAAATTTAAATTGACTCTCAGTCTGTATAGCAGCCAACACTCTGCTTTCAGGGAAGACTTGAGATCCATGCCTTCTATCATATAGCACTTGACCCCAAGATATGGTAGAAAAAAAAATTATAAATCATAGTGTTCATGGTTTAGACTAGTTAAAAAAAGAGCAATCGATGAATACTCTAAACATATTTAGAAAACAGAATTGTTTATTTTGGGTCAATTTAATTAACTTTATTTTGTACAATGTGTTGTAGTTATCACCTGTCAAATTCACCTAAGATTGTATATTAAGCTGATGCCAAACTTTCACCTGTGAAATTCACCTCATAATAATTAAACACTAAGCCAGATCCAAACTGCCCACATTGGCCGTTACACAATTATATATCTGCTAACACCTGACAAACTATCTATTATTTTCCATATTGGACTAATAATTATCATTGGTTGTTATGGTTTTTCAATAAGGTATTGATTCAGATCGAGACAGGTGCTCCATTATTCAACTGTCACATGGAACCAAGATGTATTTATAGAAATAATTCCATTTCTATATCTTCGTTACATATATTCAAGTTGAGAAAAAATGATCATTGACTTTTTTTTCCATTTTTATATCAACAGGTGTGACTTTATTTGACTTGGTGATTTTAACGGATAAATTTAAAGATGTACAATCATGGTTCTACGATAATTAACAGTGTTAACACAACTAAAAGATACAGACGATCAATATGAAAAGACTGGCTTAGATAATCATAGATATTCAACAAGTGGTAAGAGCATATGTATACATTTTTAAAATTTAATTTTGATTATTGTTAAAGATTTACTTGAATTGATGGTCAGTAACCTGGATGGCCAGTTATATGACAGTTATTTTGAAACAAACAGGAACTGTTACCTTGACAGAGTTTTCGCTTGGTTTTGTTGCTGACATTTCTTGTTGTTTTTCCTAGTTTATTTTGTTGCTATGTATTTTTTCATGGTTAACAGACATAAGATAGAGCAACAGGATCGTGTCTTTTTGGCACATATTCCATATTCTTTCGTATTTAATATTATTTCAGAGTTTGGCTTTAGTGCCGTGTGGAGGTCGTAGAAAGCTTCCCCTTGCTTTAGTTGTATGCTCTTATATATTTTCGAGTACTGGAATATGTGTTTGAAAGACACAGTTTACATATTTCCAAAAGTTGACAACGTTTGGCTATTTCTTTAAGAATTGATAAATTTATCTGTTTGGTCATTGTTGTAATATTTTTGGCTTCTGTTTTTGCTTTATCAAATATAATATACAACCGGTTTTCCAAGTTTTTTACTCCTAGCGTGTCTGATGAAGGTTAATCCAGAAAAGCGCTTCACGCAGTGAAATTTTGCATTGTACATTTATCAAAATCATTTCAATATGTGGATCGTGTCTTTCTGGCACATATTCCATATTCTTTCGTATTTAATGTCATACTTAAAAAAACTATCATATGATAAATCAAAGGAAATTAGTCTGGTTTTGGTTTAAATCTTTGGAATCATCTGGTTATAGTTTCATTTTCAGTTATTTGCTATAATGTTGAGCTTTTATATGGGTTGTTGTTTTTGTTAGATATTTTTTGTATTATTGTTTTCTGGTTATGTTTTTATTTTTGTTTTGTTCAGGGTTTGTGTATTTTTGAATCTTTTGAATTTTCTTTTGATCCTTCTGTTGATAACTTTTTTTAAATTAAACCAAAAGATTTAGTCTCTATCATCATTAGTTTATTTTACTACATAAAGGATACAAAAAAACTCCAATTAATATAATTTAGGGACCAACCATTTAACTTGAAGGGGGGGCTTGGGTTTTTCCTAAAATAATATTTTGAAAAACAATTTTCGATGAAAACAATATTTTGGAAGCAGAGGGTAAGAAAAAAAAATCTGAAGAAGGATTTCTGCTGTATAAATAATACTAATAATGAAAAAAATATTCTGCCTTCAGAAAATAAATAAAACCAAGGCTCCCATTCAAGTTAAATGGTCTGGCCCTTAAATGATTAAAATGAATTTTAAAGCATTTTGCAAACTGAGAAACCAAAATAAAAAAAATAATTGATTGTTTAGGTAGTTAATTTTAGCACGATTTAATTAATTGTTAGCATTGGCAGTTTGGAAAATGGACAGTTTAGACACGATATTTTTAAATTAAGTGTTAAAATTTCACAACTAAAGGTCATGAACTGTAACAAACAAAACAGATACGACTATTGATAGAAAATATTTTGATTTATAAATAAATTTTAGAAAATTATTAGTTGCATTTGCTTTGAAAGAATATTGGGTTTATTTTCTTGTTAACTTTTTAAAAGTCAAAAGAATTTGATTGGATTTATGATATTATTTAAACAACACATTTATATCATAAAGAAAGTAACATCACATCCAGTTTAAACCAGAATACAACAATGAAGTTTATATACACTTTGCAGTTGCACAGACGTCACTTGCAATGTGATTGACTGATGAAATATTAATATGACGATCTAATTAACTGAATTTTTTATATTTTCATGAAAAAAATATAAATTTTCTTAAATTTTCACACCAAATATTTATTTGATGTGCACCATGAAAACTTTAGTTTATGGTTCAATAAACCAAAAAATTATTACAGTTAATTCTTAACTGCAACAATGAAGACAATAAGTATAATGTAAGAGTTGACTATGTCCCATTTTTTTTTACATTTTGTCGGTATGTCTTATGTTCTCTCGTGTTGTAATGTACTTCTATCAATTTAATTTTTACTGCGAGTTAATTTTGTGCGTTATCAAAGGGGGAGGATATGTTGTAAGCCAAAAAACTAGATTAACCCACCATATATATATATATTATATGTGTCTGTCCTTTATAAGAGCTTATGTTTGTACTTGTTATCTTTATGTTATATGTTTGGTTTTATTTCAAGAAGGGGTTTTTTCTTTCATTCTTTTACATTTTATGATTGTTTTTTTTATATTTTGCACATTATATTTTCAGTCCAGGGTAAGTTTCAAAACAGCTAGCAGTGCCCACTGGCCACATTGAAGGCTGCTGGATTTTTTTAAATTGCCATTTATAAATGAATGTTGGTTTATACACTTATTCTACATCTCATTATCTTCTATGAAAGACAATTTATGGTTACACCTCAAATTCCTCCATATTTCAAAAATCAGTCAACACCAATTGTTTCCTGTACCGCTACACTAAAACCATTAGTAGTAAAATTTTCAACCACAAAAAGGCATTGCAGGACCTAAACATTGAAGAATATCTAAAGTCCCCTCTGACATGTGATTGCTATGCTTCTCCCTTTGTCTATGGTCCAACTGGTCATGTCATCACGGGTGATCTTAAGATAATTGAAAATGATTTATTACGTAATGTGGTTTCCCATGGACCTAAATTCAGGGAACCGCAACGTATAAATTGGAATCACAACTTTAAGATCATCATGGACGCTGTGGAGGACTATGCTAGAGCCTGGATAAAGAGGGAAAAGGACCAAGAACCAGAGCTTGAATCACTGTCGGACTGGGTAAGGACAATCCGATCTCTTGTACGAAGCCGAATAGACAAACTTCGCAAATGTGTGAACCCCCGCCTTCTTCTGTATTTAGAGATCGTGAAGCTCTCAATTGTCTCTCTTCCTTACATGACAGGTATGTTGTCACGCCAGCAGACAAGGCTTCCAATAATATAGTTTTTGTATGTAAAGCACATTATTACAATTGTCTAATAAAAGAACTAGGCATTGATGGTAATACTTCCGCTAGTGCTACATACACACGGACTACATTTAACAAAGATGAAATCATAGCCAACCATAGCTCTTTTATGTCTTCTTTCAATATTCCAATGAAAGAGGAACATAAAGAGTTACCATATTTGTACTGGATACCTAAACTTCACAAAAATCCGTACAAAGAAATTTATATAGCTGGATTTTCATCATGTTCAACTACAGAGCTGTCCGTTCATTTAACTAAAATCTTGTCTGCTGTCAAAGAAGGTCAACAAGCATACTGCGACACTATTTATAATCGTAGTGGTATTAACCATATGTGGATTTTGAAGAACTCAAAAGATTTGTTAGATCATTTTCTGAGGTTCGCTCTTTGAAAACGTTCGATTTTTCAACTTTATACACTACCTTGCCAACCGAAAAACTAAAATGTCGCCTGAAAAAACTTCTCGAAAAAGCCTTTTCAAACTCTAGGAATTTTGTTGTTTTGGGTTATAATTCTACATTCTTTTCCAAAACATCTTTCAAAGATAAAATTTGTTACACACTGGAACAAGTTTGCAGTATGCTTGATTTCCTCATTGACAACATATTTGTCACCTTCGGAGGAGAGATTTTTCAACAACAAATCGGCATTCCAATGGGCACAAACTGTGCTCCTCTCCTCGCCGATTTGTTTTTATACTCTTACGAGACTGAATTTCTTCAGGGACTCGTAAAGAACAAGAAGATGAAAGAGGCAAGGTCATTTAATCTTACATTCAGATATATTGATGATGTCCTTTCTGTCAATAACACTTCATTTGGAAGCTGGATTCCTTCAATATATCCTCTGGAATTAGAGATTAAAGAGACCACCGAATCAAATTGCTTCACGTCTTTCTTGGATTTGCACCTCGAATTTGACCCAGGTGGTCATCTCAGTACAAAAATTTACGATAAACGAGACGATTTTAATTTTCAAATTATTAATTTTCCTAATCTACAGAGCAATATACCTACTTCTCCTGCATACGGTGTTTATATTTCACAACTTATTCGATATGCCAGAGCTTGCACACATTTCACAGATTTTTTGATCAGACACCGATTTCTTCGTGACCGACTTTTGGAGCAGGGCTATAAGAAAATACGTCTCATACGATCACTAAAAAAATTCTTTCTTCGTTATCAGCCACTAGTAGAAAAGTTCAAAATTGAGTTAAAAGATATGATAGTTAATTGTTTTAATTAGTGTTTGACTGGTCTGCTGTACTGAGATGATCACCTCAATATCCCTATTGTGTCTCACAACTATGTTGTGTTCTATGGTCATTACCGGATCCTAAGATCGCAATGGAAGAGGGAGGTTTGGCGCCATAAAACCTGGTTTGACCTACCATTTCGTTTGAAATGCCTGTACCAAGTCAGGACCATTGTGATCCACCAATTCTCCGGCCATTGCGATCCACCAATTCTCCGGTATGACTGATTCGTTTTTGTCATTTTCTCTGGACTATGAGATTGATCATTCAAGTTTGGTAGTTTTGTTATTACCTTTTATTTAGTAGTGATGTGGAAAAGATCCTACAGTCCAGCTCAAAAATGATTTTAATGTGGGAAAAAAAATCATTTTCCAAATCTGCCTTGTTTTTACCAGTATTTTACAATGGATATTTGTATTGAAATGTATTGCCTTTTGACACTTTTCATGAGTTATCTCCCATGTTTAAGGTTTTTCTATGTAAATTTTATCTCTTAAGTACATTGATACAACTTTATATGTGAGACTAACGGTTTTTGTTTTCATAAAGAAAAGCCTTGTTCTGAAGAAAAGATCATGCACATAAACTTGGGTTACTTAAACTTAAAGCCACGGCAACAACATTTAGGGGGAGGGAATTCCTTCTATTGGAGAGATGATGGAATTTCTTACATAAAAGTTTTTCTTTACAAAAAATGATTAATGATCAAAATTTTGAGATGGACAATTAAAGCATGTCATAAGTCAACCAAAACATTTTTTAACCAGCTCTGAATTATTAGTTTAAGGATAAACTTGTATAAAATCTGATAGAATAACAACTTAGGTGTAATTTACCTTTGAATGTTAAAGGTAATATTATGGCTTATTATAAGGTTCATCTTTATACTTAGAATGGCTGATATTTTACCTCTTATGCAGCAAAAATTACCCATAGGACTTTAAATAAGGCATAACAGTGTCTGAAGAAATTATTTTTACATCTAACTATCAATTATTTTATAAATGTGTACATTTAATTTATTTTGTTAAGGACTTTGAAATAAGGCATAGCACTTAGCAGTGTTTTACATACCTATCAATTATTTTATAAATGTGTGCATTTATTCCATTTTGCTAAGGCATTTTCTTTTCCTTTTCCTCACCCAAATATAGACAAATCAATTGAACTGTACCATGCCATTTTCCCATGTACAAGATAATGTAATTATTAAATCTACTCATTAAAATGACTGTCATATATTTTTTTGGTTTATGAAGAAATAACCTCAATTACATGGTGTGCAGTAAATGACCTACACCGCAGGTTATTTACGAGTGTGCACCACTGGTATTGAGGTTATTCTGAATAGATCGAAAACAATATGACAGTCATATATTTATAATATGATTTATAAATCATACAAAATAAAAAATTTGAAAGGAAATTATGAAGGTATCGAAGTCACATGGCAAAATTTGGTCTATGGGTTCATAGACAAAAATGTTTCAGTAAGTCACAAAGCTTGTAAACATCTAAAATTAGATTATTCAAAAAATATTTACTAGTATTTAAAAGGCTATTTATTGGTACATGTGTAATTTGTGCTTTATTTAAGGCGCAACTTGATCATAATGAAATGACATTCATAGATAACTATGACTTTATAAATCTTTTCTAAAACATTTGACTTTGTAATGGAAGTGCTTGTTGACAAATTAGATCCCAGCATGTAATTACTTTACCATTAAGTGAAACTGGCCTGTCAGCGGATAATGCAAAAAAGCGAAATTCCTAGAACGTATATGTCACCTAGAGATTTATTTCAATTCACTTTAATCTTTTTGTTCCGATGGTTTCATCAGAAAATTGTAAAAATAATTGGATTTTGATTCACTCAAAGCAACTTGATGTTCCTTAATTCCATACTTTTGTAGCAAGCTGTCCGATAACTGTGATGGTTGCGAGATTGATGTGTCTTCTATTCCTTTTATGGGTATTGTAGAAATCGTTTAATGGTTATGGTTAAGTGTAAATGGTTTTAGCTATTTCATGTTGAACTTTCACCCTGATGTCATGAGAGCCATTTACTTAAGCAATAGTCATGATAGTATGTTTACTATATATACCGGTAATTGCAATTTTGGATACAATACATTTTTTTGTTAATAGAATTCTATTTGTGTCATAAAGAATGATAAATGTTATAGGAAACATTTAAATTAAACAATTAATTACCTTATTAGTGCATTTCTGTGGTGATCACCTTTGTGACTGATAACTCATGAATGTGAAAATTCAGGGAAAACTATAGCAAATTAAATGTTTTATTCCCCCAAGCTGAACAGGAACTTATCAAGGTACTTTGGAGTACTGGACACGTGCTTAATCTATCTATAGAATTTTGTAATATTAGAAACTGAACGTTTTGATCAGTTTAACTTGCACCGTCATTGAAAATGAAAACTATACACATACTGTGGTTTCATTATTATTCGTGGGGTATCAATTTTCGTGGTTTTCGTGGGTGGTCTTGACCCACTAAATTTGTTACTCCACGAAAAGGAGATTTTATATTGGTTTGTATGTTGCAAAATACAGAGCCACGAATTTAAGAATTCACGAACTGACAATTTTTCATCAAACCACGAAAATTGGTATCCACGAAAATGAATGAATCCACAGTAGGTAGATGATTTTTTCCTGAAGGAAAAAACCTCCTATCTCTTGAGAGATATTGCTTAAATCTATGATTTTTGCAACTAAACGGCAAAAGTATTAAAATGATGAGAAAAATGGTTTTAAACCCTGTTCTTATTCTATTATAAGTACTATTGCACTTGTTAATCAATCATTTGTTATTTTGTTTATTCTTGTCCATTTAGATTGTTGGACAATGATACATGACAGACAGACTTTATGAACAGCACAAATCAGTCTTTTATTGTATACTTTGTTATTTTTCTGGAAAATATCAATTTAATATATTCTATTCCCAATTAACACTTTTATAGCATCAGAAAAACTTTTGATAAAATGTGATAATTCATCAAGTTTCGTCATATTCTAAGTATTGGAAAAATTTGTTATAATACAAATGATAAGGACAATTTTCTGTTCATTTGCAACAGGTATTACGTAGTTGATCAATGCTAACAGATTCAGCTAGGAGGGCTAATCAGGGATGGTCTCGAGTGCTTGGAACTGAATAAATAACACATCTTTCTAAAGGTATGGATTTGTTTACTTATAATTTTTTAGACAGCTAATTTGGTCATGTAAGTTGGTCATTGTATTTTGATAAGTTATCATTTATTGGTTAAAATGTATAAAATTTCCATTGTGTATTTCGAGTGAAAAATGTGCTATTCAATTTTCTGCGTAATTATTAATTAACTTTGATATATTGTAAAACAATTGACAAAAAAAGTTCAAGGAATTAGCAGTATTGTCCTGAAAAAGTATATATGTGATACTTTCAATTTAGAAGCATTATTTTTTTCTTAACTATAATATCTGCTTGTCATGTGGAAAGTTTTTTTTTGGGAAATTTAGTTAATGAAGTTAATAATAATTCCCTGGAAAGCAAAAAAATATTAACATTTTGTTATTTAAAAACAGTATGGCATGTTATTTTCGGGGTTGTGAATTTTGCAGTTTTAAAAATCAATTTACCATAGATATAAAAATTAAATAAAAATAGATGCCAGAATTAAAATATTAATAATCTTCACTGAATTAATTTATTTTGACAATTTTAGCTAAATCTCATGGTCCATATGAGCTTATGTCATCACTATCTGTCTGTCGTCTGACATCCTTTAACAATTTCAAAAATCTTCTCCTCTGAAACCACTAAACCAATGAAACTGAAACTTTGCAAGAATGATATATGACATGTTAGCAACAAATGATCCTCATTTTAAAAGTGATTTGCTAATAAAAATCATAGCCATTGTTACTAAATAAAGAACATGGTTAAAAACCCTGAAAACTATAACAGATAGAAAAAATCAGAAAAGTCTTAGGTTCTTTAGAAAGTTCTACTGTCATTGGGTTAAAGTTGTCAGATGACTTCTTACAGGGGTCATGGTCCTTTAAAGGTCAAAAATAGCATTTCTTTTGCCTCCATAGAATGAAAACTATTGAGCTGTTGCTTGCCTTAACCTTCAGTCCATTAACCTTGACAAAAGTCTCCATTCTGTCAAAGTTGTCAGATGACCCCCTAAATTTAATCGCTTTTTGAAGGTCCAAAATAGTGTTTTTGCCCTTTAGAATGAAAACTATTTTGCAGATAGAGAAAAGCTATTACTTGCTTAAACCTTCAGATTATTTTAAGCTCTACAAAAGTCTCTATTGGGTTAAAATTGTCAGATGATCCCATATAGAAGAGACCCTTATGGCCCTAAGGACCAGGTGAGCGATTCCAGGAGCCTTTGTTTTGTTATCTGATGAAATAAGCCAAAAGAGTTTAAGTTTCAAATTGAGAAATTACTGCTGGAAAGTGTGTAAGAATCTATAATTTGAACATAAAGACCAATATTAAAAAATCCTAGATTCTCATCCCGTCCTGCACTAATTTTTTCAGCCCCCTACAAAAAGCTTTATTTTGATGTTTTTTCAGCAAATAACTTGGTTATGCTATTTTTTGGTCAGTTTCCCATAAAATGGCAGAGCATTTTATCAAAATAGATAAAAAATATAAAAAATAAAATTCATCCCCCACCCTATTTTTACAAGAAATTTAGAAGAGAATATTTTATTCTGGCCTTTTATTGACACCTTATTAGTTAAAAACGATAAATTTCATTTCATTTTAAAACTGTAAAGTCCTTTAAATGTTAAGAATGAGAGCAATACAGGCTCAAGGGAGTTTCTTGTTATCCATCCATGAGGATTATAGGTCCTGATTGACCTTGAGATGGGCAACCATTGATTCAATGTTTCAGAAACAGAAATATATCTTGCTTAAATGAAAATACGTAGAATGATCTAATAATATCTTTATTCTTTATTTGCACAAAATTCATTAGTAGTATAATGTTGTTATAAAAATTTGCAGAATACTCTTTGATTAATGTAAGTTTCGTGTTGCTGTTTACACTAATTTACTGAATTCTAAATGACAAAACAGTAATTAGCTCCCAAGTGATTTTATTGCTTTCAAAACATGTTTACAACAAATTTTATGGATTTTCAGGAAGTTTTATTTTGCTTTTTTCACATTGTTACATTAAAAGGAATTACCTGTTGTAGTTTTATGGTTAAAACGCATCTAGAGTTTATAAATCTACTTTGATGAAGAAATATATGTAGGAAAAGATTGAAGTAAATGGCAGAGGTGTTCTTATGATAGAATATAGTCTCAGATACTCTCTTGTTGAATTGAACTTTTATCTATTTGATTTTTACTGTGTGTTAGTTTGTGCTTTGTTATTGATTATCAATAGGGGGAAGGTTGGCTCCAAAAAACTAGTTTAACCCCGCCACATTTGTAATGTGCCTGTCCTAAGCCAGGAATCTTTATCAAAGCTTATGTTTGTATTAAGTCACATTTATGTTAATTGTTTTTTGTCCCGAAGAGGGTCTTTCAAATGCACTTTAGGATTGGGCTTGAATCATATGTAGTTTATTTTCAATCCTGGGGCCAATTGAAAAACAGTGAGCAGCGACCGCTGTTCACACTGCTGGTTGTTTTCCATTGTGGATGTTTTAAATTTACGTTTATATTGTAGGTTGTGTCCCATACACTTATTCCACATCTCCCACGCAACAATGCTTAGCCCAGACTGTAATACTTAGTAATATATACCAACATCATACAGTTGTGTGCACACTTGTGTCTACGATTCTCAACACATTTTTAGCCCATTTGAAACAATGTAAAAGTTGTAACAGTGATCAGGTGGGCAGAGAGCTTTAGGACTCTGACATTGCTACATACCAAGTATGGAAAAAAGGGTTTATAAATTATGTAACTGATTTTGGTAATATTCAATCTAAATTCAGATTAAGGTGACAGTGGTGGAAAAAGTGTAAGAAAATATCTGGAATTGAGAATAATAATACCAAGTCAATAACTCTAATATGTGATTTTTATAAAAACCCAATTTGAATATATGGACAGTTAGATTTGCAGTGCTAAACTAAGGAACAGGTTGTTTTGTTTGGAGAAAACTTCTCCAAACTTTTTGTGAAGAGTTCTTAATGTAGATCTTAATAAGTTACATAGTTTTCGTAGTTTGAGAGCCTATTTGTATATGTTGGGCAACAGCTCAACTTTTACACCCTTACACAAGTGCTGCTAGATTTTTTTAAAAAAAATTATGCATTTTTTTTCTATAACAAATCCAAATGGCAATTTTCATGTTGATCTTCTATATTCCTATTCACCTAATATTTCATATGGTATTTATTGAAGAAAATGAAATGCAATGACAATGTAACTGGTAGTCATGTAAAATCTATTTAGGTTTCACAATTAATCAAGTTATCTTTGAGCGCCTTATTATCGTGACAGCTAAACCTTTCAACAGAATAGCTCCGTACATTTCAACAATTAACGATAGAAGAAAATTCTGCATTATCTAGTTACTGCAGTTCCTCTATTTTTCCCAAGAAATCCATCTTCTTTCAGCCTCGAGTCATCTCGAGCGTATCAAACAGTCAATCTGATTAATGTGGTACATTTAGTAGAATTACCCGTCACCTATTCGGTGGGAAATTTAATTAATGCGTTAATCAGTAAGGAAAAGACTTCATTTAATGTCCGACAACACTAATCAATGACCTTTTTCTAGGACGGTTTTCGTAACTTCTTTTTCAGAAATTGAACGCAGTGTTGATTCTGACTCTGGAGATTTGGTCTTCTTATGAGCCATTGATAAATGGTTGGAAAAATATATAACAGTTTTAGTTAAGTGATAAATTTTGGTTTTTCTAATCATATAAATGGAAAATATATATTTGGACCAAAATTTCAGATTGACAATCTACTAAATTGAATTCAAGAAGTTTTGTCATGATATACGTTGTATGCTCCCATTTTCTGATAAACTTTTTAGGTAGGTCATTATGTCTCCCTCAATAAGCTTTGTCCTGTCCTATTCCCTTTGTATGTCTTTCCATTTGTTGAGAGAGATATGGCTAGATCTAACTTGTTTCCAGAAAATCTTAATATTAAATCATTGTTTCTGGTCAAAATTCTTTCCTCAAAATCACCAATGTGTAAAAGTACCGTATCATGAAGACACCTATGAATTTAATGAGGTCAGAAGTCAAGGTCACACTGACAAATATGGAAATGGAGGACTTTGTTCACTTGCCTTTAATTGTTTTTTATTTTGTTTATAGCAGAAAGGTGCACTTCTTACTTCCCATTAGATGTGAGGTTTTTTTTTATATATTTTGTTTGACTTTATTTTCAGCCATGGAGAAGGAGGGTTCCCATTTCCCAATTGATATGCTTTCACATCCAGCCATGGAAACAGTTACACATCCAAACCTCATAATAGACACTGGCCAAGTTCAACAAAATGGCCATATTGTTCAAAAACTAGAGTCTCGTTCGAAGTTACTAGCAGAAAGAAATGGAGTGGACAGTCATTCAAATATCATTAGTATGGACGGTACTGTGTCCCCGAACAGTTTGCGACCAGAAACTCCTATGTCGGCTACAAGGAAGTCCGCTTGGGAAAAAGCACGTGAAAAGTTTCAAGCTCAGGAGATGGAAAGTAATAAAAAGAAAACGAAGGTTAAACCTTTTATTGATTCAGATGATAAATGTGAACAGAAAAAGTTCTTGAGTTTAGAAGGATTTTTCCTACTGTTTAAATCCAGTCGGTTTAGCAACCAAGGCCTGGAAGATTTGTATCAGAGATATTTTTTCAAACTAAACCAGTTAAACTTGTGCATATCAATGGGTTTTATTTGTGTTATTTGTTGTATATTCTCGTTGACATATTACATATATGGAGCATTCATGCCAGTACGTGCTATCAATTTTGGCATCTTATTTTGTTTGTGTTTATTTTTTGAGTTTTTAGGTAATAGATCGACTTTTGACAACCAACAAATGGTGATATCTGTATTTATGTTACTCATATTTTTCACTGGATCGTCCATTCTTGTTTCGCTGGACAACTCTCCCAGGGCAGGATCTGATGGTGTCTGGATTACGATAGTGTTTATTTACATGATCTATACTCTGTTACCCATACGGTTAAGATTTGCCTGTATGGCTGGTTTACTACTGATGGTCGTTAATGTTGTGTGTACAGCAAGCTTAATTACAGACAAGGACATCCGAGTTAAACAGGTAATTTGATAATCCTATTTTTTAGCTCATTTTTTGATTTCACGGAGAAAAAAATATGAGTTATAAAATAGTGAATGTTGGGGGGGCAGGCAGAATTGCTGGTGGGGAAGAAATTTATGTAACAGTTTTCTCAGCAACTACTTATCATGGCCACCATGATTGGTATATAGCATCAAGGTTGGCCGGGGTCCCATAATGTCGGATTCGATTTCAGGTCTGCCCCTCACTAACTTCCTATTTAACGAAATCCGGCTATTTTTTTACTTTCACAGATTTTAATTAAGGTTAATATTTATATATATATTTATTGAAAAGTAGGGAAAAAAGTAAAAGAGTGTCTTTCTGTCCTTCCACTTCTAAGTTACAACCTCCTTAACCGCTCAATGTATTTTCATGAAACTTTTGCACAATCTTTTTGACATAATATAAATGTGCACTATTATCATGATTATATAAAGATTTGAATCTTATTGGTATTTAAGGGAGGGGGAAGGTAGGTAGATTACTGTGTGTTTTTTGTCTCACCTGCGCTGAAAAGTCACAGAAGTTGCGACATAGGTATAACTTTCCACCAGCGGTGATTTCTTTGTAAGAATTTTGTGGAAAATGAATTACCTGAAAATCATAATAGTTAGGTATCTGATATTTAAGTGCAGACATTTTGGTTTTTTGGTCTACACAAATGCTACTTTAATATATGACGTTGACCTTATTTTCATGCTTTATGTCTTTTTTTGAGATTTAAACTTTTTAAAACACCTTTTTTGGAAAATGATTTGCTTGAAAAGTCTTTATCTTAATTAAGTACCTTGGCATGACATGTGACCTTGACCTTATGTTTAATCTTTCAACATAGGTCAATATTTTTACTTACAAACACTATAGTTGGTCAACAGATTTTTCTTGGTGGTTATAAATTTCATTCTCTCACCAGAGTGCCATTGTCCTCCTTATCTCAAGAACTAAATTAAAGGCCTAAAAAAGACCTTTAATGAGTTAGACCATGGTGCCAACATACGAGACATACTTTAAATGGCTACACTTGTTTTTGTTGTTCAGAGTAGTTTCATCGTGCACTGTCTGACACTTTATTCCCAGATCGACAAAGGATTTACTATATTTGTAATCATTAAATATTAGAACGAGAGGATTATATTTGAATTTCCAGTCCCAAATGAAAAATTATAAAATCCTGAAAATAACTCTTAGAGATAAAAACACACAGTTGACTGACATTACAACATTAAATTGCTTTTATATCGTTATACATATCTTGTATACTAATTTTAGGTGAATTTTGTAGAATATGCATAGTCTCGTTCCAAGAGTATAAAATATATGTATGGTGTTCATCACTTTGTGTTTTTATGCCCCATCTACAAAAGTAGGGGCATAAAGTGTTTAGGTCCATCTGTCCGTCCATCCATCCCAAATGTTCCAAGATGGGGCATTATCTCTTTCAGACATATTCTTGTTGGTTTTTGTTTTTGTTTTTTAGGAGGGGGAGGTCATGACTTCTGAACATCCTGAAAGATTTTTTAGGCTAAGGACAAAGGTCAAGGTCACACCATGACATAAAAGCTATCCCTTTAAGACATGATCGAGGGAACAGGAAAAGAGAAAAAAATACAATATCTGTCCTGAGAGCAGCTTTGAACCAACCAGAACATATTCATTCATCTCCTGTCGTTAATTTCTATTTCACTTCAAAGCTTACAATATGTCATGTCAATATGGTCAAAGGATGTTGCAAGCAAATTGATCAATGTATTTAATTGAAAAAATGTGTCTGGTTCATTAAGAAGGTACAAATGAGTGATTGATTACAATTTTTTTTATATAATATTGGTGAGAACGAATATTTCACAAGATTTTATTCACTGACAAAAGGCAGTTTTTGGTTTTTATGCCCTGCTACATCCGTCTATCCGTACATGAAATTAGCTTATGGATTGCACGAGTTCAGCTTTCTGTTTGACTGAAATCGTTTTTTGAAAATAACGTTTATTTGTTTTGTTAGAATATCTTAAAACTTTTACGCATTAAATCTTATGTTGTAAGAAAGAAAAGCCTGTTTATTTGAGGTCAATAGGCCAAAGTCAACGTCTTTAGTTTTGCCAAATGGGGGGGGTCTTTGATCTATGCTTTTGTTGCTTAAATATTTATGTCAATTTCTGGGTGGCCAAGTGGTCTAAGGTGATAGTATAAATACCACACTATTGATCGCTAGCCGATCACCTGTCAGCTGGTGTTCGAGTCCCGTTTGTATTTAACAAAAAAGGGACTATATGATTAGTTTTGTCAGTTACCTGCCCAAGGTCGATGGTTTCCTCCAGGTATTCTGGTTTCCTCCACCTTTAAAACTGACCGCCCTACATGGCCCAGGTGCGTCGATAAAGGGCATTAAACACCAACACACACACACACACACACACACACAATTTCTAAAAAATATATTTGGTGTTTTTCATTGAGGATTTAGATATTAAAATTAGTTGTGTTCAATTATAGCTGCTGATATTGTTGACAGGACATTATAAACAACGACAACAAGAATAATTCTATCATTGAATATGTTTTTACAGGGACTAGCCAATGCTTTGATATTGATAGCCACAAATTTAGCAGGAATCCTGACACACTGGCCAACAGAAAACAACCAAAGACAAGCGTTTCTAGAGACAAGACGATGTATCGAGGCTAGACTTATTACCCAAAGAGAAAACCAAGAACAGGTAAGTAAAGTGGATTTGAAACAAAAAAATAATGATCTATATTACTTGGTTATGCCATGTTAGTTAAAACCAAAAAAAAAATATAATGTATAATAAATTTTTGGGACGGATTTCACAGAGTGAAAAATCTGGGTTAGAAAATGGTGAATGGAAATACTTTTTATAACAGTTATTTGATTTTTTGCTTATTTTCTTGGGTCAACTGAAACCTTGAAAACATATCCTTTGAAAAAAGTCCATCTTACCAAATACATTAGATATGTCTACAAACTGGAAAAAAAACCATAAATAATTTAATAGAGATACAGCTAAAATTTACTTCTGTGAAATCAATTAACACTATCTAAGAAAAGTTTTCTTTTATGTTCCATGAATGCAAAGTTATATGAATAATATCTTAAGAAAAACAAGAATTCTTTACGAAAAAATTTACACTCGGCAGCTTTCTGTCTACAGTTATATCTTTAACAATATGATCAAAACGCAAGTAAAAAAAATATTAGTTCTGTTGAAAAATAGCTCTTTAATAAAGTCAGTCTATTGATTTTCATTCGATAAGACTTTCACAATTTCTCAAATTAGACGGTAGCTTTAAGGCCTGAAGCATCAATATCTTTCCCATAAATTCCTAATTAGCGTTTTAATCCATTGAAATACTAAAGTGTAAAGAGTCTTTAAGCTGTTTCATGCAGCCGCAGACAATTACCAACATGTCAATAACTAAGCAGACGAGGAAAAGCCCTTTTGTTGTTGATGCTGCGTAGATCTAATTTAATTGGAATACGTTTATTTCCGTTTTGTTACGATGCGGATCTCAAACCAAGTATAAATGATTCAATTTGAGCAGTTGTCAAGAAAGCGACAAATTCTATTTCTCAATGACAGAAGGGGCCTTTTCCTTGAATTATTCACAATGCTATGAAAAGCATTGTTAATTTTGTTCTATGTTCATTGGAAAGAGATGCTTATTACACACACAGCATTTTATTGTTTAATGAAATTTTATTCATTTAGTTTATTTGTTCTATTGCTGATCTATTTGTTTGTTGTCATGGCAACAAACTTTTAAACTCTTTTTGTTCAAACCTGGCTAATGATGTGTGATGTAAAAATAAGATGTTCTTTTTAATATTGAAGAAAAAATGTCAATCATTTCTGTCTGATTTATATAATCAATATAGAATGTTGATTAAGAATTCATTTCTGCAAGGACTTAATTTAAAAGTAAGGTACTCTGACTAAGAAAACGGTAAAATAGGAACAGATGTAGCAAGAAACACTCGTATTGACTTAATGTTTAGTTGAGAAAAAAATAGAATTGTGGCAAACTATGGCAACTTTAGAGAGTAAAATGTATGGAAGTACAAAAAGATAGATCATAAGACTATGTATGGAGAAAATATTTAATTTGATTTATAAGCAAGAAATCATCTACAAACAAAAAGTTGCAATCATAAGAATTAAAAAAAATATGATAAAAAAAAATCCTAAAAGTATGGTGTGACTTTTGAATGCCTTAACAGATTTTCATAAAATTGGCTTTGCAGTCAATTTTTATGTCAAAAGTCAAGGTCACAAGTTTTGCCAGACAGGGACCTTAATCCATGTTTTTTTTTATATCTAAATAATAATTCAATTATTTGGGTCATTTATCGATATTAATTTCTTTATTTAGACAACAGGATTTCATTTATAAAACTGACACAGACGAATGTTAATTAATAACTCTAATTAAAAAATATATTTATAGGAACGATTACTGTTATCAGTGTTACCTCGTCACGTCGCCATGGAAATGAAAGCAGATATTGCAGGTGCTCCAAAAGACACCATGTTTCACAAGATCTATATACAGCTTCACGACAAAGTCAGGTAAATAATTCTCACAGGGTATCCCACAGAGGTTCACAAGATTTCCTTGTTATAATTCTATTAGATCGCAAATTCACAGGACCAAAGAAATTTTGATTGAATATTTTGCAGAGTTTTTAATTAAATATGTTTAAAATTACTGGACATTTTGCCCTGTAAGTCATAGAATTATACTTGTTGAGATCACTAACCAATTTTTACAGGACATGGGCTAATGGCCAGCGAACATTTGAATTGACTGAATTATCCCATTCTGGCATTATGTCAGTCTTAGCATCCACTTCTCAAATTTTCAATTTTTTGTTTAACAGAAGTGCCATATCATAAGTCTAGTGGCAGAAACAGGTTATTTTGATTAATTGCAGCTTATTTTTTTCTAAAATCTTAATACATGTAATGTACTTAAAAATTCATGTAACACGCCTTTCTGACTTTCATGAAAGATTTTAGTTAAAAAAGGTACTGAAGGTGCATTCAATTCTCAGAAGAAGAAAAAACAGCTCAGACAAAACCAGTAGACATTACGCAAAAAGTAAGAAAGAATTTATAAATCACAGTGCATACTTTTTTGTCAACTCTATATTTTATTTTTAGCATCTTATTTGCTGACATCTGTGGTTTCACTGTCTTGTCCTCTCAGTGCACGGCTCAGGAACTTGTTCAGCTCCTCAACGAACTTTTTGCCAGGTTTGACCGACTTGCTGCAGACAACCATTGTTTGAGGATCAAGATTTTAGGGGACTGTTACTACTGTGTGAGTGGTTTACCTGAGGTACGAGCTGACCACGCCCAGTGCTGTGTAGAGATGGGGTTGGACATGATTGAAGCTATTTCGTAAGTCTGCAAAAGGGTTTTGTATAATTGTATTTTCCAATTGAAGTAATTTTGAAACTTACATGTCTCAATTACTATTAAGTATAGATATTTGTCGTGTCATTTTTTCAAGATTTTGCAAACAAATGCAATAATGAATCGTTTTTGATAAAAGAAAAAATTCTACTGTTTTCAACATGTGAACCATGACTATTGACGGATAGAAAATGATTTTATCCACAATTTTATTTGAAAGAGGATCTGTTTCTCCCGTGAGATTTTGGAGATTAAATTTGCAAGAAATTTCATGCAAAAATTTATCTATTGCTTTTGATTAAATTAAATTGCTAGTTTTAAAGCATTTTTAAAAGTAAACAGATTTTTGTCACTGAATAAAAGTTATGATTAAGAGCAACTTCCCAATTTGCAAGATGCCTAAAAAAGATGCTTATCTTCACTGTTGTTCTCAGTTTAAGACCCCATTTTAAAATTTATTTACTGTTTTTTTCATTGCAGATTTTTTAAAACTTTTAAACTCTTCAAGGATGCCATATTGTTTTAGTTTTAAATCAAATAAACAGTATATCTGTGTCCCCGGTCTCATAAAACATCTCAATTTTGAGGGTTTCATTATCCTCAAATTTCTCCACAGAATTCCTATCCTCAGACTTGATAGTGTCGAGATAAGATATTTTATGAGATCCGGTCAGTTCTTGTGCAGATTTGTTCATTGAAAACCTGTGTAAATTGATCCACTTAATTTTTAATTTTGAATATACAGGTGTCTATTTATACATGGTAAAAATGTTTAGAATTTTTAAAAAAGAAAGGACTTGAAATCCAATTTGGAGATGGATGATGGGGTATTTTCAAGAGGCCTAGTTGAATTTTTTTTGATTTTCATGAATGGTGATTCAAATAATTATTTTCCTGTGAATTTTGATAGGACATTTTCAGTGAATCATTATTTGTGATTTAGAGTTTCCCATTTATTGTGCAAATTTATTTTCTGTGAACTACTAGTGACCCAGACTTCCCATCAAGATCCCCAGTTTGGTTTAGACCATTTTTCAGTATAATTATTCAGGGTAAAATTAATTATACCCCCACTCGTAAGAGAGGGGGCTATATTGCAATCACCTTGTCCGTCCGTCTGTCCGTCCGTCTGTCTGTCCGGTTCAATTTCTCTGCTTCTACTGGATGGATTGGTTTTAAATTTGGTACAAAGCTTCAGCATGATGAGTTATACCATTCCTCTTCTTTCCAGGTCCGTCCATCATCTTCTTCCTGTTTTCTGAGCCAACTTAGACTTTTTAGGGTAAACAATTTGAAATGGGAAATTTTTCGTAACAGTTTTCTCGGCTTCTACTGGATGGATTGGTTTCAAATTTGATACACAGCTTCAGCATGATAAGTTATACCGTGCCTCGCCTTTCCATGTCAGTCCATCATCTACTTTTTGTTTTTTGAGCGACTTAGACTTTTTATGGGTCAAAAATAAACAATTTTTCATAACAGATTTCTCGGCTTCTACAGAAGGGATTGATTTCAAATTTGGTATACAGCTTTAGCATGATGAGTTGTACCGTGCCTCCCCTTTCCAGGTCAGTTGGTCATCTACTTCTTGTTTTCTGAATGGTTGAGTGGGGGTATGCTTAGCACGCCTTTGTGCAACCCCTTGTTCAGACAGCTTTTGTTTTAATTTATTTTTACATGCAGATTTCAGCATGCAGTCAGCATATTTTTTTCGTTATTTAAACTTGATAATGTTCCAGACAGACTCCATAATTTACCCTCATGAATTATTTTCATCTTTAATCGTGAATGTAATATTATGCTTCATATATATTTTAAAAAGACATGATCAACTGTCTGGCTCTAGATACTATCGGGATTATTTACACTTTCCAAGGCTCATTTTCTCCATTTGAAATGCTTTTATATGAAAAATGATCTAAATATTCCTGAAATGTCAGGAAAAAATTGAATAAGCCAGATATTTATTGGTCTTAAAAGTCTAATTATTCCTCTATTACAACATGTATATTGTCTCAGAAGTCTAAAAAGTACAGGCAGATTACTCAATATTCCTCCTTTTTTCCTCCTGGTAAAGTAAATCTGTTTCTACATGATTGATGGGAATATTTATTCTTAGACTCTAAAGTACATCTGTCTTTCCAATGTAAACAAGTTTTTCTCCCATTTAAAACATCAGTAACCAATAGTAACGTATGCTAATTTACTGACTGGTAGTTAAATTTCAGCGCAAGTCTTAAATTCTGTCATTTTAGGTGGGGTTTCATGGAGAGAAAAATCAGGGTTATAAAATGGTGAAAGTCTGGTGGCGAGCAGACCGAATAATGATTTTCCTAACAGTTTTTTCAGCAACTACTTAACACAGCCTCTTGCATGATATTTGGTATGCAACATCAGCATGGGATCCCATATTGTGGGACTCGATTTAAAGTCTGTTGCTGAGGAAGTATCCTGTTATAGGGAATTTGGCCATTTTTTTATTTTGGACAGATTTTTATGCCCCGCCTACTAAAGTAGAGGAGCATATAGTGTTCGGGTCCATTCATCAGTCCAAAAACCTCATATTTCAAAATTCCCACTTACTGACAAGTGCCACATCAATCATATTGGTATGGTAGGTGCACTTATTGATGCAAAGCAGAATGCATTCATTGGATGCTGGATTTGACCATTATTTTCTGCATGTATGACCACTTACAGAAGAATGGTTAAAGTCCATTCCTGCCTACTGACATGTGCACCCATCAACTATATTGGTATGGTTAGTGCACTAGTGATGCTTAGCACAATGCATGCTTCAGATGTTGGCTGTGACCTATATTTTCTGCATGATGAACACTTACAGAAGAATGGTTAAAGTCCATTCCTGCCTACTGACATGTGCACCCATCAACTATATTGGTATGGTTAGTGCACTAGTGATGCTTAGCACAATGCATGCTTCAGATGTTGGCTGTGACCTATATTTTCTGCATGATGAACACTTACAGAAGAATGGTTAAAGTCCATTCCTGCCTACTGACATGTGCACCCATCAACTATATTGGTATGGTAAGTGCACTAGTGATGCTTAGCACAATGCATGCTTCAGATGTTGGCTGTGACCTATATTTTCTGCATGATGAACACTTACAGAAGAATGGTTAAAGTCCATTCCTGCCTACTGACATGTGCACCCATCAACTATATTGGTATGGTAAGTGCACTAGTGATGCTTAGCACAATGCATGCTTCAGATGTTGGCTGTGACCTATATTTTCTGCATGATGACCACTTAAAGAACAATGATGAAAGTCCATTCCTACTAACAGGCAAGTACCACTTCAACCAAAGTGGTATGGCAATCGCATCTAGGGATGATACGCAAGATACAGGGTTCAGATGCTGTGTGTGACCTTTTTCTGCATTAATGAGCACTTAAAATTTTGAAAAGTTCAAGACACATTTTCTTATTAATTTTGTTCTTGAATTTCCTTTAAAAAACTCATGGGAGAAACTGGTTTTCCTTCAGAAAAAGACAGTGATTAATAGGTTACTCCATCCCTCAATATTTTTTTTATACCCCTACTTGTAAGAGAGGGTGCTATATTGCAATCACCTTGTCTGTCCGTCTGGATCAATTTCTTTGCTTTTACTGGATAGATTGGTTTCAAATTTGGTTCACAGCCTCAGCATGATGAGTTATACCGTGCCTCCCCTTTCCTTGAAGGTCATTCCATCATCCACTTCCTGTTTTCTGAGCCGACAGACTTTTTTATGGGTCACAAATAGACAATTTTTTGTAACCGATTTCTCGGCTTCAACAAAACAGATTGATTTAAAATTTAGTATACAGCTTTAGCATGATGAGTTGTACGATGCCTCCCCTTTCGAGGTCAGTCGGTCATCTACTTCCTGTTTTCTGAATGGTCGAGTGGGGGTATACTTAGCACCACTTAGTGTAACACTAAGTGGTGCTAACTTAAGCTTACATGTTGAAAAAAGAACTATCTTTTGGTCAGAGAAACAATTCAATCCACCCCTGACTGAATGCAAACCTTTATTTCACTCACAAAGTATGTTGTTAATGAGGGCCTACATCAAGTAACCAGATAAGTTTGATATTCTTAATGACAATCTTTAATTGCTGTATCAGTTTCTTAGTTGATGGTCAAATGGTAATAAAATTTGATGATTTATCTGAAATAAAATCCTAATGACATACAACAACTCTTATAAGACAAACAACGGCCCTTATAATGAACTACTCACATAAATATAAATGGAAAACACAATGATAAGTGATGTAGAAAGTATTAATTTTACTTTTCAGTTGAATTGATACTCAATAGTTATAACATACATTCTGAATTTAATGGTGTCTGCAAAATACAAATACCAAAACGGGTATCAAAATGGATAATTTGGTTATGCTGTATATGCATATTTCAAGAAGTATATGGCTTATCATCAGCAGTGTTTGAATTAAAACATTGGATGGTTAAAAAACCAAGAAATAAATTTTGTGCTGCATCCCCTGAGTTAATGAACCCTGAATAAGTCCAGAATCTTTTCTTCTGGATATTTATATTTAACCTGTATAAACTGAACACCAAACAAATACTCAGTCCTGAAAAGGTTTGGTTAAAACAGGTTTCACTGATATAAAACAAATCCCAAATGTCTTATCAGTATATGTTAAGCAGTCATAAGGAAAGTTGAAAAAGTCATGATGCGTTGCTGCAGACCTATATTTAGGTATAGTCACGACATTAAACTCCATCATTCATATTGAAGAGATGTTGCCTGCCTAAAGAAATTTTTGCCAGACATGTCTACATGTTATTCTCTCACAAAATGTTTGCCTGTCTTTGGTCCTGTGAACAACTGCCTTACCAAATGAAAATTTGCCTGTTGGGACAGGTGGTCACTCAGAGTTCATGGGAAGACTGCTATTTTAGTTCAAGCATTTAGTAAAGCAACCTGCTAACAGTACAACAGACTGATATAACAGTAAATCTTGTTTGTCTCCAATTTGTAACATTACTGATGCTCAATTAGAACCATGATCAGTTAACCAGGGTATATAAAATTGATATCTGCTGAGAATAATCCCTGGGCATTGATTTTAGATGACTAGGCAAGTCTGATTTAGAGACACAGAATGAAGCAATTAAAGAATTATGAGTTAGTTATTAGAGCTGATGTAATGATTAGATGAAGGTTAAATCTGGGGAAGCATTGTTGAGGATTTATGAATAAGCTGATAATAAAGCCCTTTTCAGAAACTATGTTCCAGACGTTGCAGTTCCAGTAAAATTTTGAACTGAGGAAATGATATGACGCCAAAAATGGATAGGGATTATAATTTATTATTTCCCTTAGCTTACTTAACATGGCCAACTCAGAAAGGGAAACTTACTTTAGCAAAAATGAAAATAAAAGAATCAAAATTGATAATCCTGATGAGTTTTAAAAAGGGCTATATATCTAAACAAAGGAAAACAATAAGGTCCATCTTGTGAGACAAATACTTTTCTGGTCAGTTTGGCAGTTGTACCTTATGTTTGTTTGTATGTTTAAAGTCAGGTTATTTCTCAGAAACTGTAAGTTGAATCTTCATGAAATTTTGTATGCTTATTTATTGATCATTATCATAGGACAGCATATTCATGATATTGCAACATTTATGACTGAAGGCTAGATGGACCATCAATGTTGGTCAGGATTAGCCAGCATATTTCAGGGTTCCCACGCCATCCTTGAATTCAAGGAAACCTGGAAAAGTCCTTGAATTTCATTTCAATGCCTAAAAACCTGGAAAAATCCTTGAATTTTATCAAATATCCTTGAAAAACCCTGGAATTTTGTAATATGCAGATTTGTTGAGCTTTTAATGAAAAAAGGTAGAAAAATATTAGATTTTTTAGATTTTTGCGGACTATTTTAATCCTTGAAAATGACCTCAATACCCTTGAAAAGTCCTGGAAAAACCCTTGAATTTTGTGTCCAAAAAATAGTGGGAACCCTGACATTTGCTCGTTGTACTTTTTGGCCCCTCTCACTGCAGTACTGTAAACCATTGATTTTTATGTTTAACCTTCCCATGTAGAAGTGTCCTGACAAATGAAATATCAATTATCTATTGCCTTTAAATAAAAAGACTAGGACATTTGAAAAAAAGGAAAAAATAAAAAAACTTATTTTAGGATTTCATTGCTGGATTTCAAATACTGACAGTCCAGGTTATTAAATGGTGAAGGTCAGTTGTTGAATTGAGGCTGGAAAAAAAGAGTATTGATCTGTTGTTAGTGATAACAGTATGGGTCCCTGTTATTTTTTTTTGCAATGGAGGTTCATGGTTAAATGTTCAAACTTTTTTCTTTTTTTTCAGACTAGTGCGGAATGTTACTGGAGCTGATGTTAACATGAGGGTAGGGATCCATTCTGGGCGTGTCCACTGTGGGGTCCTTGGTCTCAGGAAGTGGCAGTTTGATGTTTGGTCCAATGATGTCACTTTGGCTAATATCATGGAGGCTGGAGGACTACCTGGGCAAGTCTCTCTCTAGCTGTTACACATTTTGTAGAAGAATATAAATATACATTTAGATATAAGTAAAGGACCACTGATTTTGTTTTATAGGTGATATTAAACTTGACTGTACTCAAAAACAGAAAAAAAAACAACTTAGAAATATTTGTTTTACCAAAAAAATATTATTAAAAATTAATTAGAGTTTATTATATATATCAAAGGGCTGTTACAGTTATTTTTTGTATTCTATGTGCAGTCTTTGTTGTACACATACTAAAAAATGGATCTAAAATTAGGCCATTGTAAGGTAACTTTATTGATGAACCTTAATTTTTACAGACAAATGTTCATAAGATTCAGTTAATATTCATTTTCTTGTTACACAGTTTTAATATTGTTCTGTTAATTATAGGCGTGTCCATATCACAGAGGAGACTATGAAGTTACTAAAGAATGATTATGAAGTGGAGGAAGGAAATGGAGCAGATAGACATGCTTATCTGAAGGAGCACAACATCACTACTTACTTGATTGTCCAAGATGAGAATCGCCTCAGCAAGGTAAGGTCTGAAGGAGAGTAATATCACTACTTACTTGATTGTCATAAACGAGAATCTCCTGAGCAAGGTAAGGTCTGAAGGAGCATAACATCACTACTTACTTGATTCTCCAAGATAAGAATGCCAGAGCAAGGTAAGGTCTGAAGGAGCATAACATCACTTCATACATGATTGTTCAAGATGAGAATCGCCTGAGCAAGGTCAGGTTTAAGGAGCATAACATCACTTCATACATGATTGTTCAAGATGAGAATCGCCTGAGCAAGGTAATTAAGGTCTGATGGAGCATAACATCACTACTTACTTGATTGTCCAAGATGAGAATCGCCTGAGCAAGGTAAGAACTGAAGGAGCATAACATCACTACTTACTTCAAGTTACTTGTTTGTCCAAGATAAAACTGTCTTATTAAAGTAAGGCAGGTTATAAAAATTGATAGAGTCACATTCAAGGCTTAAAACATCATAACTTAATGATTTGAGGTAACTGCTGAATCCAGGTTTTGTTGTAAATTTATTTAAGAATGGTACAAAAATATGTGGTAGTTTAAAGCAAGTGTCTGCTAAGGCATTTTTTATCACAGAGTTTATTTATTTATTTTTACAGGAAAAACCACCATCCCCTAAATCAGCATTCAAGAAGAAACATTCTATCAGTATGTTTGCCAGTAGTGGCAAGGAAAGCAAGTTTACAGATCCTAATGCAGCTATCCACAATAAGTGAGTAATTTTTCCTGAAAATTAAATGGTAACTAAGAATATCGACACTTTTTATGCCCTTGTAGGAGAACATATAGTTTTAATCAGGTCTGTACATCTGTATGTTTGTCCAAATTTCTGCCAATCTTTTCTCAGAAACCGTACATGAGAATGATTTGAAAATTGGCAAAGTTATTCAGTATGACATACTGTATGTCCTAAGAGACTTTCAGAACTATTGGAAATCTACCCGCTGTTTGGAGCCAGTGGGGGCACATTCCTTCTTTATGTTTGTGGCTCTTACACTGGTGGATCCAGAGGGGTCCCAAATTCCTTATATTGTGTATAAAATCTTTATAAAAAGATAGTAAGTTCAGGTGTTTGGGAAAGGCAAGAATTTCCTCCTGGTTGTAAGTTTATTGTTGCCTTCTTAGCGTCTGAGAAACAATGGCTTTATCAATTCAAAGTTCAGTGTTCTAGGATTCCTATTACCCGTTACCCGTGGTAAGTGAGTTTCCACAACGGGAAAGTCAGTTTTGAAGCATAAGTACCCGTTGGAAAGTCATCCTCAAAGTTCGGGAAAGCTGAAAAACCCATGTACATGCCCGTCCCTTAATTATTTTTATTCACGTTATGGTTTTTTAATCATTTATGATTCAGCAAAGACATCGTAACAATTTCGTTGTGCAGTTGTGTTGACATTTTTTTCATCATGTTCATCGGGAGACTTTCCAGCGCTTGAAATTTAAACACTGTCTTCACTGCTACTGTAAAGCGCCCTTGAGACCACCCTATATCATACATTAATTTCGGAACCGGCAACGGTGAAAGTTATTTCGTACTAAATATCGTCAATTTCTTTTGTCATTGTTTGTCATCGGAAGGAATTAAAAATATATAGTTAAAATAAAAGATTATGAAATAGTTAAAAAACAAATGCCGTGGTATAAATAAAACGTATAAAAATCGTCTTTTGAAATAAACTTATGAAAACTTTTTCCAAATTTTATTCATGTCCGTATCCATGCAGCTTTGACAAAATTATTCTGTTTAATTCAAAAAGTTTGAATGGTGTCAAATTCATGGATTTGCACAAGTTTGGATTTACATCCAACAAACAAAAGCAAACAGAACCTGAACCTAAAAAACCAAAACTTGATAAAAAAATAAAAAGATAAAATATATGACGAACAAAAAAGAAATCGAGGATATGTCCCTACATGGAAAGATGAATTTCCTTGGGTGGAAATAAATGACTGCTTTTTAGAAAGAACATTTTATATCTCTCATCTCTAGTCTAGATGTGTTGCTCAAGTCTCACTCAATAAGGCTCATTTATCCACAGTGTAGAAAAATCAAGCTGGTGGCTCTGCATTTATCCATATTATCTGTTCTGTTGAAATCATATAAGGAAACAGGTAACCAGTTACCAGCATTCGAAATTCAATATTAAAATTACAATTTTAGTTTGGTAAGTCAATCTGAGGTGTGGGTAAGTCATTTTTTATAACAACTTTCCCTTGGAAAGTCCATGTGGCCAAAAAATCCTAGAACACTGAAGTTATAAGGAAAAACTTATTAATACACATTTTATCCATTGTAGACTTGGAATAGGAGATGACCAGATCAACAAAGACCCTGTGGACGAAGTTAATGATTATCTACGTCGGGCCATCGATGCTCGAAGTATTGACCAACTCAAATCAGATAATGTCAAATTCTTCTTTCTCACCTTCAGGAAAAAAGAGTTGGAAGATAAGGTTTGTTTTTACACAGGAAACACAGCCTATCTTAAAACTTGATGTAAATTTCATATGATTTTTCCTAAAGAAAGCAAATTGTTGCTTCTTCGATCCATTGTTTAAGGAGCTATCACAGAAAGTTAGCACAAAGGTTTCATGTGCAAATCACAGATTGAGCTTATTTGACATGATTTGCATGATTTGAGTACCATAAATTTATATCATGACAAGCACATTATTTTGCCACATATAACACTTTATATCACTTGAAACTGTTTTGCCTTTGTATGTTACTCACAATTGTTAGTTTTTAGCTCACCTGACCCGAAGGGTCATGTGAGCTATTGTCATCACTTGGCGTCCGTCATCCGTCCGTCCGTCGTCCATCCGTAAACTTTTTCAAAGGTTAACTCCTCTGACAGCTTAAGTCCAATTGCAACCAAACTTGGTATGGTTGTTCATTAGCATTCGGTGCTTAGAACTGGTGTGGGGATTTTTGATTCGTCGTAAAACATGGCAGCCATATGGCTAAAAATAGAACATAAGGGTAAATTGCAGTTTTTTTCAAATAACTAAAAAACGGCTACAGTTATCAAAATTCTGGCACACGGTTAAAGTGAACAGCGCTAGCGCACCTCAAGATCTACCTACCCTGAAATTTTGAAGAAAATCCAATAACCCATGTAGGAGTTATTGCCCTTTTTGTGGATTTTTTGCAAATTTTCCACCTGTTTAGCTCAATATCTTAAAAACCGTACTAGATATTTGAGAAATTTAAATTGCATGTTGTTAAGCACATCAAGATCTACAAAATATGTAATAGGATCAACGTTGTAGGACCTTTCCTTTTAGGAGTTATTGCCCTTAGAACGTCAAAATTGAGCATTTTAACAGCATTTCCTCATTACATTAAAAACGTTAACTCCTCTGACACGTTTAGTCCAATTGGAACCAAACTTGGTATAGTTGTTTATTAGCATTAGGTGTATAGAACTGATGTGGGGATTTTTGATTGGTCGTAAAACATGGCCGCTGTGGCTAAAAATAGAACATAGGGGTAAATGGCAGTTTTTTGCAAATAACTCTAAAACGGTGACAGATTTTAAAATTTTGATAGGAATCAAAAGTGATCAGCACCACAAGATCTACCAGCTCTGAAATTTTGAAGAAAATCCAACAACCCATGTAGGAGTTATTGCCTTTTTTGTGGATTTTTACAAATTTTACACCTGTTTAGCTCAATATCTTGAAAACTATACAAGATATTTGAGAAATTTAAATTGCATATTGTTAAGCTCATCAAGATCTACAAAATATGTAACAGGGTCAACGTTGTAGGACAAGTTATTGCCCTTAAAAGTCAAAATTGAGCATTTAAAAAGCATTTCCGCATTACATTGAAAACGTTAATTCCTCTGACATTTTAAGTCCAATACGAACCAAACTTGGTATTGTTGTTTATTAGCATTAGGTGTACAGAACTGATGTGGGGATTTTTGATTGGTTGTAAAACATGGCCACTGTGGCTAAAAATAGAACATTAGGTTAAACTGCATTTTTTTGCTAATAACTCAAAAAGGGTGACAGATTTTAGATTTTAATTGAGAACAAAAGTGATCAGCCCCTTAAGATCCACCATATTGTCAGATGACCCCCTTATTAATCTTATGACCCTTTCAGCGTCAAATAGATTTTGCCTAATAACCTTTACTTCAGGCACATATGTCAGGTGAGCGATTCAGGCTCCCGGGAGCCTCTTGTGTTAACCCTTGTAACATTTTTCTCTTTAATAAAGTTCATTTGATTTCTCATGTATTGAGAACACATTTCACAGTACACATTCACAAATTGTTAGTCAGATTTTAATGAAACTTTGTACACTAACATAAAGTAATCAAGATTATATCAAAGTCTCAATTTTGTCTTTCTATCTTCTAATATTTATATATGGGGACTATTTTGTACACTAAAATAAAGGAATTATTTGATATTCAAAATAATCTTTAAAAAACTTTTTACTAAGGCTTCATTAAACATTTAGTTTTGCTCAAAATAACTCAAAAAGGGTGACAGATTTTAGATTTGAATTGAGAACAAAAGTGATCAGCCCCTTAAGATCCACCATATTGTCAGATGACCCCCTTATTAATCTTATGACCCTTTCAGCGTCAAATAGATTTTGCCTAATAACCTTTACTTCAGGCACATATGTCAGGTGAGCGATTCAGGCTCCCGGGAGCCTCTTGTGTTAACCCTTGTAACATTTTTCTCTTTAATAAAGTTCATTTGATTTCTCATGTATTGAGAACACATTTCACAGTACACATTCACAAATTGTTAGTCAGATTTAATGAAACTTTGTACACTAACATAAAGTAATCAAGATTATATCAAAGTCTCAATTTTGTCTTTCTATCTTCTAATATTTATATATGGGGACTATTTTGTACACTAAAATAAAGGAATTATTTGATATTCAAAATAATCTTTAAAAAACTTTTTACTAAGGCTTCATTAAACATTTAGTTTTGCTCAAAATAACTCAAAAAGGGTGACAGATTTTAGATTTGAATTGAGAACAAAAGTGATCAGCCCCTTAAGATCCACCATATTGTCAGATGACCCCCTTATTAATCTTATGACCCTTTCAGCGTCAAATAGATTTTGCCTAATAACCTTTACTTCAGGCACATATGTCAGGTGAGCGATTCAGGCTCCCGGGAGCCTCTTGTGTTAACCCTTGTAACATTTTTCTCTTTAATAAAGTTCATTTGATTTCTCATGTATTGAGAACACATTTCACAGTACACATTCACAAATTGTTAGTCAGATTTTAATGAAACTTTGTACACTAACATAAAGTAATCAAGATTATATCAAAGTCTCAATTTTGTCTTTCTATCTTCTAATATTTATATATGGGGACTATTTTGTACACTAAAATAAAGGAATTATTTGATATTCAAAATAATCTTTAAAAAACTTTTTACTAAGGCTTCATTAAACATTTAGTTTTGCTCAAAATAACTCAAAAAGGGTGACAGATTTTAGATTTGAATTGAGAACAAAAGTGATCAGCCCCTTAAGATCCACCATATTGTCAGATGACCCCCTTATTAATCTTATGACCCTTTCAGCGTCAAATAGATTTTGCCTAATAACCTTTACTTCAGGCACATATGTCAGGTGAGCGATTCAGGCTCCCGGGAGCCTCTTGTGTTAACCCTTGTAACATTTTTCTCTTTAATAAAGTTCATTTGATTTCTCATGTATTGAGAACACATTTCACAGTACACATTCACAAATTGTTAGTCAGATTTTAATGAAACTTTGTACACTAACATAAAGTAATCAAGATTATATCAAAGTCTCAATTTTGTCTTTCTATCTTCTAATATTTATATATGGGGACTATTTTGTACACTAAAATAAAGGAATTATTTGATATTCAAAATAATCTTTAAAAAACTTTTTACTAAGGCTTCATTAAACATTTAGTTTTGCTCATAATGGAGGGCATAGGAATGTCAAAGTCTGAAAGGGCAGAGACAAAACCAGCAAACACAAACAATAACAAGAGGAAAAAACAGACAACATATAAAACATGGTAACACAAAAACAACTGAATATCAATTAACAATGCGAGCTCTAGTCGAAATGAGAGTGAACTCTGGTGCTCGGAAGAGTAATCAGTTCTTGCCTGCTATAGCACACCTGTCATGCTATCTATATCCAACTCAGTGTGTCGAATCCAGTAAAGGAAGACAAAACAAAACCCTATGACAAACCAACATCTGCACTCATCTGAGAGATAGAAATCCCATATTTGTCTATGAATGCATGATTTACCCTATTTTGTAATGATGGGGGCAATATTATTTTGCAATATCATTTTAAGTTTTATGTCACATGTTTATTCACATCACACATTGGCACTGCTCATTTTAATATTTTATTTTCCAGTACTGTAAGGTACGAGATACAATGTACACATCACATATTGGCTCAGCACTGCTCATTTTAATATTTATCTGCACCATACAGTTAGTTGTTTTTCCAGTGTAAGTATTTTCCTTACAATATTTTCATTTTGTGGAGGCTTAAATAAATATGATACTTTTTATGACCCATCTACAAAAGTAGGGGGGCATATAGTGTTCGGGCCTGTTTGTCCTTCTGTCCCAAATATTATCAGATGGGCATTATGTCTTTTGAACATATTCCTGTTCATCATTTTATTTTATTTCTGTAAATTTTCCTAATTTCTAACTGAATGGTAAAAATCCATATCATGAAACTTGCTTCAGATTGATAATTGATTCACTAGCATCAAACAACATTACTAAGTTTATAACGTCACATGAAATGCTTGCTAATGCAAAAAAGTGATATTTTGTTTATTGTTTGTTTAACTTCCTCAATCTTAACATCAATTTAGCCCCAGAGCTGCTTTAGATGTCTGATTGATTGATAATATACAATATTCTATAAATATCATATTAATATTTCTGGCTTGACATTTCCAAGAATTTTTTCTATAAGTAACAGGGTTTTATTGTTTCAAAATTGTCAGTGTTGACCAAAGGGGAATTAGAACTGGCATTCTTGGTGCATGCCCTCCTGTTTGACAGGAAAATAGTCTCAAAAGACAAAGAAAAAATCAGTAGCTGTTCCTGCTTGTTATAACTAACCTGTCATGTTGCCAACAGTTAATTTAGTCAAATCCAATCAAAGACGATAATTAGCATCTGTACTAATCAGAGAGATAATAAGGAACCCTGTACTTTTCTATATGAGTTCTTTTGTTAAATTTCTTAAGTGATCATAACTATTGAAAAGCAACATACCACAAAGCAGGTAATTTTTGTGAGTTGCAACTTTCAAAATTTGTATTTAAAAGAGGATGTTTAATTTTAGTAGTCTTAATTTTTCACATTTTTAGAATACATTCTTCAGGTAATGACTGTAAAATATCTGGACTAAGCCTGTGCTAGCAATTTGTGAGTCAGACAACATCATTAATTAATAAATGGTTGTTTTTCAGATCCGCTGTCATGTATGTCCTGTTTCCTTTGTCATTTCTTGCCGTTTTGGGAATATACCTCCTCATGTTGTCAGAAACACTTGTGGTAAGTTTTTGTAGAAGCTTTTGGGAATATACCTCCTCATGTTGTCAGAAATCACTTGTGGTAAGTTTTTGTAGAAGCTTTTGGGAATATACCTCCTCATGTTGTCAGAGACACTTGTGGTAAGTTTTTGTAGAAGCTTTTGGGAATATACCTCCTCATGTTGTCAGAAACATGTGTGGTAAGTTTTTGTAGAACCTTTTTGGAATATACCTCCTCATGTTGTCAGAAACTCTTGTGGTAAGTTTTTGTAGAACCTTTTTGGAATATACTTCCTCATGTTGTCAGAAACATTTGTAGTAAGTTTTTGTAGAAGCTTTTGGGAATATACCTCCTCATGTTGTCAGAAACACTTGTAGTAAGTTTTTGTATAAACTTTTGGGAATATACCTCCTCATGTTGTCAGAAACACTTGTGGTAAGTTTTAGTAAATATACTGTGGATTCATTCATTTTCATGAGTATCAATTTTCATGGTTTCGCCAAAAAACGCATTACGTTTGATTTTTTATTTCATGGTTTGCAGATGTTGCTAAGGGAGCCACCATTTGATTTTTAGGGGGGGGGGGCTATGGTGAAATTTGAAATAAAAAGGCAGGATGGAAAAAATCCAGAAATGAAAAGGCAGGACAGTGCTTTGAGTAAAAAAAAAGGCCGGATGGTATTTTTGGCTAAAAAAAGTTATAGTTGCTTTAAAAATTAAAAAAATTGCGTGCAAAAAAAATCCAGGCTCGATTTTTTCCGAAAATAAAAAGGCAGGCGAAGAAAATATTCATAGCCCCCCATAAAAATCAAATGGTTGCTCCCTAAATGAAACCAATGTAAAAATAGCACTTTGTTGGATTTTTATTTTTGAGGTTTACAGACACCCAACAATGAAATATTTTGCTTACATTTTACAAATACATTTTGGTGGGCCAAGGGTGGTGCCATATAGAAATCACATTATTGTGACTGAAATACTGGTTATTTTGGCCGAAAAGTGCAAACTCCTTAATTTAGACCATTTTTGAAGTGTCAGGGTGCTATAAAATTGATCAATACACCCTAAAAAAAAATCATTTCTCATTTGGCACTGTTATCCAGCTATACATATACAAATTTTCAAGTAAAACAAACCAATTGTAAAATGTGCATATTTACAGGGCCAAATATGGGGGTTTGTGGCTCCTTTATTCATATTAGAAGTTGTAAAAGTCAGTAGGCTTTAATTAAATTTTGTATGAGGGTTTTAAAGATTATATTTAAAATCATTCAACTTTTTCTCTATCAGAGATGGTTTTGCCTAATCTCCCCCCAAAATATATATTTGACATTTCCAGCAAAGCTATCTTAATTAATACCCAGGTCAAAGGCAAAGAAAGGCAAAAGTGTGTTAAAAATGGAATTTGAGATAAAACTTGGTATAATTTTACGTTGATTTTTACAGTGGATGCCCCCTCGCCTGAAATCTATTGCCAAGACGATAGCAGTCAACCATTGGATAAACCAAGTGGTGGCCATCCTTGTCGTTATATTGTTGTATTCATGTGCCTTATTTCCTGTGGTAAGTTTATAAACTGGATTGGAAAACATTTAGAAAGAAGCTTCAGCAATTCTCTCTCCAGTTTGTAGGGTTGGCCCTTGTTGCAATCCCCATTTAGTTGACTCTACCAAACTTTACAAAAGAACCTTAATGTGCATGATGTATTGCTCCCCCATACACTGGGGAACCATTTTTTTCTTCCTTCTGAGGTAATAGTATCATTTTTTTAGACCATACACCCAAATGGTATCAAGTGAGAATCAGAAAATTGTCCCATAAGTTTTTCATCCCCAGACAAAGATGGAACCATGGACCTTGGTGTCAGTACACTGATGCATTTATCACTACACCATCAACTCTTACTGTGGCAGGTACCAATAGTACAAAGTTTAAAGTTTATTTATATTTCTCAATCATTATTCAGGTCTCTTAAGAAACAGGAACTGCATGTAACGTGGAAAAACTCACAAGAAGGTGTCCTTACCATGTGACCCAACAGTTATTGGTTGACCCAGCAAAATATCATATGTCACTTGACATCATCTCTGCAATCACAGTGGAGAATTTCTATATGAGCATATACTATGCTGAATAATACATGGCAAAATCTGTATCATATGCTGTATTTACCCGAGACACCTATGATATAGGTCGAGGGTTAATACAGCATGTGATTAAGAATTCCCGTCCTGGGTAATATTCCATTTTTTTTGACAAGTGGGAAATACTGGGAAATATACAAATTTATAGGGGTTTTTCATGGCAATTTTATAAAGATTTGACACTTTTATCATCTGTTTGCTCTTTTAAATATATATGGTTACTTTTTAGCTCACCTGGACCGAAGGTCCATGTGAGCTTTTACCATCACTTGGCGTCCGTCGTCGTCGTCTGTCGTCGTCTGTAAACAATTTTTCAAACATTAACTTGTCCGACACCATAACTCCAATTGCAACCAAACTTGGTATAGTTCTTTAGTGGCATTATGTGTACAAATCTATCGTTTGGATTTTTGATTCGTAAAAAAACATGGCTGCCATGGCTAAAAATAGAACAGGGGGGTCAAATACAGTTTTTTGCAAATAACTCAAAAACGGTCACAGATATCAAAATTCTGGCATATGGAAAAAGTGATCAGCACCTCAAGATCTACCTGCCCAGAAATTTTCAAAAAAATCCAACAACCAATGTAGGAGTTATTGCCCTTTTTCTGGATTTTTTCAAAATTTTGCACTTATTTAGCCCTATATCTTGAAAACTATACAAGATATTTTAAAAATTCAAATTGCATATGATTAAGCACACCAAGATCTACATTTCATGTAATTAGGTCAAAGCTGTTTAACCATTTCTTTTAGGAGTTATGGCCCTTAAAGCGTCAAAATTTACCATTTTTCATTACTTTTACCCTGAATTTCAAAGATTAACTTGTCTGACACCATACATCCAACTTCAACCAATCTTGGCACAGTTGTTTAATAGCATTAATGCTACAATGATATCGTTTGGATTTTTGATTCGTCAAAAAATATGGCCTCCATGGCTTAAAATAGAACATAGGGGTCAACTTACAGTTTTTTGCAAATAACTCAAAAACAGTAACAGATATCAAAATTCTGATGGGAGACAAAAGTGATTAGCAACTCAAGATATACCTGCTCTGAAATTTTCAAGAAGATCCAACAAACGACATAAGAGTTATTGCCCTTTTTCTGGATTTTTTCAAAATTTTTCACTTATGTAGCCCTATATCTTGAAAACTATACAAGATATTTTAAAAATTCAAATTGCATATGATTAAGCACATCAAGATCTACAATTCATGTAATTAGGTCAAAGCTGTAGAACCATTTCTTATAGGAGTTATGGCCCTTAAAGCGTCAATATTTACCATTGTTCATTACTTTTCCCCTGACTTGTCTGAAACGGTAAGACCAACTGCATCTTAACATGGCACAATGTTTGATAGCTTATATGCTTCAACTCTATCGTTCAGATTTTTGATTCGTAAAAAAACATGGCCACCATGGCTAAAAATAAAACATAGGGGCAAATTTCATTTTTTTGCTAATAACTCAATATTGGTTTCAGAATTGTGCAAGAATCAAAAAGTGATCAGCATATTAAGATCTATCTGTCCTGAAATTTCGGAAAAGATCTGACTGCTGATGTGGCAGTTATTGTTCTTTTTCCTAATTTTTGCCAAATTTGCACTTATTAAGCCCAATATCTTGAAAACTAACCAAGATATTTCATAAATTTAAATCGCATATGGTTAAGCACAATAACATCTACAAATATATGTATCTGTGTAGTTCAGGTGAGCGATTCAGGCTCTTGGGAGCCTCTTGTTCAAATGTCATAAAGTAATTTTCATAATAAAAATGGTCCTTAAGAATTTTTTTTAGTAAAATGGTGATTGTCTTAAATACATGGAGCAGATTTATATAAATCTACTACATCTACATCAATTAATGAAGAAATTTATTAAAATTTGTGGTGTTTTTCTTTCTTTAAGGGGATACGTTACGTTAAAAACGACGTTATCGATAAAATTTACCTGTGCAACAGAAAAACGTCCATTTTCGATTTGAAAATACTTGAACAGCGTTGAACTTTAACGCTATTGTTTATCTTTGATGTAAATTCTTGAAAAAAGATGGTCCATGACCTATGACAAAATATATATTGTTGTTTAGAGAAAGATTTGGACTTTTTTGTGTTAGTTTTTGGTTGAAATGTAATGAAAAAATTTCGTTTTAATCAATGGAGAATGACAGAATTTTGAAAATATTGGATCTTTTCCCATTACTTCTATATAAATTTCCCGCCAAAAACGATAATTTCAAAGTGAAATAACTTGAAAAATCGATCCATGACCCCCTATTTCAAATGAATATTTCAATGTGTCATGGTATTACCATTAATTATGCAAATTTGTTTTGAAAAGTAAGATGGTCGACCAAAGGAACGTATCCCCTTAATTGACTATTTTTATTATGTCTTTAAATAAGGCAATTAGATATCCAAGCTTAGACCATTTGGGTGTTGTTTTAGCAATTAAAACTGTGACAGTTGACACCAGGATCTATTGTTTAACAATGAAGCCATAAATGACTCATGATCAGTGGACTATCACATTAAGATTGATCTTCTACAGAAAATGTGAAGAGGACTGTTGGAGAAATTTCTTAAAATAAATCCCGCTTTTTATACAATACTAATTTCTTTCTCCTAACACTACCAATATGACATTTCATAGATAAAAATACTTTATGATCACAGTTTGTATTAGAATTTTTAAGATCAATGTATAACTCCCAGTAATGGATGGGAATTACCAGTATTTCCCCAATTCCCTGTATTTCCCGCTGTCCTAGAAAATATGAGTATTTCCCGCTTTTTGGCCAACCCTGTTTATACATGTACTTAAATATATGATATATTTACCTATTTATATCTTCTCTTTCAGGTATCTATATATCAGTATGATTTGAAAGAATGTCTTTCTACATATTTTGGTGTTCCTGAGTCAGCACTCAATATTACACACATAAGATCTGCCAACATCAGCATAGGTTCAGAAATCAGCTTGTGTAATCCTCACCAGCCAACATCACATTTCCCTGAGGTGAGTGTGGTACTGATGTCATAGAAAGGGGGGTAGTGGGGTAATACAAGAGTCAGATTAATTATGTCTCCCCCCACTTTTGTGGGAAGACATATTGTTTTTGTCGTGTCCGTCCATCCGTCCGTCTGTCCGTCACAAAGTTTGTCAGCGCAACTCCTCTTAAACAACTGAACCGAATTCAACAAAACTTGGTATATAGGAAGGACATCATATGTAGTTGTGCATATTACCAGGAAAATTGATCCTCAAATTTTTGTGGGAGTTTTGGCCCTTTGAACTTAGAAATTTGATGAAAATCCTCATTTATCATCTTGTCAGCGCAACTCCTCTGAAACCACTGAACTGAATTCAATGAAACTTGGTATATATGAAGGACACCATATGTAGTTGTGCATATTACCAGGAAATTTTGATCCTCAAATTTTTGTGGAAGTTATGGCCCTTTGAACTTAGAAATTTGATGAAAATCCTCATTTATCATCTTGTCAGTGCAACTCCTCTGAAACTACCCAACCAAATTCAACAAAACTTGGTATATAGGAAGGACACCATATGTAGTTGTGCATATTACCAGAATTTTTATCCTCAAATTTTTGTGGAAGTTATGGCCCTTTGAACTTAGAAATTTGCTGAAAATCCTCATTTATCATCTTGTCAGCGCAACTCCTCTGAAACTACTGAACCGAATTCAACAAAACTTGGTATATAGAAAGGACACCATATGTAGTTGTGCATATTACCAGGAAATTTTGATCCTCAAATTTTTGTGGAAGTTATGGCCCTTTGAATTTAGAAATTTGCTGAAAATCCTCATTTATCATCTTGTCAGCGCAACTCCTCTGAAACTACTGAACCGAATTCAACGAAACTTGGTATATAGGAAGGACATCATATTTAGTTGTGCATATTACCAGGAAATTTTGATCCTCAAATTTTTGTGGAAGTTATGGCCCTTTGAACTTAAAAATTTGCTGAAAATCCTCATTTATCGTCTTGTCAGCGCAACTCCTCTGAAACTACTGAACTGAATTCAACAAAACTTGGTATATAGGAAGGACATCATATGTAGTCGTGCATATTACCAGGAAATTTTGATCCTCAAATTTTTGTGGGAGTTATGGCCCTTTGAACTTAGAAATTTGCTGAAAATCCTCATTTATCATCTTGTAAGCGCAACTACTCTGAACCTACTGAACTGAATTCAATGAAACTTGGTATATAGGAAGGACACCATATGTAGTTGTGCATATTACCATGAAAATTTAATCATCAAATTTTTTGGGGAGTAAGGGCCTTTTGTACTTGGAACTTTTTGGAGAAACAGGGGGAGACATCGTTTTTGTAGGCAAAAACAAACTTTAATCAGCTCTAATCTTGAGTCAGAAATTAGTGTAATCTTCACTAGCCAACATCACATTTTCCTGAGGTTTGTAGGTTCTCATGTTATAGGATTCAGAAGTTTATTTTGGGAGGGGGTAACACAGGCACCAGTGTAGGGTCAGAAATCAGCTTGTGTAACCCTCACCACCAATATCACATTTCCCTGGTGAGTAGGTACTTATGTTGAAACCTGGTGTTGAAATCAAGGTGTAGAAGGGAGTGGTAATACAAACAACAGATCTAGACTAGTTTATACTCAGCAAAGGGTCCAAAATAAGCCTTTGTAACCCTCATAAGCCAACATTTTTCCTTTAGGTTGGTAGGTTCTTGTGTCATAGATTTATTTGGGGAAGGGGGATTAATACAAGCATCAGTCTGGGTCAGAAATTAGGCATATAAATCTAATCAGCCATCATGATATTTCCCCAAGGTGAGTGTGGTACCCATGCAGTCATGGAAATTAGCACAGGACCGACAGCTTGAGGCCTGTAAAAACTCATTCGGTCTGGTGTTTTTATGCCTTTCACAGGTCCGAATGTCTGATAGAAATTAGCAGTATTTAAACAATAAATTGTGTTATTGGACCTCTATATTTTCTTTTGGTCCTGTGAATTTTGACCAAGGATGGGACCGAATGTCCTGCCCCAAATAATCCTAATTTCCTTGACTGCCCATGTCATAGAAATTACAAAGTTACACAAATATGATCTTAAAATTTGATACTGTTTATGAAGTTGTCCTACCCAATATTTATCATACAAGATGGTTAAATATTTTAAAAATTGCTCCACTATTATAACTTGCTGAAAACGCACAGATGTAAAAAAGGGAATAGTTTTTATTTTATAACATATGTACATAAAGCTCTTTGCACTTTATTGGATGTAAAATGACTCTAACAAAGTTACACTCAAATAACATGTTCATAAGTATAAATCACTAGATTAGCTGTAAGTCTAAGCTTAAAAAAAGTCTGCAGTTAGTGTTTACTTGAATTACAGGGTTATTGAAAGTATAGGGTTTATTTTCATTAAGCATATGAAAAGATTTATAGGTCTCGGATTTGATTATGTTTAGATAAAGTTTTTCAAATCTCTGACATTAGTACCAAATTATAACAATCTTTATTTTGCAGTAACTTTGTCATCTGTCTGTCTGTAAGATCATGCTTTCCTGACAGATTTATGGGTTTCTGCTGTAAGGGTTGTACGACGCTTTAGCACTTTAACTTGTAGTTTACTTCCCCTTACAAAGTCAGTAATGTTTTTATTTATTATCTTATAGTTAGGAGATATGCTTAGCACCATTAGTATCATCATTGTTCTTTCTATTTTTAGTACCTTTCCCTGTGTCTGATGTTAGTGATGATAGCTCTATCAGTATTTATCCAAGCCAGCAGTGTGATCAAACTTCTCGTCCTGTTTGTGATGGTCGTCCTACATCTGATCCTGATGGAGGTCTTCTTTGTGGATCTGATGGACAATAGGGATTTCTTACTAGTCACTAACCGGTTAGGGTAAGTATTCAAATCAAAACATAAGTCGGTATATGTGAATAAGGGTAATAACAAAATAAATGATCCAGGAGGATCAATTTAAATGTCAAAGAGAGAAAAGACAAAACAAGGAAGACACACTGGAGAAATTGAAGATCACAATGGTCCTGACTAGGTACAGGCATTTAGGGGGCCAATAGGTTTTATGTTTGTATGAAAATTTCCCTTCTCAGAAACAGTACATAAGCATGATTTTAGATTTGGCAAATTGGCTTTGAATGACAAACATTATTCAGGAACATTGTATGGACATTTGAAGACTGTCATCCCATTAATAATAATTCTTTATATTCTCCTTAACAATGGTTTTTGTCTCGCCTGCGACTTTAGTCGCTGAAGGCGAGACATAGGTATTACTTTCCAGCGGCGGCGGCGCCGGCGTAAACTTTTTTTGTAAGACTTTTGTGGATAATTTTTGTGGAAAATGAATTACATGAAAAGTATAATAGCTAGGCATCTGAAATTTGGTATACAGACAGTTGGGGTTATGGTCTACGCAACTGGCACCATGCCGTTTGACCCTGACCCCTATTTCATGGTTCAGCGACTCTGTGAACTTAGATGTTTTTTTTTACCAAAAAACCCCTTTGTAAGACTTTTGTGGAAAATGAATTACAAGAAAAGAATAATAGCTAGGCATCTGATATTTGGTATACAGACAGTTGGGGTTATGGTCTACGCAACTGGCACCCTGCCGTTTGACCATGACCACAATTTCATGGTTCAGCGACTCTGTGAACCTATATGTTTTTTCGGGCAAAAAAAACCCTTTGTTAGACTTTTGTGGAAAATAAATTAAGTGAAAAGTATAATAGCTAGGCATCTGATATCTAGTATACAGACACATTGGGTTACGGTCTATGCAACTGGCACCATGCCATTTGACCCTGACCCCATTTTCATGGTACAGTGACTCTGTGGACTAAGATGATTTTTGGGACAATTAAAACTTTTGTGGAAAATAAATTAAGTTAAAAGTATAATAGCGAGGCATTTGATATTTGGTATACAGACTTTTGAGGTTTCGGTCTACACAACTGACACCGTGTTGTGTGACCCTGACCCCATTTACACGGTTCAATGACTTTGTGAATGTAGATGATTTTTCAGCAGAAAATGAGTTAAGTGAAAAGTATAATATTATAGCAAGGCATCTGATATTTGGGGATTATGGGACACTGACATCACCATGTAATCTGACCTTCACCCCATTTTCATGGTTGAATGACTCATTGAATGTTGGTCTTTTTCATTGTTTCTCAATAACTATGGTATCTAGAACAAACTTCAGACATTTTTGTGATGGTTAAATGGAATTCTGTCAGTCACATGACCTTGACCTTAACTTTTCTGATGGCCCAGCTAGACCTTCAATGAGTTCTGTGATAGTGCCAACAGGCGAGACATACTTAAGTGTCAACTCTTGTTGTTTATTTTCAGGATCAACATATGGGACTCTATGACTGTCATCCCTTTGAAGTGGGAGATCATTGTTTTTTTGTTTTTCTTTATGATGTTCCTGTTTGTACACAGCCAACAGGTAGAGGCAACAGCAAGACTGGACTTCCTCTGGAAGATGGAGGTTAGTAGCCCTAAAGTAAACATCAGTTTGTACTAGACTGGACTTCCTCTGGAAGATGGAGGTTAGTAGCCTAAAGTAAACATCAGTTTGTACTAGACTGGACTTCCTCTGGAAGATGGAGGTTAGTAGCCCTAAAGTAAACATCAGTTTGTACTAGACTGGACTTCCTCTGGAAGATGGAGGTTAGTAGCCTAAAGTAAACATCAGTTTGTACCAGACTGGACTTCCTCTGGAAGATGGAGGTTAGTAGCCCTAAAGTAAACATCAGTTTGTACTAGACTGGACTTCCTCTGGAAGATGGAGGTTAGTAGCCCTAAAGTAAACATCAGTTTGTATCAGACTGGACTTCCTCTGGAAGATGGAGGTTAGTAGCCTAAAGTAAACATCAGTTTGTACTAGACTGGACTTCCTCTGGAAGATGGAGGTTAGTAGCCTAAAGTAAACATCAGTTTGTACTAGACTGGACTTCCTCTGGAAGATGGAGGTTAGTAGCCCTAAAGTAAACATCAGTTTGTACCAGACTGGACTTCCTCTGGAAGATGGAGGTTAGTAGCCTAAAGTAAACATCAGTTTGTACTAGACTGGACTTCCTCTGGAAGATGGAGGTTAGTAGCCCTAAAGTAAACATCAGTTTGTACCAGACTGGACTTCCTCTGGAAGATGGAGGTTAGTAGCCTAAAGTAAACATCAGTTTGTACCAGACTGGACTTCCTCTGGAAGATGGAGGTTAGTAGCCCTAAAGTAAGCATCAGTTTGTACCAGACTGGACTTCCTCTGGAAGATGGAGGTTAGTAGCCCTAAAGTAAACATCAGTTTGTACTAGACTGGACTTCCTCTGGAAGATGGAGGTTAGTAACCTAAAGTAAACATCAGTTTGTACCAGACTGGACTTCCTCTGGAAGATGGAGGTTAGTAACATAAAGTAAACATCAGTTTGTACTAGACTGGACTTCCTCTGGAAGATGGAGGTTAGTAGCCTAAAGTAAACATCAGTTTGTACTAGACTGGACTTCCTCTGGAAGATGGAGGTTAGTAGCCTAAAGTAAATATCAGTTTGTACCAGACTGGACTTCCTCTGGAAGATGGAGGTTAGTAGCCTAAAGTAAACATCAGTTTGTACCAGACTGGACTTCCTCTGGAAGATGGAGGTTAGTAGCCCTAAAGTAAACATCAGTTTGTACTAGACTGGACTTCCTCTGGAAGATGGAGGTTAGTAGCCCTAAAGTAAACATCAGTTTGTACCAGACTGGACTTCCTCTGGAAGATGGAGGTTAGTAGCCTAAAGTAAGCATCAGTTTGTACTAGACTGGACTTCCTCTGGAAGATGGAGGTTAGTAGCCCTAAAGTAAACATCAGTTTGTACCAGACTGGACTTCCTCTGGAAGATGGAGGTTAGTAGCCTAAAGTAAACATCAGTTTGTACTAGACTGGACTTCCTCTGGAAGATGGAGGTTAGTAGCCTAAAGTAAACATCAGTTTGTACTAGACTGGACTTCCTCTGGAAGATGGAGGTTAGTAGCCCTAAAGTAAACATCAGTTTGTACTAGACTGGACTTCCTCTGGAAGATGGAGGTTAGTAGCCTAAAGTAAACATCAGTTTGTACCAGACTGGACTTCCTCTGGAAGATGGAGGTTAGTAGCCCTAAAGTAAACATCAGTTTGTACCAGACTGGACTTCCTCTGGAAGATGGAGGTTAGTAGCCTAAAGTAAACATCAGTTTGTACTAGACTGGACTTCCTCTGGAAGATGGAGGTTAGTAGCCCTAAAGTAAACATCAGTTTGTACTAGACTGGACTTCCTCTGGAAGATGGAGGTTAGTAGCCCTAAAGTAAACATCAGTTTGTACTAGACTGGACTTCCTCTGGAAGATGGAGGTTAGTAGCCCTAAAGTAAACATCAGTTTGTACCAGACTGGACTTCCTCTGGAAGATGGAGGTTAGTAGCCTAAAGTAAACATCAGTTTGTACTAGACTGGACTTCCTTTGGAAGATGGAGGTTAGTAGCCCTAAAGTAAACATCAGTTTGTACCAGACTGGACTTCCTCTGGAAGATGGAGGTTAGTAGCCCTAAAGTAAACATCAGTTTGTACCAGACTGGACTTCCTCTGGAAGATGGAGGTTAGTAGCCCTAAAGTAAACATCAGTTTGTACTAGACTGGACTTCCTCTGGAAGATGGAGGTTAGTAGCCCTAAAGTAAACATCAGTTTGTACCAGACTGGACTTCCTCTGGAAGATGGAGGTTAGTAGCCCTAAAGTAAACATCAGTTTGTACTAGACTGGACTTCCTCTGGAAGATGGAGGTTAGTAGCCTAAAGTAAACATCAGTTTGTACTAGACTGGACTTCCTCTGGAAGATGGAGGTTAGTAGCCTAAAGTAAACATCAGTTTGTACTAGACTGGACTTCCTCTGGAAGATGGAGGTTAGTAGCCCTAAAGTAAACATCAGTTTGTACCAGACTGGACTTCCTCTGGAAGATGGAGGTTAGTAGCCTAAAGTAAACATCAGTTTGTACTAGACTGGACTTCCTTTGGAAGATGGAGGTTAGTAGCCCTAAAGTAAACATCAGTTTGTACTAGACTGGACTTCCTCTGGAAGATGGAGGTTAGTAGCCCTAAAGTAAACATCAGTTTGTACTAGACTGGACTTCCTCTGGAAGATGGAGGTTAGTAGCCCTAAAGTAAACATCAGTTTGTACCAGACTGGACTTCCTCTGGAAGATGGAGGTTAGTAGCCTAAAGTAAACATCAGTTTGTACTAGACTGGACTTCCTCTGGAAGATGGAGGTTAGTAGCCCTAAAGTAAACATCAGTTTGTACCAGACTGGACTTCCTCTGGAAGATGGAGGTTAGTAGCCTAAAGTAAACATCAGTTTGTACTAGACTGGACTTCCTCTGGAAGATGGAGGTTAGTAGCCTAAAGTAAATATCAGTTTGTACCAGACTGGACTTCCTCTGGAAGATGGAGGTTAGTAGCCTAAAGTAAACATCAGTTTGTACCAGACTGGACTTCCTCTGGAAGATGGAGGTTAGTAGCCCTAAAGTAAACATCAGTTTGTACTAGACTGGACTTCCTCTGGAAGATGGAGGTTAGTAGCCCTAAAGTAAACATCAGTTTGTACCAGACTGGACTTCCTCTGGAAGATGGAGGTTAGTAGCCTAAAGTAAACATCAGTTTGTACCAGACTGGACTTCCTCTGGAAGATGGAGGTTAGTAGCCTAAAGTAAGCATCAGTTTGTACTAGACTGGACTTCCTCTGGAAGATGGAGGTTAGTAGCCCTAAAGTAAACATCAGTTTGTACCAGACTGGACTTCCTCTGGAAGATGGAGGTTAGTAGCCTAAAGTAAACATCAGTTTGTACTAGACTGGACTTCCTCTGGAAGATGGAGGTTAGTAGCCCTAAAGTAAACATCAGTTTGTACTAGACTGGACTTCCTCTGGAAGATGGAGGTTAGTAGCCCTAAAGTAAACATCAGTTTGTACTAGACTGGACTTCCTCTGGAAGATGGAGGTTAGTAGCCTAAAGTAAACATCAGTTTGTACTAGACTGGACTTCCTTTGGAAGATGGAGGTTAGTAGCCCTAAAGTAAACATCAGTTTGTACTAGACTGGACTTCCTCTGGAAGATGGAGGTTAGTAGCCCTAAAGTAAACATCAGTTTGTACTAGACTGGACTTCCTCTGGAAGATGGAGGTTAGTAGCCCTAAAGTAAACATCAGTTTGTACCAGACTGGACTTCCTCTGGAAGATGGAGGTTAGTAGCCTAAAGTAAACATCAGTTTGTACTAGACTGGACTTCCTTTGGAAGATGGAGGTTAGTAGCCCTAAAGTAAACATCAGTTTGTACCAGACTGGACTTCCTCTGGAAGATGGAGGTTAGTAGCCCTAAAGTAAACATCAGTTTGTACCAGACTGGACTTCCTCTGGAAGATGGAGGTTAGTAGCCCTAAAGTAAACATCAGTTTGTACTAGACTGGACTTCCTCTGGAAGATGGAGGTTAGTAGCCCTAAAGTAAACATCAGTTTGTACTAGACTGGACTTCCTCTGGAAGATGGAGGTTAGTAGCCTAAAGTAAACATCAGTTTGTACTAGACTGGACTTCATCTGGAAGATGGAGGTTAGTAGCCCTAAAGTAAACATCAGTTTGTACTAGACTGGACTTCCTCTGGAAGATGGAGGTTAGTAGCCCTAAAGTAAACATCAGTTTGTACCAGACTGGACTTCCTCTGGAAGATGGAGGTTAGTAGCCTAAAGTAAACATCAGTTTGTACTAGACTGGACTTCCTCTGGAAGATGGAGGTTAGTAGCCCTAAAGTAAACATCAGTTTGTACCAGACTGGACTTCCTCTGGAAGATGGAGGTTAGTAGCCTAAAGTAAACATCAGTTTGTACTAGACTGGACTTCCTCTGGAAGATGGAGGTTAGTAGCCTAAAGTAAACATCAGTTTGTACTAGACTGGACTTCCTTTGGAAGATGGAGGTTAGTAGCCCTAAAGTAAACATCAGTTTGTACCAGACTGGAGTTCCTCTGGAAGATGGAGGTTAGTAGCCTAAAGTAAACATCAGTTTGTACTAGACTGGACTTCCTTTGGAAGATGGAGGTTAGTAGCCCTAAAGTAAACATCAGTTTGTACCAGACTGGAGTTCCTCTGGAAGATGGAGGTTAGTAGCCTAAAGTAAACATCAGTTTGTACTAGACTGGACTTCCTTTGGAAGATGGAGGTTAGTAGCCTAAAGTAAACATCAGTTTGTACCAGACTGGACTTCCTCTGGAAGATGGAGGTTAGTAGCCCTAAAGTAAACATCAGTTTGTACCAGACTGGACTTCCTCTGGAAGATGGAGGTTAGTAGCCCTAAAGTAAACATCAGTTTGTACTAGACTGGACTTCCTCTGGAAGATGGAGGTTAGTAGCCTAAAGTAAACATCAGTTTGTACTAGACTGGACTTCCTTTGGAAGATGGAGGTTAGTAGCCCTAAAGTAAACATCAGTTTGTACCAGACTGGACTTCCTCTGGAAGATGGAGGTTAGTAGCCTAAAGTAAACATCAGTTTGTACTAGACTGGACTTCCTCTGGAAGATGGAGGTTAGTAGCCTAAAGTAAACATCAGTTTGTACTAGACTGGACTTCCTCTGGAAGATGGAGGTTAGTAGCCCTAAAGTAAACATCAGTTTGTACCAGACTGGACTTCCTCTGGAAGATGGAGGTTAGTAGCCCTAAAGTAAACATCAGTTTGTACTAGACTGGACTTCCTCTGGAAGATGGAGGTTAGTAGCCCTAAAGTAAACATCAGTTTGTACTAGACTGGACTTCCTCTGGAAGATGGAGGTTAGTAGCCTAAAGTAAACATCAGTTTGTACCAGACTGGACTTCCTCTGGAAGATGGAGGTTAGTAGCCTAAAGTAAGCATCAGTTTGTACTAGACTGGACTTCCTCTGGAAGATGGAGGTTAGTAGCCTAAAGTAAACATCAGTTTGTACTAGACTGGACTTCCTTTGGAAGATGGAGGTTAGTAGCCCTAAAGTAAACATCAGTTTGTACCAGACTGGACTTCCTCTGGAAGATGGAGGTTAGTAGCCTTAAGTAAACATCAGTTTGTACTAGACTAGACTTCCTCTGGAAGATGGAGGTTAGTAGCCCTAAAGTAAACATCAGTTTGTACTAGACTGGACTTCCTCTGGAAGATGGAGGTTAGTAGCCCTAAAGTAAACATCAGTTTGTACTAGACTGGACTTCCTCTGGAAGATGGAGGTTAGTAACCTAAAGTAAACATCAGTTTGTACCAGACTGGACTTCATCTGGAAGATGGAGGTTAGTAACCTAATGTAAACATCAGTTTGTACTAGACTGGACTTCCTCTGGAAGATGGAGGTTAGTAGCCCTAAAGTAAACATCAGTTTGTACCAGACTGGACTTCCTCTGGAAGATGGAGGTTAGTAGCCTAAAGTAAACATCAGTTTGTACTAGACTGGACTTCCTCTGGAAGATGGAGGTTAGTAGCCTAAAGTAAACATCAGTTTGTACCAGACTGGAGTTCCTTTGGAAGATGGAGGTTAGTAGCCCTAAAGTAAACATCAGTTTGTACCAGACTGGACTTCCTCTGGAAGATGGAGGTTAGTAGCCTAAAGTAAACATCAGTTTGTACTAGACTGGACTTCCTCTGGAAGATGGAGGTTAGTAGCCCTAAAGTAAACATCAGTTTGTACCAGACTGGACTTCCTCTGGAAGATGGAGGTTAGTAGCCTAAAGTAAACATCAGTTTGTATTAGAATTTAGGTGGTGGGACCAATGATTTAGTCAAAATCATTACATCAACTTCAGTGATTGTTGAAAACCGCATATTTTTGGCCAGATTTCACAGAACAGTCCAAGTTACAAAATGGTAAATGTTGGCAGATGGCCAGCCAATGGGAAAGAAATGTTTCCTCAGCAACTACTTATCATTGCCCCTTGATATTTGATATACAGCATCAGGATGGAGTCCCATAACGTTGGATTTGATTTCAGGTCTGTTGCTTACCTGCTTCCTGTTTAACAAAATATGGCCATTTTTGTCTCGCCTGCAAAGCAGAGCGGGACATAGGTGTTTCTTTACTAACTTTTTGGGTAAGGTATTATGAGCACCTCCATATCTCAAGAACTATAAGTCCTAGGTTGATGAAACTTGGTATGCATATGCCCTAGTGGTAGCTTGGCACAGTTGCATCCCCATCTTTTGACCTTGACCTTGATTTTCCAGTTGAGTGACTTTGATTATTTTTATTGCATATATTAGCAATGTTTAAGTTCTATAAACACCTTTTGATCTGAGAAACTGAGAATCCCTATAATTGCAAAATATACTGCAAGTTAGAAAAAACTATTGTTTCTGATGGTGCAGGCAAAAAGACATACTTTATTGTTAACTCTTGTTTACTTTGACAGATTTTTTCAGATGCATGATCATAATTTTTTTTTGGCAAGTTATTGGTTGAATAATAATTTTATATATTTATTGTCTCCCATATTTTATTGTAGGCAACAGAAGAAAAAGAACAAATGGAGAACCTAAGGGCGTACAACCTGAAGCTGATAGCTAATATACTACCTCTCCACGTGGCTGAGAAGTTTATGAAGAGTCAACACAAGAAAGATGAGGTTTGTTTGGGATTTTGGTTTGTCAGGGGAGTTAGGATCAGGATTTTGGGGCTTATATGATTACAAGGTGAAAGTTATTGCAAATATTGTGTGTTTCCATGTAGAAAAGAAATTCAGGAAAAGTCATCACAGCATTGATGAGATAGGAGTAGAATTAGAAGGAATTTATTTTGCATGAAAAAAAATAATGGGTAACAACAAAATTACTGAACAGGATTGACATATCTTAAAATGTCCAAAAGAATTAAATAACAGAGTAATAAAATAAATAACCAATGGCAGTGCAGACTTGGTAAATGCATTTCAAAATGATGGTTAACCAGGTTTTATTATGCAAAAGTTGACCTCTCTATTCCACTTTGATCTTAGGGTTATATAGTTAAACAACACAAAATACCTTCATAAGACACCAAAAGTGAGGAATGGTTCCTGAATAGACTAGCGTCTTTAAAATTGTTTACTTATAACTCTCCGTAAAGCTAAATAATTTGGTAATGATAACTGAGATTGTCGTTAAAGATAAGTTTTCTAATTTGATTGGAATGTGCTCCATTATTGCTTTTCATTGTTATTCATTTATTGACTTTAATAGAGGTGAATACCAGGTTATATCAACCCGAAGAAAATCATATTCACCGAGCCAACGGGTAGGTGGATATTATTTTTTAGGGTTGATAAAACCAGCATTCACTGATATCAGTCTATGAATGTTTTATTATATGACTATCAAAAACAAGGGGGAAAAATTTATCCTCGAGTACAAAATAAAGAAGAAAACAAACAAAAAACCTTCACATATTTATAAAACATCTTAAAACTTTTATTTTTCTAAAAACTGTATTTGTACACCAATATGATGAAATGCCTGAGAGTGGAATCTTGATTTAAGTCTTCAAAATCAAACCATATAAAAACATATGCAATTTTACCTAGAAAGACTCATCTTGATAAATTGAGGTCAGAAGTTCACCCAAATACATCACAGTAAAGATTCTATTTTTTACGAATGAAAAGTGATAAATATTTTATTTTTAGCGACTCAAAAGTCAAAACTTTTTATATCATACTATTATAATTTTATTGTCTCGCCTGCGAAGCAGAGCGGGACATAGGTGTTACTTTACCGGCGGCGGCGACGACGGCGACGGCGGCGTTAACTTATTGGAAAAGTTTTATGAGCACCTCCATATCTCAAGAACTATAGGTCCTGGGTTGATGAAACTTGGTATGCATATGCCCCAGTAGTAGCTTAGCTCAGTTGCATCCCCATCTTTTGACCTTGACCTTGATTTTCCGGTTGAGTGACTTTGACAATTTTCAATACATATAATAGCAATGGAAAAGTTTTGCGAGCACCTCCATATCTCAAGAACTATAGGTCCTAGGTTGATGAAACTTGGTATGCATATGCCCCAGTAGTAGCTTACCACAGTTGTATCCCCATCTTTTGACCTTGACCTTGATTTTTTGGTTGAGTGACTTTGACAATTTTCAATACATATAATAGCAATGGAAAAGTTTTGCGAGCACCTCCATATCTCAAGAACTATAGGTCCTAGGTTGATGAAACTTGGTATACATATGCCCCAGTAGTAGCTTAGCACAGTTGCATCCCCATCTTTTGACCTTGACCTTGATTTTCCGGTTGAGTGACTTTGATTATTTTTATTGCATATATTTGCAATGTTTACGTTCTATAAACATCTTTTGATCTCAGAAACTGAAAATCCATGTAAATTCAAAATATAGTGGAAGTAAGAAAGAATAATTGTTTTCGGAGTGCCGACAGGCGAGACATACTTTAGTGTTAACTCTTGTTTTTAACTACGTTGAGGTTACCATTGTCTCTGCATAATACTTTTCACGATATCCTGGGCCAATGAAAATGAAGATAAATTTTAGTCATATAATAAATTTATTTATTGAATTTGATAATTTCAGAATTTATACCATTTAGATATAAATATAGACAATACTGGTATAATGTTTGCTATATATTTTCAGGATTTATACCATTTAGATATAGACAATACTGGTATAATATTTGCTATATATTTTCAGGATTTATACCATTTAGATATAGACAATACTGGTATAATGTTTGCTATATATTTTCAGGATTTATACCATTTAGATATTGACAATACTGGTATAATGTTTGCTATATATTTTCAGGATTTATACCATTTAGATATTGACAATACTGGTATAATGTTTGCTATATATTTTCAGGATTTATACCATTTAGATATTGACAACACAGGTATAATGTTTGCGTCCATAGCTAACTTTAACGAGTTCTACATGGAGTTGGAGGGAAACAATGAGGGAGTAGAATGTCTCAGGCTACTGAATGAAATCATTGCAGACTTTGATGAGGTACATTACTTACCATAATTGTATTAAAATGATATTGTTACCTCCTTTTTAGCTCACCTGGACCGAAGGTCCAGGTGAGCTATTGCCATCACTTGGCGTCCGTCGTTGTTCGTCGTCGTCGTCGTCCGTTGTCGTCGTCGTTAACTTTTCTTTGATAATCTTCTCCTCCGAAACGACTGAAGGGATTGCTTTGAAACTTTGCACACTTCATCTATGGGATGTCCTCTACCAAGATTGCACAAATGGTGACCGCCGTCCAAACAACATGGCTGCCGTTACTAAAAATAGACCAGGGGGGTCAGACTACTGTTTTTGGCTTGTAAATCAAAAAGTATAAGAGATAGATGAAATCTGATGCACCCTACTGCTTCAGCATCAAAAGCTCTACAAAAGTCTCTATTGAGTCGAAGTTGTCAGATGACCCCTTATAGGGGTTACAGCCCCTTAAAGGTGAAAAATAGCGTTTTTGCATGTTTTTGGCCTATAGCATGAAAACAATTGTAGATAGAGATAAGCTGTTGCTTGCATAAATGTTCAGCTCATTTAGCTCTACAAAAAACTCCATGGGGTCGAAGTTGTCAGATGACCCCTTTTAGGGGTTACAGCCCCTTAAAGGCGAAAAATAGTGTTTTTGGCCTGTAGAATGAAAACTATTGCAGATAGAGAAAAGCTGTTGCTTGCTGAAATGTTCAGCCCATTTAGCTCTACAAAAGTCTCCATAAGGTCAAAGTTGTCAGATGACCCCTTATAGGGGTTAAAGCCCCTAAAGGTGAAAAATAGTGTTTTTGGCCTATAGAATGAAAAATATTGTAGATAAAGAAAAGCTGTTGCTTGCTTAAATGTTCAGCTCATTTAGCTCTACAAAAGTTTCCATAGGGTTTAAGTTGTCTGATTACCCCTTATAGGGGTAACAGCACCTTAAAGGTGAAAAATAGTGTTTTTGGCCTATAGAATGAAAACTATTGCAGATAGAGAAAAGCTTTTGCTTGCTTAAACATTCAGCTCATTTAGCTCTACAAAAGTCTTCATAGGGTTGACATCAAGACCAGGTGAGCGATTCAGGCTCCTGGGAGCCTCTTTTTTTTACTTTGGTTACTTCCATATTCTCTACTTTCAGTCCAGATCCGAGGAAAGGCGTACCCAGTGTATGCCCCCTAAAACTGACAAAAATTATGGGTTTTTTGGCGCAAAATCCACTTAAAAACCCTAAAAGAATTTCGAACCTCAATTCACTCTATTAAAAACAATTTTTAGCACCCCCCCCCCCCCCCCTAGACTAAAATCCTGGATCTGCTTTTGTTTAAGACTGAACAAAAAACCTGAATAACTAGTTAAAATTCAATTTTTTATACTGTTTTCATTCTTTTCAAATTAGTGATTGGTAACTCATGCAATTTTGTCCATTTCTAAATCATGTATCAGTATTTCATAGTTAATTTTTCTTTCAGCATCTCGTGTTTGTGAAATTTTTATGTGTCCATCATTGACAAAAGTCCAAACTTGGGCAATCTTATTGTATATACTCCCTTCTTATTATATTGTGGTAATTACGTTTATTTCAACCTTATATTCAACTGTGACGTCACTGTTTCTATGTAGCTACATACTACGATATTACGAGATACCAGTATAATTAAATTTGAACCATCATAAGTGCACCAAAAAACACCTAGCTTTATATTAATAAATGCATTCTCTTGTAGATTATTAGTGAAGACAGATTTAAATGTATTGAGAAGATAAAGACGATAGGGTCCAGTTACATGGTGGCCTCCGGCCTGACACCAGAGACAAACTACAGTGATATGAGACACATCATAGCCCTGGCAGAGTTCGCTTTCTGTTTAAAGGAACAGTTACAATATGTTAATGAACATTCCTTTAATAACTTCAAACTTAGGATAGGTGAGTGAAGTTATTTTGTGGGTAAAGTAATTATTTTACAATGCATTCACAGCCAACAAACTTTTTAGAATACTGTTTTATGACCTTGCAATTACTGGTAAAAGTTGTTTTATGAAGATTGTATATATAAGTACATGTATAAAATAGTAACAACAGAAAACAAACATACTGTGACAAAGTTAAGGTTTCAATGGAAAATAGACATCAAATTGTTTTACATTTTCATGTAAAAAGCAAATATTACAACAAAGCCAATAATTTGAAATCTGCACCTGATATACATTTTGTCAAATTAAAAACTCATCAGAGATGCTCAAGCAAAATGATAAAGGGGCAAATATTTTTTGTGTTTAAGGAGAAAAATGTAGAAAGTATAAAAGTTGACACACATGGTTTTTAACTTAAAAAGGTATTTGTCTGATTTCTCACAGAAATAGTTTTTTCTTCTTCACATTTTATGGTTATTGTTAACATCTATAGCAAGGCTTTTATGTTTAAGCTGTGTTTTAAGTAAGATGTAAGTTATTTGGCTTTGAGGTTAAATTACATGGGTTTAAGAATACTTTTGATTTTGTTTTTGTAAGTCATATTTGTTAAGTGGGGGTATTGCTAGTTAGCATTAGCTCACAGATTTACTGGTTTTGACAGGTATGAATGTGGGACCAGTAGTAGCAGGAGTTATTGGTGCTAGAAAGCCTCACTATGATATTTGGGGTAACAGTGTAAATGTAGCCAGTCGTATGGACAGTACTGGTATCCCTGACACTATACAGGTAACCAGTTCATCTGATTTAGAGCTGAAATAAAAGGAGGTCTAGTAATAGACGATATTGAGATGTGGAATAAGTGTACGCGACACAACAAACATAAACAAACAGCAATTCAAAAAATCACAACGGAAAACAGCAAGCAGTCCTCAACATGACCATAGGTCACTGCTTACCGTCTTGCATTGGCCCGAGACTTATAATACAATACAAAAGTATCAAAACCAATCCCTAAATCATCAACGAAAGACCCAATTCTTGACATAAAACAGTTAACACAGAATGACAAGGACAAACAAAGGCTTTGGCAAAGTTGACTCTGCTTGTCTGTTAGTTATAGCTAGTCATGCAAAGGTTTTTTCCCTCTGTATCTAGAAAAGACTGCTACATAAAAACGGAATAACACATGCAATTATTTTGAAACAGTTTTATTTCATGATTTTTTGTGTGGTATCAATTAACATGGTTTTTGTGTCAACCACTGAAATAAGAATCAAAATGAAGTTTTAATTCTGAAGTGGATCATATGTGTAAACCAGAAAATAAAGAATTCCAACAAAATGTCTTTTGTGGGGAAACCACAAAAATAAATGAATCCACAATATTTATAAGCTTTTGTAGGTTTGATTGTTTGGTATGTTTTGCCTGCTTTGTCAGCAATATATAGTCACATTATTTTCATTGAATAATAAGAAAACCAGATATGGTAAAGTGTATATATAACATACATATGATTATATCAAACACAATTTGAAAATCCACATTGAAATAAAAGCCAGTAGCCTTCAATGTGACAGTGCTCTACGCTCACCATCTTGGATCCTAGATCAAAGATATAACACATATGATTCAAAACCAATCTTAAACCTCTGGACCCAGAACATCAAAAAACTAAAATGAAATGTACAAACATAGCTCTGATAAAGATTCCTGTCCTAGGACAGACAAATAAAACTGTCGGGAGGGTGCCTTATGATGAGAATAATTACAACAATGTATTTAAATGTATTAATACATAATCATTTGTTTGTAGGTCACCAATGATATTTACAACATATTACACAAGAGAGGTTATGTCCTAGAATGTAGAGGTGTGGTCAAGGTCAAAGGTAAAGGTGACATGGTTACCTATTACCTTGTAGGTCGACCTCCAGCAGACAGCAAGGCATAAAGTTTGTTTATGTGTCAATTTCAAGGCCAAGGTGAAATTGTGACCTTTATCTCTATTGGTTGACCACCAGCAAATGCCAATGGATGATATCATATCATTTGTCAAGTTAAAAGGTCAAGGATATATTTTGACCTACAACCCTGTATGTTGACCTAGCCCTCCAGCCAATAGCAAAGTACAACATCATTTTAATATCGTCTACAATCATCAATTGTGTTCAACTTTGTAAAATAATTCAATGTTGTTGTGTTTTTTCGTTTTTGCTTTAATTATTTTTTTTTGGGGGGGGGGGCAAGTCACTGAAAATCTTAACCATATTCCCTACAGGAAATAGGGGGTGCATACGACATTCAATGCAAATATCTTTTATTCCAGTCAGTGATTCTATGTTTAATTCTTTTTCTAAAGCAGACTATGATTCTTGTTTACTTTACTCAGTATAAGATTTATTTTTTATTTTTTATTAGTCTTTAGAGCAATTAACTGTGTTTATTTTCCCTTTATATACACATAGAATGCATAAGTAAAAGTGATAAGGAATATAACTTATTTGTGAATTCAGATAGTTTTGTATAAAATTGTGTTTCTTAATGAATAATTTATTTTATACATTTTTCTAAGAGGTAACCTCAATTATTTGCATGTATTTACCTCGAGTATACATTTATGTGATCATTAAAAGTTTTATTTAGATTTGCTAAAATCCAAAGTCATTTTATTGTTTTCTAACAGTTATATATTGTCATTGTCAGAGTGTAAGAATATCTTTTATATTTGTAGACAATCATTTTCATTTTATATTGTGTATATTATTATAGTGTTTTACTTCTTTGTATATTCAGTCATACCAAGTAATGAGATATTATTTTGTATCATACATTGGTTCAATATATAGTGTCCGTCGTTTGTTCTTCAATTGATTCCAGATAATCACAAGTACAAGAAAATGTCAGTCAGGTTCCAAGATTTTTTTTCCATTATCAATTTTTGGCCAGATTTCACTAGTGAAAATCCGGGTTATAAAATGGTGAATGTTGGGCGGGCGGGGAAAATACTTTCGTAACAGTTTTCTCAGTAACTACTAGTCACAGCCTCTTGATATTTGGTATGCAGCATCAGCATGGGCTCCCATAACGTGGGTTTTGATTTCAGGTCTGTCGCTCACCCACTTCCTGTTTACCGACTTAGTTAATTTTTGTCTCGCCTGCGAAGCAGAGCGGGACATAGGTGTTACTTTACCGGCGGCGGCGACGGCGGCGTTAACTTTTTGGAAAAGTTTTATGAGCACCTCCATATCTCAAGAACTATAAGTCCTAGGTTGATGAAACTTGGTATGCATATGCCCCAGTAGTAGCTTAGCACAGTTGCATCCCCATCTTTTGACCTTGACCTTGATTTTATGGTTGAGTGACTTTGACAATTTTCAATACATATAATAGCAATGGAAAAGTTTTGCGAGCACCTCCATATCTCAAGAACTATAGGTCCTAGGTTGATGAAACTTGGTATGCATATGCCCCAGTAGTAGCTTAGCCCAGTTGCATCCCCATCTTTTGACCTTGACCTTGATTTTCTGGTTGAGTGACTTTGACAATTTTCAATACATATAATAGCAATGGAAAAGTTTTGTGAGCACCTCCATATCTCAAGAACTATAGGTCCTAGGTTGATGAAACTTGGTATGCATATGCCCCAGTAGTATCTTAGCCCAGTTGCATCCCCATTTTTTGACCTTGACCTTGATTTTCCGGTTGAGTGACTTTGACAATATTCAATACATATAATAGCAATGGAAAAGTTTTGAGAGCACCTCCATATCTCAAGAACTATAGGTCCTAGGTTGATGAAACTTGGTATGCATATGCCCCAGTAGTAGCTTAGCCCAGTTGCATCCCCATCTTTTGACCTTGACCTTGATTTTCCGGTTGAATGACTTTGGTTATTTTTATTGCATATATTTGCAATGGTTAAGTTCTATAAACATCTTTTGATCTCAGAAACTGAAAATCCATGTAAATTCAAAATATAGTGGAAGTAAGAAAGAATGATTGTTTCTGATGGTGCCGGCAGGCGAGACATACTTTAGTGTTAACTCTTGTTTACATTAATGTTCAATAATAGAAAATTTTCATAACAGTTTTCTCAGCAACTACTAATCACAGCCTCTAGATATTTAGTATGCAGCATCAGCATGAGCTCCCATAATGTGGGATTTGAATTCAGGTCTGTGGCTCATATACTTCCTGTTTAAAGAAATCTGGCCATTTCTGTCTTTGACCCTTTTTTTTAGCAGAGTGTCCAATTTGATTTCTTAAAAAAACAATATGAGGGAAATTTTTGATGACTTATTTTAGTTTTTGAGATAGAAATATATTATTTTCCTATTGCTTTCTTTCTTTTTTTTCTCTTCACTGTTCCATATAAAATGAACCATTTTTTTACAACTTTTTTCTGTGTTTGGTGCTATGTCCCACCTCATTAACAAATCAAATACTTTATATTTTATATAATGATAGGTAGTAGGTTTTGTATATTTACACTAAGACATAGTAATCATAAGGCATTAATTTCAGAGGTAATGGTAATTTACATATTGCCTTTTAAGGCTCTTCAAGATATAATGTTTATAAAGACTAGCAGACATAATGGTGATGTTATGATTATTGCCTAAGTCTGTCTTATCTTGTGCTGTTAAGTTAACTTAGGGACTGCCCATTTTACTTGAAGGGGGTGCTTGTGTTTTTCATAAAAAAAAATTCTGTCTAGACGCCTAAAAAAACAGATATTTTTTCCACTCTTCGAAGGAAAAAATTCTGACCAAATAAAAAAAAACTAGCCCCCCTTTAAAGTTAAATGGTTCGCCCCTTATTTATAAATTTTACTATTATACTTTTAGTTCACTAACTTCTCTTATTGCTATGATATTTTAGAATAGTGTTCCTTATTATCAAACAATAGATGGTGTTAATTTGGGGGTATCCCTTTTTCCTGTTAAAAGGCACAATTTTAGAAGATGAAACCACCTATACATTTTTTCTGTCACAATTAGTGCTTCATTAGCCTATACCCACCAAACTCATTATGTTGTGCCTTTTGACCTTCAAACTTCTCTGCCATTGTTTAACAATACTGCTTACCTTTATGTATTACCGGTACTATAAAGATCTACAAGTTTACACCACTAGATATTTTTTCGACATTCTATAGTATTCTGTGCTCTATTTTTTTCTATTCCTTCTTTGTTCTTTTTCTACAACTTGGTACATTTTGAAACAATGTTGGAGAAGACACTCGGAAGGAACTGAAATATGCTGTTTCATAATTATATATAAATAATCACTATTTTTGCAATTAACCACAATTTTAATTGACAATTAAAAGAAAATTAGCATTCGAGACAGCTACACAAATTGAATTTCTGAAGCATAACATTTTGTTGACCTCTTGTGCAATACTTTTAATGTTACTTAGTATTTTTTGTTATAAAAAATCTTTATACTGTCTCCAATTTTTAAATAGTTCTCATGTTTGACATAAAATACAATCATTACATGTTATATCAACTCTGAAAAATTATATCAACCTCCTAACTCATCCTTAGATAGAAGAAAATGAGATGAGGAGTAAGACACAACCTACAATATAAATGTAAATTTAAAACATCCACAATGGAAAACAGCCAGTAGCCTTCAATGTGACTAGTGGTTGCTGCTCGCTGTTTTTCAATTGGCCCCTGGATTGAAAATAAACTACATATGATTCAAGCCCAATCCTAAATTGCAATGAAATATCCATCTTCTTGACAAAAAACAATTAACATAAATTCGACTAAATACAAACATAAGCTTTGATAAAGATTCCTGGCTTAGGACTTGAGTCTATATAGCTTTTCATTGGCCAATAAAAAATGTAAATGGTTCTCACTAAAAGGCAATTATAGTGTAACAGTCTATCAATGTCTAATTGTCATTTCTGATTTTAGTCTTTTGTTTCATAAGTATATTTAATTTTTCTGATTCCTATTTTAAGACATCATTGGAAACCCAAGGTTGATTAATGATTAACCTTGTACCTCACTATCTGGATCACTTGTAGGTTTCATACGATGCATGTAAGGTTGTTAGCAAGTCTGGCCCTGGTTTCATAAAACAACTAAAGTTGTGTATTTTCTCAAATACTTCCTCAACTCCAAATCTAGCCAATCAAAAATGTTGAAATTTGAGTTGAGGAGAGATTTGAAATAAAACTCAATTTGAGATGTTTTATGATAACAGGGCCTGTTCATAAGAAGATGAGATTAGAAAAGAAATGAACCTCCTCAGTTTGAAGTTTGTAACCTCTAACAATAATTACTGTTGTACATTCCATACTTTTTGAGAATTAATCATATTTTTTAAAAAGAGCTATTTTTCTAGTCAATTAAGTTTATTTTTTACTGTTTCTATGTTTGTGTGTGAAAATTCCATGTCCATAAAATGAATACTTTTTTAAAACATTGATATAGACTTTTCTAAGACATACATACATGACATAGACCAGTATTGTTTGGTAGATGATAAATATGGGAGATTTACCTTTCTCTATGTCTAACGTTGTGTTTTTACAGTATCATTTCTTGCCACATGCTCATAATGAATTGAAGATGAATATCATTAGCTCACCTGGACCGAAGGTCCATGTGAGCTATTACCATCACTTGGCGTCCGTCGTCGTCGTCGTCGTCGTCGTCGTCTGTCGTCGTCGTATGTTAACAATTTTTCAAAAATCTTCTCCTCTGAAACTACCAAACAGAATTTAATGAAACTTGGTATGAATGATCCTTAGGGTGTCCTGCACTAAACTTGTGTTTTGATTTTTGATCTGTTAAAAAACATGGCCGCCGTTACTAAAAATAGACTAGGGGGGTCAGACTACTGTTTTTGGCTTATAAATCAAAAAGTATAAGAGATAGAGGAAATCTGAGGCCACGCTACTGATTCAGCATCAAAAGCTCTACAAAAGTCTCCATTTGGTCAAAGTTGTCAGATGACCCCTTATAGGGGTTACGGCCCCTTGAAGGTGAAAAATAGCATTTTTTCATGTTTTTGGCCTACAGAATGAAAACTATTGCAGATAGAGATTAGCTGTTGCTTGCTTAAATGTTCAGCTCATTTAACTCTACAAAATTCTCCATAGGGTCGAAGTTGTCAGATGACCCCTTATAGGGGTTACGGCCCCTTAAAGGTGAAAAATAGCCATTTTTCATGTTTTTGGCCTACAGAATGAAAACTATTGCAGATAGAGATTAGCTGTTGCTTGCTTAAATGTTCAGCTCATTTAGCTTTACAAAATTCTCCATAGGGTCGAAGTTGTCAGATGACCCCTTACAGGGGTTACGGCCTTTGAAAAAAGCGATTTTTCATGTTTTTGGCCTACAGAATGAAAACTATTGCAGATAGAGATTAGCTGTTGCTTGCTTAAATGTTCAGCTCATTTAACTCTACAAAAGTCTCCATAGGGTCGAAGTTGTCAGTAACTCCTTATAGGGGTTATGGCCCCTTATAGGTGAAAAATGGTGTTTTTGGCCTATAGAATGAAAACTATTGCAGGTAGAGAAAAGCTGTTGCTTGCTTAAATGTTCAGCTCATTTAGCTCTACAAAAGTATAGGGTCAACATCAAGACCAGGTGAGCGATTCAGGCTCCTGGGAGCCTCTTGTTTTGTATTGTCATGTATTATTTGATAAGGCATTTTTGTGTGAATAAGTCTAGTCATTTTAACTGTTAATTATTCCTATTTATTTTATTGATGTTAAAATCTAATTGTTATTGAATAAATGTTATGTTTTTTATATAAAATGTTGTTTTTCAATTTTCAAAATATTTATTTTTCAAAACTAAAAAAGTGACATTCCTACATAACTCGCCTGCATATGGTGTTTAAAACTCAAGTTTAATACATGTAAGATGTACCAAGGGAAGTACAAATTTTCTCATTTCTCACTATATTCCATTGTCTCCATGACTGGTTTTGAAACAAGGTTATCAGAAAAAATTCTTATAGTCATTTAAAAAGTTTTCTTAGCTGAAGAATTCTAAATTTCAGAGAGAATATGTTTCATGAGTGTGTTCCCAGAACTCTATTTGCAAATTAACATTGAATTAGGTTGTGACGATTTAATCACCCATATAAGGATATGTCTCATAGCTATTATTTCCTGAAACAAATCAATTATTTCTTTTGATTTATATAAGTGAGAGTAAAATTGAATAAATGGCTGGATATGGACACTCATTCAACAGTATGTCTTGCTAAGGCTTTTTTGGCTAAGCTAATCTTTTTAAGTGTAAATTGTCAGGAATCCTCTACTCACTACCAGTTGAAGATGCAGATTTTCCTAATTGTTTCCAGTTTATACTATATATGTAAACACATGATACACATCTTAGGTTGTCAGCTGTCTGATTGATATTTATTTTAAAAAGGTACGGAAAAGTAAAGTTTTACATTTACTTTGAAAAGTTTTATAATTTATAAAAAAACAATTAAAATGAGTAACAAACTAAAAAAAGAATACAACTTCTTGCTGTATGAATTAAATGTATGCACAACCAAAACACAAAAAAGTAATGGTTTAGATTCTATCATTCTAACAGTCAAATAAGTTAGTTTTGAGGTCCAGAGATCAATAAGTTTAGTTCTGAGGACCAGAGGTCAATAGTAAGTTAAGCTCTTGAGGTCCAGAAGTCAATAGTAAGTTAAGCTCTTGAGGTCCAGAGGTCAATAGTAAGTTAAGCTCATAGGTTCAGAGGTCAATAGTAAGTTAAGCTCTTGAGGTCCAGAGGTCAATAGTAAGTTAAGCTCATAGGTTCAGAGGTCAATAGTAAGTTAAGCTCTAAGGTCCAGAGGTCAATAGTAAGCTCAACTCTGAAGTCCAGAGGTCAATGTCCTGTTAAGCTCTGGAATGTTGATAACAGCCTCAGATTTCAGAGCCTTTGTACAGTAGTGGGTTAACCAGGAATTAAAGATGACTTCTTCTGACTTGATCTCACATGAGGTCTTTCCTGTAAAAGAAAATTGGAATTGTTTTAGATGATCTTATAGTGTGTTCCACAACTTTCAAGTGGTCTGTGTGTTTATTTTTAGAGTAACTCTACAAAAAAACTTGAAGGCATAGGTTTTGGACAATTCCCATTAATTGTTTACTCAACTGAAAAAAAAACTTATTACTTCCAAATTTCTGCAGCCAGCTGCATTCTCAGCTGCCTTATTAACATTTTTTACTTTGCGGAGTTCCTTATTTTTATTCTCGTTCCGATGTGACCTCGGTAAGGTTGCTGATTGCTTTATGTATGGTATTAGTTGTTTGTGGCAACTGATTTTATCTGTCTTTTGTGGCCTTCCAACTTTCAAAAGCCCCATTTGCACTTTTTTTTATCCTTTCATAAATTTGCTTGAAATGGTTGATCAGATTTGCTTATAAAGCATGTTACAGGATAAAACACACAGGACGGTCATTCCTGTGCACCCTAAATTTGTTATTTCAACTCCATGGCTTTCACATTGTCAATGGGTTAGGTTGGTGGAGTTAAAGATTCATTGCTAAACATTTATGTGAACCAAATGGTCATATTTTTCCAAGTTCTGTATTTCAGTGAACCTTTATCATCATACGATTGGTTTTCATTTCATAGAAAAAAATAACAATTCAAACAAACAAAATTACATTCGATCAACTAGGTTGTCAATTCTTGGTCATTATTGACTGAGACAATTATTATTCGATATGATTTTCTCAGTTATTGAATATAACTTGGATGTAGCCTACGACACATAAGTAATATAATATAAAAAAAAACTACCTCTAAGAACGTCTATAAAATGCTCCATCTCTGCCATGTAAGCATCGTAGAACCTAGGAAGGCCGTGCTGAGTTATAGTGTCCAACAGACGTCCGTCTTCGTTCCAGTACTGAAGATGGGTAGTTGACGGATTCTCAACACACAACATTCCCTTTTCCCCGAGAGCCTTAAAAAACAAGGAAAGAAGATAGATGTGTAACCCAAAAACTTAGCTTTAGATAATAACACAAAACTGTAAGAACAATTTGGACAAGCGAATGATACATGTATGTAAGAATATGGTTAGAGTTACAAGGATAATACAAATTAGGTAAGGGACTCATAGTAAGGCTAGCATTATCCTCTTTGTTCGGATTAGGGTAAGGTTTATGGTTAGACTTCATTCTTAATTCATAACTCAATCCATTCCTAATAAGAACTAATTGTAATCAAAAACATATGCATGTACTTGTTCATTTTCCATTTTCTTAACTCATAAAATATTCTTTAGTTAAATTAAAACTATTAACATGCTGTACCAGCTTTAATATGTTTACCATTCTACTTGAGAACTTAAAAACAGGAGAAACAACAATATGTCCAAAAGACATAATGCCCCATCTCGCAACATTTATTTTTTTCTGCATGGTTGCTACAAGGCACTTGTCAGTCAGAAGGAATGGACTTTAACTTAGCCATTCTTCTATAAGTGGTCATTCATGGGGAATATATAGGTCAATGCCAGCATCCGAAGCATGCATTTTGCTTAGCATCACTAGGTGCACCTACCATACCAATATGGTTGTTATGGCACTTATCAGTAGGAAGAAATGGACTTTAACCTTTCTTCTATAAGTGGTCATTCATGCAGAAAACATAGGTCACATTCAACATCCGTAGCATGTATTGTGCTTAGCATCACTAGATGCATTTACCATACCAATATAGTTGATGTGGCACTTGTCAGTAAGTGGGAATAGACTTTAATAAACATTATTCTGTAAGTGGTCATTCATGAAGAAAATATAGGTCACATCCAGCCTCCGAAGCATGCATTGTGCTTAGCATCACTAGATGCACCTACCATACCAATATAGTTGATGTGGCACTAGTCAGTAAGTGTGGAATGGACTTTAACCATTTTTCTGTAAGAGGTCATGCGGAAAATATAGGTCACATTCAGCATCCGAAGCATGCATTGTGCTTAACATCACAAGATGCACCTACCATACCAATATAGTTGATGTGGCACTTGTCAGTAAGTGGGAATGGAATTAAACCATTTTTCTGTAAGAGGTCATCCATGCGGAAAATATAGGTCACATTCAGCATCTGAAGCATGCATTGTGCTAAGCATCACTAAGTGCACCTACTATGCCAATATCATTGATTTGGCATTTGTCAGTAAGTGGGATTTGGAAATATGGGGATTTGGGACGGACGGACGAACGGACGGACGGACGGACAGAAGGACGGACGAACGGACAGACGGACGAACGGACCCGAACACTATATGCCCCTCTACTTTCGTAGATGGGGCATAAAAATCACTCACTACTCGTCTCTATAAAGGGGTACATTGGGGACTTGTTTACCTCAAATCGCTGGTCATACCCATAGGGCACCCCTCTAACATTCTCAACACACCCAATCAGCCCACTAGGAAATTTAAGCATGATCATCACCGTCTGAACATCATTGCAGTCTTTGAACATTTGATTGTCCGCATGTCCAAAGCTCATCACGGTCCGTGGGTATTCCCCAGCCAACCAGCAGAGAAGATCTAACTCGTGAATGGCACTGTCTACTACTAGTCCACCTAGGGGAAAATGTTTTTGTATAAAGACAGAAACTAAGCGGTAACCAATAAAAACTGGCTTAATGTGGCCCCTATCGATTTAGAGAAAAGGGGGCCAAAAGCTGTAAAATGGATGTTAAAACAAGACTTCTGTAGAACGTTTATTTTTCTTTTTTAGCTCAACTCACTAAAGTGAGGGGGCGTCGGCGTCGGCGTCCGTAACATTTTATATGTGCATTTCCTAAGTTAAGAATTTCTAACTGAACATTCCGAATGTAAAACATGTATTCGATCAAAGTAAAAACATCATGTCACAACATTAATTTGACTCAATGAAGTTATGCATTAAATTTTAAAAAGAATTTTAAAGTTTAAAGAATGCGAAAATTCCTTTTTTTGTATAAATGAACTGATTAGCTTTTGAAAGAAGTACGACATAGTCTAAAAATGGTATGTATAAGAATTATCATGACAGTTACCACTAGACATTAGATATTCTTTTGTGATCCATGAAGGCAGTTCTCTTGCTACTAACTTCAGCATTCTCAACTTTCCAAGATCTCCTGCTCTGATTTTGTCATACATTTTTCTTATGCTAACATCGAACCTCCTAAAAAAGGGTCATGGCATAAAATATGATCTCCTAATCTGTAGAGGTTTGTTTGAGAGTTGGAGAAGCAACAGGTAATTATAACTGGTTGAAATTTAATAGCTTGAATTAAACTTGTTGTGCTTTGTGTTACTATCGGACCCGAAGATCACAATTGGAAGAGGAAGCCGGTTTGGCACCATAAAGCCTTGTTTAACCAACCATTTCTTTTTGAAATGCCCGTTCCAAGTCAATCCGATTGCGATCTCTAAATTCTCCTATGTGTGTTTGCCCTGTTTTTGTATTGTCGTCTTGGATACTTTAAAATAATTATCCAAGTTTGGTTGTTTCTTATTACCTTTATGTTATGTAACTTAGTAAAACAAAGAGAACTTAAATAAAAGTTCACTTAACGTTCACAAATCTTTACATTTATATTAATTTGAAAAGACTATACTCAAGATTGATAATAGTTGAGAAAATGTATCAATTAATATATGTAAGAAAAACATAATAAAAGAAAAGCAGTAAGTATATATGATACCATGTTCCTAAAACAGCAACAGCTTTAAACAAACAAACTTGGACACAGTATTAAAGCATGAAGCATCATATGTGCAATTATAGAAACTAAATTTTTACTTGTCGAATCCACACTGCAACGTTAGCAAGGGAATAACATTGGGCGACTTCTGTAGGCTCTAGGTCTATAGGTTTCTCACAAAACACGTCCTTCCCTTCAAAGATACAAACTTATCATGTATGAAATGATTTCTAACAAGCGTTTTTATTTATAACAAAAATATATAACAAAATTTAAGACAAAACCTTTTCAACCATTACAATGTGTGACGCAAAAGAAAATTCTTACTGGGGTTTATTCGAAATCTATACCAAAAATAATCTGTTTAAATAACGAAACATTTGACAAGAATTACAAATGACCTCAAAAGTTTTATATCTTGGCAGTTTGCAACATGCAGGAACTGCTTAAAATCCTTCTGGAACACACTAGATCACTTGTTTCGCGTTGCAGACTGTTATGTTGTGCCAGATGCTGTGTCTTGCTATTTTATTGTGTGTGTTATGGTCCTGTCCTCGTTGTCAATTCGTTTTGTCATTTTCATTAGTTTTGGGATTGTTTGCTTCGACTAGAGCCATTTTCACCAAATCACATTTTCTATGAGGTTTACCGAACACTGGAGAACATATTACTACTGCATTTAATCTAAAACAAAAGAAAGCATGCAACTTCTATAAAATAAAAAGAAAAAAGGCTATTGGATCCTAATGAGAAATGAATTCATAACATTTCTATAAAATAATAAAATGCAACCTGAAGGGCAAATGATGCTTAAGCAAATGGAAAGAACTGTTACAGTAGAACTAACAAAAATGGTAACAGATAACAAAAACACTGTATGGAAAGAGCGAAAGGGAAAAACGGTTGATTTCTGTGCATTCATTTTCAAGGTTCATTTTTAGTTTCTTACTTGTCACTGTATTGTTTTCTAACCAGTTTTAAACCAATAGATAAATAATGTAAGAAATATCACAATGAAAAAACAAAAAGTTGAAATGTTGAAAATCGCATAATTCTATGGTACATCTGTGAACAATTAGTATAAGTGTAAATATACTTTGAGGCGAATGTTTATTGTGTGCCCTGCTTTGCGACGGAGGGACATGGTAATGGTCTTCGTCAATCTGTCCGTGCGTCCGTCACACTTTTGTGAGAGCAACTCCTCTGAAACCTCTCAACGGATTTTGATGAAATTTTGTAGGATTGTTTGTCATGATATGTAGTTGACCCTTTCCCAATGCAATTTTAATTCTTCAAGTTTTATTTAATTTTAAAAAACTTTAAAACGGCGGCGGGGGACATTGGCTACCTGTAGCAAACTTTTAAAATTAGAGTGGATGAGAAAAAGAACAAGTTTAAACATTTAAGATTTGATTCTAAACCAGAAGATGCAATTTTAAATGGACAAAACATTGTACCAGATGAAAAAAAAATTACAATAACCGTTGTTGACTTCGATGATGTTTTGGAACCCCCATTGTCTATTGAAGTTGGGTATAAAAATGTTAGTTTTATTGTGCGGAAAAGTTATTTTGAAATGTTATCATAAACAAACCGACTACTGTAAACCAGGAAATTATCGAGAAAGTTTTATTTTGCGATTTTGCGCTGTCATTGCTGCACCTATATTGAAAAAATACACGGTGAGATATGTGTCCTTCATTGTAGTCAAAACTGACAATAAGATTACGGTACAAATTTAAAACTGTATGAACTAAAACTCATTATCCTACCGATGGTGCCAAAAAAATATCCCAGGTTTAAAGAATACAAAAAATACTCAATACATGTATAAATATAGATTTTAGGGGACGACCATTTGATTTTGAAGGGGGGGGGGGGCTGGTAGTTTTTGTAAATAAATATTCTGGCCTGGAAAATGTTCGAAATAAATAATCTGCCCTCAGTTTGCAAGAAAATAAATAATCTGTCCCAAGATCCTAATCTAACAATTTAGTTATTGTATGCAGAAAATAAATATTCTTGCCGCGTAGCGGCGAAAAATAAATATTCTTGCCCTGACTCTGGGAGTTTAGCGTCGTGACTATACCATGATAATGGTCTGCAGCGACGTGCCCTGGTGTTCTGGCTTTATTCCAGGTGTGCCAATATGAAGCGATGGTACCGTTGTCTTGAGGAGGATTCAGGTGTTTCCTGAATAAACTGGTTCTATGTTGTTGCGTTCTTATGTTATCTTGTCGGGAATTCATAGTAGTTATAGCAGGATAGATTAGTCCGTTATACCTTCTTATATTATATTCAGCTTAATACATATGCTTTCATACCGATCCTATTGTGTTTTTGAGCACCAACTTCTCTCCTTACGACTACCATCATGATATTACGAAATAGAAAAAGAACATTTAATTGTATACCCAAACCTAGGATATCCACATCTAACGTAACCCGTCACTCTAATGTAAATAATGGCCACCCTTACAATACCAGAAATAATTTTAAAACTTCTGTTCAATCGTCTCAAGTTCAAAATCGAAACCATAATAAAATAAACACAACTAAAACAGGTAACTTTAACAGCTCTTATACCGTGGATATCCAAAAAATTTCTCCATGTAATGCTCCAAAATGACAAACATGCAACAGATTAATCAGGGACACCACTGTCAAATCTTCTGTAAATGGACGAAAATTTTCTATTCAGCTCACTGAAGATGTCAGCCGACGTACAAACAATTTGATATATTTAATTACATGATCAAAACCTGGTTGCAACATTCAATATGTTGGGGAGACCGGCAGATATTTATCAAAACGAACAGCTGAACATCTGTATCGCTTTCGTCGGATTCAAAAAATATAAATGGCTTTTATATCAACATTTAAATAAGCATAATCATGACATTCAGTACATAAAGGTTCAACCCATTGAAATCATTAAAAGAGATTCCAATTTAAGTAAACGCCAGTTTTGCAAGGCAAGACGACTTGCAGAACTGGAGTCGATTAAAAAACTCCAAACGGCTTACCCTCTGGGTCTTAACGATAACATCATGGGACAAGGTAACATATCCAAATCTTCAAACTCTAATTCCATGAATTTAACGGTTCCTCGTAAACGGAACAAGCGGTCGCATGGTAGGCGAATAAATCGTAATACTAGAATACAACATCGCTCAAACATTACCATTACTGATCTTGTTAAAATATTTAAAAGCAACGGAAGACATCAATTACTTTGTAAACTGTGTTCTATACCTATTTCTAAACTAAACTATATCTCACGCCAGTCCCTTATATGAAGGTGCACTTATCATAAGTGCATTCTGTTATTTTAAACTCTTTCCAAAAATTGATAGTCCTCTAGACCACATTCGACATTTTATCAAAGTAACATATATTAATAGAGGACTTGATTTTATAAATATATCTAGCATATTTGTGGATCAAAAAATCAAAGATCTCATTCCACCTTATTTTTCTAATACTGAACCTCCTATTGTTTCTTATAAATATAAAAAACCTACCCGAAACATTATTTTTAATTATACGTCAACCACTACTGATGAAGAATTGGATACGAATACTCCTTTGTCATGCGACTGTAGTAATTCTGATTTTAAATATGTTCCTTTTGACCATGTTGTTACCGGCGACCTTACCATCGTCAAGGACCCAGAGGTAATAAATTTTCTGAAAAAAGGGCCCAAAATTTAGACCCCCCGCAAAGATCAATTGGAATTCTTGCTTCGATTGTATCAAAACTGCACTTCGTTCTTTCTGTAAATCTTGGATCAAGAGAGAAGAAGCATAAATCTCTTGACAATTTTATAAATAACTTCATGTCAATTGTTAAACTCAGAATAAATTTATTTTATTAAAGCACACAGTAAACCGCATTGGTTATAGCTTTACAAAACTTAAAAACATATACATGAATATAAAACAAGCAAAGAACAACATAAATCATATATATAGTGGTATCTAAATTTTACAATGTACAGCTAAAGTATTTATGACAGGTCTCCTTCTCTCAGTTCTAATGACTGTTTAATAAAAGAAGTAACGGTCTTAATTTCTTCAGTTGTAGTTGGATTCAGAATTTTTGTTAGTTTTTCAGTTTTACTTAGTTTACTAAAATCATAAATGTTATTATAATATTGCAAAAAGACAGTTCGAATATTAGAATAAATCATTTTCAAAACTCCTTTGTAGAATTACGGCCAAATACATATCTAAAAAGAATTTAGACAAAAATTCGTTCACTTGGTTCACAATACGTTTTCGTTCCTGCAGACAAAGCTGCCAATAATGTCGTTATTGAATGACGAAAATATCACCTTGAAGTGTTGATGCAAGAAATTAAAAGCTCCAACACTTTTATTCCCGTACAATCTACAGAATGTAGTATTATTGAGGACCATATTTTAAATACCACATCACTACGAGCCGCTCCTACATACAATAAACTACCTACAATGTACTGGATCCCTAAATTACACAAAAATCCTTATAAATCTCGTTTCATATCTGCTTCAAATAAGTGTTCTCTCACTAATATTTCTATAGTCTTATCACTTGCTTTGACTACTATGAAAGAATATATTATTCGATACTGCGAAAGGGTATTTGAAAACAGTGGTATAAATCATTTTTGGAGTGTGAAAAATTCGCTCGATGTTTTAGACAAACTTCGCGCTTTTGAAGGTACTTACGTACCATACAGTTGATAGCTACGATTTTTCTACTTTGTACACTCACTGTCTTATTAAAAAACAATTTGAATATCTGGTTAAATGGTGTTTCGATAAATCTAAAAGTGACTATATCTGCTCTAAAGTTTCTAAATTATTTAATAAATCGTTTTTAGCAACGAGACTCGTAAAGGTTACGTCAATTGGACTGATGCAGAAATGATAACTGCTCTAAATTATCTTTTGGACAACATTTATGTTCGTTTTGGGAGAACAATTTATCGCCAAGTCATTGGTATCCCTATGGGAACTAATTGTGCCCCACTTATTGCTGACCTTTTCTTGTATTGTCATGAATCCCAATTTATGGCAAAACTTCAAAAAGACCCAAACAGACAACATCTCATTGAAACTTTTAATTATACATACAGATAATTAGACGACATTCTTTCACTAAACAATCCCACATTTTCTAATTTTATTACGGAAATTTATCCCAAGGAATTAACTTTGAGTAAATCTAACCCTACTGGTGATAGATGCCCATTTTTAGATCTAGATTTAAGTATAATCAATGGAAAATTACACACTAAAATATATGATAAACGGGATGACTTTTCATTTCCTATTGTGAATTTTCCTTTTCTAGAGGGAGATGTACCACTTGCTCCGTCTTACGGAGTATATATTTCACAGTTGGTAAGATATGCTCGGATCTGCAGTGGTGTGTCTGATTTTAATGATAAAAACCGGTGTATTACAAAAAAAAATACTAAATCAAGGATATCATTACCGCAAATTAGTGAAGTCGTTTACTAAGTTTTATCATAAATATCTATACCTTATTGGAAATTTTAACTGTACACGACGACTTTTGATTGTAAAGGGAATATCCCATCCAGATTTCTAAGGTAATGTTGTTTATAGAGCAAATAAATTCAAAAACAATCCCTTGGGAATGCAAAATTGGCTTAAAACTTTATTAAATAAAGGTTATGAAATGGATATTTTAGTAAAATCTTTGAATTTAGTCTTCTTTGGTAAAAATATTGATAATTTGATACTTACTTTAAAATGTTAATTGCCTTTTTATACTTATGTCATTTTTGAGCATTACAGCGTGTCGGTTTTGTGTGATGATGCATCATCAAATCATAAGTGTTTGACGTGTTGTGTCGGATTTAAAATCGACATACTTGATTTGTTTACATCAGTCGATGGATGCTTCTTAGCTAGCTGTCAGTAACTTCGAGTGTTCTCAAGATAGTATCTTTACGTCCAGTTAATTACTTGTTGTCCTTTTGTCTCAGATACTCTCTTGTTGAATTGAACTTCTATCGATTTGATTTTTACTGTGTGTTAGTTTGTGCTTTGTTATTGATTATCATTAGGGGGAAGGTTGGCGCCAAAAAACTAGTTTAACCCCGCCACATTTTAATGTGCCTGTCCTAAGCCAGGAATCTTTATCAAAGCTTATGTTTTGTATTTAGTCGAATTTATGTTAATTGGTTTTTTTTGTCAAGAAGAGGGTCTTTCAATGCACTTTGGGATTGGGCTTGAATCATATGTATTTTATTTTCAATCCAGGGGCCAATTGAAAAACAGCGAGCAGCGATCTATGGTCACATTGAAGGCTGCTGGCTGTTTTCCATTGTGGATATTTAAAATATACGTTTATAATGTAGGTTGTGTCGCGTACACTTATTCCACATCTCATTTTCTTCTATCTTGATGGTACCGACTATGAGTGCGAGGATTTGGATGGCCGACATGTTCTGAAGCTTGTATATTGTGGTGATGTTTCCCCGTTGTATGGAAAAGGCGAAAGGAACATCATTTTCTTTTGTAAACACAATGAGGCGTGGGAAGCGACATTGGGAAATTTTGGTATTCTCTGGAGTATGTTTGCTGTCAGGTGGGACCTCGTCTGGTGTAAGGTTGGTCGTATTTAAGCTGACAATACCAGTACCCTGCGTAGGTAAACTGCCATACAGACTTTCGTCTGCTTGCTGAGGTGTGGCTGGACTGGCTGCTTCCAATTCGCTGGTAACCGGCGTCTGGCTTGCATCCGTTTCCATGGCCGTATCTTGTAGTGGCTGCGGTGTAGGTTCGGTTGTAGTGACTGTAGTTGAGGTGACAGGCGGCGAGTCAACGGGTTGACTGTGTCCAGCTTGTCGTTGCTGTCTGTACTTCTTTGCTCTGGCTGCATTTCTGCGGCGAGTAGAAGGAGACTTCTTTTTACGTGGTGTGACATCAGTAGGAACAGGACCAGGTTTCTGTTCGGGCTTCATCCAAACCAGTTTAACCATGTAACGGTCTTTAAGATCCAAGTAATACTGGAGTTTTACTGGTAGACCGTTTAACTGGTTCGCCAACATAGCTGTCAATTCTGCAGGTAGATTGGGAGAGTCCATATCTAAGAGTGAAGTGTACGCTGTGAAGGTTCAACTGAATGTATTCTTGCCCGCAAAAGTTTGAAAATAAATAAACTGTCTCGACCACATCTGCCAGCCCCCCCCCCCTTGAGAGTCAAATGGTTGTCCCCTTATCACAAATAAATTTTGTCGTGCTTTGTTTAAAAGAGCTTTATATATTTTTTTTGTAAATTATAGAATAAGTAAAACATTAGATGGTTTAGGCAGGACTTGTAAATGAACACTTGTTTTAAAATGATCCTGGTTTGAAGTTAGAATTAAAGTAATATTTCCATTATTTGATCTAATTTTCTATGGCCAAGTATTTATAGCTCAGAACGAAACATTCGCAACCACACTAATAAACTTCCACAGGCTCTGACATATACATTCGCATGTAGAAAATCAGCACAGAAATATACATTCGCGGTGCAAATTTTAACACTAACTTTTATTTCATCGATCTGTCTTGAACCTTTGCATTATTAAACTTTATTTATCAACAATAAAATTCTATATATACTTAAATACACGATGAACACTTTTTGTTCAATTTATTTTCATCTGCAAGTGTTTTATTTATGTAATTTTTCAAAAAAACGTGTTTTATTTATAAATTGATGACTCTTTGTGATAAAAAATAGCTTATGACATAAAAATGCAAGTAAAATTTGAATTAACTAAATCGTTACTATCTAATGTTGAAATCACCGATGCTGCAGGATATGTAATTATTCAATAATTAAGTAAAAAGGCAGAAAAAAACCAGACGACTTCATTTTGCGCATAGCAATAAACTACTTCGGGGCACAGAAATAAACCGTTTTTCCCTTTCGCTCTTTCCATACAGTGAAAAACGTTAATCAAAATACAAAAAAAAAAACAGGTGACAACACTGATTACAACAAGAACAACAGCGGGCACAGCAATAACATCAACGCCTCAACAACAACAACAAAAACACGAACAAAAGCTGGTAACAACACTGCTTAAAAAAAGAAACAAAATTGATAAAACCAACAATGATCACAACAACACTTTTAAATGCGGTAAAACACTTAAACGAAGCGTTAACAACGCTATCGGATATGGTATCAACACCAACATAAAACGATAACAACACTCACAAAAGCCGAAACAACACTGATAACAAAAGCAGCATCAACACAAAAAACAAAGGCGGCATCTGCAAAATAAATTAGGAAGCATAAGCACCAATAACAAAGGCGGCATCAACACTAATAACAAAGGCAGCATCAACACTGATAACAAAGTCAGCATCAACACTAATAACTAAGGCGGAATCAACACTGATAACGAACGCAGCGTCAATACTATAACTAACAAAGGCGACACCAACACTGATTACAAAGGCAGCACATCAACACTGATAACAAAGGTTGCATCACAAAAATAACAAAGGCAGCATCGACACTGATACCAAAGCCGGTGTTCTATTGTAGTTTTTCCCCCATGCCAGTTTTTCCGGGGGGAAATCTGGATCGATCCAGTTTTTCCCCCCGGAAGAATAGGATCGATCCAGTTTTTCCCCCGGGGGAAAAACTGGATCAGTCCAGATTTTCCCCCTTTATAAACCAAAAGCTCCTTTTTCCCCCCTTACGACGTAACGTCAACGACGTTACGATAAAACAAAAAATCAATATTTCCATGGCAACTTTGTTCTATTAATAAACACGATAAAAGGACCATTATTTTACGGAAAATCCTATTCCGAGCAATATTTTATTCTTCTTCCTTTGAAAATGACGTCCATGCCTTCAATGCTTTTTACCAGAGAAATTGGACAATTCAGCAACGTTTTTAGTAAAACCAACACAATTTCCTTTATCGAACAACTGCAAATCAAAGGTGAGCCTGCATATAGGAGAAATATTAGATATTCCAGGGATAGTTTAGTTGCAATACTCCGCCAGAACAAACACTTTTCTTCGATTTTGCTTAACATTTGTATGGACAGCATTTCAAATGTCAACATCAGTTCGTCAGATGACACAATAGTGGACATTCTTATGGACATCATTCACAGAACTGAGAACTTTCTTTCTGAATTTCATCCAAAGGACATCTACGTACCCAGAAAGTTGTTTTATTTCGTTTACTTCTTTCAATCCGCCCATGGAATGAACGATCTTGGGGAAGTGTATAATCGTTTTTATCATGAACTCTCTACCGAGACAGAAGACTTGAGCGATGACTTGAGCGATGCCTGACTTCCCAACTCCACCATTACACCATCCTCCAAAACATTGTCAATAAATCAATCTCTTGGCGTCTTGCAGTTGTACTATGAATCTGCCAAATCCTTTTGAAAAATCGAAAAAAATAATCAATAAAGAGTCATTGTTCACTAGCTTTTTTTAAATATATTTAATTTACATGAAGATTAAAATAAAATCTTCTCATCCTATGCATGCATGTAATCTCCTTACGTTTGTCCGTTTTGTTTACTGTACATAGAAACTAAGTGGCATAGAACGAATATTTTGTAAAATACTAAGTTTCAAATCATTCTATGAAAAAGCTTGACGGGTATTTGCAAGTCAGAAAGTATAAGTCCGACAAACCTGAAAGTCGCTTAAGACGTATTGTTTTCCATATTAAACAATCCTAATAAATTTGACGTATTGTTTTCCATATTAAACAATCCTAATAAATTTTTAGAATTTGTTAATAATTAGGTCTTAACAAACGTTAGAAAAACATGGATCCCGAAAAAGTTCAATATCTCTTAATTCCTTCAACAGATAAAGATAACTTTATTAAGGTAGTATAGTCCATTTGACAGCGGTTTACCAAGGGAAAATCATTGACTAAAATTTGGAAGTTCAGTCTTTACAGAAAACAATTGCACAGATAATTATTAAATATGAATACATATTAGGTCGGAATTTCCCGTGCAAAAAATCTATCAATAAAAAAAGTTTTTCATTACCCTTTATGGTACAGAAATGACAATTTTAACAAGATATGTATAAGTATTTGATAATGTTATGTGTAACTATTTTTTGCATATTAAACAAATCGAGTGATTAATTTATCATTTTCCCTTGGTAAATGGCTATCAAACGGACTATACAAGCCTAACCAATTGAACATTTTCGGGATCCTTGGCTTTTATCCATTCAAATGCATTAAAAATTTTCCAAGATGTTTTCTTTAAAAATATCATTCACTTCTAATTACAATCTCTATTTTTAAAAAGAAGAAGAATTTCCTTTGTATTTCCTATGAAAAATCTAGAGAAGTTTTTCCCCGCCATATTTTTAGGGGCTTATATCTTGAAAACGGCTCCATGTTTTTGAAAACTTTTTTAGCTATTCTTTCCAAATTATCTATTTTAAATGACTTTTAATTACAAAAAACTCAGGCTCGTACTCCCTTAAACTAATCACAGTGCCGCAAAATCTGAGCAGAATAATCAAACAGTTATAACAAAACATATATGATATGATGTTGATTGATTGGAGTACATATACTCAGATAAAATACAATAAACATAATAATAATACCAACATGTCGTCCTGGGGTTGGTAACGTTGCAGTTTAGCCTTTTAAACAAAATAGAAGCTTATATTATGAATAAAAATAGACGATGTTGAGATGTGGAATAAGTGTACGCGACACAACAAACATAAACAAACAGCAATTCAAAAAATCACAACGGAAAACAGCAAGCAGTCTTCAACATGACCAGAGGTCACTGCTTGCCGTCTTGCATTGGCCCAAGACTTATAATACAATACAAAAGTTTCAAAACCAAACGAAAGACCCAATTCTTGACACAGAACAGTTAACACAGAATGACAAGGACAAACAAAGGCTTTGGAAAAGTTTCCTGGCTTAGGACAGGCACATATAAAATGTGGCGGGGTTAAACTAGTGTTTTAGATCCAACCTTCCCCCTATTGATAAGCTTGCGCAAAGCATACATATAAAACACACTGTAAAACTCAATCGACAAAAGTTCAATTCAACAAGAGAGAACCTAAGACAAAATACTGTACGAAAACAACAAGACGTGGAGGAACTCTCTTGAGAACATTCGAAGTTACTGACAACTAGCTAAGAAACATTTATCGATTGATGTAAAAGAATCAAATACATCAATTCTAAATCCGACACCCTTAAAAAGCTTAATTCACAGAGCGCCGCAATATGTAGGACTCTTTGCATTTATGTTGACTATATATATATATCCTGTGAAAATGTCAAACATTTAACAACACACTTCTAAAGTCATAGGCGAATCCCAAGGGGGGAGGGGGGCAATCCCCCAGTTTGACGAAAAATTTAGTTAATTATATACGAATTTTGTTTCTCTGGCAATTACGGTTTTCAAGATATAATCCAAAAACTGCAAAGCTGTTAATTTTGACGATGAAAAGGAGATAACTTCTCTCTATATAGGTTCATTCTACATATTTGACTATATGGAGATTTGTAAAGTTTTTGACGCTGAGGAAGGAAGGTTAGTTCGGATTTTTATGCCCCTGCGACGACATGTCGGAAGGGGGGAGGGGCATCAAATTTTACTCATTGTTTTTCATTGTGGGTTCTAAATTTCCGCTTATTATATAGGTTGTGTCGCGTTCACTTATTCCACATTTAATTAATTTCTATCATGCCTGTCCGTACGAATATCCGTCAAGCTTTTCTCAGAAACTGTAAATAAAAATTATTTGAAACTTGGTAGGATGGTTCACTATGACAAACTACAATTTTCAGACCTGTCGGACTTCAACTTATTATTTGGGGACAGCGGGGGCATCCGTGTCTCATGGACAAATTCTTTCTTTATTTTCTATCTCTTATACTTTTCGAGCTAATAAACCAACAAGAGGCTTTCAGGAGCCTGAATCGCTCACCTGGTCTTGATGTTGACCCTATAAAGACTTTTGTAGAGCTAAATGAGCTGAATGGTTAGCAAGCAACAGATTTTCTCTACCTGCAATACTTTTTATTCTATTTATTTTTCACTCTTATAGGTATTAATTCAGTAAGATCCACCCCTTTGTATGAGACCTTTCTGTTAAGTAAATAACACCTGCATTTTAAAAGGGATGGGTATCTATAGAATTTACTGCGAAATTACAATGTTTACAAACAAAGCCATGTGAAAAGCCAAATTATGCCGCATGCGTATATAGTTTTATTATTGCAAAAGAAACAACTACATCTTATCTTCATCGAATGAAATATAAAAGAGTTGGCATTTTAAAGAATTTATTTGTAAAGTTAGTAATGCATTAAATCCAATGGAGCTTAATTTCAATACCGAATTCATCCCTATAGGGTCGTAAATTTCTGGAAACGGCCGTCATTTTGAAATTCTTTAAATTCAAATAAATTCTCTATTTCATTTGAATTATTAAAATAACAAGGGAGTGTAGAACTATTGTTAATATGAAACATGCCCAATATGTAGTCTCCATAATTTTATTAATAAGCTATTTTTTCTCTGTACATTAAAACATAAATCAGCTATTCAATTTCTCTATCCAAGTTCTTATTATTCAAACTTTTATGTTTATATCTAATGCTTTGTGATTATTTGTAATGTGTATATATGTTATTTGGCATGCCTTGTTATCACCATCTGTTTATAGGAGAGGATCCTTATAGGCTTTGCCTGTTATCCAATCCTTTTGTTTATTCAATAAAATATTTGAAATGAAATGAAAATTTTGAAACCAGAAATCGTAGAAAAATTCCGAAAGCAGTGGCACACTCAGGGGACCATAATCTACCTGCACACGAAATTTGTTGAATTTTTTGGGTTTTTTTACCCATTTTTTGACGGCGGCCATCTTGAAAATTGCGAAATTGTTATGCACAACAATAAGTCAAAAAATTAATTTGTCAGGTATCAGATGCTCGTACGAACCCTTGTTCTGATTTCAATATTTGATTAACTTATTAATTGATCCCTTTTCTCGTGAAATTATACGAATTAAAATTTTATGATAAAAAAAAACTGGTCTTTCCTAAGGAATGAATATCCACTAACAAAATTTTAAATATATCAAATAATGTTTTGGAGGATGGTGGAATGAAAAAATGGCTTTTATCCCTAGATTTCATCTGATAAAATGGAGGAGAAAATTTTAAACTATCTTAAGGATAATTCATATCCTGTACTAAGTTCAAAGGATGATAAAAGAAAAATAAGATCTGCCTCAAAGAAGTATGCATACAAGAATGATAGACTTTATTGGATCAATCACAACAATGAGTTGCGGGAAGTTATTACCAAGGAAAGTGACATTGAAAGCATAATGACAATATTCCATGATGAAAAAGGCCACTTGGGTGTTGAAAAAACATACAGTGCTATATCTGAAATATATTATTGGAAAGGAATGCACCAAAGCGTTAGATCGCATATCCGCTCTTGTCATAAATGTCAACACGTATCTCATCTGAAAAAAGGTAGCGATGAACTTCACCCTATTCCAGTAGTATCTCCATGGTATCATATTGGCATGGATCTAGTAAAGATGCCAACATCTGCTAATGGCAATAACTATATTTTGACAGTTATGGACTACTTTTCCAAATGGCCAGAAGCCATACCACTCCCCAACAAATCGGCAGATTGTGTAGCTAATGCCTTGTATGGTATTTTTATGGTCATGGGATTTCCCCGCAGTTTATAGCAGTGACCAAGGACGAGAGTTTGTTAACAAGGTCCTTTCATTCCTTATAGACAAGACCAAGGCAGCCCACCGCATTTCGTCGGCATATCACCCCCAGACAAATGGCCTTGTAGAGAGATTCAATAGAACGCTGCAAGAAATGATCATAAAAATTTGCTCTGAAAGCCAAGACGATTGGGATGTGCATATTAAGGAAATTTTGTTCTCTTATAGAACAATGACTCACAAAACCACTAAGATGACTCCATTTTCGGTTATGTTTTGGCGATCAGGAGTAATGACAAACTGTGAGTTAAATTTTGAAGAACTTTCGACCGGTGATATCGAAATAGCAGTCAATTCTCTGAAAGATTTGAGAAGAGAGAGAAACGAAATCGTAGAGAAAAATGTCAGCAAAAGCCAAGAAGAGCAAAAAATACGATATGCTAAGAAAAAAAGCAAAAATGGGAAAGAATCGATCCAAGTTGGGGATAAAGTTCTACTTTTTAACTCCAGGAAAGCGAGTAGGAAGGGCTCAAAGCTGGAGAAGACATGGCTAGGTCCATATGTAGTAACACATCTGACAGACAAAGGGGTTGCAACTCTTAACAACAACTCCAACAACAACAAAAAAGAACTTTCAACGAAGTATAATGTTAAAAAGCTAAAAAAATATGTAACTAGAGAACACCAATCTGATGAAACTTTGGCCGATGAAGATAAACTTGATATGTCCAGCCCGGACATTTCATTCATTACCTCTTCATTTCAGCCCCAACAACCCAGGTTTATCGATGTGGACTGGCAGAAGGAAGCAACTAAAGGGTATCCCTTAACGATAAGGAACTGCCATCCAACTCTAATTCTGCAAACTAACACTTTAGGTCCTCCTAAGAGTGTCGTGGGAATGAAAGGGGACGGAAACTGTTTTTTCCGTGCAATCGCCTATGCATTGACCGGGAACCAACATGAACCATATGTAATGACGATATTGTTAGCAAAAAAGTAAAAATAGAAAGTTTGAATTATAAAATGATATAAAAATCAGTTTAATAAGAAAGTGATCAAAAAAGTAAAAAGTAATAAATAGGTTTTCATTAATTAAATGTTCATTGTAATTTTAAGCTTAGAAGTTTAAATTGAGAAATAAAAATATATGTCACACAAATGTTACATAAGATTATAGGGAAGAATTAAAGATAAAAAGAAATAAATCCATAAGTGTTATTTTCCATTAAAAGATTATTTTGGCATGTTTGAGATTTCACAATTTATGTAATCCCTTCTGCATGTTCTGATAAGATAAAAAAAGGCGACAAAGCATCTTAAAAACAAAATTAACTCTATTGTCCTTCATAATTAAACAGTCTAGAAAGTTTCATTGGTTAAATAAATTATATGTTTTAAGAAGAAAAATAAATTCACCAATCAAAATACATATCTGGTAAGGTCTTAGTCCCAAACTACCACGTGGGACGGGACTACACGGTCCCAATCCAAAAGGTCACTTTACTTTTGGGTTGCGGACAATAAAGATCTAAACCATATTTATTTTATTTACCAGGTGTGTATCTTTGATAACTATTTGAAAAAGAAACTTTATTTTAAACTTAGTTTAAAGAACTTTGATTATATTTTATAAAGTATTTTAAAAACAGTTTAAATAATTGAAAAATGATAAATTAAGTATCTAAAATAATATTTATTAAAACGAGACATGATGCATTATCTGTACACTTTGTATATATGTTTTATTTTGACTTTACTTTTGGATTGCGGATAATAAAGATCTTAAACCATATTTATTTTATTTACCAGGGCCACGCCTCGAAAGACCGCCACCGCAAACCCCGCAGTTTTCCTAGTCTGTCCTCAATTGCCATCAAAATGTAATCCTCAGAAGAAGCCCGTGTAAAACCCCAATTTGGGGAGGGACATGTGTAGTGAAAAGGAAATGATGTAGTTCCAAACAAATAAGCTTTCCATTCCGTTTTGGAGGGAAAGGGGAGACAACACAATGAAGTCTCTCCCCCCTTTGTCTCCAGAACAAGAACTTCCTCCAAGTGCAGCATATTGTTATTCAAAATGTAGTTCATAGAAAAAGATAGTGAAACCCCCTAAATGGGGATGAACTAAGAAAGAAGAAATGTAGTTTCCAAACAATCAACTTTTCCATTTCGTTTTGGAGGGAAAGGGGAGACAACACAATGACACGACGTCTCTCCCCCCTTTGTCTCCAGAACCAACAAATAACCTTCATCACAGATGGCGGAGACGGAGGAGAAGATTCCGGCACCGTTGCCATGCCAAGCGAGTAATAAATTCGATTCCCCACGAACGAAGATATCTAAGTTAGACATTTGGAAACTTAATTTGGACATTTGGAAACTAAATTCGAACTAATACTTACTTCTACGAGGAAAAGCAGAATTTAAAAAAAAAATTACATAAACAATTTGGATTTCACAAAATTCTTCGGAACAAGCAATAGACGGAGAGCGAACTGACGAGTCGACACAACAGAACTTTTTGACGAAATTTCTAAGCGACAAACGAATTCGGATTCGATGGAGAAATGGACCTATATTTTTAAATATTCAACTTGTGTTTTAAAATTTTCTATTGGACTTTAAATAATGTCTATTTGTAAATATGTTACTGTTTGATTTGCTTGTACAGATGTATCATTGTCTCAATTTTCGTAAGTAACGCTTGAACTAAATTTTGTGAAAATAAGTTAAGACTAAATATATCCTAAATCTAAATTTCAATGAATATAGTATAAGAATTTCAAGTTAAAATTGTTATCTTTAAGTAACTAAAAGTTTGATTAAATAATTTTAAAAAAATAATCAAAATAAAATCACTAAGTATCTAAACTACTCGACAAAATGTTTATGTGAAAATAAAAGAACCATGTATAAAATAATAAAACCCCCAAAATGAACATGATAACGTTAATGTTTAAGAAAGAAACCATCTAAATAAAATCGTCAAAACATCTATAAAAAGCAAACTGCAAAAGTGTATGAATAAGGTGTTGTTCAAATTCCTTAAACTTGAGAGCAGATTTTGACTTGACGAAGTTCTTCAAATTTGCATTGATTATTTTGTTTTAAGAGAGAACTGGTAACGGAAGTTACAATCCTTAAACTTCACTTAATTGTATTGTAGAAATTTGGTAATATTCATAAAGTAAGTGAGATAAATAAATTGAATAGCCGATGAGCTAAAATAACTGAATTGAATAGCCGATGAGCTAAAATAAATTGAATAGCCAATGAGCTAAAATGGATCCAAATAAACAGATAACTTTTACAGGGTCAAATTAGATTTAGTTATTATAATAGACAAATCTAGATACCTGAAAAGATGAAGCTGTGATAAAAGTATTGAATTAAAAAAAAAAATGACAATAATAGACAAATCTAGATACCTGAAAAGATGAATTAAGCTGTGATAAAAGTATTGAATTAAAAAAAAAATGAAGAAAGTTAAAGGAATAAATAGTGCACTAAATAAGTTATGTGTTGCAGTTTAGTCAGCTTTGTTTTCTGAAAGCGATTACAATTAAATGTTGAGTATAAAAGTTTTATAAAATCTCCCGTCATACGAACAAATGCAGGATGCATCATAAGAATTTAAAGTAGTTGTTTCTATTTTAAAATTAGTGCTATACGGGGCAGATCCCCGAACCGTGAATGCATTTTATATAAGTTTTATGTAGAGATATTTTATTAAATCTAGAATTACGAAACAAGTAATCAAATGCTTTAGAAACTATGCATTGTCTGTAAAACTTGCCGAGCACATTAACATAAAGTAAAAAAAAAAGTAGGAAAATGAAGAAATGACAAACGGAGGAATTCCTTTAAAATTGCGGCACGGGCGAACATTGCACTCGGGCGTGGCCCAAAGAGAAAGGGTGACACGTAACCGTAAGTTCGTTCGGAGATCGTAGAATGATAATAAGTATAAAAATGATTGAATATACCAATTTTAACTACATCTACTTTTATATTGCAGTGTTTAAAAAGTCAAAACGAAATAAATTAAAAAAATATACATCATAGCGTGGCAGTTTGCCGGCTTAAAAAGAATATAGGAGAGTAAAATTGTGCAAATTGCAGGAGCAATTTTAAATAAACTACGGGGATATGTAATGACGATATTGTTAGCAAAAAAGTAAAAATAGAAAGTTTGAATTATAAAATGATATAAAAATCAGTTTAATAAGAAAGTGATCAAAAAAGTAAAAAGTAATAAATAGGTTTTCATTAATTAAATGTTCATTGTAATTTTAAGCTTAGAAGTTTAAATTGAGAAATAAAAATATATGTCACACAAATGTTACATAAGATTATAGGGAAGAATTAAAGATAAAAAGAAATAAATCCATAAGTGTTATTTTCCATTAAAAGATTATTTTGGCATGTTTGAGATTTCACAATTTATGTAATCCCTTCTGCATGTTCTGATAAGATAAAAAAAGGCGACAAAGCATCTTAAAAACAAAATTAACTCTATTGTCCTTCATAATTAAACAGTCTAGAAAGTTTCATTGGTTAAATAAATTATATGTTTTAAGAAGAAAAATAAATTCACCAATCAAAATACATATCTGGTAAGGTCTTAGTCCCAAACTACCACGTGGGACGGGACTACACGGTCCCAATCCAAAAGGTCACTTTACTTTTGGGTTGCGGACAATAAAGATCTAAACCATATTTATTTTATTTACCAGGTGTGTATCTTTGATAACTATTTGAAAAAGAAACTTTATTTTAAACTTAGTTTAAAGAACTTTGATTATATTTTATAAAGTATTTTAAAAACAGTTTAAATAATTGAAAAATGATAAATTTAGTATCTAAAATAATATTTATTAAAACGAGACATGATGCATTATCTGTACACTTTGTATATATGTTTTATTTTGACTTCACTTTTGGATTGCGGACAATAAAGATCTTAACCATATTTATTTTATTTACCAGGGCCACGCCTCGAAAAAACCGTCACCGCAATACCCGCATTTCCCCAAGGTGCCCATGTTAACATTCAAGATGTAGTTTCCAGAAAAAGACTGTTAACCCCCAATGAGGGGACGGATGTTAGTAGTGGCAATGCATTTCCATTCCGTTTTGGAGGGAAAGGGGAGACAACACAATTAAGAACGTCTCTCCCCCCTTTGTCTCCAGAACCAACAAAATTACCTTCATCAAACATATCGCAGTAAGGTCATTAATAACAAACTGGATGGCCACGAATGTCGAAATTATCGACAGACACTTTGGAAAGGGATATTTGGTGTCGAGTGGGATGACTTTACCAGGTGTTTGGGCAACAGAGGCGGAAATACTGTCAACAGCGGCAATGTTCAAAACCCATATTATGGTATACTGCAAATCGGGAGATGGTCTAAAATGGCTTTCTTATAAATCTACTATCTTAGGCTTTCCTCCGTTCACTGAAAAGTGTATATTTTTGGACAATTCCTTGGGAAACCACTTTAACTTTGTTGAAAATGTTCAGGCAATATAAGATATCACAGTGTCATCATGGTCAATGGAACTTTTATTAAGTTGTTTCATAATTTTACTTCTATTAACCGCCTCATAAAGTTGTAGTAAGATCTCTTTCCTGCTACTTTTAATGACGATATAAATACGAAACAGATGGGCAATAAATGTAAATGACACAACACACTTTTTAATTATCACATTGAGACACACAAGAAAACACAGATCGGCGTTATCACACAGAGAGAGTAGGCAAATATCAAACTTGATACAAGTACTTATAAAACCAAAAGCTACTTGACGAAGGTAGATATTCAAAATTATTCATGAACAATAGACAGGAATAACAGACCAAAAAAAAGGAGTGACCAATCTCAAAACTCAAAAAACACCTGTTATATAAACAGTAAGCGCAACAAAGCATACGACGGTAATCAGTCACAAATGTCTTAGAGAAATTCACAACATTTTAAAATAGGGTTCACGAAAATCAAATGTTAAAAAACATAAAATCTCAAAATATCCAAGAAAAAGTGTCGCCACCACAAATTTAGGACTTTTGGTTTTCGGATGTCCCTTTGGTACCTCATTGCATACACCATAACCCTATGTGTCAGTATACCAAATATCAAAAGCTTCGTTAAAAATTAAAAACAGTCTTACAAAGAGTTTTAAAGTAAAAAAAGTCCACAAACTAGATCATAACAATTATTACGTACGTACAAATGGTTTTTTTTTGTGTCAATAACTTAAAAACTAAACATCATAGAGGGATGATGTTTGGTCAGTGGGTACGTCTTTGATGAGAGTCAGCCTCAGTACCAAAATTATGTGACCTTGACCTATATTTTACGCATGAATGACTCAGGTTAAAGTTTTGGTCAAGGTCCATATCTCAGCATCTTTAAGTGATAAAGTACGGTGGCAGAATGCGGCCATGAGAAAAAAAATAAAATCACGTTCCCACGTGATACTATCACGTTCCCTCGTAATACCATCACGTTCCCTCAAGATAACATCACGTTCCCTCAAGAAAGTTATTGCGTTCCCTCAAGATAATTATCTCGTTCCCTCAAGATAACATCACGTTCCCTCAAGATAACATCGCGTTCCCTCAAAATAATTATTGCGTTCCCTCATGATAATTATTGCGTTCCCTCATGATAATTATCTCGTTCCCTCAAGATAACATCACGTACCCTCGAGAGTTATCGCGGTCCCTCAAGATAACATCGCGTTCCCTCAAAATTGTTATCGCGTTCCCTCGAGATAATTATCGCGTTCCCTCAAGATAACATCGAGTTCCCTCAAGATAGTTATCGCGTTCCCTCAAGATACTAAGTAGTTATCACGTTATCTCAAGATAACATCTTGAGGGAACGTGGTGTTATCTTGAGGTAACGTGATAACTACTTAGTATCTTGAGGGAACGCGATAACTATCTTGAGGGAACTCGATGTTATCTTGAGGGAACGTGATAACTATCTTGAGGAAACACGATAACAATGTTGAGGGAACGCGATGTTATTTTGAGGGAACGCGATAATATCTTGAGGGAACGTGATGTTATCTTGAGGGAACATAATGTTATCTTGAGGGAACGGGATAATTATCTTGAGGGGACGCAATGACTTTCTTGAGGGAACATGATGTTATCTTGAGGGAACGTGATGGTATCACGAGGGAACGTGATATATTTTTTTTTCTCATGGCCGCATTCTGCCACCGTAGATAAAGAGATGATATTGGGTCCGTGGGTACATCGGGGAAAGTAACCAGCATCAGAACCAAAATTTTGCATGAATGACTCAGGATTTACCCCCATATCTTAGCAACAGCAAGTGATAGAGAGATGATATTGGATCAGTGGGTACATCATGGATAGTAACCAGCATCCGTTCCAAAAGTAGTCACCTTGACATATATTTTCCACATGAATGACTTCGATTAAAAGTTTTGGTTAAAGTCTATATTTCACGAACTACAGCAATAGAGAGAGAGTCACACAGCATGGAGTTGTTGCGTAGACCATAACCCGATTGCCTGGGTGTAATGTCTAGCTATTATACTTTCCACTATTTTTTTGTCTAATTTTGTAGAGCTCAATTAGCTAAACATTTATCAAGTAATTAAAACATTTCCCATATCTTGTATGGTGCACTGCAATCTATAGGCAAAATCCACTATATTGGTAATAAAGAGGCCATTATTCATAAAGGGTCATCTGACAGTTTTAACCCAGTTTTTATATCCCGCCCCCGGATCCCGCCCAAACTTGTTTGTCATATTGGAGTATTCTTAAAACTGTCCCTAAAACGCTGGGCTTCAGGTCCCTGACAGACAAGATACGAACCATATATGTTTTACAATGTACTACTCACATGGTCTGTCGTCTTTTGTGCTCTATTTCTGTAAATTAATATTGGGCTCTAATGGTAAGATGTTTCTAACCTAATCACATTATTATCTTCAATCTGACAAATGATTCATATTCCTGCGGCACGCACTATCACCTTCTATAAAAAAGTGCCCTTTCGCGTCATAAGTCCCACAAAATTAACCTGGATAACTACCAGTCGTTAATTTCCAGGGCCGTAGCCATGGGGGTGCGTTTGCACCCCCTTTTGAGAGAATTTTTCTTAATGTCCTAGGGGAAATTGACAAAACTGAGGTTTACAACCCTATTTTTCACCATTTTTTTTTATCAAAACGCACCCCCTCTGGAAAATTTGCACCCCTTTTGAAAAATTCTGGCTACGGACCTGATTTCACATCATCGGCTGGTCAGTTCAACCAGTCAACGGTATAAAAATAACAGATCCCGAATTGAAAGTACTAAAATGCTCTGTGAGGCCTATAAATCATAGGGAATGGCAAAGGGGAAAACCTACAATATCTATATTATTATTAGTAATCAAAACGGCTGTCTGAACTAGGCAGCGAATGGTGGGACGAGATCAAGTCCTTTTCCACTGCAGTATACGAAGATGAAAAGGGCATAAATTATTCGAGCCACACAAAGGTAAGTTGTTAATAAGCACATGCAACAAAAATCACAGACACACGGACTGGTCAGTTCAACCTGTCAACAGTATAAAATGACAGAATTGTAAGGGACGGACCATTTAACTTGAAGGGGGGCCTTGGTTTTTTTGTTTTGGCCAGAAAAATTTTGTGAATGTGTCATGACAGAATTTTTATTTTTTGAAAGCGTCGCGACAGAATATTTTTTTTTATTATTAGCATTATTTTTATGGCAGAAATTCTTCTTCAGAATATTATTTTCCTTACCCTCTGCTGCCAAAATATTTTTTTCATCAAAAATGATTTTCAAAATATTTTTTTCATCAAAAATCATTTTCAAAATATTTTTTTAGGAAAAAACCAAGGCCCCCCCCCCTTCAAGTCAAATGGTCGGTCCCTAAGCATATGATATGAGATACGTCTACGTACTAAATAGCTCTGTAAAGCCTATAAACCATGGGGGAAAAACTGGCATGGGGGAAAATCTACAATACGTAACGTATTGTGGTTCTTCCTAGGGGGGAAAAATGGCAATGATCCAGTTTTTCCGGGGGGAAAAACTGGCATGGCGGAAAAATGGCAATATAACACCGGCATCAACACTTATAACAAAGGTGGCATCATCACTGATAACAAAGTTTGCATCGCAATAATACGAAGGGGACATCAACACTAATAACATAAATAAATAACGATAACAACACTGATTACAAAAGAAACACAATTGATGAAAACAACAATGATCACAACAAAAGCGGTTAAAACACAATCAAATTAGGTAAAAACACGATAACAACGCCACCAGATACGTTAACAGCACCAACAAAACAATACCAACAATAACAAAAGTGGTAACTACACTGACGACAAAAAGCGGAAACAGCATTGATGACAAATGCAGAAGCAGGTGTGATGACAAAAAGCGGAAACAATACTGATAACAAAGCGGTATAAACACTGATAGCATCCACGATAACAACACTGATTACAAAAGCGGAAACAACACTGATAACAAAGGCGGTGACAGACTGATTATAAGACCGGTAACAGCACTGATTTCAAAAGCAGTAACAAAGCTGATAACAAAGGCGGTAACGGACTGATTATAAGACCGGTAACAGCACTGATTTCAAAAGCAGTAACAAAGCTGATAACAAAAGCGGTAATAACTCTGACGGTTACAACGCTGGTAACAAAAGCGGTAAAAACACTAAAAATGATAGCAAAGGCATACAGTGTTTGTAGAAATAAATCATCATCGTTAAACACAAGATCCACCTCCTCTGTTTTGATGATGTTTACTTCTTCTAGGCCGTACTTTGTCGCCAATTCTTTTATTTTAGGATGTACAGGCTCTACATCGACAAGGTACTTTAAATTCTCTGTCGCTACGCTCCTCCGAATTTAAAACATTTCTATACTAAGTTCATATGGCTAGGTTAAATGAAAACAAATAAATTAGATTTGGTTGCTTGCAGTAACGTATATATATTTTCTCTTGCAAGACAACATTTAATTATTCATTCACAATACAAAAATATCTTTTTTTCAGAGTTTTCATTTATAACTTCTATATCCGACATGATATATACACTTCAATGCAATCGTTACTGCGAGCACCTTCGATAATGAATAGAAAACTTAGAACCTTTATATACCATTTAAACAACATTTACCCGCCAAAATAAAACTCGTGCCACGGTAGCTCTATAGAGCCTAACTGTTAATATGAAATTAAAGTATCTAAATTTGGATCAAGAAAAAACCCATATTTAAACGCAAAGAAATAAATTGATGATCACGTGTCCTCCTTGAACAAGATGGCGGAGATGGACCTCCCCAATCCGACCAACACCAATTAGACTGATTGTAATTCGATTCATTATTTTTTATCTGAAATTTCGTAAAATGTCATCATTCTTTAGCTTAATTGTTCCTCTTTGTTGTATATTGCTTATAATTCCATTTCGGGTGGTGTTCGGTATTTCAGTTGTTTGTCATTCACTATTTTATACATTATGTATCATAGATAACAGTGGCTAGTAGGTTCAGAAATTTTTAAAATAATTTATTGGTAAATATTTATCAAAGCAGATTTCAGTTGCCCATAAATTTAGCCATCACATCTAAAAGTACTGGCACAAATGTACTTACATGTAACTGGTCTCAGTAGGGAAAATGTGTTGTTACAGAATAGACGTGTATCGTTATTTTCTTAAACTAACTAATTTTCAATACCTTGATACCTTGATCTGTGTGACGTCAATAAGTCTTAAGACTTCTGTAGTCACCTCGATTAAAAACCTTTCATATTAACTTATGTAACCCTTTCGCAAAATTTAAATTGAAGTTCCTTAAAGTTGTGCAAATGTTGAGCATAATAGAGCCATAATACTAGATTTGAGTAATTCATCATGAAAAATGGTAAAGTGTCAATAGACTGCATAGAATATAATGTCAGTTCATAACGGCTAAAGCACATCAAAATTGTCCACTAATGTGTAGATCTAGATATTGACAGGTAAATGGTATCATTAATAAAGAAAAAATCTTTTTTGTTGCTTGTTATTAAATATTTTATATTCTAGTGATCTGATCGTACAAAAAATATGGTAACGCTCCATTTATTTACTAATGGGTAAAATTCTCCAAATTGATCAAGGACAACAATACTCTGCTGATATGTTGACAGTGAAATGTCCTTCTCTGTTCTGAAATTTTTCATCGTTTCCTCATCTTGATCCTTATTGATTCATTACAAATAAAAACAGATGTTTTTTTGTGAAATAATGATTTGGCTGTGTGTTCATATATGACAAACTTTCCAATTGTCAATTCTCCCTTCTTGTGTAGCAACATTCCGTTCGCTCCAGCTTATGGAGTTTACGTATCACAATTGATTCGTTACTTGAAAGAATAACATCGATTTCCTTGGCAGAGCGTCATGTTTAACACTAAAAATGTTGACATGTAAGGTTATGTTCTAGACATCATACACTCATAGACAAATATGGGATTTCTATCCCTAAGATGAGTGGATATGTTGGTTTGTCATAGGGCTTTGTATTCTCTCCCTTTACCGATTTTTTCACACTGAATTGGAAATTGGCAATGCGACGGGTGTGCTATAGCAGGCAGGAATCGCTTTCTTTTCCGGAGCACCTGAGTTCACTCAAATTACGACTAGAGTTCGTGTTGTTAAATGATTTCCTGTTGTTTTAGTGTCTCCGTGTTTTATATGTTGTCTGTCTTTTTTGTCTTGTCCTTGTTTCCTTTTGTGTTTACTGTTTTTTTCTGGGCCCTTTCGGACTTTGACATTCGGATGCCCCATTGGTACCTCTGCTTTTTTATATATTAAACGAATCATGAGAAGTGGAAACTGCTTATCCTTCCGCAGCAACTGAATTCACTCAAGGGGTTCGGGTTAAAGGTTGACGATTACTTATCTTTCTATTTTATCACAAGCTTGGAGATGTCTGTTAGTCGATTTCACTAACCATTACATTATACTTTTCATGTTTGTCTCCTAAGTTTACACACATTTAACTTTATATCGGTACTATCAGTATTGCGATGGCGTAAAACAACAAACTCGCTCAATCACTCTTTTACACTCCGGCAACTCATTATTCCGACAACCCATTTATCCGACAGCCCATTACTCCGACAACCCATAACTCCGACAGACCATTACTCTAACAATGACAAAGAGAAGTTAGTTATATTTTACTCCTATAATATAAAATGTCTCATACTTTGTTGTCGTTTGTATTTTGACAGCAACAAGTCCGAAAATAGCATGCCGTCCAAGTAAGTTATTTATCAGCAATGTTTATGAAGAAAAATAGCTTGAATCGCTGGAAGCAAGTTCACAAGGTGATATCTATGTGAACGGGATTTAAACCCCAACAGAACAACAACCATGACGACAAATAGTTCATTCTTATGTCTATCTAACAGCCCATACCTCATACAGCTTCCCAAGTTATACATTGTACTTGTATCTTAAATAACTGTGACATTTGGCCTAATTTTCCATAGAAATATTTTCTATTTTGCAAAAAAATATGCTTATTAAGCTCTCAATTGTCACTCTTCCTTACATGACAGGTATGTTGCCACGCCAGCAGACAAGGCTTCCAATAAATATAGAACATACCGGACTCGTCTGATACTCACCTAGATGTAGATAGTATCAAAAAGGAAAGTATATAATATTCTTTTTATCGGTAATGACGTCACAGTTATCAAGTGCTCCCACCTGATATTTTCTTGTATCACGGACTGTCCATGATACTAAAAAATATCAGGCAGATGAGATCAAAGGAAAAAGCCGCCTATTACCGATAATATAGATTATTACAATTGTCTAATAAAAGAACTAGGCATTGATGGTAATACTTCCGGTAGTGCTACATACAAACAGACTACATTTAACAAAGATGAAATCATAGCCAACCATAGCTCTTTTATGTCCTCTTTCAATATTCAAATGAAAGAGAACATAAAGAGTTACCATATTTGTACTGGATACCTAAACTTCACAAAAATCCGTACAAAGAAAGTTATATAGCTAGATCTTCATCATGTTCAACTTCAGAGCTGTCCGTTCATTTAACTAAAATCTTGCCTGGCGTCAAAGAAGGTTAACAAGCATACTGTGACACTATTTATAATCGTAGTGGAATCAACCATCGTGGATTTTGAAGAACTCAAAAATTTGTTAGATCATTTTTAATCAAGATCATTTTCTGAGGTTCACTCTTTGAAAACGTTCATTTTTTCAACTTTATACACTATATTGCCACATGAAAAACTAAAATGTCGCCTGAAAAAACTTCTCGAAAAAGCCTTTTCAAACTCTAGGAATTTTGTTGTTTTGGGTTATAACTCAACATTCTTTTCCAAAACATATTTCAAAGATAAAATTTGTTACACACTGGAACAAGTTTGCAGTATGCTTGATTTCCTCATTGACAACATATTTGTAACCTTCGGAGGAGAGATTTTTCAACAACAAATCGGCATTCCAATGGGCACAAACTGTGCCCCTCTCCTCGCCGATTTGTATTTATACTCTTACGAGACTTAATTTCTTCAGGGACTCGTAAAGAACAAGAAGATGAAAGAGGCAAGGTCATTTAATCTTACATACAGATATATTGATGATGTGCTTTCTGTCAATAACTCTTCATTTGGTAGATGGATTCCTTCAATATATCCTCCAGAATTGGAGATTAAAGAGACCACCGAATCAAATTGCTTCACGTCTTTCTCGGATTTGCACCTCGAATTTGACCCAGGTGGTCATCTCAGTACAAAAATTTACGATAAAAGAGACGATTTTAATTTTCAAATTAATAATTTTCCTAATCTACAGAGCAATATACCTACTTCCCCTGCATACGGTGTTTATACGTCACAACTTATTCGATATGCCAGAGCTAGCACACACTTCACAGATTTTTTGATCATACACCGATTTCTTCGTGACCGACTTTTGTAGCAGGTCATTAAGAAAATACGTTTCATACGATTCCTAAAAAATTCTTTCTTCGTTATCAGCTACTAGTAGAAAATTTCAAAATTGAGTTAATAGATATGGTGGTTAATTGTTTTTGTTAGTGTTTGACTGGTCTGCTAGCTGTACTGAGATGATCACCTCAATATCCCTATATTGTGTCCCACAACTATGTTGTGTTCTATGGTCATTACCGGATCTTAAGATCGCAATAGAAGAGTTTAACCCACCATTTCGTTTCAAATGCCTGTACCAAGTCAGGACCATTGCGATCCACCAATTCTCTGGTATGACTGATTCGTTTTTGTCATTTTCTCTGAACTATGAGATTGATCATTCAAGTTCGGTAGTTTTGTTATAACCTTTATTAACGATATTCAAAGAATATCAAAAAGAAGAAGTATCTATAGGCATATCATTTGACTTTGTCGACCTCTTGTTAGATTCTTTGTTATTCTTTTGATTCCCAAGAAAAATGTACAAGTAACAACCCAAGATATAGCGGTAAAAAACAGGGAACCAAGTTATTATCCTCATTTTCTGAAACAAGATAGATCTGGATGCGCATGGTCCTTTTTCTTTTATCAAAAAAATTGTTCAGTCAATGTTTCACACGAAACATGAGTTAACATTAAAGTATTAGCCTCACCAGTAAGCACCTTCAGAATTAAAAATCCATTCTTAATTTATCCTTTCATAAGTAATATTAGAAACATTCGGAGTGGGATTGAGGAAATACACCATAACTCTAAACTATTGCTAAAAATATCACTAAGAGTTTTAGCATCATCCCAAACCGGAGATCCTAAATCCCAACAAATACATGCTATGATGCAACTTAAGGAGAAACCATTTGATTTTTATGCGGGCTATGGATAATTTTCGCATGCTGCTATTTTAATTTCGGAACAGTCGGAGCATACAATTTTTTATTGCGTGCTTACGCGCGTAATTTATTTATTCTTGCACATGTGACCATTTCAATAGACTATCCATATTGGACCTCCTACGTACAAAGTTCAACTTGTTATGGTCGTACCAGCCGTGCTCGGAGTAGCTTTTTATCTTTATTTCAAAGCACGATCTTGCCCTTTTGTTTCCTGATTTTGCCCATCCTGCCTTTTTATTCCGAATTTCACCATAGCCCCCCCCTAAAAATAAAATTATCGCTCCCTTAAATGGTCCAGAGCTTATGTTTTTTAAAAAGAATAGCAAAGAACACTAACCTAAAAATTATATAGATCGTGTAAGTACGGTCAAGTTGGTTACTTATTCCCAGTTATGTAACAAGTTACTTATTCGATATTTAAATTTTGGATAAGGCAATAGTTACTTATTCGACATTCCATATTTCGATCCTTATCTTAAGATATGCCTCTAACGAAAATCGAACAAGGAACTGGTTACTTATTCGACATTCGAATTTCAAGGATTTTACCAATTAGATATTCTATGCATTGTTACCCCATGGACCCCCCTTTCATTCCAACTAGGCCACATAGCCGGGTAAACCGTAGGAATTTTTCTGCAGGGACAGACAGGGTACCATTGTGACTATTTTACACTGAATTTGGACCTCGATTTCGAAACAACCGGAAATGTTAGCAGACTTCCTAGAATCCGTAGTGTCCTTAATCTCAAGTTTATGAGGATATATAAGATGATGAAAGTCACCAGTGAAAGGACATCATCAATAGTACGGAAAGTGAGATTAAACGAGATAGCTAGTCTACGATCTTTTTTGTTAAGAAGTGATTGTAAGAAGTCTGCTTCATATAAATGAAGAAACAAATCAGCAAGCAAAGGTGCACAATTATTGCCCATTGGAATCCCTGTTATTTGCTGAAAAACAGAAACTTGAGATTAAGGACACTACGGATTCTAGGAAGTCTGCCTCATATTTAGATCTACATCTTGAAATTGACTTATGAGTGGCGGTTCATGTCACAATAAGGATATTTATATAACGATACTTGTTTCTATCGTGATACTTCTTGCTTGTATCACGATACTAACGAGAAGTATAACGATACTTGTTAAAAGCACCACGATACTTTTTAAAAGTATCACGATACTTGTTCATGATACTTCTTGAAAATATAATGATTCTTTTCTTTAGTATCGTGATACTTCTTGAAAGTATAACGATACTTTACAGAAGTATCATGGTACACGATACAACGAAGAAACAGATAATTGCTTATAGTTCAAAAACTTTACTCGCAGTTATCATTATATTTGCAGAAAGTGTAATGATATCTGTTAAAAGTATCATGATACTTCTTGAAAGTATCATGATACTTCTTGAACATATCATGATACTTCTTAAATGTTTAATGATACTTCTAAAAGTATAATGATACTTCTCGTTGGTATCGTGATACTTCTCGTTAGTATTGTGATACATCTCAAAAGTATAACGATACTTGTTTAAATTATCATGATACTACTTGTAAGTATAACGTTAGTTACTTATAATATTTCAGGGTATCAATGTTACAGTTTAAACCAATGAAATTGCTTGTATCTTATTTTTAATTAAGAGACAAGCGATTTCATTGATTGTAAACTAACGACAAGCAGTATCATTATACTTTCAAGAGGTATCATGATACTTTTAACAAGTATCGTTATACTTTCAAGAAGTATCACGATACTAACGATAAGTATCTTTACACTTTCAAGAAGAATCATGATGCTTTTAAGAAGTATCATGATACTTTTAACAGATATCATTATACTTTCTACCAATATAATGATAACTGCGAGTAAAGTTTTTAAACTTAAAGCAATTATCTGTTTCTTCGTTGTACCGTGATGTTTCATACAAGTATCATTATACTTCTGTAAAGTATCGTTATACTTTCAAGAAGTATCACGATACTAACGAAAAGTATCATTATACTTTCAAGTAGTATCATGATACTTTTTACAAGTATCGTTACACTTCAACTAAGTATCATTATACAATAACTTCTTGTTAGTATCGTGATACAAGCGAGAAGTATCATGATAAAAAAAGGTATCGTTATATAAATATCCTTATTGCGACATGAACCGCCACTCATAGATATGTTTATCATTGTAACCCAACATCTATATACTAGTATATGACTATTTCAGAATCATGAATGATTTTTCCTATACCTCAAGTACCTCAGTTTAAACAATGAATATCTTGTATGGAGCCCATTTTATCTACATGATAGAAGAAAATGAGATGTGGAATAAGTGTACGCGACACAACCTACATTATAAACGTAAATTTAAAACATCCGCAATGGAAAACAGCCAACAGCCTTCAATATGACCAGCGGTCGCTGCTCGCTGTTTTTCAATTGGCCCCTGGATTGAAAATAAAATACATGTACATATAATTCAAACCCAATCCTATAGTGCAATGAAAGACCCTCTTCTTGACAAAAAACAATTAACACAAATTCGACTAAATACAAACATAAGCTTTGGTAAATATTCATGGCTTAGGACAGGCACAATAAAATGCGGCGGGGTTAGACTTAGTCTTTTTTCGCGCCAACCTCGCCCCATTAATAATCAATAAAAAAGCACAAACTAACACACAGTAAAAATCAAATAGAAGTTCAATTCAATAATCTCGTTTTAGGATGTATAAAATTGTTTAAGATTGTGGAAAATGTAATACATGAGGGTTATGAAATGAAAATTAAAACAAACGTTTTTCTAAAATATAAATTGTTTGCTATTTCCGTTTCTAGTTTTATTACAGGAATTTTTACCTACACACTAAAAACCTTATATACATGTACGAAGAAACCTTACTAAAGTAAAATATTTTGGCTGGCATATATGTTCTTCTGCTTTATGACAGAAGACTGGTTCAAAGTAATGAATTTATATAGGAATAGATATCCTAACCTTACGGTGAATTTTCTTGACAAAAATCGTTTGAAGGTCCAAAAACAAGGCTTACGAGACAGAAATGTTACTTTCTCTGTTTTATTAATTTTCCTAATCTACAGAGCAATATACCTACTTCTCCTGCATACGGTGTTTATATTTCTCAACTTATTCGATATGCCAGAGCTTGCACACATTTCACAGATTTTTTGATCAGACACCGGTTTCTTCGTGACCGACTTTTGAAGCAGGGCTATAAGAAAATACGTCTCATACGATCACTAAAAAAATTCTTTCTTCGTTATCAGCCACTAGTAGAAAAGTTCAAAATCGAGTTAAAAGATATGATAGTTAATTGTTTTAATTAGTGTTTGACTGGTGTGCTGTACTGAGATGATCACCTCAATATCCCTATTGTGTCTCACAACTATGTTGTGTTCTATGGTCATTACTGGATCCTAAGATCGCAATGGAAGAGGGAGGTTTGGCGCCATAAAACCTGGTTTAACCCACCATTTCGTTTGATATGCCTGTACCAAGTCAGGACCATTGCGATCCACCAGTTCTCCGGTATGACTGATTCGTTTTTGTCATTTTCTCTGGACTATGAGATTGATCATTCAAGTTCGGTAGTTTTGTTATTACCTTTATTTATTGAACTGTTTTATTGAAAAACAAAAATAGACCTACCGATTTCTCAGAATACAGGGTTAAATGTCAATACTTTTCAAGACCAATTTCATTCATTTACACACTGATAATTAATACGTTTTCATTTTTGTCATCTGTAAAATTTGGATATGTCCATAAAAACCTGTTACTGTTGTCACACAAAAACATTTTTGTCGTGTCGCACTTTGTAGGGATTGGTCCAAACCAAACGTTGTTCGTAAGGTCAATAACAAAATTTAATTTTATTTAATTTAAAAGTTCTGATATTCATAATGCATGCTTAATTCTGACATGCATGTGAGGTTGAATACGGTGACAATGGCCTATAGTATAGTTGAGCAATTCATGCTCCTGGGGGCCACTTGATGATCCTTGATAATAGAAAGATAACAGTTTTTTTAATCAACTGTACAATCGTCTATATGTTTTCATTTATCATTGAAGCATTCACAGAAGATTACGTATATATATGAAAATAAACTTTTTCATTAAATTCTGACGTCATGTATATTTCCATAGACTCCAAGGAAACAATAAACACTTCCTTGTTCTTCGGCCATCTTTGTACAACAGATTACTAGATTTGGAATAACAACTTTATATAAAAATGTAAGCATATGTGTCTTTATCGATATATTCTTAAATATTTTGATTTTAGCTTCATCTAACGTTGCTTAAATAGTTACATGTTGTATTATTAAGTTGGCTATAACTTTATTTCCATAATAGAGTTTCACTTCTGACACAAAACTTGCAAAGGCATGTTGTGTTTTTATACGACCGCAAAATTTTTGCGATCGTATTATGTAATGGCGATGTTGTCGTTGTCCTTGTCGTCGTCTGTAGACATTTGGTTTGCGTGCGACAACTAAATTAGGTAAACTTTGACCAATTGTTTTACAATTTTGATATGATGTTTTTAGCCACTAAAGGAAGGTTGATATTTTATTTTGGGGCCTTTGGCCTTTTTAGAAACTAGAGGCTCCCAGTAGCCTGAATCGCTCACTTTGTATTAAATGATACTTATAAGATTTTTTTTTAAAAGGACTGCTACTCTGTGAAATGATCAATTTAAACATTCTAAGGGAAACAACACCCATCAAGAAAGGTCTTACAACTGTGACCCCATTACATAATTTTTAGATCTTTATGGGCTTTACAATATGCAATTTGAATTTGCCAAATATCTTGAATAGTTTTCAAAATATTGGTCTAAAAAGAGCAAAATTTGTCAAAAAAAAAAAAAAAAAAAAACCAAGAAAAAGGACAATAACTATAATCAGTGTCAGATCTTCTTCAAAAGTTCAGGGCAGGTAGATCACTTTTACCCTAGCCAGAATTTGGATATCACAGTTTTTTTTTAGCAATTTGCATAAAAACTGCAATACCCTTATGTTCTATTTTTAGCCATGGTGGCCATATTTTTTGTCAAATTAACATTTTGAACGATAATTTTGTAGAGGACATACTGCAGAACAAGACTACCAAGTTTCATTACATTTGGCCAAGCAGTTCAGAGAAAAGATTTTCGAAAAGTTGAACAAAAAGCTGTGAAAATGATCAATTTTAACGACCTAAGCGGTATAAATCCTAAAGGAAAGGTCCTACAACTTTAACTCTGTTACAATTTTTGTAGATCTTGATTTGCTTAACCATATACAATTAAAATTATTTCAAATATCTTGCACAGGTTTCAAGATATTGGTAAAAAATGTGCAAAATTTGGAAAAAATCAAGAAAAAGGGCAATAACTCCTACAACAATTGTCGGATCTTCTTAAAAAATCATGGCAAGTAAATCTTGATGTGCTGATCACATATATTTACCCACACCAGAATTTTGATATCTGTAACGATTTTTGAGTAATCTGCAAAAAAAAATGCAATTTACCCTTATGTTCTATTTTTGCCATAGCGGCCATGTTGTTTGTCGAATCAAAATTTCAAACGATAGTTTTGTAGAAGACATACTACAGAGCAACACTACCAAGTTTCATTTCATTTGACTATAAGCGGCTTCAGAGAAGAAGATTTTTGAAAAGTTGAATGGACAGACGACAGACGACGGACGCCAAGCGATGGCAAGAGCTCACATGGCCGTCGGCCAGGTGAGCTTACAAAGGACCAAAATGGGCTGAAACAGGTATATTTGCAAATCCGCTATAGAATTATTGTTTTTCATTATATTTTAAAATGATCTTTTATTGAATTCCTACGAAAGCCGAGAAGGCTCATTCGAGATTCGAGATTCGGAATTCGAAATTCGAAATTCGAGATTCGGAATTCGAAATTCGAAATTCGAGATTCGGAATTCGAAATTCGAGATCCGAAAATCGAGATTCAAAATTCGAAATTCGAGATTCAATATCATTATAACCAATCAGATTGTTTGTTTTATAATCCTTTACCAATCAAAAAAGTTCTTTTAGAACGTAATTATCGAAATTCTAGATTCGAAATTCGAAATACAAGATTCGAAATTCGAAATTCGAGATACGAGTTTCGAAATTCGAGATTTAAAATTCGAAATTTGAGATTTGAAATTCGAAATTCGAGATTTGAAATTCGAAATTACTAGTAGAAATTCGAGATACGAGATACAAGATTCGAAATTCGAGATAAGAGATTCGAAATTCGAGATTTGAAATTCGAAATTACTAGTAGAAATTCGAGATACGAGATACAAGATTCGAAATTCGAGATACGAGATTCGAAATTCGAGATTCAAAACTCGAAATTCAATATACTGATAATCAACAAAATACTAGTAGGTCATAATTAAATTCTAGAAACCCCCAAACTCAACAGTGTATTCCATAATTTTGGTAAACTCAATGTATTAAAATTGTGTTTGCTATTGGTAATTAAGAGATATTTAACCGTTATGATTTATTTATATATTTGGCAAAACACGTAGGAGTTTTGGGCGGATTTGTATAAAGAATCTAGATAATCTATATTAGTGTGTATTTTCAATCACCTGACTGTTGATTTTAATGCGGTTTGAATCTGATGCTGCTGCGGCAGATTCAGAAAGGGTTTCGTAGTTGGAATCCACTCTCTTGCTCTTGGGATATAAAAGAGTATTGCAGATTTTCGACAACAAGCCCAAAATTGCTATATCATGCCAAAACATCCCTATTACGTGTAGCGATTGCTTACTTTAATACTCGCTTTGTGACATAAGTCGTCCACCTCATGACACACCACCACCAGAGTAAGCTACTCAAGTTACAGTTGAACAAGAGCCAGAAACCTTTTCCCACTACTTGAAGGTACTTCGGGAGACACTCATTGGCAAGCCATTTCCATATATATCACCTATCATCTTAGGTATTCCTTGATTACAAAAAGCACACTTAATTACCCATCCAATTTGAGTAGCTGCGAAGCTAAATAAAACTTGCAAAAAATCACGAAAATTGAATTCTGCCGAAGTCTTTCCATTTTGTTTGAAATCCGCAAAATTTATCTCCCGCAAAAAAAAAAAAAAAAAAAAAAAAAAACATTTAAAATATTGAATTTCGAATTTCGAATCTCGAATTTCGAAACTCGAATTCCGAATCTCGAATCTCGTATTTCGAATCTCGAATCTAGTATTTCGAATCTCGCATTTTGAATCTCGAATCTCGTATGAGCCTTCTGCGCTTTCGGAAATTCCTCATTAAATTCTATCAACTAAATATGTCAGTAGTTTTTTATGTATATTGTACGGTTATTTTGCTAGGGGTGGGGGGTAAAGATTCGCACGCCCCAAAAAATCTTTTTTTTTATTTCTGTATCGATTTATGAATTTTTTTCCTTGGAAATCATTGTGAAATTTCCTGCCTGTGTTTTCCAATCAGATTTGCATTTCGAGAAATTAGGGGTCAAAGGAGCCAAAAACGTCAATTAAAATAATTGACTGAGTAAATGTTTTTTTACTCAATTTTGTTATGGTTCGCCTATTAATTGTTATGAAATTATAATGTTATGTTTATAGCTGCTAGAGGAAGCTTCCTATAAAAGCAGGAGTTGTCCTTCCCTTGAAAAAGGGCCACAGGGGGCTTAACAGGAGTATTAATAAATCCGCTGTTATGTATTTATTATTCATTATATATTTTGATTTTTTTCAATTCTTTATTAAATTCTGTCAACTGAATGTGTCAATTGTTTTGATAGATATTGCAGGAGGAAAAATGGCAGTGGCCACACCCCCAAAAAATCAACTTTTTAAATTTTGGTTCAACTTTCAAAATCTTTTTTTCAATAGAATCCTTGTGAAAAATCCATAACTCAATTTTTCAGACAGATTTACAATATCTGTTACTTTTTTTCGTGAAATATTAGGTTAAAGTAGCCAAAATGTCAACTACAAGAGATGGGGTTTATTTTGGGTCTGCTTTTGTAAATCTACAATGTATTGAATGCCTTGTGAATTGTGCGTGGAAAGTCCACTTAAGAATCATAGGCTGTATTTGTCCAGTGCCATTGTCGTCCCATATTTGACCTCAAACGTACAGGGTTCAACATGTTGCGGTCGTATCATGCTGCGCTCGGGGAACCGTTTTGTCTCGCCTGAGACGAATGTCGCCAAACAGTTTTAACAGTTAATTGTTTCTCAGTTGTTATCCCTTGAGAAATTTGATTGAAGTCATTCAATATTTAAAAAAAAAACGAACACTCACTAGAAATGGGTTGTCCAACACGCAACACGCTGCTAAAATACAGGCACAAACGGAACACGAACAAACATGTCAACACGAAAACACTAGAAATAAAAGTCAACTTTACGAAACACGGAAAATAAAATCGCCAAAAACGTTGCACGAAAACAACCCTTTTACTACCACTTATCATAACAACGTATACGTAGTGACAAATATTTACAAAATGGCTAGAGATCAGGAGAATGAAAATGGCTACCGTGACTGAAATAAAAATGACAACAAAGTTCCAGACAATAAATTTTGCTACGCCTGACGCGCGTTTCGTCTATTCAAGACTCGTCAGAGGCGCTCTACCAAAAATATTGAAAATGCCAAACACTTTATGATTATGAAGAGCATAAAACAGTAAATCCAAAAATACCAAAATGGGGAGCCAAATTATTACTGATCAACCTATGTCTGGGGTAGGAAGAATCTTAGGGTTTAGACAATTTTGAAATTAAAACGGATAATTTAAAGCTTTGATGTGTTATCCAACACAAAAGTGTTGGTGCCGGAGTGGGCTAACCTCGGGGAATTAAAACTCCAACAGCAGTGCCAACCTTCACGAGTGTTCGAAATAAAAATGACAACAAAGTTCCAGACAATAAATTTTGCTACGCCTGACGCGCGTTTCATTTAAGATTCATCAGAGGCGTAGCAAAATTTATTGTCTATTTTTTATGTCAGTAATAAATAAATATTTTGTTGTCTGTTTGTACCTTTGCAACAAGGGATGGCCTTGTCACTTGTAACATGTTTGATTGTCTATTTACACGTACTAATTGAACGAGGTATGGAATAAGGGTTCGTAACACAACCATACTATACATGGGTTGCACAATGTTTCCGTTCCGGATTTGACTTGTCATTTAGACGAGGTCATCAGGGGTCACGGGGAGGAAAAACGACGTCATTGAACATTGGACTAAGGGAACAACATTTTCTAAAATAAACCCAAAGACAACATTTCGAACCCATAAATTATAAATCTTGAATGGAAATAAAGAAATTACTTTCTTCATTCATTAGCGTGTTGGAACCAGTTTTTTACCAGTTCCTCCTTTTTTTTTGTCTAAAATAGTGACCGATCCCGCAAATGCACAACCCGTGTATTCTACAATAAATTTACCAGCAACTTACAATATTACAAACAGTTGTCGAAAGGCCCCTGATAAAAAAATTAAAAAAAAGCTAAAGAGGAAAATATGTGACTTTCTTTTGAACGAAGAACTAATACCTGAAGACGTGGGTTTGTCATATATTTTTATTTTTGTTTTGTTCTCCTTTATCGAATTTGATTATGGTGTGCACTGTACCCATTCGGTTTGCATCGTAAAAGATCAAGCCAGCTGTTTGCAACAAGCCGGGCACTGCTACCCTTCCGGAACACCTGAATAAACTTTCGTTACGACTCAAGTTCCTGTTGTAGATTGAAGTTTAAATATCTTCCGTGTGTTTATAATGCTTGTTGTATCTACGTTTTTCCCCTATGTACCGACTGATTGTGTTTTTGCCTGATCGCACTACTGCTAATATTCCAATCCCCTGCTGGTACCATTTTTTGCTTTTTAAGACGAGTACAGAAAAGGTCTTGACAAAGATATAGTCATAGGATACACAGTCATAGGATAGTCATAGATATAGTCATAGGTTCAACCTCCCACTCAAGTACCCTAAAAACACAAAACTTACACAAAGTTCAAGTAAAAAAAAAACTAAAACTAGGGACAACAAATAATGACTATATCAAATACAACAAATAATGACTATACCAAACGCATATTCAACAATGCGGCGACCTCGCAGTATTCTATTGTTAAAAATCTTCCGCTCTTTCGTCATTTCTCTTTGTGAGTATCTAATGTTGAGGTCAAACTTGTCTTATGGGCTCAACCTCCCACGCAAGTACCCTAAAAACACAAAACTTACACAAAGTTCAAGTCAAAAAAACCTAAAACTGGGGACAACAAATAATGAACAAGACGTAGAAAATCATGATTTTCCTGACAGCTGGCTAAGAAGCGTATACAAACTTTTGAAAAAGAATCAAATATTCTTCGCTCCTTTTTGTCATGGTATACATGTAGCAGTGATATTCACCAACAAATCTATAAAATGCACCATATTCTATGGTTGTAAATAATTGCATAGTTTCACGTGTGAAAACTGTATTACTTTTTCTCGGTTAATAATACATAAGATAAAATTAATGAAACTTTTAATACTTCTATTTATAATGCCATTGAAAGGTGAATTAAAAAAAAAGCCAAATATTTATCTTAGCCTATATTTTTCTCTCCTGCCATGGCACTGAACCAGCCGGACTGTGGGTACTAACTACTAAATCAAGCCCCTCTTTAATCAACTTAAATATCAGTTTTTCAAAACCCTCTAGCCAGTTTACCTTGAGTAAAACCTCTTGACAAGTATATATTCTCAGAATCCTTAACATATATCTAGTTTGTTTACAAGTTTTCATAACACATTTAAAGCCCTATAGAGAAAAACTATCTCCTCGTAGAAGAGCGGCCTAAAAATAGAAACGATTTACAGACAGCATTTTCAAAAAGTATAGGTCCTGGGATACCCCCTTTAAGCAAACTAAGGTCTTCTTAAAATTTAATAAATTTGGGTTGGACATGTTACAGAGATATCCTATGTTCTAAAGATATGCAGATATTACAAAACTTTACATTTTTATGAAAAATATTGAACCTTGAAATCACTACTTTGGGAATATTAAGCACTATCTGATTGGCCGATTTAGTAGTTGGTACCCTAAAGTCTAAGGTATTCCCGCATCTTCTTTACAGTGACAGTGTCTCAATTAGGTCCTAATACTGAATCGACCTCTTGAATATTAACATCCTCTCGATCTCCATGCACTGCATTTTGGTGACCTGGATATCGTTTGCACATTAGTTTATGCAGACATATACAAGCTTCGACTACATCTCTCATATTAGCTGTATAGTAGTCAACAAGACTTGGAATCTATGCACTAATATACCAAACGCATATTCAACAATACGGCGACCTCGCAGTATTCTATTGTTAAAAATCTTCCGCTCTTTCGTCATTTCTCTTTGTGAGTATGGTCCTAAGACCAAACGCGTCATCACCAAGGATAAAGTATGACGTGTCTTTATCATCATACGGTAATGGATCCGGCTGAGGAAACCTAATGTTTCCATTTTCTAGGCATTCTTTCAATTCAGATTCGTTGAATATTTGAAAATCGGACATCGAACCTAAACCACCAATGTCTACCCATAAACATCGGTACTTGGCATCCATCATTAACACGACGGGAAAGAAACCTTTATAGTTGTAAAACATACTGCCGGTGTCAGGAGGACATCTGATTGCGACATGTTTCCCGTCTAGCGCTCCACATGCATGAAGTATATTCCATCTCTAAAGGAACGCCTCAGTATAGGTTTCCAATCTTGGGGCGTTGTCGGACACGCGACAAGTTCGGCTTTATATTCCAAAGCAATGGCGCTGCATACCTCTGGAATAAGCATGCTGATTGTATTACGTGCTACGCGGAACTGGTATTGGAGTGTAGAGTACTTGTCTCCTGTGGCCAGATACCTTAAAGTTATAGCTAATTTTAAACCAGGTTCTAAAAAAGCTCTAAAGTTGGTGTGTTCTTTGGTAATCCAAGGACAAACCCTCTGGATCAACTCGTCAAACATTCGTAGTTCAATGTAAACAGTTAAAAATTATTTTTTGTCTTCTAAATGTAGCTCGGTCATAAGCTGATCCCAATCTCCAAAATGTAGACGTCTGTCTGTAGAAAGCCACGGTCGAACCCAAACTGACCAGTTTCTCCTTCGTCTACGATATCGTCTACGATTTCGCCGTCGTCCTAAAGCCATTACAAGAAAGTCTCTCATCATTAAGGCATGATGGCCTTGCAATATAGCAAGTTGGGCTAAGATCGCTTGATTCGTGTGTGATTTCAAAGCAAACAATACTAAAAGTGAAAAAACAAATCTAAATGCCAAAAACATGTCAATCATGACATGCTAGAAAAGTGAAAACATACAACAGTCGTAAGTAGAAACGTAACGAGCGTAGTAGTATCGTATTAGAAACGTTACGAGCGTAGTAGTACCATAGCAAGAACGTATAATGGTTGTAAAGGTCGTATTGGTAGCGTAACGGAGTCGTTGATGGTCGTGGAATAAACGTAGCCAGGTCGTAGGACAGTCGTTTAAGCAGCGTACTGTATTCGTGGTGGTCGTTGGATTTGACCATTTAAAATGATTTCCCCGTACTGCATCGTAGTAAGATTGTAGTAGTGAAGGGTGTCACACTCACCACGTTTTAATCAAAGCACCACGACTTTAGGGAGCAACCATTTGATTTTTATTGGGGCTATGGATATTTTCTTCGTCCATCCTTTTTAGGTTTTGGAAAAAGTCGAGCCTGGATTTTTTTTAAACCAACTATAAGTTTTTACCCAAAAATACCATCCTGTCTTTTTTTTACTCAAAGCACTCTTCTGACTTTTTACTTCAAAAAACATACACGAAATTCACCCTTAACCACTCCTATTACAACAAAGTAGTGACAAAAACAAAAAATCAGAGATCAAAAGAGTGAAATAGCTGCGGAGATGAAAATGTTTTTGACTGTATATATATATAGATATATCTATTTAGTATGCGGGATGTACATAACTTATTCACCGAAATGAATTATAAATAGGTGGTAGAAAATAGAATATTTATCACTTTAAACAATAGATAGTTTTTATCTTGGATTTTTAAAAAGTCATTTCTATGACCTGGTATATCGTTATAATATTAGCCCCGCCTCCTTCCAAATAAAAAAAATGAACCATTCCGAAAATTCGGTGAATGCTGGATCGACTTTAAGCACTATTTCTCTTATTCAATTAAGTTTTTTAACCTCCTTTGTAAAAGTATATTGTTCAAAACATTTAAAAATTGGGCAATTGGTAGAAAATAAACCAGTACAGTATCATATCAGTATTTGTATTTTGAAAACCGCTGCTTGTGGATAAGAGGTTCCAGAGGATGGTCACAAGCCTGGTCGTTAAACTTTACCCATAGATTTTTAATATATTTTGTCATTAAAATTTCCGATTGTTACATGTAAAATACAATACAAAAACGGGTATAAAACGGTTACTTTGGTTATGCTGTATATCGATATGTCAAGGAGTTACCTCTCATCAGTAGCTTTTGAATAATAACATCGAAACGTCAAAACCAAAAAGTATTAAATGAAAAGTACTCAAAGCCAAAAGGTTTGGACAAGGAAGCCAAATCCAGCACCGAGGATTTCGACCATGTGCAGTACATTCAAAATTGTATAAAACACCAGGTTTCTTTCTTTGTACTGCACATGGTCGATATCATTGGATTTGGATTTCCTGTTCAAGTCGAACCTTTTGGCTTTGAGTACTTTTTATTCAATTCCTATGGTGTATGACCTTCCAATGTTTTGATACAAATGCGTCGATGAGAGGTTACACTTTGAAATATTAATAAACTGCATATCAAAATTAACCGTTTTTATACACGTTTGGTATTTGTATTACAAATATTTTGTTGACGGTTATACAGACTTGTCTTATACAGAATGTAACTTGGTTATCATTAAAAGATTAGAAAAATAGCAAATTTACAGAGGACCAGATATATGCAAAAGAAACTTGAGATAAATGATTCAAGGAAGTCTGCTTCATATTTAGATCTTCATCTCGTTCCTTCCTTTTACTTCTAATATTCTAGCATGGTGTCTACATATCATAACGGATTTGTTATTCAAGAGCTTGTTTGGGCATTCATTTCATCGAAAGATTGACGCGAAAATTGCTAACACATGATAGTGTTGCCATTAGATTACGGAATACATCATTTGTTGGCGTTTTTAAAATTGCTAGTTTTTGTCTTCTTTTAGTTGCCTTCTATTGAATTCATCTAACTTTTTGCTCTTGACACCATAGTGTCATTTACATTTCAAACTCACAGACTGTTGTGCTACTTATTTCTCCTCGGGCGCTAGTACTTCCCTCGGGTAATGGTAGCTTTATGCGTCTGCTCATTAGGATTATTTAATTATGAGAAATTAGCAATCACAAATGCATCTTTACAAATATATATATATTTTTTAAACTGCACAATTGTAAAATACTTCTGATATATATAGCCTGTCGTATTGTAGTGGAAACGACAACAATGTTGCCGAGTTCTTCGATACAACAAGTTTCTTATTAAAAACTCTTTGTTTAAAACGAATCACGATAGGCTGTGTCCCAACACCGATGCCATCAATGTTAATAAACGAAGATAAGGCAGATCTAACAGTGTTCAATGCACCATATTCTTACACTGACCCATACATAAAAGTCTTAAAATCTATTACATTTTACAAATGGGGATTGAAATGTTTCCCCTCCGCATAAAGAAAGTATTACCTTGTGTACGTATTGTATTGTCTGATAGATGACGGTTTCCATGACGGCATGATAATTCTTTAACTCTTTTTTAGAAATTCTAAATATTTGTAACGTTTTCCTGAAGGCCGACTCATCTTTGGTAGATCTTTCCCTTTCCTGTATGGGTGGTCACTGTGTCTTTCTGTCTAGGAAGAAAAAATGGGCAATATATAAACATATGCAATAATTTAGCAAACCATGGTTTTGTATTTGATAATAAAACATTCTGATTTGTCAGAGTCAATTTTTTTGCAAAACCTTATGAATAAGTGCAAATGGTGGTAAATATAGCAATAATCCTGAGACCATCTTAAATGAAAAGCATTTACAGCAAAAGCTAATGGATCCGGTTTCCAGGAAACAAATCTATTAATTTGAGCATTGTGTCAGGATGCAAATAAATTTGTTGTCACTTTTGGTCCCATTGTATTACACGAAGAAAGGCAATCTATCACAAGAGGGAGCGTCTATCAACACTGACCGGGGATTGAATATCATTAGAATATTTCCAATGATCCTTAGCGCGATAGTAGAGAGGTCAGTGTTGATATACGCTCCCTCTGGTGATAGATTGCGAAGAACGGGGATCCCCTTCATCCTATCAAAATATACAACGTGACAGTATAATTATACAGCATTCAGTCAACGATAACAAAAGCAATTAAGGGAATAAACAGAAAGTGGGATTTTGGTCTTTTTGGACCATTATTTCTTAATCGGAAGAAAGGCACCATAAGGGACTGTTCAATATTTATCAAAGTACTGGGCCGGTGCAATTTTTTTTTCATCGTCAAAATTTCTATTTGCCCAGCAAAGCTCATCAAGAAAAAAGTATAGACCCAGTCACTTAACAGTAAAAAAAAAATTTTTGCCCAGCAATATTCTTACCATATTTTAATTAAAAAAAAACCAGCTAAATAGCCTATCAAGAGCCTTTTAAAATTCAAATTCAAATATTTTATTGGATAAAGCATAGTCAAGTCATGAATACAAACACAGTTACATAATGTCATAAATTGTGTAATCAAATACAGCACAAACATCAATAAATATACATGTACATAGATATGATAATATATTTGAATGCAAGTCATCACATAAAAAATGCAACAATTTCATTATTGTATAGCATCTTTTTGCATCTATTTTTTTTATATCAAAAATAAATACTTATTTAAATCCTATGTACTTTTTAAATTTTTTGACTCTTTGAGATATAAGCAAATGCAATTTAAATTTTGTATAGAACCAGGGTTCAGGAGGCGATTGACTGAATGAATTGAAATTTCATGGGGTTATGTATATTTATTTAAGAGTAAAAACATTCTCTCTTAAAGAATTATAAATTGGACAATCAATAAGAAAATTAACTTCATCTTCTACTTTATCGTTATATGATTTACAATGCCAGCTTATTTTTACATTTTATTACCTTAAAAAAAGGAGTCGCCCAGCGGAAGTATTTTACAAAATTCTATTCGCCCAGCATTTGTAAAGTGCAAAAAAACTACTTGCCCAGTATACAAATGCACCGGCCCAGTATTTTGATAAATATTGAACAGTCCCTAAAAGTCAACCCTATCTATCTGTTTTCATAAGATACATTACTATCCAATTTCATAGCAATCATTTAACTTGATGGAAAAACTTAGCATAACAGACAGCACAGACGGACAACGACGACAAAGACGACAGCAACATGCCATCATACACCCGGAAAAAATATTGCGTTCGTTAAAAAAACTCATTTTTCCATAAGTGGATTTTTCTTAAAGAAATATAATAGTTTTTTTTTCAAACTACATAAGGTCACATTCCAACAGACGTTCAGTTTTTAGATGCAAGATAAAAGTTTCTTTACAACCCTTTGTATATTTGCAGTAATTTGATATCACGAATTCAAAAGCAATATTTCGTTAACTGTCATCAAAACAAAGCATTGAATCATGTTTATTTTTAATAAAAATATTTTTAAATACAAGTAGGTTAAAAATGTCTTTGCTCAGTTATGTTTGAATGATTTAGAATAATGATATATTATCTATAACCGTAAGCATATTTTTTTGACTAATTCCACCTTATATAAAAATGCTGTAATCTGATTGGACAACAGCCAGTGTATTTTTCCGATATTTTTTAAGATTTTCTTCTTCAAACGCCAGCGGGGTATTTGTCATGGCAAATACCCCGGCCCATGACAAATACCACGGTACTTGGAAAATAACCTATTCTAAAAATAGCGTGACATTTGTGCGAGTAATTTTCAAGCATCATATAAATTTGAGTTTGTATCTAAGACCCCGTTTACACTAGACTGAAAGATCGATCTTTTTTAAATCGATGCTAAAAAGATCGATCTTTTTGTCAGTGTAAACGACTTAGATCGATCTTCAATCGAACTAAAAAAGACTACCTCAAGAGGTAGTCTTAAAAAGATCGATCTTTTTTGAATCGATTCAATTAAAGATCGATCTTTATTTTTACAAGTGTAAACGGGGTCTTATATTATCACACGGCAGAACCATTAAGACGAGAAATAATGTTGACGGACGGGACATAGACGTAAAATCCTTGAAACGGATTAAAACACAGGTAAAATACACAATTTGGGATGGATATAGTCAGAAAAGGTAAGAAATTTTATTTGTTTACAAATAATAATAGAAAAACTGAAGCGTACAGTATATAGAAAAATGAACTAGCTAAATATTTATGTTTGAAACATTGGAATCGGCCATCTAGTTTTCGAGAACATTAACAAACCAATAGCCTACCCTCGTACTATAGCACACTTTCAATACGAGCAACGTGTAGCAAAGAAAAAGGGGTACATGCAAATAATCTACGTTACGGACGAATACATGCATGATTTATAATGTATCAGACAAATTGTGCGTGTATATACTTTGTCAGCGACTGTCGTATGAACGTCGTGTCTTAACTGCAAACGACAGTCTGAGTTAAATTTATTAATATTAAATAAAAATGAATCAATATCAGTTCTGGTGCCGCCAGGTGGATGCAACAACCTTCTCATTTCTTGTAATTGTAAGATGGCTATTGGTGTGTTCGTTCGTATGAAGCTTCATGTACGTAATGGTTTTAGTTATGTCAAAAGCTGCAGAACCATATACATGTATCTTAAAGGTCAGGGGTATGTACATCTGTAATGGTTGTCAGCATGACTTAATACATTGCTACATAAATGACTCAAGTTAAAGTTTTTTAGATGGTTCAAACGTCTTCATCTGCAAGTGAATTAGCTAATCATGATTTAAGATTGGATAGAAAATATATAATTTTGCGTTTTCTGTTTATTTGGATAAGTCGTCAATCGTACATGTATCCAAAGTGTTACTAATGTGTGTTATGTAGGTCACCTGTTTGTTCCATTTGTCGTGAATAACAATATTATGCATCTGCATTAACATAAATTCATCTTGACTTACATTTTCAGCATGTATAACTCTGGTTACAGTTTTTGGTAAATGTCCATAGCTAAGAATCTGCAAGTGGTAGAGAGTCGCCCTAAAGTTTTCAAGTTGTCCGTCCGTCCTATTGCCCGTCTACAACTCTTGTGAAAAATATACCTTAAACTAAAAACTTCTTACAATACAGTTCTGTACAGTTGGAAAAACTTATATAATTTTGATAGATTTTGAAAACGGGCTTTGTGAACAATTTTACGCCAAAACTATTTACAATATCCTTCTGATAAAGTTGCAGGGTAGGTTCATTGTAGCATGTCATGATTAGTATATTAAAACATATTTCATGCAAATCCATAAAATTTGTTTGAAAAAAAAAGTTCATAGAAAATCACGGATTTTCAAATTGGACTTAGTGAACAATAACTGGAAAACAACTTTTTACTAATACCGTTCTGAAAACACTTAGATGTTTGCCGACGGGACCCTTCCAGACTTTGGCAGTATTTTAGACTTTAATATAACGGGCAAGAGGATTTGCTGTTATGTGCGACTGCTTCATGTCCATGTTAATATTAAATATAAAAGTTTAATAAATAAATGCAATTATCTGGAATGAAAAAAAGATTGTGTTCCACTGGTAAAAGCTGAAGTAAATCTGTGTAAAACACACATTTATTATAAATATCCGTTATTTTAGCTATATGAATGAAGGAGGTTTTGGTGCATTTAAACCAAGTTCAACCATATTTTTAAAGGCCTGTTCTAAATCAAGACCATTGCGATCTCTTATTTCTCCGGTGTGTCTGCGTTGTTTTGTTTTTCCAGTTCCACGTTTCAGATTGATTCTTCAAGTTCGGTCGTTTTGTTATAACCTTTTATTATATTTGAATTATTTGTTGGGATTAAGTTGTTGTTTTAAACTTTGTAATATGCATTACAGAATTTATTCCCCGTCTGAACGCTGACATCCCCTGGTTTCGAGTTCGTCGAATTTTACTCGCCTTCGGCTCGTAAAATTTGTCTGCTCTCAACCAGTATTTTAGGCAAATACCCCTCTCCAACATGATATATTTGTTTAAAAGACGTCCTTTTTGTCACCGTTCATTCTTAGTGGCTAGTTTTTAATTTGGAGTTTTCCAATATAAGTTTAAACTGGTACGTATTTCTAACGACTCTACATCTCGGTTAACGTTGGGCGGTGGCTTTGATTTGAATCACCCCACAATCATTCTAGAAATTTTTATACAAAACTGCCAGGAAAAATGTGTCTGTGTGCTTCGTCAATTGCAAGCTTATAAGAACCATCTACCCACAGAGAAAAGCAAATGTTCTAGGAGGTTCTTAAAATACTCAAGATAATAATGTTTCAATTGCATTTAATGACAGTTTCGTGTATACAAGTAAACCTTGTTTTCCGTAGAAAAACTCTAGGCAATATTATGCGGCTTTGTGTCTATTGCAGCTAGAGTGTCCACACTATAATTTCTAAATACAAATATTTTTAAAACTTCTTGCACAGCTGCAAGTATAATACGTCATAGGCAACATGATTTAGGACAACTTGCAAAAAGAAATTCCTTCATACAGATTACATATATGTACTTTGGTCATTGATCCAAGGGCGGTTACCATGTTGTATCCGCTACTTCTCCTAGACACCTTGGTGATGCTATTCATACTTTTAGTGAATCTTTCTTATACAATGAAAGATCTGCATCTCCTATTTTATTTTTTTATTTTTCGGGGGGTTTCGCAGAGCCATAGATCTATCATGTCGATGGGCTTTGATGGTGCTTACAATGTTGTGTCCACTACTCATCTCTGACCCCTTGGTTGATTTTTTTTCATATTTTTAAGGAATTGTTCTATGTCAAAGCTAGATCATCTTCTTTGAAAATTGATCTCTTTGATGTAAAAAGAGCGGGTCCTCCGGGGTATTTATTTGTGAGCCGTAGCTCTCATTTTTCTGTTTTTATTTTTTATTTTTTAAGCACAAATTGTGCTGTTAAAATTTAAACGGTTTGGGCAGAAATAATGAACTTAATTTTTCAAATCTTCTTTCATCACCACCACACTAAAATCAAAAGCAAATTCCTGTTACAACCCGTCACTTATTTTAGTTTCATGTTGCTTTTTTTCAAGAGCTGTGGTTTCTTGCTCGGTCCATTTAATTGAAAAAATGAAAAGGGGGCTTTTTTTCTGTATGGTCAGAAATTTAATTTCTCAAATATTCAATTTATGAAAGATAAATTCTTTTCCGATTTGCAACCGAGTTACATATAGAAGTAGGTACGAATCGGGGAAAAAAACCAAAACAACCAAGAAAGGACGAGGTCACGCATTCCAATACGACGGGTCACATCCCATCCCCTCTGGTAAATTATAATTCAGAGGAGGCAATTTAAAACTACATACAATGACATTTTTCAATGACATTATTTATATATCATTTTACTGGTAAGCTCAAACTGGTGACAGTTCAGAGCTGGCAACTCATGGTGACATGAGATAGTCTTAACTACATCTTCCAGCGGTATCACGGGAAAGAATATTGATATGATCCGTCGTACATTTCCGGAAGGATCGGGACCCCCTTATCTTGCCAGAACCCGCCAAACCAAACTGTGACAATAATTTTATTAAATTTCATATCAAACAGACAAAAATTAAATAAAACATAGTAAACTTTAACGTCTATATACATATATCTTTCTAAACTGACTTAAATCCATCCATACAAGTAATATATTGACTCGAGTGGCAATTTTTTTAACATCACTGTTGACTGCTTCCTTATGTTGAGTATAATAATTTTGTGTGTAACATGCCGGGATCTTCACAGTACTAGTCTTTGATCATGATGGACAGTTCACCGCAATCATCACTGTTCTATCCGTAAAAGTTCAAGTTTCGCTCCAGTCAGCTACAGCACTAAACCATATCGGCCTGCAAAATATTAGAAAACAGCAGCAAAATATGTTTTATCAAAATTTAAAGGGGGTGAAAAAATGGGGGTAGGAGGTGGGTATTTTAAAATTTGCCCAAATGGCATGTACGTGTTGCAGACGAGATTAAAATATGGACTTATGGGTAATATTAGAAAAGACGGTACAAGTACGGACGAATAACGAACAAATTCCGGTTCAGATAAGTCAATTCCCAATAATTAAATTGGTTTATTGAAGAGGCAATAAACCCTATTAATTATTGAATCATTAGAAAAATGGGCACACATAGGTAAGCAACAAATAAATGGAATAAACGGCCACAGTCGAAAAATTTGAGGAGCCCTGGCAAGATAAACAGATTACCAAATTGATAACGGGCAAATCTGTGCACCACTGGTAACAGAGGATGCAAATGTCCTTCTTGTTAAAAACCAAAACAACCAAGAAAGGACGAGGTCACGCATTCCAATACGACGGGTCACATCCCATCCCCTCTGGTAAATTATAATTCAGAGGAGGCAATTCAAAACTACATACAATGACATTTTTCAATGACATTATTTATATATCATTTTACTGGTAAGCTCAAACTGGTGACAGTTCAGAGCTGGCAAATCATGGTGACATGAGATAGTCTTAACTACATCTTCCAGCGGTATCACGGGAAAGAATATTGATATGATCCGTCGTACATTTCCGGAAGGATCGGGACCCCCTTATCTTGCCAGAACCCGCACATGAGTGGGTCTATACCCATTCACCCATCTCAAATTTATCTTTTAAACAAGGGAAAAAAGTTAACATCTGGAGACAGAAAAAAATGTTTCTAATGCACCTTGAATGTTAATAAGATAAATATCGTTTCCAATATCATATTTATAAGTGAGTACGTCGTAGCGAACTAGCTCTTTCTGTTAGGCCCAAGTGTTTGGATGTTTAAAAACTCATTCCCCTGTACTTTTACGTAACTACAAATAACACTATAAATGCGAGTAGGAATCTTTTCAATAATATTGCATACCGTTGTTATCAGCGACGTGCCAGTATCGTCTCATCAATGTTGCTCCCTATAATTCTAGTATTAAGAATACCCTGGTTTTATTATGTAGGATCCTTTAGTTCCCCCTCGTCCAAATAATGTAAGATATTATCGTTCGTGATTGATTTTGTCCAGTGTAAGACTCAAATAATGAACAACTTATTGATGCCTGCCAAATTAATATTCGTTCTCAAACTTAAAACCGGTTAAATCGAACTCGCATGGTGACAAGCAAAGCAGTCTAAAAGCGGATTTGATACCGCATTTAGATAGAAGCGAGTTTTCCCCAAGATTTTGTTTCATTTTGAAAGCATCATCAATACTAGAGTAAGAAACGGAACATTGATCCCTGTGTCTATAACTATTAGAACTGAATCATTTAATGGAAATGATAAAAAAATTGTGTATCATTCAATATTCTGAACTGGATTTGGGGCACTATATAAATAGGTGATACCCTAATGTAGGGAGAGGTGGGAAATTAAATGAACCTGCTACCCCTCCAAAACTGATTTCTTTATCAATTTTCTTCCTTCCGATGGAAGATAACTCTCCATCCGGATCTCTTGTATTTAATTCAATTGCGAATCTAGGTCACAAGCATTGTACTAGTAATTTGAAACTTTTCTCTAACCCACTTAAAAGTTTGGCAGCTGCCTCTGGATTTGGGTAATTTAGTAGTGACTCTCAAACTCGATTTACATGAATAGGAGAACTTCCCAACGGATATAGCCGTTTAAGACCTGTAAAAAACTAAAAACTATCAAAATATATTTATATATTGAACATTATGTGTAACGAGCAATCAATCAAACGTTCTTTGTCAATTATTTTTTGCAATGAAAAACAGGGTGACTGCAATTTCAATTTTAACATTTGTGTTGATATTTGTAATTTTCTTGAAATTACGAACTAACCCTTTGTTGAAAAAACTTACCAGTCAGTCTGGTATATAGGGCTATAATTCGTAGATTGTGTGTTAGGTGAGCTTATGTATAACATCCAAAGTTCCATATCAATGACCCCCCAAGAAGACGATGGAAATCTGGCTTTTTTAAGACGAAACTGCTCATCATAGTAAACCCAACCTCCTGTACAGCCCCTATTTTCGGCAGTTCTTATATTATGCATATATTTAATAAGTTCAGTGGCTTTATCAGGCATTCTTTCAAGTATAACACTTGTGTAGATCATAAAGGCTGATGTCCACTGATGGATGTTTTTGATAGTGCTATGCCTTTTACGAACAACTGCTAAAGCACCCCTTTTTACTTCGAGACTACCTTCCATAGCATAGTCGTCTGAGGAGCTTCAATTAGTTTTAAGCAAAATACCCAATTCTATAAACTCCCCATTCCAAATTTTTTCTTTGAGTTTAAAGGGGACAGTACAGGAAATTGGATCAAACACGCTTTTAACAACTTCATGAGGCTGGGTTTCTTGTAAATGAAAGCCGTTATTAGGTGTTGTGTTATCTTGAAATTGAATAAACCTACCCTGTGTGTTATTTAGGATTGATACGGATGGCGAAGCATTGTGCCCGCTACTGGCTGTGTTCGTCGCTTGGGTAGGTGTCTCTAAGGGAACAGTTGGAGAAGGATGCGACTGCACCGATATCTGATCTGGCTCGGCCTCTGCCATAATGTTTATCACTGGGCCATGGGAAACGGAAAAGGATCTGGATGCAGCGCTTGTCGATGGAATATTTTCAAGTGTTACAGTTTTTGCATTTGACGACTTTTTGGATTTTCGAGTCCTGTTGTCCGGTTCTCTAGACTGGGTTGTGTTAGACTTCCCTCCATCCGATGAATTTCGAGATTTCTTTGATGCTCCTGGACCCTGTTTGAACTTGTTTGGGGACTGCCGGTTCCTTTTCTGGGGCTTCATTGCCTTTTTGATCAAGGATGTTTTCGATTTTCACGGATTGAAATATTTTAAAATTTGCCCAAATGGCATGTACGTGTTGCAGACGAGATTAAAATATGGACTTATGGGTAATATTAGAAAAGACGGTACAAGTACGGACGAATAACGAACAAATTCCGGTTCAGATAAGTCAATTCCCAATAATTAAATTGGTTTATTGAAGAGGCAATAAACCCTATTAATAGCAATTGTGTAGAAGTCGATCGGTGCAAATCGGCTGTATGCCTAATTTCCATCACAGAATGCCTGGTTGCCATCTAGAGTATTTATATTGGGTAACCACAAGCGATAAGCGGAAATGTTGTTCAGTTTGTAGAAATCTATCTATGCGATTTAGATATATGTCTGGTTGCTATCAATACACAAAAACAGTAACTGGGAGAAAATCAAAGAAATGCCAATTATATATAATCCATTGTACGAAAGCCTTGAGTTTTGTGAAATTAAAATAGAGTAATTTTAGCGCCCCGAGTTTACGTGTTTTCGTCAAAATGGTTTGGGTACAGACTTTCATGTAGATATGATCGGGAAAAATCCCCAATTAGAAAACCGGAAAATATCATACCAAACTTGAGAACTCCTCTATCGTTCTTTTGATTTTGTTGTCTTTAGTCTAAGGGTCGATTTGATTTTTATTGCGTGTTAATTATTGCGTTTTGGCTGGGATTATTGATAAGGAGAAGGTTGGGCCCCAAAAAAGTTTAACCCCGCCACATTTTATATGTGTCTGTCCTTAGGCAGGAATCTTTGACAAAGCTCTTGTTTGTACTTGTCTTTTTGATGTTTTCGTTCCTTGTTTAAGAAAGGGTGTGTATCTGTGACTATTTTGGGTTACTTTGTCTCTACTGGGCTTGGCGATGTTCATTTGGTTGGGGTATAAAACCAGTTCTGTGCTGCCAAAATATGTAACGAATTTCACACATCAAGGAATCTTACGACTTTTTATGAAAAAAATATTTTGGCGGCAGGGGGTTAGAAAAGAGTGATGCTATATAAAATAATTCTAATAAAGACATTCTGTCGCGATGCCTAAATTTTTTATAAAATTCTTACAAAAAAAAAAACAAAAAAACCCACAAGCCCCCTTTAAGTTAAATAGTTCGTCTCTAATGATACGGTGGAGCGCCTAGTCTGGTTAGTTGATTGTTGCTTTTAAGGAACATGAGGTTGGTGATAGAATAAACATGAATTGATGATGAAGCAACTTTAGAAGTGGGATGGGGACATAAGACCTCTCTCGGTAACGAATGTTAACTTCCACAAGGAAATTGAATGAGGATTATTGTCGGGCAATTAGCCTACTGCATGGGAACCTACGGACCTATTCTTAACAAGACCTACAGTAGTGTTCTTTAATATACATGGGGAACATGGCTAATAAGTTCATCTTTTACCGAGAAGGTTAGTGCTGCTAGGGTTTATTCCCGACCTGGGACCCATATTTAAGTTTATAAAATGTGTAGATTAAAAACATTAAAATCTTCAGCTAACAATGGGACGAAAAAAGACGTAATAGCAGTTGAACAAACTCTAATTGTGTGTGTTGTATTAAGATGATTGCCTGCCCTCAAACATGAAAAACACGATGGAAATTAACAGAAACTTTTAGTACTTTACGTAAAAAGATTTCGAAGAAACTGAAAAACACATATTGTTTGTAAATAAGATTAAGCTGAGAAAAGCAATTCAGCTTTAATTATTTCTTGTTAATACATTTGTATGTGTTAGATTACACATAAAACTGCTTTGCATATAGTAGTTGTTGAATACGTTAAAACATTGAACACGACGTTATTTTTTCTTTGTTTAACGTGTAACGTTAGGTAACACCAATATTGTGCGTAACGTCATAGATAATTGGCAGGTGTTCAGCAGTAGGTAGGGATACCATAATCAAGGTAATTTTAATCAAAATAAAGAACAAAATAGATAAAAAAGAAACGCAAAAGAATCAAAAAGTTGACTTGAAATAATTTTATCTGTGGTTAATACACAAATTATACTAAGAATAAAGACTACACAATAAGATGTTAAGGTATTGCTCTACAAACCAAAAGCATTTAAAGCGATTTTTCATGACATTTAGATAAAACAATTGTAATGAAAAACCATGACTTCATAATATGATGCAGGTTAAACCTGATAAGCTCCCGCAGATAAAGTAACTCTCTTATATATACTTTATAATCAAGGCAATAACTCATTTATATCTTTAAATAACGACAAGAAATGCTTTTGCATGATTTTGAAAAAAGAACGCACGTGCAAACAGAACAAGGAAGTTATTTTTTCTAAAACCATATCTGGTAAAAATAGACAATTGTTTCGGACGTCGCAGAATACACCTTTAAAGAATTTCTACTTTCATTTTCGAATACAAAGCCGGCTAGAGATAAAATAACAAAAAAACAATTTGTTTACGGAGGACAAAGACAATGTAATGACTGCAGGGAACGAACTATGTCTGCTGAATTATTAAAGTTATGTGTTTGGTTGACACTGCACTGCTTATTTTTTGGCCGGGGGGAGGGTCTTGTTTCGCTAAAATTAGAATGACAGGTTCCCGCGCTTTTGTCATTTTTTTATGGACGCGACCTCTAGTGATAGAATGGACAATTATGACGTCAATATTAAAAAAATGCCCGAAGTCCTAATGATAAAAAAAATCTTAACATTTAAAGCATTTTATAGTTGGAAATACTTAAGATGATTATATTAATATAATAACTAATATATATATATATATTTTTAAATGAAAAAAATAATTTCGCATTCCGTGTTATTGGGTGCGGATTTCTGACTAGCTTATACGTCTTCCGGTTAAAAGCATCATACTCAGTCAATTTAACTCCCGTAAAGATTCCTTGTGGAATCGTATTCTACCGTCCTATTATGCTGGCGTCACACTGTCCCGATTTTGACATACGATGGAGACACGAATGTAGATTATTCAACTTCGTCCCGAAGTTGCTAAAAATCAAAATCAAAGCCGAAGGATATACGATTAGAACAGATGACTAAACGATTAGAAAAGTAGCAAATACGAATGGCTGCGAACCGATTACGAAGTCGTTACGATGTTAGCAAGATTAGTCGAGAATTAGATTCGAAGGAGAAACGAAGATATACGATGTTGTACGACGTTGTGTTTAACATACGATGGGTCTACGATGCATCCGGAGGGGTATACGAAGTATGAAATGTAATAACATGATATCCAATAAGATCATATAGTTTATTGAATATAAATTGTCATTTGCTGCTTCTATAAGTTAAAACGAAGGCTCTCCAAATATACCCCTGCTATACCTGATGTCGACAAGTAAGAGTAGATGAGACATTTGATCTAAAACTTATATGTAGAGGCTACTAAGACAAAACAGAAAAGGGTGTTGTTGCTTATCTTGTTTAGTTCGTGCCTTGTGTGAGTTGACTGAAGCTCAAATGATCTGAAAACAGCAAGAATATGTTGTAACTATGTACAAAAATTACAACAAAGCATGCATTGTTATTGCAAATCGCACTAAATAGGACAACCCGTTTTGCAATATAGTGTGAATTGTAATAACTTGTTTTGCAATAAAATTATAGTTCAGTCTACATTATGTCCGATGCTCTTGTTATTGGTATATATGGATAAAAGATAAAACTAGGGCTTTAATCTTTTGCGAACGATTCTTGAACAGAGCATGTTCACCTTACAATACATAGTTCCTTACCGGTCCCATATCGGAAAGTCCAAAGTTCCCGTAAACATTTGCGGACCGAAACCGAACGTAAACTTGATCTGTAACACGTAATGATGGACTCGCATACAGTACATACAGAAATGCAATTCAATAACTATAAGGGTTAAGAAAAAAGTGTGGGAAACTGAAATTTCAGTGAATTTTCAAAGTTCAAAGTGTCGTAACTCCTCTAAATGTTTGCGGACCGGAACGACACGTTAACTTGATCTTTAACTCATCATGGTATAACCACATTCCAATATCTATATATATGTACAAAAAATGTATGAGTTTTTCAAAAAAGTGCAGAAAAGTTATTGTGACAATGAGAAGGCCGGGCCGGACAGACACACAAACGGGCAGACGGATTGAAAACCTAAAGCCCCTTCTGCTTTTGTCGGTAGGGGACTGATAAAAACTGAAGTAAGTTTAAAATGTTTAAACCTTTCTGATATTAAAAGGTGTCACCAAAGCCTGGACGAGGACGCGGAAGAGGGTAGCGCCTGGCAGGAAAGAACAGTGTGAAAAGGAAAGCATCAGAATGTTCTAGATCATGACTGTCTTCTCCTTGTTTTGTCTATAAAGCGCGTTTATCCTAAAAAGCTAAGATATCGCACATATAAAAATGTTGATCACCATTATAAACTTAAAGTTAATGATTAGTACACAGAAACGATGGGCAAGAAGCAGAGGTACCAATGGGGCATCCGAATATCAAAAGTCCGAAAGGGCAGAGACAAAACCAGCAAACACCAACAAGAACGGGACAAAAACAGACAACACGCAAAACATGGAAACACAAAACAACCGAACATCAATCAACAACGCGAACTCTAGTCGAAACCAGAGTGAACTCAGGTGCTCCGGAAGAGTAAGCAGTTCCTGCCTGATAAAAGATTAAATAGATGTCCGTCTCTTAATACATTTGATTTAGTGAAAATTACGAAAATAAGTTCTAGTATATTATAAAAATAAAGTGAAACTTAAAAGAAAATAAACCATACGACAAATGCACACTGCTGCAAAATTTTGTATTTAGAAATTATCTTGCTTCTTAACAGTACCGTGCTTCCATCTCCATGCCATTACTCTATGCCATTACTCTAATTACAACGGCTATACGAATATAAAGCGAGGCCCTTATGACGTCGTGTTCCAATCGGGGACCATTGGTGAAGTTCTCTATGACAAGCCGTTTTTACATTTATTCCTCTTTATAGATATCTCATAAACTTTATCAGATATCTCATATACTTTATAAGATATCTCATAAAGTTTATAAGATATCTTATTTACTTTATAACATATCTTAAAAACTTTATGAGATATCTTATAAAAAATAATTTATAAGATATCTCATATACTTTATAAGATATCTTATAAACTTTATGAGATATCTTATAAATTTTATAAGATATCTTATTTACTATATAAGATATCTTTAAAAGAAAATGAGATATCTGCTAAAAACAATCTTAATAAGATATCTGATAAAGTTTATAAGATATCTCATAATGTTTATAGGATATCTTATAAAGTATATTAGATATCTTATAAATTATTTTTTATAAGATATCTTATAAAGTTTATAAGATATCTTATAAAGTTTATCAGATATCTTATAAAGTATATGAGATATCTTATAAATTTTATGAGATATCTTTAAAGAGGCCTTATAAAGATATAAGATATCTTATAAAGTTCATAAGATATCTCATATACTTTATAAGATATCTTATTAAATATATAAGATATCTCATATAAATGGGAGTTTATAAGATATCTTATAAAACATATGAGATATCTTATAAAACATATAAGATATCTCATAAAACATATAAGATATCTTATAAAACATATAAGATATCTCATAAAGTTTATTAGATATCTTATAAAGATTATGAGATATCTTATATAAAATAATTTATAAGATATCTTATAAAAGTTATAAGATATCTTATAAAAGTTATAAGATATCTTATAAAGTTTATAAGATATCTCGTAAACTTTATGAGATATCTTATAAAAAATAACTTATAAGATATCTCATAAAATATATAAGATATCTAATAAACTTTATGAGATATCTTATAAACTTTATAAGATATCTTATTAGTTTTATAAGATATCTTATAAGTTTTATAAGATATCTTATTAATTATTTTATATGAGATATCTAATAATCTTTATAAGATATCTTATAAACTTTATGAGATATCTTATATGTTTTATCAGATATCTTATTTGTTTTATAAGATATCTTATATGTTTTATAAGATATCTCATATGTTTTATAAGATATCTTATAAACTACCATTTATATGAGATATCTTATATATTTAATAAGATATCTTATAAAGTATACGAGATATCTTATAAATTTTATGAGATATCTTTAAAGAGGAATAAATATAAATATGGCGTGCCATAGTTCTCGTTTCATTCGTGTCGCCATCGTAAGATAAATGTAACCGACGACAATAAGAACGCAACACGAAATGATAAGATGCAATCACGAAGTCATTACGATACAAAAGATGGAATTACGAATACAACACGAAGATTAGCCTTCGCACGAACCTTCGGCAGTTTTTTAACATGTTAAAAAATTAGGAAGGCATCACGAAGTTGTTTCCGAACTTGGAATATTTCCGCCGATGGTGCTACGATGGTAAAAGATGGCAACACGAATAACGCGATTTGGATACGATCACCCCCGATTTAGAAAAAAATCATTATATCGTGTATCCATCGGGGACAAAATCGGGATAGTGTGACGTCAGCATAATAGAGTTTTTTTCTTCTGACATAAAACTTTTTTATTTTTCCTCAGTTGTAATCCCTTAAAAATTTAGATTTAGGTCATTCAATATCATTTTAACGACAGCAAAAAAAAAAGACTATCACTCACGAAAAATAGATTGTCCAGCACGAAACACGCAGCTTAAATACAGGCACAAACGGAGCATGTACAAATACACGCGAGATAAAAACACGGTAAATAAAAACGCCAAAAAAAACCGTTGCACGAATACAAACATTCACCAGCGCCATATTACAACAAAGCAGTGTCAAATACTCACAAAAGAGATAAAATCAAAGCGCTAAAGCGTTTAAAGGCAAGCGAAATATACAAGAACTATAATAGATTTATTCTCTGTAAAAGTATTTTGTTCAAAATGTTTGAGCGAAGAAAGGATCGTCATGCAGATGCCCTCAAATTTAAAGTTAATGAACACAACTGCACACACAAGACAGGTATCGTGTAAAAACGGTATCGATTGAAACACCCCTTCGATTAAAATGCACTCGTCCCAATGATGTGTATTTACTGATTTTATGAATGGTGAAGTTAGAATCTGAATCCATGCATTAACCAATCAAATGAGAGAAATATTTATACGAACCAATCAAGTAATAGATGAATACATAATGTATATTCTATCGCCTTTAACTAAAAAGTTCGTCATGTAAGATGCAAAGGAATAAATAAAACTTGTGCCGGTCATATAAAATGCCAATAACAATTGAGATTTATAGAAGTGTATATCATGTTAACAAATATTGAAAAGTAATATAGAAAATAAAGCATTTTATTCCAGACTGGATGCAGGAAAATCACTCCGTCTAGACAGAAAAAAAACGCGAAAATCATCACTACTCTATCGACTCCATAAGGCTTCGCTGGCGCTTGCCTAAAAATCAGGAGAATGAAAATGGCTAGCGAGATGTAAAAATTTACGCTATTAAGTAGATTAATCTGCTTTTTAATGAAGGGTTTCCATGACTTATTTATGAAAACGAATTATAAATGGGTGGTAGAAAATAGAAGATTTATTACTCAAAATAGTAGAAATTTTGATTTTTGAATAAAATATCTTGGATTTTGAAAAAGGAATTGTTACGGCATGGTATATTCGTTATGATAGTAGCATTGGAACCCTTCCCAATGAATAAACAAAGCGCTAAAGCGTTTAAAGGCAAGCGAAATATATAAGAACTATAATAGATTTATTCTCTGTAAAAGTATATTGTTCAAAATGTTTGCGAATTATTAATTTTGGTGAGCGAAGAAAGGATCGTCATGCAGGTGCCCTCAAATTTAAAGTTAATGAACACAACTGCACACAAGACAGGTATCGTGTAAAAACGGTATCGATTGAAACACCCCTTCGATTAAAATGCACTCGTCCCAATGATGTGTATTTACTGATTTTATGAATGGTGAAGCTAGAATCTGAATCCATGCATTAACCAATCAAATGAGAGAAATATTTATACGAACCAATCAAGTAATAGATGAATACATAATGTATATTCTATCGCCTTTAACTAAAAAGTTCGTCATGTAAGATGCAAAGGAATAAATAAAACTTGTGCCGGTCATATAAAATGCCAATAAAAATTGAGATTTATAGAAGTGTATATCATGTTAACAAATATTGAAAAGTAATATAGAAAATAAAGCATTTTATTCCAGACTGGATGCAGGAAAATCACTCCGTCTAGACAGAAAAAAAACGCGAAAATCATCACTACTCTATAGACTCCATAAGGCTTCGCTGGCGCTTGCCTAATAAACTATTCCAAAAATACGTAAATAATACATCGTGTGTGTGTCGACTATCAGCACCATTTCTGCCCACGTGACCATTTCTGCTGCACGATCTGATACAATGACTGAAATAAATCTGAAGGGGAACACAGGGCGTCGCCATTTTGATAGCTGAGAATCCGAATCTACATGAGTGAAAGTGAATGTACTTACATTACAAGTATTAGCTTTTAAGAAAAGCTTGCCTGACCTCAGTATATAATTATTACGTTTATTAATTTTCAAATAGATTTTTGATATTGGCACACTTCCCGCAATTGAGCATGGTAATTGGTATACTATAAGAAAAAAGAAACTGTACATGTGCGTTTACCTTGCTCCACAAAATCAATCAATTAATCATTCATTACCCTCTGACATCTTTCTCATGCATTAAGCTCAATAAATCAATTAATTATATCAATGAATTATATGTCAAATTAACACACTTGATAGCTGTTCCAGTTTAAATAGAAAACACCATCATAAACTTTAATTTACCCTTATGACCTTATTTTGTTAGCTGGCTGACCTTATCGTTGCATGCTGATGTGCATGCATGTTTACTTTATTACTTTCAACTGATAATATACACAAAACAAAATAATTATTCATTAATGATGTGAACAGTGATGCAAATTTAATTAAAAGAATAAAGAAATTTATTTACTTTGAAGTAAATAAATTTATTTATTCTTTTAATTAAATTTGCATCACTGTTCACATCATTAATGAATAATTATTTTGTTTTGTGTATATTATCAGTTGAAAGTAATAAAGTACTGGACAGTAGGGCAATTTGTTTGTAATATAATGACAAACATTAAACTTTAGCTAAGTAATTAACACAGACAATAAAAGCATGTGAATAAAAGTGATGCTGAGTAGCAAACCCATTTATCAAAAACCGGTTTAACAGTTCTTGTCAAATATCACTATGATTGTTACAGTGAATAATGTAAATTTGTGTGCAGGTATGGGTTCTGATTACACATCTTTTAGCCGTACCTTCCTGACAGCAAACATGGCGGCCTCCATGTAACAACTAAAGCAACAAAGTGAAAATATACACAATGCAAAGAGATTGTTCGCAAATATGGTAACGGCGAAAATAACGACAAACCTGTGTACGTACAAACATACGTTAAATGATAAAGTGGAATTGACAAATATACAGATTATGAATCCATGTCGAACAAGAGTGTAGTAAGAACATTAAACCTTCAACAACTTGCTGTCTTATTCAAAAGTTAACTTCTGTATTAATGTTATTCGACAATTAACCCGAAAAATACCTTCATTACTTTTCTTCACCAGGAGACGCATAAGGCTTTAAACAGAGATCTCCATTTGGTCTTTGGCCAATGTCTTTCCTTAACCCAAGAACTCGCGGGTGACAGCAGAATGGATCAAGCAATGTAAGCATTGCTATTATAGATCTTGATCCTGATTTTAAGGCGGATGTTGCTGCTCTTCCATATTTTATTAAACTGGTGGAAAGCTATGATTTCTGTAGTCTATTACTGATGTATTTAGGTGTTGCATTGTTCTAATTGCTTATTGTGCTTCATACATGTCATAAGTCGGCGAAGTTTTCCAATGTTATTATTGGTGGTGACTTAGTTCTATTTTTAATTATTTTTGAAGTCCAACTTATTTTTCTTTAAATTAATACAAAATGATATTCTAGTGAAAACAATGAAAATCGTCATTTTTTTGGGTGTATATTAATTTGGATCAACCCACGCGAATTAAGCCCACTGGCCAAAAATACTTACACATTGTACGTGTTTGTGTTTTCGTACAAAATGTTTTCTAAAGGAGTAGGGGCAATTAGGCCTGTTTTTGGCCTAAAATTTTACCGATATCTCAACCTTTGAATACTGTTGTCAGAGGCTGATAAAACATTTATTAGATGTCAAAAAATGAGAAACTAAATATATTTTTGAAGTACAAATGGTTGTTTTAGCGGAAAATAGGATATGAAACTGACCTTATTCAGAAAATCGCCAATGTACACCAATTTTCAGTATTTCTAAGATACATTTTGGACTAGAAAAGTATCTCCGCACACAAGAAACAACTGAATATTTTTACAGATTGTTAATATGGCTTATATAAACCTTCTCTAAAAGTATAAACTTGTTTCTCGTGTGCGGACAATGTTTTCAGGTCCGAAATATACATTAAAAACGACCAAAATTTCTCAATTTTTGTCATTTTGCTAAAATCAATAGAATTATGACGCCATTATGACGCTTCAATATCTAGTTTTTAAATATTTTGACATGTTTTCCTTTTAGGCAGAGTTAACCCTATATTCTGGCCAGAAATTGTCACTTATGCATAATTTTCATATTTTTAGGCTAAATTAGGGCCTTATCGCAACTACTCCTTTATGGCAAATTATGTGTTTTGTAATTCGTTTGAAAATGGGACAAGAAAGGTAAGGGGAAAGAAAGTGATTTTTTTCTGGATGGATAGCTTACCTATGATGTCATTGATTTTGGAAAGAATAAATTCTTTGAAGGACTCAATGAGCACAAACGCAAAATCAATTTTTACCATATCTGATGTTGTCAAAACATGACTGTATCTCCAGACAAAATACTTTAATATATAAATAACATAAATATCCACAAAACAGCGCTTCATTTCATGCATGGGTTTATCTAACTTTACCACCCCAGTTCTGTAGACTTGAATACTGACGGCAATATAATCTGGCCTCCAAAAATAATTCAATTGTTGTTCTAAATATGGTGTCAATCAACCCGAAAGAATCGTAAGAACTGATGATGATTCTTAACAATAGATTAGTTTCATTTTGTATTAACATCGAAACATTTGACTTTCCACACTGTATATATGCTGTATACCACTATTCCACGTTGCACAACTAAAAGCTGTTTTAAGAATTATTAACAAACCAAAGAACAGTATTTGTATTTCTAAACAAGTGTGGATTCTAATGCATATTGCCTAGCAAGCCGCTATGGACACAAAAAGCAAAGGTCTGCTTTAGTAACATAAAAAAGACGTTATTATTTCTAGGTCCTGCTAAGGTTTATTGTTGAATTCTATATGTAGCCTTTGCTGTACACATACTATAAAATCGATCTAAAATTAAGCCATGTCGATGAATCTAAGTCATGTAAGTGTTTATCCTAAACATTATTTGTTTTTAGATCCAGTATAAGCATTGTACTATTTCCTATTTAGTTTAAAATAACTGCATCAAAGTTTGGTTATGTTAGTGGAGAAAATAGGAAACTATTGCAGATAGAGAAAAGCTGTTGCTTGCTTAAACCTTCAGCTCATCGAGCTGTACAAAAGTCTCCATTGGATCAAAGATGTCACAGTCTGTTGTTCATATATACTTTTAAATCAGCTTAATGTTAAAGTTTAAAAAGGTTTCAATCTTCAAATTATTCTGAGAACAAAAGCTACCAACGGGATTCTGGGAATACCGAAGAAGAAAATCAAACATATATTTTGCGCCTAGAAATTTTTATAATTTTCGTTTTATAATATTATTATTTTCAACATTTAGTTGCATTCCAAGCATGCGGAGATGTAAAAAAAATTGTACATTGTTATTTTGACTTTTTTTCCAAGTGTGACCAAAAACAGTCAGGGGACTGACACATTCAAGTCAGAAATCATTTGACTTAATAAAGTAAAAAAGTTTAGACTTGTAGCAGTCATTTCATAGAAATGACACATTTAAGTCAGAAAAGTTCAGACCTGTTAAAGTCAAAAAGTTTTGATGCCACATGTTCAAAGGAGTCCTTTAATTTTAATATGATCAGTATTCTCTATAATTTTCTGCTCTCACCTTTTCAAAATAATATTTTGTTTCCTTGGTCATTGTTGGTATTGATGACACTTGTTCATTAGAAAGTAAGTAATATTTTTCATATTAAATTATGGTTTCCGATTTTTGAGAGAGTAGTGATTATTTTTCTATTCAATGTGCATGAAAATACTATTCATTCCAGGTGAAAATGTTTTGGCGCTTGACCTCATTGGCTGGGCGCGTGGCTTTTTATGCATGTAAATTATTTGACTTCAAGAAGTCAGAAAATGTTTAATACATATTTATCATGTGACTTGTCTAAGTCGGATGAAAAAGGAAGACAACTCTTTTTTGCACTATAAATGACTTGTATAGGTCAGACAAGAATTGACTTGCTAATGTCAGTCCCCTGACTGAAAAAGGAAACTGGACTCATCCTCTTTTGTATTTTTAGTCTTGGGCCAATGCAAGACGGCAAGCAGTGACTTATGGTCATGCTGAAGACTGTTGGCTGTTTTCCATTGTGATTTTTAAAATTCACGTTTCTTTATGTTGGTTGTGTGGCGTACAATTATTCCACATCTAATTATCGTCTACTTTAATGGTTATCATTTGTCAGATCAGCCTATGATTTTGAAGTATATAATATTATATGAAATAAGTTTAAACCCAATTGTAGATCTCTTCATGAACATTTGCAATGTACATGTATGCCTTTAAATTTTTTACGTGTAATAGCAATAAATTATATTTATAACACAAACGGGGCCAGATCCAGAAATTTTTGAAAGGGGTTGGTCCACATAAATTCCGCTGTGGACGAAGGACGAAAAGGCGGTGGTTCTAGACGTTACTTGCGAAATTTTTGTCGGGAAGGAGGAAAATTCCAATCTCGGACCCCCCCCCCCCATGGATCCGCCACTGCTCAAATATTTTTGATTGTCACCTATTCAAAGATTGTCCCTTCCTTTATGATATAGACTAAAGCAAACTTATACACGAACGTTGCAATCCATGTTCCGCACACAGGGGCTTGGATTCTGGTCATTTATATTGACTTTTAAGTCGCCCCCCCCTACTCTATAATCCAAGCCCCTGTGGTTTTGCACAGTTAAAATTATTTTCTGACACGTTTGTAGTTGTGGCGACATTGGTCTCTGTGTGGTGAATCGACAAAATTATCAAGCATTGATAACATTTTCGAACAACCAAACTTGTGACAAATAAGTTTATTTTTCCGGATCCCGCAATAGCTTTGTGAGAAATAGATAAAATTAATTATCCTTATTAAAATGACCTAGATCAAGACAGACGAATGACCCAATGTGGCTATTTTGTCATTTTCTAAAAATCAATAAAATGCTTGAATTGTGTGTGTCTGATTGACCTATTTTGCATAAGCACTATTTCTGTCTGTGATAATAAACTTTATTCAATGAATTAATATTTTGCAGCCAAAAATTTATAAGAAAGTACGCTTAAACATGCACAACCTGATAAAGTGACTACGCCATGTACGCTACATGATCTAGTTGAATCGCATTGTTGCTTTAAAACACCGCCACATAAAAGCATGAAAAACGAAGATGCTGTGTACAACTTTTTTGCAAGATTTAACTTATTTTTGGTGTCCGAATAGTATTTTTGTCCCTTAAACTTTATTCAATTAAGTAAATTTTCGCAATCCAAAATCAAATATCCATTACGCTAAAGCTACGCAAGATATGCTACACTGACTAAAATATAATCCGAAGCGGAACACATAATCTACTGGTCGCGGCCATATTGTCTTATATTCTTGATGGAAATCCGAAGAATGAGAATCCGAATATAGCCCCCGAGTGAAAAGTGAAAGTATGTACATTGCAAAGAGCTTTTGTAAATATAGAAACGACGGAAACAAACGACCTAATTGGGGTATCGCTGCCTTTTTCTAGAGAAAAAAATCACTGGGTCGATAACCGCTGCTGGTGAACCAGAGTTCCCCGAGTGATCCTGGTCGTTAAATTTGTCTGACCAAAACTCCTATAAGAGGTCATCTTACAACTTCGACCAAATGGAGACGTAATGCGGGATTTTTGATTCGTCGTAAAACATGGCCGCTGTGGCAAAATAACTTAAAATGGCCACAGAAAGCAACATTCTGGCATAGGGTAGAAGTTATCAGCACCTCCATATCTACATACTCTAAATTTTTGAAGAAGATCCAACAAGCCAGGAGTTACTGCCTTTTTCCTGGATTTTTTTATGAAATTTGCACTTATGAAGTTCAATATCTTAAAAACCATACAAGACATTTGAAAAATTTAAATTGCATATTGTCATGATCATGATTTTTTTCATAAAATATTCCACAGTGATTGAGTTTGGTGAACTGATTCTGACGGCCTGTTGCCCAATCTATCATTCTGTCGATCAACCAGGCAAAGCATTCATCGATTTGAAAATGGAGCGCCTATATATCATATCATAATGTCTAACAAATTAAATGCATTTTGCAAATTTTAGAATTTTTAAAATTAAATATGAAAACATATTAATTCTTTAATTAATGTATTTGTGAAAATTGGTTAAATTTTAAGTGGGGTGCGCAGCATATGATTTAAGACAACTGATGTGTATGTGGCTCATTCGTGTTAATTCTTAAAAAATCATCTAAACGCCTTTTTTAATAAAGATGCAATACTGAAAATATGGCTTAAGGTAGATGGGGTGTCTAAAAAGTTATCCATAGATTTTTTTTGAATTTTGACTATAGTTAGTCCTAGACTGGTACTTTAAATCTCGATAATAAAATTAAAACTTCACCACGAGAAATTTTGTAGAAACGACTTAGAAAAATGGATGATTTCAGTACTTTTTATATAGGATCATTAGGGAAAATTCAAATTTCTTTTACCTAAAAAATTCACTCCATAGATTTTTCTTTAAATTTGTGAAAATCTTTGTTTTCGATGGATTTTTAAATAAACATAATAAAAAAATAAAGTTCACCATCAAAATTTTTGAAGATGTGAAATATGTTATTTTTCTCTATTATTTCTCTACAAATTATCTCCCCTTAAAAAGTACGGGAAAATATTGAAATTCGTCAAGAAGGTTTATTTAATCCTATTTTATTATGTTGTAATTACCAATTTTGATGTTTACTTAGCCAAATAGAAATCAATTAGAATAACAAGCATTAAATATTCTACAGCTTTGATAGATGTGCAAAAAAGATGCTCAGTGATAGAAATCCCATCTACCTTAATAAAGCCTTCCGCTCTGTTGAGATCTCATGATTACTTTATTATTCAATATAAAAAGGAGAATGAGAGAGGATATCAATTTCAAATGCAACATGACAGAAATTTTACGGTAAGATAAAATGAATTTACAGAAGGTACATCACGATTAGAAATCACATTAATTCATGTTGCTTAACATGTTAAAGGAAACACATTGACTAGCTTGGCACCTGCACCCCTTACCAAGTTTTGAAATTTAAGTTCAACCGATCGTAGAGGAGTCTTTGTTAGCGTAGTGGAATCGTACCGAGCGTAGTACAAGCGTAGTGAAAGCGTAACACGATCGTAGTGATCGTAGAAGATGCGTAGAAAGGTCTTGGTCGTGGTATAATCGTAGTAGTGTCGTAGCAAAGTCGCTGTTGCAACGTACTGCACTCGTGTTGGTCGTAGTAGCATCGTACTTGATTTGACAATTGAAAATAAATTCCCCTCGAACTATCGTACTGTGGTCGTAGCTCTGTCGTACTCGTAGTCACACTGACTACGTTTTAACACAATCTTCGCGACTCTACTACGATCTTTAAGATCGTGAAGGTCGTGGAGAGCGTAGTAAGATCGTGGTCAGTGTGATGGGGGCTTTATTTCATTAGCTTTATATATTTGGATTTCGTTTGGCTTTATGCATTAAATATCTATTGAATTGTGGATTTCCTTTGTTTGGATTCTAGTGCTGGTAATGAGGAATAATTTTCCGAAATGGCCATACAGCTCATAAAATCAATTACAATTGGAGTTAACAATTGGAATATGTGCTGTGGTCTCATGTTCATTAACTCCATACCCTTTCTTAAATTATTTATTACAGGAGTTTGTCTATTATGCCGTGTGGACTTAGTAGAACACTTCCTCGTGTTTCAGATGTATGCTCTTTATTTTTATTTAAACCACTATATAAATTAATGTAAATTCTAAAACCTAAGATTAAACTCCCTCCATCGTAGTTTTGCCTTTAGCTATATATATTTGGATTTCGTTTGACTTTGTGCATTTTGAACATCTTTTGAATTGTGAATTTCCTTTGTTTGGGTTCTAGTGCTGCTGATTAGGAATAATTTTCCGAAATTGCCATCATCTCATAAAAATAAATTGCAGTTGGAGTTAACATATGTGTTGTGGTCTCATGTTTATTTACTCCATATCCTTTCTTAAATTATATATAATGGTCATTTAGACATTGAAGGGACCTTGACTTCTATAAAAGGTAAATAAAAAGCTTCCATCATTTTGAATTTTTGTAGGGCTTAACTAACTACTCGGTATTGAACTCAAAGTTTTTTCTCTAACTTTAACGGTTTACTATATGATGGGGAAAGGTTGTGAAAATGGACAATTTTAACGCTCTAAGGGGAATAACTACTAAAAGTAAGGGTCCTATTACAGATTTTGTTGATCTTTATGTGCTTAACATTATGCAATTTAAATTTCTCAAGTATCTTTAATAGTTTTGAGATATTGAGCTTAATAAGTACATTTTTTATAAATCATTAAAAAGGGCAACAACTCCTACATGGGTTGTTACATCTTCTTCCAAATTTCAGGGTAGGTAGATCTTGAGGTGTTGAACGATTTTGCTTCCATCAGAATTTTGATATCTGTCACCATTTTTTAGCTATCTCTGATGCGTAAACAAAAATAAAACGAAAAGGATGCAGTGATATTAAGCAAACCTCTTATCTGATTGCCATTAGCTTATAATGTATAACTAAGGGGGGAAATGAAAACTCAAAAGTCTTTGTAAGGTTTGGCATTATTGGGCCTCAGCTTTAATAAGGATTGACAATAATAAGTATGAATGATTTCTCATATATCATAATATATCATATAAATCTAGATAATCAATAAATAATCAATAATAAATTCCACCGTGGGATGCACAGGTGGTAAATGGCAACCAGAAATCAATACAAATACAAATGCAGAATAATTTGGCGTCACCGCGGGATACACGGATGAATAATATTTTAAAAGACCGAAAGTGCCATTCTCTGTAAGAATCAGGCAATGGGTGAATCATGATTAAAAAAACACACGAGTTTGACTACAAAATACTGTTCAAAATGCTTAAAAAGTAACAAAAATGCATTGACACTTTTTTTAAAAGTTAGTAATTTGAGATATATTTTGGTTGAAATACATATAAAATTTGAATCTAAGGGAGATAACTCTGTCAAGTCACACTAAATTCCTATCATTTTAACAGAATTTTTTCTCCATCCTCTGACAATCGAGACAACAACTTATGTTTGTTTCTTCATTAGAAGGCTATTTTGAATGACAATTTATTGTCAAAACCATGTGTTTAATTTTGCCTGATTCTTACAGAGAACTGCACTTAAATCAATTCACGGAAAGACTAAACGCTGATAATTTTCCTCATTCAACAAGTAAACAGCTGAAAGTTCTTGCGTTGTTCAGAATACGGCACACTTCATGTTGTGGGTTAATTTTATAAGTTGTTATTCCAAGCGGTTCAGACGTTATATACCTTCTTAAAAAAATAACAACTTCTAGCGGTTTGAAATGCACTCCATCTCTGTAATATAGTTCTTACTATGATTTCCATTTGATTGGTTGATTGATTGATCCATATGATTAATTAGTGGATTGATTGATTGATGTTGCTCGTCCAGGCAAATCTAGCAGCATATATCTGTACGCGATTGCTTGATCGGTAAAATGTACGAATTCTCGTACTTTATTAGAGCTTTCCACTTCTACCGGCTGAATCCTCTGAGAAAAGATTTGACACTTCAATCCAAAGAAGCCTGCTCCCCAATTTATCGAGCTCGTGCCAGCTAAATTACAAATACCAAATCGCGGGTATAAACGGTTAATTTTGATATGCTATATATCGATATTTCAAGGAGTAACCTCTCATCAGTAGCATTTAAACCAAAACATTGGAAGGTCAAAATCCAAAACAATTGAAAACGAAAAGTACTCAAAACCAAAACGTTCGAAAAAGGAAGCCAAATCCAGCACCGAGGATATCGACCATGTGCATTACAAGGAAAGAAATCTGGTGTTTTCATCAATTTTGAATTTAACAATCGGAAATTTCAGCAACAATATATTAGAAATTTTATGGTAATTCGTGTCAGACAAGTCTGACTACCAGGCTTGTGATTACCCTCGGGGACCTCTGGTCCACCAGCAGCGGTTATCGCCCAGCGGTTTCAAAATTACAAATACCAAATCGCGGGTATAAACGGTTAATTTTGATATGCTATATATCGATATTTCAAGGAGTAACCTCTCATCAGTAGCATTTAAACCAAAACATTGGAAGGTCAAAATCCAAAACAATTGAAAACGAAAAGTACTCAAAACCAAAACGTTCGAAAAAGGAAGCCAAATCCAGCACCGAGGATATCGACCATGTGCATTACAAGGAAGGAAATCTGGTGTTTTTCATGAAATCATAGGCCATGGATACTTCCACCAATGTTCTTGCATCTGAAAGTGTAAATTCTAATCCCCGGCAGAATCATATTCTAAATAAAATAACTTTTTATCTTAAAAACATGTGACTTTATATAGTTAGAAATAATTAAAGTTCACCGAAAAAGACACTTAAAGTAATTAAATAATGTTGTAACAATATTTTAATTATAACAACCAAGTATAGTAAATTAGTTTATCTTATTTCTCCTAAAAATATTTTTTTAAGTGCGATAGTATTACCATACTCTCTTAAATCGTTAAATATCAGTCTTTATGCAGAAGTTTATAGAACATAGAGTTATTTGCACAAAAAAACCTGTAAGTTACTCCTATTTTTAGCCATGGCGGCCATGTTTTTTTTTACGAATCTTAAATCTAGTATTGTAGCACATACACCAATAAACAAGTTTGGTTGCAATTTGACTTATGGTGTCAGAGGAGTTAATGTTTGAAAAAGTTTACGGACGACGGACGGGCGTCGGGTCATGTGACCTAAAGAGCTTTCAATTGCTCTTCTTCTTCTTTTTTTGGTATACTGTTATCCATCACAAGTTGATGATCACTAACAGTTAGCAGTTGCATGCGTGGGCAAAAATGTTTAATTTAGAACTTTATTAAAAAATCTCAGAACATTGTGACAACATATTTACAATTTGTGCCAAATAAATTAATATATATATTTTTTTTTTAGTTTACTATCTTTTGTATATATTATATATTTTTTTAGATTTTAATTATCTTTTTGCTAGAATATTACCCAACACATTACTGCATTACGATAAACCATATTGTCAGATGACCCATGATTAAACTTATGATACTTTCAATGTCATATATTATTGTCTATTAGCTTATAGATGAGGGATTTAATAAGTCAGAAGGATTGAAGCTCCTGGAGCCTCTTGTTAAATATATTCATTCATTGCGTATTTTTTTTTTTATATTCTTACACAGACGCAGTTTGAAATCTATTGATCGTGGTAACAAATCTTTGAAAAATGGATGCCCAAGTTACGAAAGACAAAATACCAACAGCAGAGGCATTACGGATTCCTATCGACTCATCTAAAAGTCAAAACATCAATCCTGGCTCAAGACCTTCAGCAGAGGTCTTTCGTATTCCAATTAATTCACCTATAAGTCAAAATCGCAATCATGGTTCAAGACCCTCAGCAGAGGCCTTTCGTATTCCTATCGGCCCACCTGAAAGTCCAAATATCAATCCTGGTTCCTTGCGGCCTGATGTACCACTTAAGGACAGGGCAGAGAGGACAAGATTTGAAGGTAAAAATATAATATTTGTTTGAATGTAGATGTCATAAGTAAACGTGCACAGCACTGACATATATACAATACTAACATAGAGATCGGTATGACAGCAGCGATTTCTTTATTCCATTACTCATTTAGCTTTCCAGTGTCTATTTTAAATTAATTCTCTTCTTCCCTAGTAAATTTAGAAATGCTGTACTGGGTCATTCGTTTTCACACAATTCTCAAAAGGGATCGTAAACTAATATATATATTTTTTAATATAAATTTGTGTTTTTTCTTGAATTTCATTTTTCATTTATTTAATCTTTACAAAAAGTTTGTGTGTCAAAATGATTGAACATAAGGATAAAGAATATATAAAACTTATTTAAATCCTACTGAATCAATTTTCCAAATTTTAAAAGGTGTATGCTAGCTATGTCGACGAAAAAGGTTTTGGGTGTTCTTTAACTGTGTTACTTTTGATAAAGATGATTTAATTTGGGTTTTCTTGAATATAAACATTTTGCTAAAGGATTTCTTATAGTCGCTTTTCCAAATGAAATTTTTGCGAGTGCACCGATACATATATACATATACCGATACGTATATACTTATTGACATTAAATGGATACGAGGGAAAAAGGTAGAGATTTTTTCCTAGAGGTGCAACAATAGCTTCTAGAATACCTAATGAGTAAGTGATTTATGCGACAAACATGAGCAAAATATATCAACACAAATGAATTTAAACAATGTACGTAAATGATCGAGTGAAGGCGGGTTTATTGACGTTGGGTCGAGGGGTAATAGTTGGAAACCATTTACCAGTCAAATAGTTCAACACTTGCAAACAGTAAAAATAGTGAAATTGTATATGCAATGGTTAAAAGAAAAAAATTACGAGATATACTAACGCCAATTATCTAACAACTAATTTCTAACTGCTTAAAAATACAAATACCAAAACGGATATAAAACAGTTAATTTGGTTATGCTGTATATCGATATTTCAAGTAGTAACCTCTCATCAGCATCATTGGAATCAAAACATTGGAAGATCAAAAGGTCAAAAACCTAAAGTATTGCGTGAAAAGTACTCAAAGCCAAAAAGTTCTAACAGGGAAGACAAATCAAGCATCGAGGAACAAGGAAATAAACCTGTTATTTTAAATAATTTTGAATTTAACAATCAGGCATTTCAATAACAAACAAAATTAGAAATTGAACTGTTATTTCGTATCAGACAAGTCTGACAACCAGGCTTGTGATTACCCACGGGGACCTCTGGTCCACCAGCAGTGGTTATCGACCCGTTGATTTCAAAATATAATTCCAAAAACGGGCATAAAATGGTTAATAATTTAGGTTCCATTTCGGGAATCGGCATGTTTTGATTTTAATGTTCAATGCTTTTCATTTTCAAAAACGTTTGCTGGTTTTTAATTTGTGTTGCGCGCGTAAGACGTAGCAAAATTTATCGAAAATGACTTTGTTGTAATTTGTTTTAAAAGAAGTTTTAATTAATATGTTTTCTATGTTTCTTTCTTAGAGTTTTTGGTTCTTAAGTTTTAAATTCAAGAAATGGAAATTATAAATGAATATTAAAACAAAAAGGAAAGAAAAATCATTATTTACTTCGGCAAGAAGCATCTGATAATACTTTTGTATTATTGTTCTTTTCCTTCAGAAAATGCTCTCAATGATAGTACTGATTCTGAATCTGATGCACGACCAGGAAACAGAACAGCGAGCACAAGATTTGAAGGTAAATGTGTAATGAAATAACTTAAATGGATTCATAGTTCCCACACTGAAGCACAGCCCTTACTAAAAGACCTATTGTATGATGATTATAAATATTGTATAGTGCATGAGTAAAACTTAGTCAAGGTTTGATTTATTTTGGAAGAGACCTCCTGTGGGATGAAAGAGCTGAAAGAAGTCAAGATTTTTTGTGAAGAAACCTGCCACACAATAACTAGATACATGTACTGCATAATTCTAAATTGTAAACTTAAAGCAAAGAAACTGTTACATTTGTAAGATATCCAAAACATAACACGACCTCATGATTTAATGAACTTGGGAGTACCTATGCTTAATCTTCCTTTAAAATGTAAAGCAATAGATGATGATGATGATCTCCCTGATGAGTTAGAATTATCATCTTTAGAATAGAGATAATCTTTTTGTATGAAGAAAAAAATCTTTGTATAAAAGATTTACCTATTGAAAAATTCACATTCATTTGACAAAATAGCTTAAATATGGTATTTACCATACATGTATACAAGAAATGTGCGAAATGACTGTTAAAGAATCGTTAAAACTTGAAAGTTAAAGATTTAAACAATTTCTCTAAGAGTAAGATGTTTTTTTCCTTCATTAAAGATTACCTACCTATGACAAAGAAGGTGTGAGTTTAACTGATATCACCTGTCATTAAGCAGATTCAACAATTGGATTAAGTATTATAGGTTCTCCAAAGTTCATTGACACTGTATGGAAAGAGCGAAAGGGAAAAACGGTTGATTTCTGTGCCCCGATGTAGTTTATTGCTGTGCTCAAAATGAAATCGTCTGTTTTTTCTGCCTTTTTACTTAATTATTGAATAATTACATATGCTGCATTGTCGGTGATTTCAACATTAGATAGTATCGATTTAGTTTATTCAAGTTTTACTTGCATTTTTATGTCATAAGCTATTTTGATCACAAAAAGTCATCAATTTTTAAATAAAACACGTTTTTTTTTGGAAAAATTACATAAATAAAACACTTGCAGATGAAATTAAAGTGAACAAAAAAACTGTTCATCGTGTATTTAAGTATATCTAGAACTCTATTGTTGATAAATAAAGTTTAATTATGCAAAGGTTCAAGACAGATCGATGACATAAGAGTAGGTGTTAAAATTTGCACCGCGAATGTATATTTCTGTGCTGATTTTCTACATGCGAATGGATATTTCAGAGCCCGCGGAAGTTTATTTGTGTGGTTGCGAATGTTTCGTTCTGAGTTATAAATACTTGGCCATAGATCAAATAATGGAAATATAACTTTCGTTCTAACTCTAAACCAGGGGACAGGTTAATGAAGCTGTCCTAAGCTGTATCCTTAACAATGTCTTATGACTTAAAATGGGATGTAGAAAGGATTATCCTTAGGCGCGTCCAAGGATGTAAAAGGAAAACATGCTAGGATAGCCTTAAATAGGACCATCCTTATACGAATAATCCTGAATAGCCATATGTCATACATTTACGCCGATGTGAAGGCGTTTGAAAAAAACTTGAAGTTTTTGTTTTTCATTTTCAAATGCAAAATAGATTTAAGCATTTTTATTGCATTGCCTTTGTTTTTTTTTGAGAATAAAAATAATGTATTGCAATATCATTACATTTCTTCATTCATTTTTGTTCTGCGCATTGCACTTATCACTTATACCAAAAGTAAATCCATAGGTTTGGGAAGCAAATATCCACATGAACTGTTAAATGTTAATTTCAAAAGTCCACTACTACATATATTAGAATATCGTCAAAATGTAACTGGTAAAACGCCAATATATGGGTCACTATTGGTAAAATTTAATCAATGGCAAAAATATCTTAGTTTGCTAAATGTAGAAAGTAAAATATCAAAAATGAAAGTTGGGCCACATACAACCCTAATTCAAGGGGATAAAACCTATTTAAGACACTTTTTTTAAATTTAAAGTCACAATTATGGTCCTAGGACAACAATTTTTACAACCTTAATTACGGACCAAATTTAGGACGTGCCATTTTTTAGGATGCCTTCAATAACACGACTTAGGACCGAGACATGTCCAAAGACCATCCTCAGACATGTCCTAATCCAGCCTAAGACACCTTCGTTAACACGGCCCCAGCATAATTTTAAAACAAGTCATCATTTACAACTCCTGTCTAAACCATCTAATGTTTTACTTATTCTATAAATTACAATAAAGAAAGAATGTGTCCATGGGACACGGATGCCCCCGCTGGCCCCAAACAGGAAGCAGATTTTTGACGGGTCTGAAAATCGCTTAGGACATATAGTTTGTCATACTGATCCATCCTACCAAGTTACAAAACATTCTGATATACAGTTCCTGAGAAAAGCTTGACGGAAATGTTCATATCATGTTCACATATTTTCACATTGGCGTAAGTCCCAAACAGGAAGTAGATGTCCGAAAGGTCTCAAAATCGCTAAGGACGTATAGTTTGTCATACTGAACCATCCTACCAAGTTTCAAAACATTCTCATGTAAGGTTCTTGAGAAAAGCTTGGCGGAAATTTTCATAGTCATGTTCACATATTTTAACATTGGCCTAAGTCCCAAACAGGAAGTAGATGTCCGACAGGTCTCAAAATCGCTTAGGACGTATGGTTTGTCATATTCAACCATCCTATCAAGTTTCAAATCATTCTCATGACGGACATGAGTAAAACTTTATGCCCCCGAAAAGTAACCAAACGAAACGGAGCGGAACAAAAACGATATCGGTAAAGAAGGAAACGTAAACAGTAAAATAAGCAACCGAAATCTGTAAAGAAAGAAAACTGAATCGATTTTAGCCGACACAAGTCGTTTTTCTTAATTTACCGATTTCGTTTTCTCTTCGCCTCGTTTTGTTTCATTTCGTTTCTCAGTTTAACAGTACCCAGTTTACCAAAAGTAAATATTTATGATGGACAATACTTAATCAACACCAATAATTGAAATAAGATTATTTTATAGAAAACTGCAAAACATTGAGTTTTTATGTGGGTAAAGGTAAGTTTTAGATAGTATATTTTTAATATGTGTACTTTTTATTCAATGTAAAAAATTGCGAAATTGATAGGTTCTATGTCTTTAAAAAATACTTTTGTGGACAATGAATTGCATTAACAGAATAATAGCTACGTATCTGATATTTGGTACACAGATAGTTGAGGTTTGGGTATACGCAACTGTCACCATGTCGTGTGACCCTGACCCCATTTTCTTGCTCCAGTGACTCTGTGATTTTTTTCATGTTGTTTACGTCTTTGCAAAAAAATTGTGGCATCTGATATTTGGTATACAGACAGTTGGTGTTATGATCTATGCAACTGTTACCGTGTCATGTGACCCTGATCCCGTTTTCACTCTCCAGTGACTTTGTGAACTAAGATTTTTTTTCATGTTGTAAACGTCTTTGCAAAAGTTTTGTGAAAAATTAATTACTCAAAAAGTATAAAAGCTAGGCATCTGGTATTTGCATTGATATACAGACTTTTGAGGTTATAGTAAACGCAACTGTCACCATATATTCTATATTGGTTTTTTTTTGTGTTCAGACTTTTGTTATGAGTCTATTTCTCAATAACTATGATTCCTAGAATCACTTTTGTTGGTCCACAGAAAAATGTTGAGAATTAATGAAAAAATAGTTGAATAACTAGGTATTCCGATTGAGCCAGCAGGCGGGATATACTTAAGTGTTATTTCGTGTTAAAGTTTAAGGTCGCTCGACCGATAGTGGTTATGTTCTAGCCAATCAAAATGGCTCCCAGAAAATGTTCAAAATACTCGATACATGCATACACATGCAAGTATACACCATTAAATGATCTACTCTATTATTATTGTTAACAGTATTTGTATAACACATTAACTAATTTAAAATCACTCTAAGCGCTTAACATGCACTAAAACATCTATATACGATATGAATATACACATATATCTTAAATCCATACAAAAATGGTAAATAGTAGATTAGAAAAAAAAACACTTAATAGGTAAAAATTACTTCAATGCAAAAATGCATGACTACTGAAAATGAAAAAAAAAATTACAAAACATTTAAAAAACAAATGAAAGTAATAGCGAGCACAGCTCGCAAGCGGAGAGCTCTTCGGTATTTGTTTCCGCGAGAAATTTGCTAATGCTGATTTAGATTTTTGATGGTCCGGAAAGGGTTATTATTTTTACAGGGCCGGAGTGAATTTCAAAATAATTTATAAGAAAAGAAATAATGCTTAAAAAATAATAAATTGCGCTTTTTACAAGAAAATAATATTCTTGAACTAATAAATACACATAAGCTGCTCGTTTCGTCTTGGTTATATGCACGTACGAAACTAACGTGTCTCGAAGCTTAATCGCCCCATACTATCTCGCCCCAAAATAAGCAAATGGAAATATTGGAAATTGAATGATAGCGATAGCCCTGAATGTCGACATTTAGAACAAAATAGGAATAAAAAATATAAACTTGGCCAAACGTAGTCCCTTTTAGCTATGCTCGCATTTAGGCAATGCCTACTCCATATTATTCAAGATAAAGTACTGAACTTTAAATGTAGTAAAGCTAAAAGAAAAGTTGAATTGCGCGTGGAAAAACCCATATGTCACTAAAATATCCATAAGCAACACAACGTTTGTCAACATAAAACCTTATAAATACAAATGACAACAAAGTTCCAGACAATAAATTTTGCTACGCCTGACGCGCGTTTCGTCTATTCAAGACTCATCAGAGGCGCTCTACCAAAAACATTGAAAATGCCAAACACTGTATGAATATGAAGAGCATAGAACAGTATAAACAAAAACACCAAACTGGGGAACCAAACCATTACTAAGATATTCAACCTATGTCTGGGATAGGAAGAACCTAAGGGTTTAGACAATTTTGAAATTTAGACGGATAATTTAAAGCTTTGATGTATTCTCCAACTTAAAAGTGTTGGTGCCGAAGTGGGCTAACCTCGGGGAATTTAAACTCCACCAGCAGTGCTAACCTTCATGTGTGTTCGAAATGCAAATGACAACAAAGTTCCAGACAATAAATTTTGCTACGCCTGACGCGCGTTTCGTCTTTTCAAGACTCATCAGAGGCGCTCTACCAAAAACATTGAAAATGCCAAACACTGTATGAATATGAAGAGCATAGAACAGGATAACCAAAAACACCAAACTGGGGAACCAAACCATTACTAAGATATTCATCCTATGTCTGGGGTAGGAAGAACCTTAGGGTTTAGACAATTTTGAAATTTAGACGGATAATTTAAAGCTTTGATGTATTCTCCAACTCAAAAGTGTTGGTCTATGATATACTAATCTAAAAAAGTAGTACTCTAACTTTCCTAGTTCTTTCATACCTTTGAAAAAAATTGTTTCAATAAGCAAACAGAAAATATTTTGAACAAAGTGGTAAACTAATAAGAAAGGAACAAGTGTGTAGCCAAGAATAAGATACCACAATCCCCCTAGGTGGGTAAAAACAGGACCATGAGCATTTTGTTGCATGCTAATTTGTTCTTTGGTAATTGAGACTTTTTAAAAATCTGGGCAATTTGATATATTCTTAATTTCCAAACAATTTCTTGTTTAAGAACACTTCAAAGCAATGAAATTCTCATGAGAATTTCAAAATTGTCAAAGATCTTAGATTTCTTATATCCCATGCTAAGGTTTTTCTTAGTTATGATTTGGGTTCCAAATCGACATATATTGGTTTATTGATCAATGCTCTTCATATTATTTGAAACTGTGTTGTACCTTTTTTCAAACACCTGTGACGATCACCACTGCTGGTGGAGTTTTAATTTCCCGAGGTTAGCCAGCTTCGGTACCAATACTGTTGTGTTGGAGAACACATCAAAATCATCTATTTAAATTTTAAATTTAAATTGTAAAATTTTCTATACTCTAAGGTTCGACCTACCCCCAGACAAATTTTGATGCTTTTAGTTATAATTTGGTTCCCCAATTCGGTATGTTTTTGTTGTATATTATTCTGTTATCTTCATACTCAAAGAAATTTTTTTTTCTCTCAATATTTTGGGTCTGGGACCTCTTATTAGTCTTGAATAGATGAAACGCGCATCAGGCGTAACAGAATTTATTGTCTGGATCTTTGTTGTAATTTAATTTTGTATTATTATTATTCATATACTGTTTTTAATTCTCTATATTTTGGGAAGAGCGCCTTTGATGAGTCTTGGATAGACGAAACGTGCACTAGGCGTACACAAATTTATTGCCTGGAAAAATGTTGTAATTGTTTAAAAGAAGTCTACAAGGGTTCCTAGGTTTCATTCATAGAGTTAGAGGGTGGTTGTTTCTAAGTTTTGAACCCAATAAATGAACATGTTTTAAAAATAACAGAAAAACTAATCATTTTGGCAAGGTGTAACTAATAATACTACTTTTTGTTATTTCATTTTCAGGAAATGCGTTAAATGATTTTGCTGGTAACGGACCCGATGCCAGACAAGAAAACAGAACACCGAGAGCAAGATTTGAAGGTAAATATGTTCGCAATGAAATATCTCTATTAGACAAATTTAATGGGTTCACCGTTCCTGAAGCAAAGTCATTCAACACAACTTAAATAAGGGTCCAAGAAGAAAATGACAACCGAACTTCTAATGTCGTTTTGTGTGATAAAAGATTAGTTTCATAGATTTATCAATTGTCTATATATTATATTTAACACATATATATTGTTGTAAAATAGTGACAGTTTAAACTGTATAATGCAAGAGCTGATCTGTAGTCAAGATTGACTTTATTTCAGAATAGATCTACATAACAATAAGATACATGATAATGCAAGAATTGAACTTAGTCATAATTTCTTTAGAAACTCGTAAAAAAATATCAAAAGAAGCAAAGTCATTGCATCTTCAATTGTACAGTATATAATAATTGTGTAGCAGGTCTCTTCACAATAAAAATCAATTGGCTTTGTCTTTTCCATTTCGGATTTTGAAATTTATATGAATCATTGGTACTACTTCTTCTTATTCATATTGATCATTTTTAGCACACCTCACGTAAATGAGGGGGGCTTATTTAATACCTCGGACGGGGGCATCGGTATCGGCGTCCGCATCCACTAACAGAATAATAGAGATCCATACCAAATTACTGACAAATGCTACAATAACCATATTGGTATGACAGATGCACGTAATGACACGTGGTACAATCTTGTCACATTAAGCTCTGGTCTACATTTTCCACATGGATGACCAACCACCTAGAAAAGAAGGGTTAACGTTAAATCCTGCCACAAGTGCCACATATCACAAATTGGTATGTGTACATATGAATACCATACAATAATGATAAATGAGGCACTTGTCTGTAACCGGGAGTACATTCACTTACGGAAGAGTGGTTAAGGTCAATACCAAATCACTGATATATGTCACATCAGATATATTGGTATGGTAGATGCACCTAGTGATGCTTTGCATATTGTATTCTTCGGATGCTGGCTTTGACCGTAAAACTCATCCTGAATGGCCACTCACGGAAGAATCGTTCTAGTCCGGACTCCGACGCCCGCCGAAACTCGACGTTTCAAATATGCCCCTCATTTTCGCAAGGTGAGCTATAAATGATAAAAATACATTAGAAGCAGACGATAAGGGCATTAGATATTTAGAAGTCTGAACGGGCACAGATAAACCAAGTTAACATGAATTAACAACATAGAAATCGTAACTTAACAATTTGGCAAGGAGCAACCAATAAAACTGCTTTAAATTTGTGTTTTTTAGAAAATGCTATTCCGGATTCCAGGCCTGATGCTCCACCAGAAAACAGAACAGCGAGGACAATATTTGAAGGTAAACATTCCATAATATTATCTCTATGAGACAACTTTAATGGGTTCACCGTTCCTACATTGAAGCAAAGTCATTTAACACAACTTCACTAAGGGTCAAAGAAGAAAATGACAACCGAACTTCTAATGTCGTTTTGTGTGATAAAAGATTAGTTTCATAGATTATCAATTGTCTATATATTATATTTTACACATATATATTGTTGTAAAATAGTGACAGTTTAAACTGTATAATGCAAGAGCTGATCTGTAGTCAAGATTGACTTTATTTCAGAATAGATCTACATAACAATAAGATAGATGATAATGCAAGAATTGAACTTAGTCATAATTTCTTTAGAAACCCGTAAAGAATATCAAAAGAAGCAAAGTCATTGCATCTTGTATTGTACAGTATATAATCATTGTGTAGCAGGTCTCTTCACAATAAAAATCAATTGGCTTTGTCTTTTCCATTTCGGATTTTGAAATTTATATGAATCATCGGTACTACTTCTTCTTATTGATATTGATCATTTTTAGCACACCTCACGTAAATGAGGGGGGGGGGGGCTTATTTAATACCTCGGACGGGGGCATCGGTGTCGGCGTCCGCATCCACTAACAGAATAATAAAGATCCATACCAAATTACTGACAAATGCTACAATAGCCATATTGGTATGACAGATGCGCGTAATGACACGTGGTACAATCTTGTCACAGATAGCTCTGGTCTACATTTTCCACATGGATGACCAACCACCTAGAAAAAAGGGTTAACGTTAAATCCTGCCACAAGTGCCACATATCACAAATTGCATATGTGATATGAATACCATACAATAATGATAAATGAGGCACTTGTCTGTAACCGGGAGTACATTCACTTACGGAAGAGTAGTTAAGGTCAATACCAAATCACTGATATATGTCACATCATATATATTGGGATGATAGATGCACCTAGTGATGCTTTGCATATTGTATTCTTCGGATGCTGGCTTTGACCGTAAAACTTATCCTGAATGGCCACTCACGGAAAAATCGTTCTAGTCCGGACTCCGACGCCCGCCGAAACTCGACGTTTCAAATATGCCCCTCATTTTCGCGAGGTGAGCTATAAATGATAAAAATACATTAGAAGCAGACGATAAGGGCATTAAATATTTAGAAGTCTGAACGGGCACAGATAAACCAAGTGAACATGAACGAATCACATAAAAATAGTAACTTAACAATTTGGCAAGGAGCAACTAATAAAACTATTTTAAAATTGTGTTTTTCAGAAAATGCTATTCCGGATTCCGGACCTGATGCTCGACCAGAAAACAGAACAGCTAGGACAAGATTTGAAGGTAAACATTCCATAATATTATCTCTGTGGGACAACTTTAATGGGTTCACTGTTCCTGCACTGAAACAATATATATAATATAGGATCTGAATTAGTCATGAGTAACCAATGTTTTTGAATAGACCTGCGACAGAACAAAAATATAATAAACTTGACACCCCAGCTCTATTGTTAAAGTAGAACTTTCATTTTCAGAAACTTTCTTCGTTTGAATATCTCTTTGTCCTAAGAACAATAGGTTTATGTTTTATTCACATGGCAAACACAGGGGTTTCCAGATATTCCTGCTTTTGCGTTAGTGAACACACCTCATGTTCATATAGAACAAAAGAGTTATTTACACAAAGAAACTTAAAGTAATAGCCAGACCAGGGCATTTGAGAAGGAAACGAAAACAGTTCACTTTATAAGGTTTAAATCAATTCTAATTTAAAAGTAGCAAAATAAAAGAAGAACGTAGAAAATAATACAAAACATGAAAAAGTGAAACAAAGCAGAAATATATCCAAAATACATATGCCTTTATCTCACAACATTTGAGACAGACGAACAAACGGACGGACAGTCGGACGGACGGACGGACGAACGAACGTATCCGACTACTATATGCCCCATAACTTTCGTAGATGAGACATAAAAGTGGGTCAAAAGTAGAAATGGCCGGATTTCAATAAACAGGAAGTAGATAGTCAATAGACCTGAAATGAATATGGGACCCATATCAAAAGGATGTAATAAGAGGTTGCTAAGAAAATTATTAAGAAAATTGTCCATAATTAACAATTGATGAAAAAAGTTAAGTAAGTCAGCAAACAGGAAGTAGATGAAAGAAAGACTTTAAAACGAATTCCACGCTATGGGACCTCGTACTTCTAACAAAATACAAAAAAATAAAATAAAAATGGACTAAATATTCTTCAAATACGCAATTTCCTTAACTAAAATAACATGCTCTCAGAAACTAACGATACTCAAAAGAACAGCAGCCAAAGTACGCCCGTCTTCCTTGATGGTCATATAAGAACTGAATAAAATTTAAAAGATATTTAGTTTAGAATAGAAAATAAAGAGATGTGGAATAAGTGTACGCGACACAGCCCACAATTAAACGGCAATTTAGAAAAACCACAATGGACAACAGCCAGCAGCCTTCAACGAGGCCATTTGGCACTGCTCGCGGTTCTGCAATTGGCCCATGGTCTAAATAAGATGCATATAATTCAAATCCAGCCCTGAAATAGTCACAGATAGACCCCCTTCTTAAACAAGGAACAGAAAACATCAAAAAGACAAGTACAAACGAGAGCTTTGTCAAAGATTCCTTGCTTAGGACAGGCACATGTAATATGTGGCGGGGTTAAACTAGTTTTTTGGGCCCAACCTTCCCCCTATCAATATTCCTAGACAAAGCACAAAAACTAAACACACAATAAAAATCAAATCGATCAAAGTCCAATTCTACTAGAGAGAACCTAAGACAAAAACAAGAACAAACAGAAGGACGGTAAAGGAACTCACTATAGAACACTCGCTGTTACTGACAGCTAGCTGAGAATCATCAATCGACTGATGTAAAAAAATCAAACGTATCGATTTTAAATCCGACACAACACTTCAAACAATAATGATTTAGTGAAGTGTCATCACACAAAACCGACACGCTTGATCGCTATAATGCTTAAAAATGACAATAGTAAAAACGTTTATGGAAGTTTTAAAGCAAGTATCAAGTTTTCAATATTTCTGCCAATAAACACTAAATTCAAAGATTTAACCAAGATATTCATTTCATATCCTTTCCGTAATAAATTTTGAAGCCAATTTTTCATTTCTATAGGATTGCTTTTAAATTTGTGAGCTTTATAAAAAACATTACCATAAAATTCAGGATGTGATATTCCTTTCACTATAAGAAAGTGACGTGTACAATTAAATTTTTCAATAAGAGATCGATACTTGTGGAAGAATTTAGAAAAAGATTTTACTAATTTGTGGTATCGATAACCTTGTTTTAATAATTTTTCAGTAATAAAACGGTTTTTATTATTAAAATCAGAAACACAACTGCAGATCCGAGCATATCTTACTAACTGTGAAATGTAAACCCCGTATGACGGCGCTAGTGGAACATCCCCTTCAAGAAAAGGGAAATTTATGATAGGGAAGGTAAAGTCGTCACGTTTATCATATACTTTGGTATGTAATTTTCCGTCAATAATACTTAAATCTAAATCTAAAAAAGGACATCTATCACCGGTGACGTTAGATTTGTTCAAGGTTAATTCAGAAGGATAGGTATCTGTAATAAAATTATAAAATGAAGGATTGTTGAGTGCAAGAATGTCATCTAAATATCTAAAAGTATAATTGAAAGTTTCGATTAGGTTCTGTTTGTTCGGGTCTTTTTGAAATTTAGCCATAAATTGTGATTCATAACAGTATAGGAAAAGGTCGGCTATAAGTGGCGCACAATTAGTACCCATAGGAATACCGATAATTTGACGATAAATTTGTTTACCAAAACGTATGTAAATATTATCTAACAAATAATTTAGAGCAGTAATAGTTTCTGCATCAGTCCAGTTAATGTACCCCTTTTGAGTCTCGTTACTGAAAAATGATTTACTAAATGATTTTGAAACTCTAGAACAGATATAATCACTTTTAGATTTGTCAAAACACCATTTAACCAAATATTCAAATTTCTTTTTGATCAGATTATGTGGAAGGTTAGTATATAAAGTAGAAAAATCGTAACTATCAACGGTGTTAAAAGTATTTTCAAATGCACGAAGCTTGTCCAAAACATCAAGAGAATTTTTTACACTCCAAAAATAATTAATTCCACTGTTTTCGAATACCCTTTCACAGTATTGAATAATAAATTCCTTCATAGTAGTTAAAGTAAGAGATAGAACTTTGGAAATATGGGTTAAAGAACACTTACTTGAAGCAGAGATAAAACGAGATTTATATGGATTTTTCTGCAATTTAGGTATCCAGTACATAGTAGGTAACTTAAAGTATGTCGGGGCAACTCGAAGTGCTGTGGTCGCTATGATATAATCGTCAATGATACCTGATTCTGTCGAATGCACGGGAACGAAAGTGTTCGATTTTTTTTATTTCATGCATTAAAACCTCAAGGTAATACTTTCTTCATACCACAACGACATTGTTAGCTGCTTTATCGGCGGGAACAAACACGTATCGCAAACCAAGTAAACGGATTTTTGACTTTATTCGATTAAGGTAAGTATTAGGCCTAAAATCTACAAATGAATTTTGAAATTGGCTAATTCTGAGTTGGACAATTGCCATAAATTTATTAATAAAACGGTCTAGAGATTTTGAGTCGGCCCCTTCTCTCCTGATCCAAGATTTGCAATAAGAGAGAAGGGAAGTTTTGATACAATTTAGGCAGGAATTCCAATTAATTTTAGTGGGTGGTCTAAACTTTGGTCCTTTTTTCAAGAAATTGATAACCTCTGGGTCGTTGACGATTGAAAGGTCTCCGGTAACAACATGATCACAAGGAGCATATCTGAAATCAGATTTAGCACAGTCGCATGATAAAGGAATATTCGTGTCTAGTTCTTCATCAGTTGTAGTTGTTGTATAGTTAAAAATAATGTTACGTGTAGGTTTCTTATATTTATAAGATACAATAGGTGGTTCGGTATTAGAAAAATAAGGTGGAATGAGATCTTGAATATTAGGATCCATAAATATACTAGATATATTTATGAAGTCAAGTCCTCTATTAATGTAGGTTAATTTAATAAAATGTCGAATGTGGTCTTCTGGGTTTTCAATTTTGGGAAACAGTTTATAATAACAAAAAGAAGAGATGATGAGTGCACCTTCATATAATGGACTTGCATTAGATATAGTACTACATTCCAAACGGATACTGTTTAATTTAGAAATGGGTATTGAACATAATTTACAAAACAGATGATGACGTCCATTATTTTTAAAGATTTTAATAAGATCAGTAATACTTGAGTCAGAGCAATGTTGTTTTCTGACATTACGATTTATTCGTTTACCATGCGACCGTTTGTTCCGTTTACGAGGAATCACTAAATTCATGACATTTATGTTTGATGATCTAGATATGCTACCCTGTCCCATGATGTTATCGTTAAGACCCAGAGGGTAAGTGTTCACTGTTTAATTAGCATGATACAAAATCATCAGTTGTTTGTAAAGTAATTAAAGTAACTATTCCGTTAAACAAGTTGATTAATCTGATTTAATCCTAAAATCATCTCATTTGTTTAATATCTTGAATAAAAGAGGCCCTGTGTGGGGGGAAAAATTAAGAAATTTGTTTACGTACTCAATTTTATTAACAGTGTCACATTTTATTGCTTTCTATCAAAAGTTTGTAAACAAGTTTTGTTCTAAGTTTACTGGGGTGTAATTTAGTTATATTATTCGGTATACGATGTTTCTGGATAAGAAACCCCCTCGGACCTCCGGTCCTTGGGGTTTCTTATCCAGAAACACCTTTACCTTATGGTATAACTATTACGTATAATGCAAGAGCTAAACTGTAGTCACGATTGGCTTTATTTCAGAATAGATCTACATAACAATAAGATACTTGACAATGCAAGAATTGACACATGGTCGATATCCTTGGTGCTGCATCGAACGTTTTTGGTTTTGAGAACTTTTGATTTTCATTAGTTTTGGAATTTGACCTTCCAATGTTTTGATTTAAATGCTACTGATGAAAGTTTACTTATTGAAATATCGATATATAGCATATCCAAATTAATCGTTTATACATGTTCCTGCATTTTGGTATTTGTAATTTTGAAACCACTGGGCGATTACCGCTGCTGGTGGATCAAAGGTTCCCGAGGGTAATCACAAGCCTGATCGTCAGACTTGTCTGACACGATTTACCCCCCAAAAAATGTAATATTTTTTGTCGCTGAAATTTCCGAATTTTAAATTCAAAATTGTTTAATATTAAAACCAAAAGAATATGGAATATGTGCTAGAAAGACACAATCCATATATTTAAATGATTTTGATAAATGTACAATGCAAAATTTCACTGCGTGTGAAGCGCTTTTCTGGATTAACCTTCATCAGACACGCTAGGAGTAAAAAACTTGGAATCGAATGTAATCCCTTAATCATATGTAAAAAACTTAACTTGGAAAACTTGGATAGAACATTAGATTTGATATAACAAAAACAGAAGCAAAAAATATTACAACAATGACCAAACAGATAAATTTATTATTTTTTTAAGAAACACTTAATTTCCTTGTAATGCACATGGTCGATATCCTCGAAGCTGAATTTGGCTTCCTTGTTCGAACGTTTTGGTTTTGAATACTTTTCGTTTTCATTAGTTTTGGAATTTGACCTTCCAATGTTTTGATTTAAATGCTACTGATGAGAGGTTTCTTCTTGAAATATCGATATATAGCATATCCAAATTAACCGCTTATACCTGCATTTTGGTATTTGTAATTTTGGACGTAGTCTTAATTTCTTCAGAAACTCGTAAAGAATATCAAGGAAGCAAGGTTATTGCATCTTCCAATATACAGTATAAACATTGTGTAGCAGGTCTCATCGAAATCAATCGTTCATTTTTACTGGCTTTTTCTTGACCCTTTCGGACTTTGAATTTCGGATGCCTCATTGGAACCTCTTCTTGTAACATATATTTAAATTTTTAGCACATCTCACGTAAATGAGGGGGCTTATTTATTACCCCGGCCAGAGCCATCGGCATCGGAGTCATCATCCACTAACAGAATGATAAAGATCCATACAAAATTACTGACAAATGCTACAATACCCATATTCGTATGGAAGAGGCGCCTAATGATACGTTGTACAATCTTGTCACAGCTGCTTCTGGCCCACATTTTCCACATGGATGATCAACAACCTAGAGAAGAAGATTAAAGTCAAATCCTGCTATAAGTGCCACATTAGACAAATTGGTATTTGTACTTATGATAACCATACAATAATGATTAATGAGGCACTTGTCTGTATGCGGGAGTCGAGTAGATCAATTATTCCGTGCGTGGCCATTCAGGTGGAGTTTTACGGTCAAAGCCAGTATCCGAAGTATACACTATGCCAAGCTTCACTAAATGCATCTAACATACCAATATATCTGATGTGACATATACCATGTTATTTGGTATGGACCTTAACCCTTCTTCAGTAAGTGGATGTTGATGCCGACACTCGAGATATCAAATATGCCCCTCGTTTTCGCGAGGTGAGCTATAAATGATAAAAGTACATAAGAAGCAGATGATAAGGGCATCCGAATTTTAAAACTCCGAAAGGGCACAGATAAACCAGGTTAACATAAACAAATAACATAGAAATATTAACTTAACAATTTGGCAAGGAGCAACTAATAAAACTACTTTAAATTTGTGTTTTTCAGAAAATGCTATCCTTGATTCCGGACCTGATGCTCGACCAGAAAACATATCAGCGAGAACATTTGAAGGTAAACATGTCCATAATCATATATTTCTATGAAACAACATTGTATATTTATAATTTTTTTACCTGAAAACGTATCTAGAAAGAAAATTAAACCATTCATCCGCCAAATAGAATTGCCCTTCAATATGATATGATGAGTCTCTTCCAATCTTTGAAAGCCGCTCGTATTAGCGTTTATATATATATTTCTTTGCATCCCCCAAAGAAATCATTATCTACCTACCAAACCCTCAAACCCTTTTGAAATGTAATATTGAACATTATTTAAGGTTGGACTGTTCTTAATCCAGTAATACCTGGTAATCTTTTGTACCACCCTTGTCGGATCAAACAACTCTATATGCTGCGGCATGTCACGGATGACTACTTGTAGTAACATCTTTTGGGTCGTGTCTACTATATGTGACCAAAAAACAACAACAAGAATTCCAAATTGTGCAGTTGGGGAATTTTGGCCCAGATGTACAATATTTTTTTAAATCTACAGTATTAAAAAAAAGACTAAATTGTAAGTAATCGCAAATATGATAAGATTTTACTTACTCATAAAACAAACTCCCATACACTTAATTTTTTAGGCTGCCATACACTGCATTTCTTACAAAACAATAAGCTGCCGTACACTAATGCGATTTTGTTTCCTTGATTATAGAGGCATTTCAGGCTAAAGACCCTCTTTTCTTATACTTTTATTTATAGTTCGAAAGATTATACAAAATTTACCATTTGGTTGAATCAGATATGCGTTAAATCATTGAATTTTATGATGTTTGATCTCACTATCTCATTTTTCGACGGTACTCAGTCTCGTTTTAATATATAAACCTTTTGTACGACTTTGTTCAAAGACACGCAACTTCTCAACTATCTCATGCTTCAAACGACTCATTTTCCAACTTGAAAAGGTTGTTGAAATAAGAATTAAATAAAATTTCTTGACCACAGTGACGTATGTCAGCTGGTGATCCTCACTTCAACTAGTACCAAGCTCCGGTTTCGCTCCCACACAGTGACTAAGGGTCCAAGAAGAAAATGACAAACGGAATTCTAATGTCGTTTTGTGTGATGAAAGATTAGTTTCATAGATTTATTAATTGTCTATATATTCTATCTAACATATGTTTATTGTTGTACAGTTGTGACAGTTTATACAAGATATACAAATTTATAATGTAGAATCTGAATCAGTCATGATTAACCTATGCATTTGAATAGACCTGCAACACAACAATACTAGTATAATCCGTATAATGCAATAGTTTAAATGTAGTCAAGACTGACCTTATTTCAGAATAGATCTACACAACAATGAGATATTTGATAATATATGAATTGAACTTTATTTCTTCATCAACTCGTAAAGAATGTCAAACTGGCAAGGTCATTGCATCTACCATTATACGGATTATGATGTTTGTGTAGCAGGTTTCTTCACAATCAAAATCATCCGTTCGTGTTTACTGGCTTTGTTCTGGCCATTTCGACTCTCAGAACTCGGATGCCTTATTGGTACCTCTTCTTGTTATTCATTTTTATTATTTTAAAATAAGGGGGGCTTATTTAATACCTCGGACGGAGGCATCGTTGTCGGCGTCCGCATCCACTAACAGAAAAATAAAGATCCATACCAAATTACTAACAAATGTTACAATACGCATATTGGTAAGGTAGATGCGCGTAATGACACGTGGTACAATCTTTTTACAGCTGGCTCTTGCCTTCATTTTGAACATGGATGATTAACAACATGGAGAAAAAGGGTTAAAGTCAAATCCTGCTATCAGACAAGTGCCACATTACACAATTTGGTATGTGTACATATTAATACCATACTATAATGATTAATGAGGCACTTGTCTGTAAGCGGGAGTGGACTAAAACGATTCTCTCGTTAGTGGCCATTTAGGCAGAGGTTTTTTTTTCAAAGCCAGCATTCGTAGCATACACTATGCCAAGCACCACTAGTTGCATCTACCATACCAATATATCTGATGTGGCATATATCAGTGATTTGGTATGGACCGTAACCATTCTTTTCCGTAGGTGGATGTGGACTCCAACACCGACACTCGAGGTTTCAAATATGCCCCTAATTTTCGCGAGGTGAGCTTTAAATGATAGAAAATACATGAGAAGCAGAGGATAAAGGGGATCCGAATTTTAGAAGTTCGAAAGGGCACAGATAAACCAAGTCAACACGAACGAATAACATAGAAGTAGTAAATAGTAACCTAACAATTTGGCAAGGAGCAACTGATAAAACTACTTTAAATTTGTGTTTTTTTCCGACAATACTTTTCCTGATTCCGGGCCTGATGCTCGACCAGAAAACAGAACAGCCAGAACAAGATTTGAAGGTTAACATGTCCATGATATTTTCTTTATGAGACAACTTTAATGGGTTCACCGTTCCTGCACCTAAGCAAAGCCGTTTTACACAAATTCAGTTAGGATCCAAGAAGAAAATGATAACAGAAGTTTTAATGTCGTTTTGTGTGATGCAAGATTAGTTTCATAGATTTATTAATCGTCTATATATATTCTGCATATGTTTAATGGTGTACAGTAGTGACAGTTTAAACATGATATTCAAATATATACTCTTCAAAAAAATTTAAGCATAGATAGAAAATTCCCCGTACGTTTATTGCAAATCTAATTTCAAAACAATATTGCAGAGCTGTTTGGAAACCGATTTTCATGAAACAAAATCAAGTAAAAAGATAACGAAATAAAGATTGTTTTGTTAATAAAGGCAAAAATCATAACTTCAATGGATTTTAAGATATTGTGAGTAAAACACGACCAATGTTTTTCACGAAACATTTTGCATTGATTTAAACGGGAAATTGATGAGTAAAATGTACACTTGAGTTCTACTTGCAATATCTTCAAAAGCAGTGAGGTAACTATTTTGCACAAATTAAACAAATAAAATTCTTTCATTTTTCTTATTATTGGTTTTTATTTCTACGGTCGTTATACTTGTCCTGCGACAACATGTTTTCTACCGATGTTTCTGGCAGACGATTTTTTCCAAACAATGATACCCGGCAATTATGGCACTTATAAACAAGCTAGTTTAATTTACATTATTTTTTTTTTAAGTTTGAACATAAGAAACAGTAAGGTATTGTTTATATTGTCCAGCAAGAGACAATTTCCCTTTTTTCCAGATGATCATGAATATCTGTTTTAAATTACCATTCACTTGGCTGAAAATTATTCTCCATGTTCTAAATTATCGTACCTTTTTAAAGACATTTCCTTTTTCATTACAAATGGTATAATTTTGATTTTTCGATCATTTTTCAAAACATTATGGTCCTGGTTTTCTTAAGATGTGTCCTGGTTTTCTACCGATGGTCCAGGTATTCTACCGATGTGATATATTAAATGACATATCATCATGTTCATTACAAATTGTAAAACTGTATATTTTATTGCACATAATATTGATGATAAAAAGAATATGGCGGTTCATGAGCAATTGCGCGCTGCAAATGCTTAAAATAGGTAATTAAAATCTTAAACAAACTCGAAAACATTAAGGGCTCGTATCGTTAATAAAATTATCATACAGCAAAAACACAATTTCTTATGTGACATGAACAATGGTCATATGAAAGAAATACAGTTCATTCTTGTTTGCTTATGGCTGCCATTCCTTTCTAAACAGCCATTAGTTTAAATATAAATATACTTTATTGCATACAAACCCCAAAGGTCTACAAACACGAACAAACGAAAACAATGAACATACACATGTACAAACGTTTATTTTTCAATAGTGTCAGGTTGGTTAAAATTTGAATATTTTGATTGTATAAAGTCAATAAATGTTTTTTCTTATATTAATATTAATTTTACAATAAAAAAATCAGCTTCATCATCAATGATTTTACAGGATTTACGCAGTCCTTGATCTCTTGGGTTTTTTTTATATCTACCAAGTTTAATCTCTAGGTTATGGTCACTAATCATAGTTTAGTACTTATTTTTTACTTTTAAATTTTTTGAAGATTTAAATAGTTTGAAATATTAACATCAGACTTAAAGTATAATTTTGAAGAGTCATCAAAGCCGGATATTTTATTTATTATAACATGTATAAGTTCACAATATTTTTCTTTAATAGTCTTTTTGTTTTCTCTTTTTAAGCTTGATTTAATTTCATTTGAAGATTTATTAACATTCTCAAAATTTTCATAATTTATTTCAAATTTCTTTGTTACAGATATAGCAAAACTATGCCAATTATACACACCCTCTATGTGGAGATTTTTATTTGAGATGAATGCCTCTTTTACAAGAGGGTTTATATCTAAAGAGTTTATTCTAGCAAAATACAAGTAGCAAATTACCTGTATGTTAATAAAATAGTCTAATGGTAATCTACCAAGTTCAGTTTTTGCAGCAATATAATATGCTGTTTTGCGCACACCCAGAACACTTTTACAAAATTCATTGTGTATTTTTTTTAAAGCTGGCTTATCAGAAAATGGGCTTATCAGAAAATGATAGTATCAACAATTCTTCCACTTATATTAGATTTGTGAAGTGCTTAATATAATGGGATATAATCCTCCATATACCATATTTCACTGTTATATCAAGAACTGTTGAGGCTGAGACAGTATGATGAAGCTTTACTGTAAAACACAAGCATTTATGGTGTATGAATGCCATTAAAAACAACCAAAATGTGCAGTTATATGAATTTAAATCATCGGTAGAAAACAAGGACTCATCGGTAGAAAACACAGTAAAGAACATACCTAATCGGTAGAAAACCAGGACATATCAAATTTTTTAAACCTGTTATATGAAAAATTAAATTGCTCTTTTACAAATAAACGATCAGTTATTGCATATTCTCAAATAGGATGTATTTAAATGTTAAAAATAAACGTAATTTTTCATATTTCTAAAAAGACAATCTGTAGAAAACAAGGATCATCGGTAGAAAACATGCAGAAAAATCGGTAGAAAACATGATGTAGCAGGACAAGTATAACGACCGTGATTTCATAAAAAGCGGCCTATGGACGGCTTGGTAATATTGTTTTGAAATGATGTGGGTATGTATTTAACATAAAGGAAATTTTCTACCTATGCGTAACTTTTTTTTGAAGAGTACATAATCTAGGATCTGAATTAGTCATGATTAACCTATGTTTTTGAATAGACCTGCTACACAACCATTATATTATAAACTATATAATGCAAGAGCTGAACTGTAGTCAGGATTGACTTTATTTCAGAATAGATCTACATAACAATAAGATCCTTGATAATGCAAGAATTGAACTAAGTCGTAATTTCTTCAGAAACTTATAACGAATATCAAAGAGGCAAAGTCATTGCACCTTGCATTAGAAAATATAAAATCATTGTGTGGTAGGTTTTTTTCACAATAAAAACCAGTCGTTCGTGTTAACTGGCTTTATTTTGACAATTTCGGACTTTGAAAGTCGGATGCCTCATTGGTACCTCTTCTTGTTATTTGTATTGATGATTTTTAGCACACCTTACGATAATGAGGGGGGGGGGCTTATTCATAACCCCGGCAAGAGCCATCGGCATCGGAGTCATCATCCACTAACAGAATAATAAAGATCCATACCAAATTACTGACAATCGCTACAATACCCATATTGGTATGGTAGATGCGCCTAATGAAACCTGATACAATCTTGTCACAGTTGGCTCTGGTCTATATTTTCCATATGAATGACCACCTAGAGAAGAAGGGTTAAATTCAAATCCTGCTATCAGACAAGTGCCACATAACACATATTGGTATGTGTACATATGAAAACCATACATTAATGATTAATGAGGCACTTGCCTGTACGCTGGAATGGACTAGAACGATTTTTTTTCCGTAAGTGGCCATTCAGGCGGAGTTTTACGGTCAAAGCAAGCATCCGAAGAATACACCATGCCAAGTTTAACTAGATGCATCTACCATACTAATATATATGATGTGACATATATCAGTGATTTGGTATGGACCGTAACCATTCTTCAGTAAGTGGATGTGGACGCCGACGCCGCCGACACTCCAGATATCAAATATGCCCCTCATTTTCGCGAGGTGAGCTATAAATGATAAAAATACATTAGAAGCAAACGATAAGAGCATTACATGTAGATATTTAGAAGTCTGAAAGGGCACAGATAAACCAAGTTAACATGAACGAATAATATAGAAATAGTAACTTAACAATTTGGCAAGGAGCAACTAATAAAACTACTTTAAATTTGTGTTTTTTCAGAAAATGCTATTCCGGATTCCGGGCCTGATGCTCAACCAGAAAACAGAACAGCGAGGAAAAGATTTGAAGGTAAACATTCCATAATTTTATCTCTATGAGACAACTTCAATTTGTTCACCGTTCCTACACTGAAGCAAAGTCATTTAACACATCTTCAATAAGGGTCCAAGAAGACAATGACAACCGAAGTTCTAATGTCGTTTTGTGTGATAAAAATTATAGTTTCATAGATTTATCAATTGTCTATATATTCTATTTTACATATGTTTATTGTTGTACAATAGTGACAGTTTAAACTGTATAATGCAAGAGCTGATCTGTAGTCAAGATTGACTTTATTTCAGAATAGATCTACATAACAATAAGATACATGATAGTGCAAGAATTGAACTTAGTCATAATTTCTTTAGAAACTCGTTAAGAATATTAGAATATCAAAAGAGGCAAAGTCATTGCATCTTGCATTGTACAGTATATAATCATTGAGTAGCAGGTCTCTTCACAATAAAAATCAATTGTTCGTGTATACTGGCTTTGTCTTTTCTATTTCGGATTTTGAAATTTATATGAATCATCAGTACTATTTATATTTATCATTTTTAGCACACCTCACGTAAATGAGGGGGCTTATTCCACTAACAGAATAATAAAGATCCATACCAAATTACTGACAATCGCTACAATACCCATATTGGTATGGTAGATGCGCCTAATGAAACCTGATACAATCTTGTCACAGTTGGCTCTGGTCTATATTTTCCATATGAATGACCACCTAGAGAAGAAGGGTTAAATTCAAATCCTGCTATCAGACAAGTGCCACATAACACATATTGGTATGTGTACATATGAAAACCATACATTAATGATTAATGAGGCACTTGCCTGTACGCTGGAATGGACTAGAACGATTTTTTTTCCGTAAGTGGCCATTCAGGCGGAGTTTTACGGTCAAAGCAAGCATCCGAAGAATACACCATGCCAAGTTTAACTAGATGCATCTACCATACTAATATATATGATGTGACATATATCAGTGATTTGGTATGGACCGTAACCATTCTTCAGTAAGTGGATGTGGACGCCGACGCCGCCGACACTCCAGATATCAAATATGCCCCTCATTTTCGCGAGGTGAGCTATAAATGATAAAAATACATTAGAAGCAAACGATAAGAGCATTACATGTAGATATTTAGAAGTCTGAAAGGGCACAGATAAACCAAGTTAACATGAACGAATAATATAGAAATAGTAACTTAACAATTTGGCAAGGAGCAACTAATAAAACTACTTTAAATTTGTGTTTTTTCAGAAAATGCTATTCCGGATTCCGGGCCTGATGCTCGACCAGAAAACAGAACAGGGAGGAAAAGATTTGAAGGTAAACATTCCATAATTTTATCTCTATGAGACAACTTCAATTTGTTCACCGTTCCTACACTGAAGCAAAGTCATTTAACACATCTTCAATAAGGGTCCAAGAAGACAATGACAACCGAAGTTCTAATGTCGTTTTGTGTGATAAAAATTATAGTTTCATAGATTTATCAATTGTCTATATATTCTATTTTACATATGTTTATTGTTGTACAATAGTGACAGTTTAAACTGTATAATGCAAGAGCTGATCTGTAGTCAAGATTGACTTTATTTCAGAATAGATCTACATAACAATAAGATACATGATAGTGCAAGAATTGAACTTAGTCATAATTTCTTTAGAAACTCGTTAAGAATATTAGAATATCAAAAGAGGCAAAGTCATTGCATCTTGCATTGTACAGTATATAATCATTGAGTAGCAGGTCTCTTCACAATAAAAATCAATTGTTCGTGTATACTGGCTTTGTCTTTTCTATTTCGGATTTTGAAATTTATATGAATCATCAGTACTATTTATATTTATCATTTTTAGCACACCTCACGTAAATGAGGGGGCTTATTCCACTAACAGAATAATAAAGATCCATACCAAATTACTGACAATCGCTACAATACCCATATTGGTATGGTAGATGCGCCTAATGAAACCTGATACAATCTTGTCACAGTTGGCTCTGGTCTATATTTTCCATATGAATGACCACCTAGAGAAGAAGGGTTAAATTCAAATCCTGCTATCAGACAAGTGCCACATAACACATATTGGTATGTGTACATATGAAAACCATACATTAATGATTAATGAGGCACTTGCCTGTACGCTGGAATGGACTAGAACGATTTTTTTTCCGTAAGTGGCCATTCAGGCGGAGTTTTACGGTCAAAGCAAGCATCCGAAGAATACACCATGCCAAGTTTAACTAGATGCATCTACCATACTAATATATATGATGTGACATATATCAGTGATTTGGTATGGACCGTAACCATTCTTCAGTAAGTGGATGTGGACGCCGACGCCGCCGACACTCCAGATATCAAATATGCCCCTCATTTTCGCGAGGTGAGCTATAAATGATAAAAATACATTAGAAGCAAACGATAAGAGCATTACATGTAGATATTTAGAAGTCTGAAAGGGCACAGATAAACCAAGTTAACATGAACGAATAATATAGAAATAGTAACTTAACAATTTGGCAAGGAGCAACTAATAAAACTACTTTAAATTTGTGTTTTTTCAGAAAATGCTATTCCGGATTCCGGGCCTGATGCTCGACCAGAAAACAGAACAGCGAGGAAAAGATTTGAAGGTAAACATTCCATAATTTTATCTCTATGAGACAACTTCAATTTGTTCACCGTTCCTACACTGAAGCAAAGTCATTTAACACATCTTCAATAAGGGTCCAAGAAGACAATGACAACCGAAGTTCTAATGTCATTTTGTGTGATAAAAATTATAGTTTCATAGATTTATCAATTGTCTATATATTCTATTTTACATATGTTTATTGTTGTACAATAGTGACAGTTTAAACTGTATAATGCAAGAGCTGATCTGTAGTCAAGATTGTCACAGTTGGCTCTGGCCTAAATTTTCCACCTGGCTGACCACCTAGAGAAAAAGGGTTGAAGTCAAATCAGTCAAGCGCCAGATAACACATATTGCTATGTGTACATATTAATACCATACAATAATGATTAATGAGACACTTGTCTGTACGTGGGAGTGGACTAGAACAATTTTTCCGTTAGTGTCCATTCCATTTCCATCGAATTTGCTCCTAATTTTCGCGAGGTGAGCTATAAATGATAAAAATACATACATGTAAGAAGCAGAGGATAAGGGGCTTCCGAATTTAAAACTCCGAAAGGGCACAGATAAACCAAATTAACGTGAACAAATAACATAGAAATAGTAACTTAACAATTTGGCAAGGAAAAACTAATAAAAGTACTTTAAATTTTTGTTATCCATTTGATGGACAAAATTGACGCCCACCGCTTCAGAGATGTCTTAAGTAAATCTCATTAAGTATATAATTTTTAATAATGATACTTAAAAAGGTTAACTGGACTGATGCAGAAACTGTAACTGCACTTAATTATTTGTTAGATAATATTTACTTACGTTTTGGTAAACAAATCTATCGCCAATTTTTTGGTATTTCTATGGGAACTTATTGTGCGCCACTTACAGCTGACATTTTCCTTTACTGTTATGAATCACAATTTATGGCTAAATTACAAAAAGACCCTAACAAATAGAACCTTATCGAAACTTTTAGTGATAGTTTTAGATATTTAGAGGACATTCTTGCACCAAACAATCCTTCATTTTCTAATTTTATTACAGATAACTATACTTCCGAATTAACCTTGAAAAAAATCTAACGTCACCAGTGATAGATGTCCTTTTTTGATTTAGATTAAAGGATTATTGACGGAAAATCACAAACGAAAGAAGATGGTAAACGTGACGACTTTACCTTCCTTATTATAGATTTCTCTTTTCTTGATGGAGATGTTCCACTAGCACTGTCAAGTACTAGTATGTCGGTTTTGTTTGATGACACTCCACCAAATCATTCATTGATTTAAATGTTGTGTCGGATTTAAAATCAATATTTTTTAAATTTTTTACTTCAGTGGATTGATGATTTTCAGCTAACTGTCAGTAACAGCGAGTGCTCTCTAGAGAGTTCCTCTAGCATCCAATCGTTTGTTCTTGTTGTCTTTTGTCTACGGTTCTTTATAGTGGAATTGAACTTTGATTGATTTGATTTTTATAGTGTGTTAAATCTTTGTGCTTTGTCTGGGATACTTCATAGGGGTTATGTTGGCCCAAAAAATTAGTTTAACCCCGCCACATTTTATAAGTGTCTGTCCTTAGCCAGAAATCTTTGACAAAGCTTTTGTTTGTACTTGTCCTTTTGATGTTTTCTGTTCCTTGTTTAAGAAGGGGGTCTTTCTGTGACTATACCAGGACTGGATTTTCCTTATGCATTTTATTTTAGACCATGGGCCAATTGCAGAACCACGAGCAGCGCCTACTGGGCTCGTTAAGGCTGCTGGCGGTTGTCCTTTGTGGTTTTTCTAAATTGCCGCTTGTAATGTGAACGTAAAAATCGCGTTCACTTATGCAACATCTTATTATTTTCTATCATCGAGGTATTTACACGTTTGTTTATCGGCACAATTTGCAAATGGCGACCTCCAAGTTTTATTTGATATTGAACGGTGACGTGACTCAACTACCGCAAAAATGACATATGTTGTAAAAAAGTCGTTTTTCTACTTTAGACGTAGAATTTTAAAAAATAAGATTAAGTGATGTCTTAAATAAAAATATTATTTATGCAGTTGAATGCACACCCCTCCATGGAGCCCAAGCGAACACAGTGACACCTTTGTAACAACCTGGTTTGTAAAAAATAATCTTTTTGTAATGCTTAATTACAAACCGGATTGTTGCACACATTTCAATACTGTAAAAAGGGAAATTTTGGCGAGGGGTTTATTTTCGCTAATTTCGCGATCATAACAAATTTGCAAAAATATACCCTTGTCTTTAACGTGCATGGAGTATTGCTCTCCACATATGAGGGAAAACCATTTTTAGTCCCTTCTGAAGGACTTATATCTTTTCTTGGGACCATCCACGCAAATGGTGTCAAGAGAGAGTCGAAAAATTGGTTCATGAAATTTTCACCACGAACCTTGGTATAAGCAGCCCGAAACAGCGGAAATTTAGGTAAAAGTGCCATGCTCATTAGAGACTCTATAGCTACATATAGGTTGTAGGTTGTAGACTATCTTTAGTTGAATAAAGTCAATGACTACTTTATTATCAATCAATCAATCAATAATTTTATTGGAAAGAGCACAATAGAGGCGTGATCCAAGAAACATATACAAATAAGATTACAAATAGACAAGATATACATAACGCTAGAACAAGAATTGTTACCAAATGACATATGTATATATAATAGTTAATTGTAAAGTTAGATTGTTATGACAGTCGGATGGTCCCTTTGTTCAAAAGCTTCTCTTATAAAGTGACATAAACTTTTTAATTTATTTAAAGATTTAGGATTCAATATATCTAAAATTAATTCTTCCGAGACACTTTTGTTATTAGTATCATGATTAAAACAGGTATGTTTTAGTCTCAAAGTTTTATATTGAGGGCATAGTAATAAGAAGTGTGTTTCGTCTTCCACTTGGTTTTTACAAAATTTACAGAATCTTTCATGTCTTGGGGTTTTGGGTTTTGAATATCTGCCTGATTCTATGGCCAAAGAATGGGCACTATTATAAAACAGCAATTCAAACAGATCTGATCGCATAGCTCAAGACAGTGATAACAAATTTGACGGCATCTAATATGTCGAACAAACTATAATAAAAACTACGATTTACATCATTTATTTCAAAGGACAATTGTTTCGTGCTTATTAGATCTACAAAACAAGGTTAACATGCTGTAAAGTGCAAAATATGCATGTGTTACTTCTAACATAGAGAAAAAGAAGAATTCTATTTAAAAAAACACATACCATTAAATTCTTTTTAATGTCTTCAGTTTGATAGTGGTAAACGATAGCGATATTTCCCCTTGGGTTTTGGGTAAAACTTATTTTTCACCTACCTGTATAAAGAACCTAAAAGATATTAGTCATCAATTAGATAAGATAAAAAAAATAGCTTCCATTGATTGCTTGAAAATATTAGGTCTTAGAAAAATTCTATTATGTAGAGTTTCCGTTTTTTATCATAATTCGTTGTTTTTTTTGTACAAAACTTGAAGACACAAATCGTCAAAATTATGCCCAATCTGTGAAAATGAAAACTTACGACCTACCTTCAATATCTAAGGAAATGTGTTTACTTGTATGTGTGTTTTTGGATCAAGATAAATCTGAATGCTTTAACCTGCTATTGATAAAAGCATGAATAAAACGTTTATATATGTTCACAATTTTGAAACTTGTGTTCTTTTTCAATGATCAGGTGGGGCTCGTATTGGGGAATGGAATTTATTAAATGATTTTTAAAAAAATCTACTATCATGTCATTTTTTATCAAGATAAAACATGCAATTAAGATTAGCTTATAAGGAATGACAACACTATTTTGTTTCTCTCTATTTGAAAAAAAAACATTAAAAAATATGGCACACACTTTTATGTCACAGGTTACACAGTCTGTGCCAGATTTTATGAAATGGTATTTCAATTTTAAATACAATGCACCAATGCTTTGCGATGTAACAAATAATGGATTGCTACCGTTAGTCCAAAAACCACTAGGGATTCATCAAATTCGCACTAAATTATATTATATACCCCTTTTGACCTTGCATAAACAATGTTTTGAAAATCCAGTCACTGACCTAAATTCTAAACTTTTACCGACTGACCGCTAAAGTTCTTGATATCGGTTACTATCGCTTATTCAAACCTGTTGGAGTTCCACATGAAAATATTAAAGACAACCGTGATTTTCTCTCACTCCCCTCACACTTAACCGAATTGCATAAAATAAGGGTTGCGATGACTGGCGAATAGTAATTTTTAAAAAATAGTTTGTAATCGTAATTGATAGTAAACCATAGTTACCCTTCGTTTTCGGTTTCGTAAGCCTTCGGAAGCCTTCGGAACTAACAGTTGCGATTCTTCAAATTCGTCGGTTAATTTTGAACATGTTCAAAATTTCCCGACGAATTTAAAATTCGTTTATCATCTGTTTGAAATCGCACCTCTTATTTAATGTACGGTAATTGTTCGTTTATCATTCTTTTATCATTCGTCATGCATCGTCCTTCATCGCACCATTCTGATCCCGACGAATCAGTACGATGATAAAATATGAATAGCATATAGAAACGAAGACTTGCGTTGGAAAACGTAAATTCGCTTAGAGTCTTATTGCGAAGGGTAACGAAGATAAGCGTTAACTAAATTTGAATAACGAGACAAAAACGAACGCAAGACTATGATATACTATAACTAACTATGGATAGCTAATAGATTCATACATGAGCGAATTGCCAGGCCAATATTGGTTAAATAAAGAAATAAGTCCTGAATCACATGTAAAATTTCAGATATCTACGCCTTATAGTTTTAAGTTGAAGTGTTCACAAGACATGGTGGACAGACAGACAGAGATGGACGGACGAACAAAATTAAACGAAAAGGGGGTTGCTCATCTTTGATCCGGGGCCCTGATAACTATTATTGAGGGTCATCATGGGGTTCTTGATTATGTGATTACTAGACCATTTTTAGGGTGATTATTTAATTACTAGGATCATTTTTGAGTGATTATCTTATTACCATACCCCCTTCTTTTTGATTATTTGATTACCATTTCGTTGTAAAATTTTGTGAAAATAACGTTTTTCAGTAAATAATTAATGATTACCAGTGCAAAAAAAAAGCTTCGCCGAGCGCAGCATGATATGACCGCAACAAGTTGAACCCTGTAAATAAAGGTAATAACAAAACTACCGAACTTGAATGATCAATCTCATAGTCCAGAGAAAATGACAAAAACGAATCAGTCATACCGGAGAACTGGTGGATCGCAATGATCCTGACTTGGTACAGGCATTTCAAACGAAATGGTGGGTTAAACCAGGTTTTATGGCGCCAAACCTCCCTCTTCCATTGCGATCTTAGGATCCGGTAATGACCATAGAACACAACATTGTTGTGAGACACAATAGGGATATTGAGGTGATCATCTCAGTACAGCAGACCAGTCAAACACTAATTAAAACAATTAACTATCATATCTTTAAACTCAATTTTGAACTTTTCTACTAGTGGCTGATAACGAAGAAAGAATTTTTTTAGTGATCGTATGAGACGTATTTTCTTATAGCCCTGCTTCAAAAGTCGGTCACGAAGAAACCGGTGTCTGATCAAAAAATCTGTGAAATGTGTGCAAGCTCTGGCATATCGAATAAGTTGAGAAATATAAACACCGTATGCAGGTATACAAAAAGCCGTATTTATATACATGTATTAATTGACATTTTTGGCCCTTTGACCCCTAATTTCTCAAAAACGGTTAAATATATTGCAAATCTGATTACAAAATAAGGCAGGGATTTTCACAAGGAATCCAATGAAAAAAGGATTTTAAAAATCGGACCAAAAATTAAAAAGTTCATTTTAAGGGTGGCCTGTCTTTTGCCCCCCTGAAGCAATGTAATGGTGAAATACATTTAAAAAATCATTGACACATTTGGTAGAAAGAATTTTATGAGCATTTCAACAAATTTTTTTTTTCAAAATTTGATGAATAAAAAACATTCTACAACAGTATTAACAATACACCCGTTTTCGCCCCTTTTGGCCCTTTTATTCTAAAACAGTAGAGGCCAACACATCCTAAATACAAGACCAGCATTCCTTTAGTGGATATAATCATTATATCAAAACTTCATAACAATTTACTGGACCACTACAACTAAATTTTTGATATAAAACTATTTGCCTTGACAAACTTTTAAAAATGGCGTTTTTGGCCCTTTTGACCCCTAATTTCTTAAAACCGGTAAGAGATATTGCAAATCTGATTGAAAAATGCAGGCAGGGATTTTCACAAGGGTTCCAATGAAAAAAAGATTTTGAAAATCGGACCACAAATAACAAAGTCATTTTTGGGGGTGTGGCCCCTTTTTGACCCAAGTAGCAATGTAACAGTGCAACATATATCAAAACCATTGAAACAATTTGTTGACAGAATTTAATGATGAATTCAATAAAAAAAAGAACTTTCAAATTCGAATGAATAAAAAACATATACAACAGTGTTGTCAATACACCCGCTTTAGCCCTTTTTGGCCCTTTTTTCTTAACGGTACGTAGGGGCCACAATCCTTAAATACAACACCAACCTTCCTTTAGCTGTAACAAACATCATATCAAAATTTCATAACATTCGGTCAACATTTACTCAAGTTATGGCACGGAAACCAAAGTGACCACAGACGACGACGACAACAACAGCAACAACAGCAACAACAACAAGATCGAAAATTTTGCGGTCGTATAAAACTAATGATTATGTGATTCCCGGGTACCCCCATGATGACCATCATTATTATACGCTGCTGTCTTGGGTTTTGGCAGAAAAAAATGTTATAACCTTTTATTAAAATTATGTAAAGCACCTATTTTCCCCAAGCTTTAAAGTCCAATATCATAATATTAGCAGTGTCATCAACACGGGCTGTATCATGAATCTTCCTGCTGCAAGATAGGTGGTGGTGTTGGAGACCTTGGAGATGCAGGATGGGATTGTGGCTGACGCATAATTTCCTGATGCGCCCGATATTTTCGTTCGCCTTCGTTTCGAATCGCACGCCATAGTAAACCGTCGTTCATTATCTGTTCGTGTTATCGGGTCATATCAACTCTTCGCTCATCTTCGGCTATAATTTACTCAACGTAGCCATCCGAAAAATCGTGACCCATCGTAAGTCATATTCATTCTCCGCTAACTGTTCGTTGATCATAGTTAACAATAGTTAATAATAATCGGATGATTCGGAGGAAATTTTTATTTGAATTTATTAAATTCGCACCTATTTTGTCAATTTTTCCATTCGTTACCCTTCGTCGCACCTTTTTCGGTTAAGTGTGAGGCGGCTTTTAAACAAGGATTTAAATACCATTAATTTAGGAAATATTCTACATCATTAATCTGTTACGGCACATATTCCTCCTTATTTCAAAGACAAAAGTATCCCAATCATCTCTTATATATTTACTTCCACTGTTGCACCCAAGGTTTTCAACTACAAACAAGTGTTGCTAGATTTCCAAATCAATGACCTCAAAGCAAAACCTTAAGACTGCTCTTGTGAAAATTCCCAATCAATTATGGCCATCTAGCCACGTTATCACTGGTGACATGAACATGGTAGAAAATGACTTACTTCGCGATGTTTTGGTTAAAGGACCAAAATATCGTGAGACTAAACTTATCAACTTGAACCATAATGTTAAAACAAGTATGGATTCAGTTGAAGGCAATGCCAGAAAATGGACCAAGAAAGAACAGGAGAAAGAAAATGACGTTTTGTGGGAGTAGGTTAAAGCTGTGAGGTCATTGATTTAAAAAAACATGTTTTAAAGGGCTCAATGAACACTAAAGTAACATCCATTTTTAACAACGCTGATGTTGCAGAAACATGACAAATTTGTTGTTGTACCTGGAGACAAAGCGCCAAATAACACCATTTTTGTGTACAAGAAACTCAATATTGACTTCTTGACAGCTGAATTAGGGATTGGTTGTACCATCAAATAGCACCACATATACTGCTACAACAATTTCAAAGGAAGAAATTATTGACAATCACAAATCTGTCATTTCCTCCTTCGAGCTCTCTGTTGTGCTGGCAATGAAGACATTGAATTTCTGTATTGGATTCCTAAATTACATTTTAAAAAATCCAGACAACGCTTCATTGCAGGGTCATCGAAATGTACCACTGATGCCTCTTTCAGTTCTGTTGACTTCAACGCTAACGGTAATAAAATCCGGCCTCCAGAAATATTACGATTGTTGTTATTCTAGAAATGGTGTCGATCAAATGTGGATCCTAAAGAATTCGAAAGAACTACTGTAAACCAACTTATTTTCGCGAGCGATTTATATTCCCGGATTTCGAGAAGAGCAGAAATTCGCGAAAATATGTCGTCGTGAACAAACTCTTTTTCATAGTATTATTATTGTTGTTTATAAAGAATCGCGAAAATAAATAGCCGCGAAATTGCCCTCTGACAATGAAACGCGAAATATTGTAGTCGCGAAAATAAATTGGTTTACAGTATTGGAGATTCTTAGCTCAAAGTCAGTTTCATCTTGCATAAGCATTAAAACTTTGATTTATCCACTCTTTACATTCTATTCCGCGTTAGCAACTGAAATCACGATTTGCTCAGCTGATTAAACGCAGCTTTTCCAAAAAGAATGGGAAACGCAGGTACAAATATCTGTAGGTCGATTACAGTAAGACTTACTTTGTCATTAATGAGTCTAAGAAAAAGAACAATTATACATAAGACAAAATAGTCGATATGCTCAATTTTCTTATCGACAACGTATGTGTTCAGTTGGGCAGACGTATTTTTCAGCAATCAATAGGGATTCCGATAGGCACTTATTATGCACCTTCGCCTACTGATTTGTTTCTTCATTTCTTTGAAGCAGACTTCTTACAATCTTTTCTAGATAAAAAAGATTGTAGATTAGTTCTCTCTTTTAACCTCATGTTCAGTTATATTGATTATGTCCTTTCACTACCCAATTCTCGATTTGGTGACTTTCTCCATCTCATTTATCCTTTGGATTGATTGATTGTTAGTTGTTTAATGTCCCGTCGGTGATATTGCAGCCATCATCGGGACATAAACAAGTTGAAATAATTATGTCATTTATCCTTTGGAACTTGAGATAAAGACACAACAGAAGTCTGCTTCATATTTAGATCCACATCTTGAAATTGACTCTCAAGGAAGACTTTCGACAACTTTTATGACAAACGTGATATCAACATTCCGTCTGCTCCTGCTTATTGAGTCTTCGCATCACATTTGGTTCGTTAATCCAGAGCTTGCGATAATTACTTCGATTTCCTTAGCAGTGCTAACACAGGGTTATGTTGCTCCAATGTTGCTGTCTTCGCTCAAGAAATGTCACGGTAGACACCGTGCACTCCAAGACAACTATGGGATTTCTATCTCTCAAATGAGTGCAGATGTTGGTTTGTCGTAGAAATTTGGTTTGTCTTCCTTTACCGGATTTGACACACTGAATTGGAAATTAGCATATAGCACTACGAGTGTGCTATAGCACGCAGGAAGAACCCGAAAGAGAAAAGAGGCAGAGAAAATGCCATTTTACGAACATTGTTAGTTTCTACAGACAAAACTAACAAAAAGACCTCTTTTTTTAATTGTGTACCGATGCAGCTATATTACATATTAATCATATTACATAACAAACAAAAAACACAAAAGGGATGAGTCACCTTAACACAATTTCACTAAGTGTTCAAGCAGAAAATGACAACCAAATTTCTAGTGTCGTTCTGTGTAATAAATGCTAGGTTAAATGAATTGTCTAGGTATGTTTATAATTGTACAGTATTGACAATTTATACATGATATTAAAATGTGTAATGAAACAGCTGAACTTTGTCAAAACCGAAATTATTTTTGTTAGATTTGAAGAGTCCTAAATACTATAAAATGCAAGGCCAAACTTCGTCACTCGATTCCTACTATCTAACAATAATATATTGTATTTAAATCGAGAACTGGCATGAGTTTCTTAACACATCTTAACTATGAGCTTTTACTCAAATTTATCATGCTTATATAAATATTGTAAAGAGAGAACTGGGGTTGAGGAAGTCCTCAAATTTCTGAAGTTTTATGAAACTGATCCCAGAACTTTGTTATGTGGAGAAGCATACTAGATAACAATTAAACACTCTAACTACAAGAGCCGAACTTAGTCAAGATTGATTAATTTTGTGGAAAGCCCTACTACTTCACAGTGCAAGCGCTGAACTAATTAAGAATTGTTAGATTTGTGGAGACATCTGCTATATACCAATTAGACACGAGAAAGTAGTCATATAATAATAGTTTAAGAAAATCAAATGGCATGATGTTTGTTATCTATCAAAATATTCCTGAAATATGCGTAGTTTTCTTTGATTCAATGCTGCTGATGAAAACATTCTCTTTGAAAGAAGCAGAGGCATCAATGGCGTTTCCGAATGTCAAAAGTCCGAAAGGGCAGAGACAAAACCAGTAAACACCAACAATAACGGGACAAAAACAGACAACATGTAAAACATGGAAACACAAAATAACTGAATATCAATCAACAACGCGAACTCCAGTCGAAACAAGAGTGAACTCAGGTGCTCCGGAAGAGTAAGCAGTTCCTGCTTGCTATAGCACACCTGTCGCGTTGCCAATAGTCCATTCAGTGTGTCAAATTCGGTAAAGGAAGACAAAAGAAAACCCTATGACAAACCAACATCTGCATTGATCTGATAGATCGAAATCCCATATTTGTCTATAAGTGCATGATGTCTTCCGTAAAATTTCTTGAGTGAAGACAGCAACCGAGGAGCAACATAACCCTGTGTGAGCAATTTTTGCGTCATACGTGTCGCTCTGCTAAGGTAATCGATGTAAGTCCCGTACGCTCTGGAGTAACGAATCAATTGAGATACGTAAACTCCATAACCTGGAGCGGACGAAATGTTGCTACACAAGAAGGGAAAGTTGACGATTGGAAAGTTGAAGTCATCACGTTTGTCATAGAGCCTTGTTGAAAGTCTTCCTTGATAGTCAATTTCGAGATGTAGATCTAAACATGAATGGGACTTACTAGAATCCGTGGTGTCCTTAATCTCAAACTCATGGGGATATATGAGATGGAGAAAGTCACCAAGTCGAGAATTGTTTAGTGAAAGGACATCATCAATATAACGGAACGTGAGGTTGCAAGAGATAGTTAGTCTACGATCTTTTTTATCTAGAAGAGATTGTAAGAAGTCTGCTTCAATGAAATGAAGAAACAAATCAGTAGGCTAAGGTGCATAATAAGTGCCTATCGGAATCCCTATTGATTGCTGAAAAACACGTCTACCAAACTGAATAAATGACGTACTTACCTGCCCTGTGGACCAAGCACACTCCAAGTATACTTGCCTGCATTACACAGAATACATGAAGTACTAACCTGCCCATGGAATGAGCACAAATGTGCATATACACTTTAACCAAATTAACCAGTTTGCTTTTGTTCGCTTTAGGTTTTGGACTTCAAAACTGAGGAAGAAAGTTGGTGTTAAGAAATTTTCATTTAAATTCAGTTCGCTTAGAATATTATGTGTACCTCAAAAACACGGCAGCATTATATTTGAATTTTCTTTTATAAATACATGAAAAAGATTTTTTTTAGATAGTTTCTACATATCTCTGTTTAGTGTATTTAATAGCTAAAAAGTATTGAGTTCTTTAAATATAAACAATAGACATTGCATAGAGATATTACTAAACAAACTGAGCATCCCGTTTTAGCATCAAGCATGTTATTAATATACTACATTTGTATTAATTTTTTGTCTTTTACCAGAAATTCCCTTAAATGAAGTTCCTGATGTCGAGCAATTTCAAGTATGGGTAAACAGTTTGAATAGAGAAATGAATTGGAAGAAACTGAGTGATTGCAAAGAATTAAAGTTGACGAATAGACAAAAACACACGTTGCGTAAGTAAACCTATTGTTCTTAAATCTATATGTATACATAAGAAGATGTTTAAACTTACTTTGTTAAGTCCAATGATTTTTGTCTCGCCTGCGAAGCAGAGCGGGACATAGGTGTTACTTTACCGGCGGCGGCGGCGGCGACGGCGGCGGCGGCGACGGCGGCGTTAACTTTTTGGAAAAGTTTTATGAGCACCTCCATATCTCAAGAACTATAGGTCCTGGGTTGATGAAACTTGGTATGCATATGCCCCAGTAGTAGCTTACCTCAGTTGCATCCTCATCTTTTGACCTTGACCTTGATTTTCCGGTTGAGTGACTTTGACAATTTTCAATACATATAATAGCAATGGAAAAGTTTTGCGAGCACCTCCATATCTCAAGAACTATAGGTCCTAGGTTGATGAAACTTGGTATGCATATGCCCCAGTAGTAGCTTACCTCAGTTGCATCCCCATCTTTTGACCTTGACCTTGATTTTCCGGTTGAGTGACTTTGACAATTTTCAATACATATAATAGCAATGGAAAAGTTTTGCGAGCACCTCCATATCTCAAGAACTATAGGTCCTAGGTTGATGAAACTTGGTATGCATATGCCCCAGTATTAGCTTACTACAGCTGCATCCCCATCTTTTGACTTTGACCTTGATTTTTCGGTTGAGTGACTTTGACAATTTTCAATACATATAATAGCAATGGAAAAGTTTTGCGAGCACCTCCATATCTCAAGAACTATAGGTCCTAGGTTGATGAAACTTGGTATGCATATGCCCCAGTAGTAGCTTACCTCAGTTGCATCCCCATCTTTTGACTTTGACCTTGATTTTTCGGTTGAGTGACTTTGACAATTTTCAATACATATAATAGCAACGGAAAAGTTTTGCGAGCACCTCCATATCTCAAGAACTATAGGTCCTAGGTTGATGAAACTTGGTATGCATATGCCCCAGTATTAGCTTACTACAGCTGCATCCCCATCTTTTGACCTTGACCTTGATTTTCCGGTTGAGTGACTTTGACAATTTTCAATACATATAATAGCAATGGAAAAGTTTTGTGAGCACCTCCATATCTCAAGAACTATAGGTCCTAGGTTGATGAAACTTGGTATACATATGCCCCAGTATTAGCTTACCACAGCTGCATCCCCATCTTTTGACCTTGACCTTGATTTCCGGTTGAGTGACTTTGATTATTTTTATTGCATATATTTGCAATGTTTAAGTTCTATAAACATCTTTTGATCTCAGAAACTGAAAATCCATGTAAATTCAAAATATAGTGGAAGTAAGAAAGAATAATTGTTTCTGATGGTGCGGGCAGGCGAGACATACTTTAGTGTTAACTCTTGTTTTTTAATCTCAGTTAAAAAAGTTTTTTATTTGCAAACGGAACCAGTGCCGGATTGAGAAATTATCCAAAAGAGCGTTTTACAGTATAGAACAAAATGTCGGTTTAATATCGCTTTGTGTGCAAAAATCTTCACACACAAAAATCATAAGTTATGTAGTGGAATCACAGCCAAAAATGATTTTCCTTTGTTTGATGTGCCTTTTTTTAATTGCAGGAAGATCTACAAATCCTGGCGAAACCCTCTTGAACATGATAATATGTAAAGAAGAGCTTACAGTAAAACAGTTTGCGGAAGTTCTAACTAAAACTGGCATATCAAATGTCGTTCGAGAAGATATGAAAAATTCAGGTAACTAGCAAATTTTAACTGTATGTAAGCCATTGTACAACTACTTTCATTTTGAAATATGAAAGTCGAGTGATTATTTTTAGTTTTGATAATGTAAGTCATATTTAAAATATTAACCTCTCAATTTCAAAATTAAGCATAGTAATTTAAACCTGCAGTAAAGTTCAAAATTGTAACGTATTGGTACAAAAGAGTGAAATATTAATATATACATAAAGAAAGAAAAAAGTCCAATTCAGGTGTAACACAAAGCTGATTACTTCCCCGTTTACTTTAAAATTTTCTGATTGATTGTATCATGAGAAATTGAACAACAGAAAAAGCTAGATTCACTGATAACCTGGCTTTCTGACTATACTTTCTTTACTTAATTATCACAAAGCTTTGACAAAATCTATATTTGTCGCTGAAATTTCCGCTTTTTAAATTCAAAATTGTTTAAAACACCAGGTTTCTTTCCTCGTAATGCACATGGTCGATATCCTCGGTGCTGGATTTGGCTTCCTTGTTCGAACGTTTTGGTTTTGAGTACTTTTCGTTTTCAACAGTTTTGGAATTTTACCCTCAAATGTTTTGATTCAAATGCTACTGATGAGAGGTTACTCCTTGAAATATCGATATCTAGCATATCCAAATTAACCGTTTATACCCGCGTTTTGGTATTTGTAATTTTGAAACCACTGGGCGATAACCGCTGCTGGTGGACCAGAGGTTCCCGAGGGTAATCACAAGCCTGGCCGTCAAACTTGTCTGACACGATTTACCATAAAATTTCTAATAATTTTGTCGCTGAAATTTCCGCTTTTTTAATTCAAAATTGTTTAAAACACCAGGTTTCTTTCCTTGTAATGCACATGGTCAATATCCTCGGTGCTGGATTTGGCTTCCTTGTTCGAACGTTTTGGTTTTGAGTACTTTTTGTTTTCAACAGTTTTGGAATTTTACCTTCCAATGTTTTGATTCAAATGCTACTGATGAGTGGTTACTCCTTGAAATATCGATATATAGCATATCCAAATTAACCGTTTATACCCGCGTTTTGGTATTTGTAATTTTGAAACCACTGGGCGATAACCGCTGCTGGTCGACCAGAGGTCCCCGAGGGTACTCACAAGCCTGGTCTTCAGACTTGTCTGACACGATTTAACATAAAATTTCTAATATATTTGTCGCTGAAATTTCCGCTTTTTAAATTCAAAATTGTTTAAAACACCAGGTTTCTTTCCTTGTAATGCACATGGTCGATATCTTCGGTACTGGATTTGGCTTCCTTGTTCGAACGTTTTGGTTTTGAGTACTTTTCGTTTTCAACAGTTTTGGAATTTTACCTTCCAATGTTTTGATTCAAATGCTACTGATGAGAGGTTACTCCTTGTAATATCGATATCTAGCATATCCAAATTACCCGTTTATAGCCGCGTTTTGGTATTTGAAATAGATAAAAAATAGAAAGAAGTAGTTGACCTTTGTAATGGATTTACAGGACGTCTTTTTTAAACAATAAGCGTATCAATCTTTTCAAGATATGATCATTTTAATGCATGGACATTAGGGGGGGAAATAAACCAGAAAAAGTTAATACTGAACATCCGACTTTCAACAAGGTCAAAACGTAAGCTTCTATAAACGCTTATTTTATAGATGTTTCCCTAAAAGATGTTTCAAGAGAGATGTATGAAGAACTAACAGTTAGAATTGAGGGAATGAATAAGTGGAAATTGTTATCGAAGGTTTTTCAGTTGACACAAAGGCAGTATAATGAATGTAGTAAGTAAAACAATGATTAAATAAATCAAATGACATGTCAAAAGTTTTTATACGACCGCATTTAAATTTCCGGATTTGTAATAGTATATTGCCACACCACGAATACTACTTGTTTATTCCAGGCATGGGGTGAATTACATTGCAATGTAATGCATTGAAATACCATTACATAGACAAAACTTGCATTGAATTACCATTACCATTACAAAGATTTTGAAAAGAAATGCATTGAATTACCATTACTTTAGCTATGTAATGCATTGAATTACCATTACATTTCTAAGTTCCGTTAACTTGTTTGCAACATCTATCATACCTCGGTAAACTTTGTTTAAAAAGATTTCTAATTAAAACTTAAGTCAGAATTTATAAACTTTTGTATGTTGATATATTGTAATAGTCTTGGCATAAAAACAAAACAGAATATTAAAAAAGTTGCTAAGCAAGAACTTTGTTTGTTTCAAAGAACTAAACCTATTTTTCAATGTATATTTTTTAGACATCGTGTCATGAAAAAAATAAATGTATAGAAAAATAGAGGTTTGAAAAACATATGTTTATAACTCATATATTAAAGAATATTGTTCATAACTCATGTATTGAAGAATGTTATTCATAAGAAAATATGCTCATACGTAGCTAATATATTGATTAAGATATCTTGAATAGGCATAGTTTGTCAAAAAGCCAGCTTGTGATCTGTATAAAAATAAGATTGTAAATAAAAGCAGTTTTAAAGTTGAATTTAAAGCATTTTGAAAATAATCTAAAAGATCATTTATGTCAAGGAAGATAACATAGTATTGCTTAATGAGGATTAACAATCGAAAAATATGTAATTTTTGCATATTCTGTTGAGTAATTTGAAATTTATTTGCCTATTCAACAGTGAACTCTCTGGGTTCATGGTCAATATTCTTCTGTTAAAGATATATACTATGCATGCTATAAACATGATAAATAAAGATAAATAATTTAAATGATATTTTTACTTTGAAGCCATTTAATATTGACAGAAGAGTTGTTTTGACACTCTGATTAAGCTGTTTTTACAACAGTGTCAAAAAAGATATATAATTATTTTGTGTTTGTATGGCTTCACTTCAATTTTTTTAGAACATTATGTTTATGATATCATAATTTCATAATCCTGCTTTAAAATGTTGAAAATTTTACTGACCCTTCTTTATTTTCACTTTTGATATGTAGTAATGAAATGTAATTAATTTGTATTTCATGAATTACATGCATTTTTGAGAAAGAAATGCATTGAATTACCATGACATGTAATGCAAAAAATGGTGCATTACACATTACATTGAATTACTTGAAAAAATGTAATGCATTGCAATGCATTACCATTACACATGTGCATTACCCCATGCCTGGTTTATTCTCACAATATTTTTTTCTGTGTGACAAAATTCTACACTGTTGTTTTTTTTATCATATAAGGATGGATGGGATTGCTATTTGAATTATCAATGTTGTTTATAAAAAGGTCGTGAAGAGGCAAAAAATCATTAACTAAATCAAACCAAAACGATGATTTTTTACTTTTAGAGTTGCCAATGATTTTGTACCATGAGCAATATGGGACCTTATTTTCGATTAGCAATTAGAAGCATAAAAAGGGAAAATCAATTATTTAAATGCAATTTATTTCTGATTTTGATATTTTTCGAAAAAACAATTTGCAACAAAAGGATACATAAGCTAGTTTATATAGGTTTTAAAAGTAAGAGATTAAAATGTATTTATAAAACAGCTATATTATTTGATGTTTTACATGTTGTTAAATGTACAAGCTCTACCTTATACTAGTTAAATAAATAAAGGCAATAACAAAACTACCGAACTTGAATGATCAATCTCATAGTCCAGAGAAAATGACAAAAACGAATCAGTCATACCGGAGAATGGGTGGATCGCAATGGTCCTGACTTGGTACAGGCATTTCAATTAGAAGCATAAAAAGGGAAAATCAATTATTTAAATGTAATTTATTTCTGATTTTGATATTTTTCTAAAAGACAATTTGCAACAAAAGGATACATAAGCTAGTTTATATAGGTTTTAAAAGTAAGAGAGTAAAATATATTTATAAAACAGCTATATTATTTGATGTTTTACATGTTGTTAAATGTACAAGCTCTACCTAATACTAGTTAAATAAATAAAGGTAATAACAAAACTACCGAACTTGAATGATCAATCTCATAGTCCAGAGAAAATGACAAAAACGAATCAGTCATACCGGAGAATGGGTGGATCGCAATGGTCCTGACTTGGTACAGGCATTTCAAACGTAATGGTAGGTTAAACCAGGTTTTATGGCGCAAAACCTCCCTCTTCCATTGCGATCTTAGGATCTAATAAAATTAGACTGTTTTGATTACTATAATCCTTCAATAAGGTTCATCAGGACAGTTTTAACTTTTTTAGAGAAAATCTTTGTATATGTACAGCACAAACGGCATTTTATCAGGACATATAAAGTACAGTAGGACCTAAATATGGATACACCTTATTATATTGGCACATTTTTTAAGTTGAAAATAGCGAAGATTTTTTTTCCGTTCAAGGACAAAATATCCCTTTTGTATCTCTCAAAACATGTTTGTGAACACTTTTAGTTAAATAATAATTAAATGTCGCATGAGATTTGAGGCGACGTAAGGGTGTTAGAGATATCAACCTTAAATCGGCTGTGTTCAAAAATGGAAAAAAAGCAGAACTTAAAAAATACAAAACTAACCATTAAAAAACTATCAATATTCAATAAGAATTTATGGTTCATTCTCATAGCCCATCAGCCATCTCTGAAAAGACGTCATATTTAAAAGTTATGTGGATACCCCCGTAGATCGAATTTTTATGGTACAAAAATTAATTATTACATCTAAGCTTCATAATTCCAAATGTTATACTTGTATAAAATATGCGGAAAATAACGTAAAAATCATTTTTCTGGACTCTCTGGTGAGCAATTGAAATATAATTCATATTGGGGTTGAAAACTTCAACTACTGTTTTATTAATCTATAGTATGCATTGGGATTATTGACTTAGAAAAAGAATTTGCATCATAACAATGTCTGAAAAAGATATTTTTTAGAATTAAAATTGCTAATTACTACGTTCAAAATTTCCCTATTTTTACAATTTGCGAATGTCTTCTTACGTATCACAGGTAAAATTTACTCAACAAGATTCACCTAATTACACTGGTCAACGATTTAAAATATTAAAACCACCAGGATTTAATAAATAATAATAACTTTATTGTGAAATAAATCATATTACAATTGATTTGTGACAGAAATAAAAACAGAAAGTACAAATAAACGACAAAATAAAGTCTATGAGACTCCTATCCTCAGTTCTGATGACCGTTTAATGAAGGAGGCAAGGCTCTGAGTTTGCCGAAAATTTGTAGGAGATAATGTTTTAATTAAAATATCATGATCAAAGGTTTAGTGGGATTTACATTCACAATATTAAAATCTGTCAGTAATTAATTTCTATAGGCTTGGTTATGGTTGCAATATAAAAAGAAGTGTTCATCATCTATCCTATTTTTATTACAAAAGGTACAACGACGTTGTTCTCGGTAAACTTTTCAATATCTTCCTCGCTGTATGTCGAAAAATTGTCAGACAAACAACGTTTTACAAACAAAAAATCCATTTTTAATGTCCATGTGTGGATTCTAATGGTTTGACCGATATGGTTTTATTTTTAAAATTATTAAATGTGAAGGTCACTTTTTAGCTCACCTGGACCGAAGGTCCATGTGAGCTATTACCATCACTTGGCGTCCGTCGTCGTCGTCTGTCGTCTATCGTCGTCTGTCGTCGTCGTCGTCTGTTAACAATTTTTCAAAAATCTTCTCCTCTGAAACTACCAAACAGAATTTAATGAAACTTGGTATGAATGATCCTTAGGGTGTCCTGCACCAAACTTGTGTTTTGATTTTTGATCCGTTAAAAAACATGGCCGCCGTTACTAAAAATAGACTAGGGGGGTCAGACTACTGTTTTTGGCTTATAAATCAAAAAGTATAAGAGATAGAGGAAATCTGAGGCCACGCTACTGATTCAGCATCAAAAGCTCTACAAAAGTCTCCATTTGGTCAAAGCTGTCAGATGACCCCTTATAGGGGTTACGGCCCCTTAAAGGTGAAAAATAGCATTTTTTCATGTTTTTGGCCTACAGAATGAAAACTATTGCAGATAGAGATTAGCTGTTGCTTGCTTAAATGTTAAGCTCATTTAACTCTACAAAAGTCTCCATAGGGTCGAAGTTGTCAGATGACCCCTTATAGGGGTTACGGCCCCTTAAAGGTGAAAAATAGCCATTTTTCATGTTTTTGGCCTACAGAATGAAAACTATTGCAGATAGAGATTAGCTGTTGCTTGCTAAAATGTTTAGCTCATTTAGCTGTACGAAAGTCTCCATAGGATCGAAGTTGTCAGATAATCCCTTATAGGGGTTACGACTCCTGAAAAATGGCATTTTTTCATGTTTTTGGCCTACAGAATGAAAACTATTGCACATAGAGATTAGCTGTTGCTTGCTTAAATGTTCAACTCATTGATCTCTACAAAATTCTCCATAGGGTCGAAGTTGTCAGATGACCCCTTATAGGGGTTACGGCCCCTGAAAAATAGCGATTTTTCATGTTTTTGTCCTACAGAATGAAAACTATTGCAGATAGAGATTAGCTGTTGCTTGCTTAAATGTTAAGCTCATTCAGCTCTTCAAAATTCTCCATAGGGTCGAAGTTGTCAGATGACCCCTTATAGGGGTTACGGCCCCTGAAAAATAGCCATTTTTCGTGTTTTTGGCCTACAGAATGAAAACTATTGCAGATAGAGATTAGCTGTTGCTTGCTTAAATGTTCAGCTCATTTAGCTCTACAAAATTCTCCATAGGGTTGAAGTTGTCAGATGACCCCTTATAGGGGTTACGGCCCCTGAAAAAAGCGATTTTTCATGTTCTGGCCTACAGAATGAAAACTATTGCAGATAGAGATTAGCTGTTGCTTGCTTAAATGTTCAGCTCATTTAGCTCTACAAAAGTCTCCATAGGGTCGAAGTTGTCAGATGACTCCTTATAGGGGTTATGGCCCCTTATAGGTGAAAAATGGTGTTTTTGGCCTATAGAATGAAAACTATTGCAGGTAGAGAAAAGCTGTTGCGTGCTTAAATGTTCAGCTCAATTAGCTCTACAAAAGTATAGGGTCAACATCAAGACCAGGTGAGCGATTCAGGCTCCTGGGAGCCTCTTGTTCTATTTTTGGAATCAATATTTTTTATGATTTTAGGTCATTTCAATGATATTTTTTTAAAACCAACATAAAAGAAGTTATAATACAGAAAAGGTAAATTTTTACATTATTGAATACAAAGTTATAACCAATTAATCACGTTTCTTGTTTTTGGCATGTTTTACTTTAGGTCAGGTGCGTTTGACTTTATTTAAAATTATATGAAATATTTACATTACTTTTTGCTTATAACTTATCTATTTTTTATTTCAGGCGACAATCAATATCGAGCTGTCGCCTTAAAACAATGTAACGGTGTCGTTTTGTAAATTTAGTTTTTTTTCCCAATTCTTTTGTTATTAAATCAAAGAATGGATGAGGGGGTTGGTGTTTTCCTATAATAATATTATAATTTGAATTTTGATGAAAAATATTTTAGTAACAGAGGTTAAAATATTTTGAAGAAGGATTTCTGCCATATAAAATAATGCTAATAATGAAAACAAAAATTTGTCTCGAGACACCTTTATGAAAACAATAATTGTCTGATCGGAACAAACCCACCCCCTCTTTTCGTGGTAATGGTCGGTCTCATAAAAAGAGTACTTGAAGACTAGAAGTCCTCATTGATAATGGATTTTTACAATACTGCATTCCATTTTAAAGATTTAACAGCAATGTCATCTATAAACATTCCCAAAGACTATGCCACATACACCGACGTACAATTTGGATTTTTCGGACGATTGCTGTTGTTAAGAATCAAAAGTACACCAAAGTTCCTCAGGCAATTCTGGTACTGGTCAGCTGTATTTAAATAAATAGAAATAGCCCCTGAAGCTTTTTCCATTGCAAAGGGCGTGTGGATCTTCATGTACCTGCATATGCTCTTAACCTTAAAGTGTCTGTTCCCATATAAAGTTCGTATCCGTTTGCTCAGTTTCTTTGTACAGAACGATGTCAGAATTTTGTATTTTTGTCTATAAAGTATTCTGTTAACAAGAAGTAGTTGAGTAACTCCTTAACTCTATTAAGAAATTTAGAGTTAATTTACATAAAAATTGAGACGGAATACTTAATGATTTTGCAGAGCGACGCTCGATTTAAGAAGACGAACAATCAATGTATCGCTTCGACACACAAGCATTTTAGGTCTACAGAAACTTATATTATTAGTGTACTATTATTTCTTTTTTATGTAATTTTACGAAAAATGGGAAACACTGAAATCAGTAGAGTTAAAAACCACACAACTAGACAGCTTACAGTATTTGCATTTTAACACAAAATCAGGACAAGTAGTTTTCTTTGATTGTTTTAGAAATTTTGAATAAAGTATAAGACAGGACATATTGTACTCGTGGAGAACTAGACTATTGTTTTATAACTAGACTAGACGTTCAGTTATACTTGTATATATCCTTTCACTGAACAATTGGTGAATTTCTCCATCTCATATATCCTCAGGAACCTGAGATAAGGGACACAACGGATTCTAGGAAGTCTGCTTCATATTTAGATCTACATCTCGTAATTGACTCTCAAGGAAGACTTCAACAAAGCTCTGCAACAAACGTGATGACTTCAACTTTTCAATCATCAACTTTCCCTTTTTGTGTAGCAACATTCCGTCCGCTCCGGCTTATGAAGTCTTCGAATCACAGTTGATTCATTACTCCAGAGCTTGCGGCAATTACATCGATTTCCTTGGCAGAGCTTCAGGTTTGTCAAAGAAATGGCTAACACAGGGTTATGTTGCTCCAAATTGCTGTCTGTACTCCAAGACAACTATGGGATTTCTATCTCTCAAATGAGTGCAGATGTTGGTTTGTCTTAGAAATTTGGTTTGTCTTCCTTTACCGGATTTGACTCACTGAATTGAAAATTAGCAACACGACAGTGTGCTATAACAAGCAAAAACTGCTTACTCTTCCGGGGCACCTGAGTTCGCTCTTGTTACGTTGAGAGTTCGCGTTGTTGATTTCCGTTCGGTTGATTTTGTGTTTTGTGTTTCTTCGTGCTTTTATTGTTCCATGTTTACCGATTTTGTCGTTGCCCTTTCGGACTTTTGACACTCGAATGCCGTAATTGTGCCTCTTTGCTTCTTTCAATTCATTCGTCGGTTAGCACAATCTCTAACTTCAATGGTTTGGTGGTATAAACTTTGTTTTGTTCACTTCTTTCTTGGAAAAAATGACCAAACTCTACGACATTGCTCAGAAGCATAAAAAAGTTCACAATAATAAGGCCTCTTTTTCAAAATATATTTTAAGCAAGAACAATAGTTACGAATGTAATGAGAGTTTCCTTTTTTGTTGTTTTAGAAGTACGCTTATTGCTTTGAATTTCGTTAAAATCTAGATTCTTTAGAAGATGGTTCAGGAAACAACTGCCAACAATGAAGAAGCTAAATATGGATCTTCAAAGTATTAACAAATATACTAGTAGTAATTTCAAAAGGCAAAACAATCATAACAAAGCGTCAATAAATTGTAAAAAATGATCCATATAGAAACTTTATTAATTGGCTGGCATATTTTCTCGATAATAGTTACTTTGTATCCCTTTTGTAACTAAGTACAACAAACGGTCAAACATGCAGCGCAATAATTGTATATGTTGTATGCTGCCTTGCAAAATGATCCAAAATGCACATGTACATGTAATTATGGCAACTTTTAAACGACAATTAAGACTAAAGTTTTCATATTCTGATACTATAGTTTCAAAAAGGTCAAATAAATAAACTAAAATTGAAAAAAAATATAATGAAACACATTATTTGATCATTTGTATTTAAACATGAATCAAATATAGATTTTAGGTGGTGGGACTAGATTCATAAATACCGAAAACTTTTTACCGGTACCACAAATATTTTAATGGATTGTTTTATTTAATTTGTTATGTTGTTGGTAGATTCTTTCCACAAAATATTCCACTTAGCTATCATATTTTTTTAGGAAATAAAAAAAGAAAATAAAAAAACCTCATTTTAGCCATTCCTTGTATTATCTCCCTTTAAGTCTTCTTTGAGTGAAAATTTTAACAAACTTTTGTCTGTCGTTGGTTGTATAGACAACGTTAAATATGTTTTAAGTTTTCTTTTCATTAATATTATAGTAGACTTAGTATAATAGAATGTTTTAAAAGGGTTGAAATTTTTTGACAGTTTATGGTACCCCTAAAGGGGCCTCTGTTATACCAGTTTCCGCATCTTTTTGCAAAGTATACCAAGTTAAAGCAAAATAAAGTTCACATGTTTGTCTTTAGATTTCTGCAATAAAAAAATCGGTCTACACGGGTATCCACTCAAATTATTTTTTTCCGGACCTGGCTGATGGACTATCATTGATCCAACTTTTTAAAAATTTGGTTGTACAGGTAAAAAATAATAGATGAATGAATGGGATCAAAGGTAATTTAGAACAAAGGAAGATTAATTTGAGATTGGAATGTGTGTAAGGTCAAACTGTAACAAAAAATGTTGTCCATGAATATATAACATTAGCTATTTTATGAACTTTTTAAATTGACATTGTTCTTCTAGTCCAGTCATACTATGCTTATACCATAAACAACTTGCACAAAAAGGTTGTTTGTAAAGCTAAGAGTGTCTCCAAAAACTTACTCAAAGTCGCCACCGATACAAGTTGTCCTTTTTGGTATTTTGGGGGAAAACATAGTTTTTTAAGAAAAATCGTGGATAACTGGAAATCCGTCCATATGCAAAAGATTGAAAAGAAAAAATGCTTCTATTGGAGTCAAATCATAGCATTTGACGCAAATTACAATATACTAAAAGTCACCATCAATACAAGTTGTCCTTTTGGTATTTTTGGGGAAAAACATCATATTTTTAGAAGAAAAATTGCGGAAAACTGGAAATCCGTCATTTGAAAGCAATTAAGATTTATAAGCAAAAAAATCTTTCTTGAAGTTAGATCATAACATTTTACACAAATAACAATATACTAAAAGTTTACTTTGATACAAGTTGTCCTTTTTTGGTATTTTTGGGGGAACACATTGGGTTTTTAAGAAAAACTGCGGAAAATTGGAATCCGTCAATTGGCAAAAGATTAAGAAAAATACAATATACTAAAAGACACCATCAATACGAGTTGTCCTTTTGGTATTGTCTACTTATAAACTGGTGTTTACCGTTTTCTCTTAATGTCCTGGTTTTGTTAAAAATCATACACCGTTAAATTTATAAATCAAATCAAATCTATTAGCACAAGTTACGCCCAATGAAGGGCCAAAGGCTACAAACAATAAATTGACAAAAATACAACTAATAATAATAGCATGTACAAATGAAACTTATGTGTCTCCTGTCCTCAGTGTCATTGACTGTTTTAAAAAGGATCCTAGAAATTTCACTTCTTGACTATTATTTGGGTTTAAGATTAAATCTAGCTTTATTTCGTTTTGTGAAGAAGAATCAATGGTTAAATTCATAATACGATAGCCTTTAATACCTTGTAATTGAACTCCTAGATGGGTGGTTAGGTCTTCTTCTAATTATTAGGGCAGGAAGATCATGAAGTACTGAACACTTTTACTCTTCGTCAGAATCTATCACTGTTTTGGAGTTTTGCAAATAAAACTACATTTTTGTGCTTTATTCAAGATTAACAGTAAGGGAAAAGTTGGGCCCAAGAACTGTTCTTTTCTTTGTTTAGAATCATATACAAAAATCATTTATTAATAAATCATGTAATTCTAGAGCCAGGTCATTGAAGGTATCGTAGGACTCAAAACATGTCCTTGTCCAATTATATTAAATGCAGATAGGGTCGTCCTTTATTTTAGGACACAATTGATGACATGCCCATCACAGTTCCAGTCCCTCCGGCTGGTCAGTACACCAATCTCTCCCCAGGGTTTCTGTACTTCTTTTTCTTACCTCTATTTGACCCCTGCTCTCCGAATTTAAAGTTTTGAAAAGTACTCACATATACCAACTCTTTTTCATTGTGCAAACATGTTGTTTATTATGTAGCGTAAATACTTGTACTATCTTTCACTTTGAAAATGTGCGAATTTACAATAATCGGTTTTACAATAAATCGTTTTATTCTAAAACAAAACCAATTCATTTTCGATTTTATATTAAGCTTTTCTTTTAATGCTTTATTTGCCAAAAATACACTCGTACGGATAAAAGCAAACATAAACTATTTCATAATATTAAACAATACATATGACTATACGACGAAAAAGCATAAAGAATACCGTTCCATAAATTATACAAACAAAATCATATAGTTCCGTGCAGTGTCCGAGTGGCGAATAAGCCCGCAGCAGAGACCAGCTTGTCGTAAGGGTCGACTAAGGCTCTCTGGATTCTCACAAGTCTCACACCGGATTTGTGCTCAGCCCATAGAGCGACCAAGTATGTACCCTAGGTGGATGCATAGGGCGGCCCCCGTCCGCAGTTTTTAGGGGTATGATTCAGAAAGACTGTTCCTTTGTTCCTACCCCCATGTTTCTTATCATCATCAATTCATGTTCATTTTATCATTATTTTATTGTTCATCGCCTTTATATGTTTTGCAAGGGCGTAAAACACCAACTCGCGCAAATACTCGTCTCGTCAATTGATGTGTCCACATCCTTTCTTTTATTTGCACTGGAGACGGACCATTATTGTGATTTATTATTTGGATTTTACCTTTTAAATGTTTACGTTCTAAACAGTTCTTTTATCTACTCAATTACATATTATGTATTTAGAATATAATAGTGACAAATGTGGACCCTGTGTTCGTAGTGTTAATGCCTGCTTAATAATGTCGCATATAATTGTAATATCAGTTCCAATTTTTTATGCTTTAGCGCTTTAATCGCTGAAATATCTTGCTTTTTTTCAGCGAGTGATTGAGTTCCCTAGCAAAACTATATAGGTTTAATAAAAGCGACGAATATGAAAAGGGTGATGTTAAATGAACATGAAATAATGTACAATAAAGGGATAGGATCAAAGGAACACAATTTTGTAGGAAGATCAATGGAAAAGAGGAGTGTTGGGTAGGGGCGGGGAAATTAGCATATATGTGTTGCAATACCCTGCTTGCTGGGTTTTAGTACAAAATGTATTCATATATGCGTATAAATATATAAATAAACCCTTCTCCCTTTTAAAAGTTTTTTGAAGAAGGATGAACTACCGGATTCCACCTATTTTTGTTTTCAAAATGTTCTCCCTTTAGAAATATATAATTTATGGAACGGTATTCTATGTCGATTTTACGATGAATTGTTACATGTGAGTAAGTCTGGGTACAGCTTTTATTTAAATATTTAGCATATTTACGAATTCCCAGTTCTCTGCGATTTTCCATAAAAAAACGATTTTTCCCTTAAAATACTAAAAAGGACAACTTGTATCAAAGGCAAATTCTAATGAATTATAATTTGCGTAAAAGTTATTATTCTATTTCAAGAAAGCTTTATTTCTCATACTTTTTTGCCAATTGACAAATTTCGAGTTTTCCGCTACTTTTCTTCAAAAACGTTTGTCTTTCCCCAAAAATGTTAACTTGTATCGAAGGCAACTTAAGTATATCGTTATTTGCGTAAAATGTTATGATTTAACTTCAAGAAAGCTGTTGTTTCTTTAACTTTCTTATAAATCTTTTGTCAATTGACAGATTTTCAGTTTTCAGCGATTTTTCTTCAAAAAAAGACAACTTGTATTGATGGTGACTTTTAGTATATTGGTTTTTGCGTAAAATGTTATGATTTAAGGTGGTTCGGGGGTAAAAGAAAAATCCATCACATTTTTTCTTTACTTTGCAGAATTAAACTTTCATAAATGAGCATTGAAAAATTCAAAAAAATGGGAGTCACGGACCTTTCTACAGATTTATGACCTTGCGAAGTTGGTGACCTACAGTATTGTTTTCAATAGATTATAAAGGGAAACGAGTTATTTAGCACCATTGTGAGCTGAACACCCATCAGATTTAAGTTATATATTTCACAAAAGACAAGCCATGTATACTATCTTTTGAAAAACATGAAATAAAACTTGGGGTCACGGACCTTTTTTCTAGATATTTAAGAAAAATTAATTTTTCATACACATTTATATACAAAAATTTGACACACATTTCCCGCCAATTATCTCCCCTGAATATAGAACTTTTCAGAAAAAGCCTAATTTCTTTTTAAATACGTATGTTATATCTAATTCATCAATAAAATGAAATTAAGAATTAAATTTTGCATATTTTGTGTTATTTTAAGTCATTTTAATTGATATGCAGATTAAATATTTGCAAGATTTCAAAAAAAAAGGACCCCAGAATCACCATAACCTTAAGAAAGCTTTTTTTCTAATAAATCTTTTGTCAATTGACAGATTTCCAGTCTGCCGTGATTTTTGTCTCGCCTGCGACGAATGTTGCAAAAAGCGAGACTTAGGTATGGTGATTCCGGCGGCGACGGCGGCGGCGGCGGCGGCGGCGGCGTCCACAATTGGTTAAAGTTTCTGCTTAAGTCCGTTTTATGTGAACTAATTATATTACACCATTGATATTTGGTATGCAGTTTCATCAGCATCAGTACAGATCAGTTTTGAAAGGATTTGACCTTTATGCTCCTGCAGTCACGGTCTACTGACTTTGAAATTATACATTGATTTGGCCGAGGTTAACCTTTTTTCTTACGTCTGTTTAGCATGAAGCAGTTATGGTTCACCATTGATATTGGGTATGCACTTGCATTAGCATCAGTACAGATCTGTTTTGAAAGGATTTGACCTTTATGCTCCTGCAGTCACGGTCTACTGACTTTGAAATTTTACACAGATTTGGCCGAGGTTAACCTTTTTTCTTACGTCTGTTTAGCATGAAGCAGTTATGGTTCACCATTGATATTGGGTATGCACTTGCATTAGCATCAGTACAGATCTGTTTTGAAAGGATTTGACCTTTATGCTCCTGCAGTCACGGTCTACTGACTTTGAAATTTTACACAGATTTGGCCGAGGTTAACCTTTTTTCTTACGTCTGTTTAGCATGAAGCAGTTATGGTTCACCATTGATATTGGGTATGCTCTTGCATTAGCATCAGTACAGATCTGTTATGAAAGGATTTGACCTTTATGCTCCTGCAGTCACGGTCTACTGACTTTGAAATTTTACATTTTCATACATTTGTTTAGCATGAAACAGTTGTGGTACACCATTGGTATTCAGTATGCACTTTCATTAGCATCAGCGCAGATCAAGTTCAAAAGCGTTTCATGTGTATGCTCTTGCAGTCACGGTCGACTGACTTTCAGATTTTATAGCTAATGCTGATGTCGCCAATGTTAACATATTTTTGTTGATTTTGTCAATTTGACATTGTGCATCATTCTGCAAATCTTAATATATAGAAAATTATATAGATACTTAAAATACTTTTGTATTTACACCAATGGGTTTCATTGCTTTCTTGTATCATTCCAAGTAATTTAAGCAATATAATGACAATTTAGATGGAAAATTTGGATGCAAAAGTACGTAAGTAAGTTTTAATGTATATTTATTTATTCCTTTACATACACTGTTACTGTTTCATTCCCTTGCAGGTTATCACTATCTTAATCAGCATGCTTTCAGGAACAACTTTTAAGTTTGATTCACACATAGATAATGTCAAGGTATTGTTCATACTAATACATGTTATTTTTTATTATTGTTTATCATAAATTTTATTCTTAGTCTTGAAAAATTTATATAAAATAATTTATTCTTTATTGATATAAGCATCACAATCAAATACACATAAAATAAAAATATAAAGTATATGATAAACAATTTGTTTCCATTTACTACAGGTTTTTAACTATGGCAGTCTCAACATTTCTTCTGAGATGATCAGGATATACAGTTTCCTTTTGAGGGTGAATGTGGATGATTGATTTGAAACCTTATATTTAACTGTACTTTTTATCACTGTTAACATTTTAGAATGTTTTATCCACAGGAGAAAGTCTTTTTTTTTAAATACCTATTTAGATATTGTTTATTTCATTCATTTATAATAATCTTTTAGAAATTGTTGCTCATCTGTGGATTTTAAATATGCACTTTATGCCCCCCCCCAAGATAAAGCCTTTATTAAATGCATAGTTGGCACATAATATGTTTGATAACATTGGGCATTGTTAGTACATTATCCTATTTACTAATTATATTTATACATTACATAACATTAAGCAAACATTTTTTGATATGTTAAAATTTAACAATAGGAAAACATGATTGTTATGTATAGTCACTTTAGTCTTTCAGTTTACTTACCGGAATATAGTACAATAAACTAAGAAAACAGACACCAACCTTCATTTAATATTATATCAAGTAATTGTAATAATTTATTTTTCAAAAGTTTTTTAGGAGTTTAAAAAAAATGTTTACTTTTTTATTCTTGTTTATTCCTTTGACTATATACTATTTTATTGTTGTGAAAATCTGCACAATACACGTATACCTGTTCCTACTCTTTTGTTTCATTTGGTAATTCTTTTTATAGGAAGGCATTACCTGTTGTCCAACAAAGGGGCCCACTTGTACTTCGGCAACATATTCACCTGTACCACATGTGGGAAAACCTACAAAACCAGAGTAGGCCTTCAGAAACATTCATGCCACATTTGTTCGATCTGCAAAAAG